>CAVLJG010000007.1:38132790-38807520 GCA_963669975.1 Acanthoscelides obtectus | reverse complement strand
CCTTTGACCACGCAGTCTGTTTTTAATTTTCGGGAAAGTAAAGAAATCGTTAGGGCGTAGATCGGGACTATATGGAGGATGGTCCAATAATTCCACGTTTTCTTCCGTTAAATACTGCCTTGTTTTTTGGGCTGTGTGCGAGCGTGCATTGTCTTAGTGGAGGATGATTCTTCCTTCGGGGTTGATTTTTCGAAGCTCGGTGATGACTTTTGGCAAACAAATGGTGGTATACTAATCCGCAGTAACAGTTCTTTGCTCATTAAGAGTAATTGTTGCAATGTGACCCGCTTTTGACACAAATGTCGCGACCATCTTTTTCGAAACACTTCGAGAACGGATGACTTTTGTTGGCTTTTCTTCATCTTGGAACACCCAAACAGCCGACTGTCGTTTATTTTCTCGTTCATAACAGTAAATCCACGATTCATCACCACCAACAATTCTGTATACATTTTTTGAGTTTCCGGAATTGAAACGGTCAAGCGTTTTTTGACACTAATTAACCCTGACTGCTTTCTGCTCGTCAGTCAACAGGTGGGGTACCCAACGAGAAACTAATTTTCTTACGCCTAATTCTTCATGTAAAATTTTTTGAATTGAGGTCTTTGAGATCTTCAAGGACGCCTCAATCTCGCGATATGTCACATGTCTACTTTCAATGATGAGTTTGCGCACAGCATCGACGTTCTCCTGGGTGACTGCCATTTTTGGTGCACCCCCCCCCCCCTGGGATCGACGCTAAGACTCACCTGTCCACGTTTGAATTCTGCATACCAACGGGAAATTGTCGACTGATATGGCGCTTCGTTGCCGAAAACAGACAGTAACTCAGCAAGGCATTCTTGTTACGACAATTGTCTCTGAAAGTTGTAATAAATTATGGCGCGAAAATGTTCTCGGTTGAGTTTCATTTTTCTAATGACTTGGTGACACTTAAAAATTAACTGTAGTGAGAACACTGCAAGTATTGTTGTGAAACTTTGAATTTGAGTTTACTAAAGAGTGAGGTTAAGATTCAGTACTGACGTTCGATCAGCGGGGCCTACTATGTTTCTATATGCAAAACTTAAAAGTCATCTTCGTATTTATACGCTTTCAACTCCGATAATTTTACGCACCTATCAGTACATATTTCGCACATGAAACATTTCCCCGTACATTTGCCCTTATAACTATAGAAATATTTATATATGAGACACGTGGTCGGTCGAGACGAAACATGTTTGTAGCTAGCTGAAAGGGACTAACTTTGCCCGAACATAATCCTTTATTACCTCATTACGGCGTTGCGCGGGAAATGCAGAGTCTACCTACTTAACAGCATTTTTTAGACACGTTAATTTCATCAGGAGATCCTCTATTCATTCAACTTGCCAACAAATATTGAGGTCACTAACCGTTGGCGCTCACATAAACAGGATACTGCCTCTTTCCCAGGGGCCTTGGCCAACCGAAACATCAAACGATGCCGCACACTATCAAAGGATGTCGCTTTTTTCATGATCTGTAAAATTTTCCAAATCTCAGCCAGCCCGTACCATGAGTGCGACACACTGACATAGTTTTCACAATAAATTATTGAGAAGAGCATGATAAATATTTGTTTACCTTCAGCTGATGATCGATTTTTTGAATGAAAAGAGAATATGGTGTGTAAACTGCCAAATTATAGAACGCAGAGCATCCATTTGTTCGGAATGCACTATTGTCTCAGCTAAAAAGTATTTTCGTGTTCACAGGGATAAAATTGAATAGAAGAGGGTTGTGTACATCCATTACCATCAGTAAAAACCGTGCTTTTTTCCATTTACACGAAGACAAATCCAGAGCTGGATAAAAAAAACAGGGGATTATTTTCTCGTGTTCAAATCTGTGTGTTACGCATATATAATAAATCGCCTAATTGGTGGAATTTTATATTACAATTAAAGTGTTCCAGCCGTATTATACATACCGGGTATTTCAAAGTCGACTTCCACCAATGGGATTTCGAAAACGGTAAGAGATACGAAGTTGCTTTGAGGGGTATCACAGTTGCGCATTTGTGTAACTAAGAAAATGGTGCTCAGAAGGTTTCGGAGTCCCGAGTACATCTAGGGATGGAAAAGACTGAAATTTGAGAGGAATCTCAAAATTAAAAGTACATTAACATTGGCACTTTTTCTTCTGTACCAGATGGCAAGACTGATACTTCTATATGACGTTTCGTCTGTTGTTATCAGTCGTAGAGTATTTATAGCTGATTTCAAAAATGTATAATATATCATATATGTTAGTCTTCCCAACCGCAGTTTTTCAAACAAATAGCAATTTCCTAAGTAGGATTTGAAAATATCAGATAGAAATTTGTTTCATGATACATCATCAGCCAAGCTTTCCTTTCCCAGCTTTTATGAACTAGGCATAAGTGAACAATCTCTATTTCCGATTTTAATGATACGATATTGTATAAATCATCACACGGATTAATATGTAGGACTTCAAATGTCTAAAAAAATAATCTCTTTGTAGTTGGTCTTAAATCATCTAACAAAGAACAACATAATACAAAAAGTTTTTCGTAACATTTGAGTCTAGTATTGAAAACATTAAAAACAGAAACATTTTAGAGTAAATTAAAGAGGAATTCGCCGCTCCCTAAACACATTCCTTATCCGCTATATCTAAGCCGATGCACACATCTTGTGCGAAGTGTCACTTTCTTAGTTGCCTAGATGCGCAAAATGTCTATGTCTTTCCGTATTATGGTTAAGACGTAATGCTGACACACTAGAAAGACATTTACGTTTAAAATATATACAGATGATCAAAGGTGCTTGTTATAAACCCTAAAATGTAGTAAAATAATTGATCCAGTATAGAGATGCTATGTACGGATTTAGGAAGTTTATACTGACATTGTATTAATAACCATTGATCTTATGAATACGAGTAGTCTCACATATTTGAAAAACGTGAAAACGCACTTTTAGACTATTTTCTACCCCCTGCTTAGGATAGTTGTATGTACGAGTATATATAATATTATGTATACTCAATGACTTTCGTTAATGCTGCTAACCTAAGAGCTTCTTATGCAGAATTGATTGAAGACTTTATTATTCCCTGAATTAAAGGGGTCTCGTGGGGCTAATTGTCTGAAGCGCCTATCTTGACTGTCTGAGGTACGCCTTCTTCGTGTTCCTCTACCTTCTTCTATCCACACACGACACACACGTATTACCGTCGTTGCAGTACAATTAAAACGGAGGCCAAGTTCGCGATAGGACAAACCAACATCTCGATAGGCAGTAATTCTACCAGTGTCAAATGGTGATAGTTTGGACGTCGAACTCGAAGCATCTTGTTATGCTTAACACTAGTAAATGAAAGGGAAATAACTAGAAATATCTGTACTACTCAGCTCTCAGAAACAGCTTTCCTCACAAAAGAGAAAACATTTTAACAAATGTAAACAAAAACAAAGAGAAAACGCTATAATTGTCGCCACACTGTGCTTCAAATATAGTCATTACGTTTCCAAAAAAAAGTTGAAGGAATTACTATCATTTAAAGTCTTAGGAGAAACGTACCACAACATCTATCCGCGAAATATGTTTAACAGGAGAATATAATTACTGTAGTTAAAAGCGTACATATATGTAGATACCACCGCCAAAAAAATGGGTATTGGGATCACAATAGGCATTTTCTTGTTTTTGTAGCTATATTCTCAATCTGTGTAAGTAATATACTATTAACGAAGACGAACTGCAGTCCATGTTTGGTGTGCAAATCAGTAAAGCTCACTGCATGAAAAATATAGAGCTAAAATGGCATATAATCAGCTGAACAAACATTTTTATACGCTCAGATAAACCGTAATAGCAAGCAAATAAAAATGAATATGCATTGAGCATTTGATTCTAGCATATAGTATATCATGCCCTGAAGTTACGTCATCATGAAACAATAGTTTTAGTGCCACTGCTGAACTCGGGACTCTCTAAAGAGAGTCAGTGTTCATCAGTTTACGAATTTGATGTTATTTGATCTCGCAATTCTTATACAGGAGTTAAGCGCAATGCGAAAATATACAAGTGACAAATAAATCCGAACACCCAGTTTAAATGGTTTTATTTTAATAAAAGTTGGTGAATGTATTTATCTTTCTGTAAATAACAAGTGAAAAAATTTTCAGCCTTATCAGTTGGACATTCCGGTTTTTATACTGCTTTTTTTTTAATTCACTAACGCTCTAAAAATGAATATTTCAGCCGCATTAAAGAATCAACGTTGGCGGATTTTGGTTCTTGACATCCTTTACGATCGGTTACGATGCCTAGAGTACGGAGACCTGTACGATTTCGTCAACTTAGTGAGTTTGATAGGGGCCGTATAGTCGGACTTCGGGATGCTGGACTTTCTTTTCGGGCAATTGCAGTTAGAGTGCAAAGAAGTGTAGACACTGTGGTTAGGTGTTGTCAGGCATGGCTTCGAGAAGGCCGTACGCAAAGAGCAAGGGGCACTGGACGCCGCCGTAGAACAACAGACCGTGAAGATCGCCGCCTAAGATTATTGGTCTTAAGGGACTGTTTCTCCACCACCAGGTTCATTGCAAACGAATGGTTTGCAGAACACGGAAGACCTATTGACATGCGAAGTGTTTACCGATGAATCAGAAGTTTTGGCTTGTTTTCATACCGGCCACACTGGGTCCTCCCTTTAACTCGAGAACAGCGACGTAATCGCCTTGAGTGGTGCAGACAACGGTCACTCTGGGGTCAGGAATGGAACAGTGTTGTCCGTAGTGACGAGTCTCGATTTTGTTTAGGCATGCACGATGGTCGTGCCAGGGTTAGAAGGCGACGTGGTGAAAGGAGGAATCCACAGTTTTTTGTTGAAAGACATGTTCATCACACTGTTGGAGTTATGGTTTGGGGTGCTATAGCTTATGGTTCCAGGTCACCTTTAATATTCATCAGAGGTAACATGAACGCGCAGCCTTATATCCACGAAGTTCTAGAACCCCATCTTTTACCCTATCTTGACACCCTGGCAGATCCAACTTTCCGACAAGATAATACCCGACCACATGTTGCAAGAGTCACAATAGACTTCTTTCAACATAATGATGTCACATTGTTACCATGGCCACCAAGATCTCCCGACTTATCCCCAATTGAGCACGTGTGGGATATGATGGGTAGGAGATTGCTCAATTTGCAACGTCCTCCTCAGACTCTAGAAGCACTTCGAGAGGAGTTGGTGGTTGCCTGGAATGAGATACCACAGGAGGACATTGACCACCTGATCAGAAGCATGCCTAGGCGCGCTGGAGAATGCGTAGCACATCAGGGTGCATCCACACATTATTAAAGGTCAAAGGGCTTTAAAGCAGTGCAATCATTTTGAAATTTTTATCATTTACTTATTATGCTTCATTAAGTACTTATACAAAATTTTATTAAAATAAAACCATTTAAACTGGGTGGTCGGATTTATATGTCACTTAGTATAATAAAAATATCAAATATGGCTTTTTTTGTTAGCATCCAGATTCACGAAAATTACGCTAAAGCAACAATATCAGTAGCTATGATGGTAACTTAAAGTAATAATAATAATAATAATAATAATAATTATAATAATATTAATAATGATAATAATAATAGTAATAATAATAATAAACACATTTATTCACAATTACAACCACTAAAAACAGTAGCTCATTTAAATAATAAATGTAATTGCAAAAGGGACAACATACAGATACAATTGAGACAAAAATAATGAACATTATGCTGTGAGAATAATTATAAGCGAAGTCGAGGAAAATAAAACATAATTGGTTGAGATTAAACACTGTAGACAAAAATACAGGGAAAACAGCGACGGAGGATATTACTTCTGCCGCATTCATTGTTGAAGGTTTATTATAATGCTAATTAATATACAGGGTGTTCACTTGGAAACCTCCCACCACGGATTTATCGAAAACCACTGGCTAAAGGAGACACGTCAAAAGGTCTGTCCACCCCCTTTCACCCTCTGCCTCCCAGGGTCATCCCCTTAAAAATTTAGATGACAAGGAGTATCGAGTAATACCTTGTTTTTAAGGTTTTCTATTTTGACGTTTAATTTTTAAAGATTGGTTTTCAATAAACTTAGAAAAATGTTTAGTTACCTCAATTACCAGTCGCAGCAACAATTTTGCGTAATGAATGATCCCAAAACTTCACCTAGAGCATCTTCATCCAAATCTCTTCGATTGCCACGTTTTTTATTTGCAACAGCCAAGTTTCTTCCCCGGATGTCTGGCGTTAAACGTGACAGCAGTTTGCCGATCACATTGATTTTGGGCAGCATAAATTAGAATCATTTTCACTCTTTTGGCTAGTGTGTAAGCCATTTTGGAAGTCAAATCTGAATCAGTAAATTAATTTTCACTACCCCAAGGTTGTCACAGAGGTAACTGACAGAAAATTAAATTCTTTCTTTCCCTCAGCAACAAATAACTAAGCAGGAATTGTTTTCTATCTAAACAAAGTAAGATAAATAAAGAGTTTCCTAATTTTCTCGAAAACGAATCGACTGATCTTAGAAAATCAAACATCAAAGTAAAGGACTTCGAAGTACCTCTCAAACAAGCTTTAACTCGATACAATTTGATAAATGCTTTGACATGTTTCGACGTTTTTTTCTGTTAAACAGCTGTTTTCGATAAATCCGTGGTTGGAAGTTTTCAAACGAACACCCTGTATACGAAAATAATCTCATTTCTCAGTTTGTAGTAGGCACCTTTTTTACTTGACTTTGAATGATTTGGTTAACTATCGAACTATATGGAGTGGCCATTCTGCTCTACCAGAAGCAACTTTATTCGCATATCTCTCATGAGGTATTGGACCAAACTCACATCAATTTCTCTCAGTTTTTCCTAAATCCGCCGTCTTAATTGTTCGTTATCAAGTTTGAGAGCAAAAGGTATATTGTGTTGTCGAAGCCAGTTTTTGGTATCTTTTGAGTACACTTACATGATAGTGTCATCAGCATGATGTTCGTGGACAAACAGAAGCAATTTGGAAAGACAGTTATCAATATAGGTCTGACTATTCAAAGCTTCATCCCTCACTCTTCCCACAAAATGTTGGGATACATCCCTGTTAGAAATTGTGCACCAGACAAGGATATTATCTGCAAATTTCGCTTATGTTTGTATCTAACATTGTAACATTTACGTTATTCGGATAGGATCCGTCGTTTCCCTTCATTTCAGAATTACTCAAAGTAGATTACTTTTCGTCATCTAAAACAATGGTTTTTTTATTGGCAAAGTGTACCCGTCTCAGTTGATGACAGCACCTTGGTAGGTATACGAAGGAGTTGCACGTGAGACTATTTGGGGCATTTAAGGCTCTTTCGATATTTAAGACCATTCCTCCTCAATGGCGACGATATGGTACTCTTAGGGCCGATTTCACCAACATTAATATTATGGACCAATAGGAAAATACCTTATCGAAATGCAATTTGACGGAAGCGAAGTGATTTCTATTAAAATGTTGAATATTATCGTGAAAATTCGACTGTATTATAAACAAGACCACTTTCATGTATTTTGATTTATGTTACAGGTGTACATTTGACCATCCGTTATCCCCTCAGCGAATCGGAATGGGAGAAATAATAGGTCGATTTTCTAGCTGTTAAATTTGGCAGCAGGTTTGGTCGTTTGTTAATTCATGGCAATCCCGAAATTTGTTAAGTTCAATATACTGTGTGTATATGTGATCATTATAGCTACACATACCTGTGAAAATAGAATATAAAATGTATTCCAACCAATTCCTCATCTCTCTTTACATCATAATAGTAATCATTTGTTATAAATTCATGGGTTAATGAATTTCTTCAAAGCAATCAAAACAGTATGGTCGTCCCCATCCTAAAACACCGATATATGTAAAACATGTTAATCCCTACATCTCTGAGGTGCATAATGCAATTACTGTAGACACAAAAATAAGAGCTAAAAAGAATTATAAATAGTGATAAAATATTGGTGGTTAAGGTTTTTGACTGGTGACTGGTGGGGATACAATATAGGGATGGCGATGATAGACGATACATTGATGTATCGAAAACATAGATACATCGGACGTAGAACATCGATCTTTACGCATCGATGGTTTCATGACGATATATCGATATCGAGAGGAATCATAAACATCCGTAACCGTATACCCGGAGTCTATCCTTAACTGTGCTACCATCTCTTCTGGTAGCTTCGAAATTGAAAGGCCAGAAAGCTATTTAGGTGTTTAGTAGTATTTGAATATTATCATTACAGACGAGCACTGAGCCACTAAGTGGCCACTAAGCACTGTAGTCTTTTCTTCATTCTGTACTTCCCCAAGGGATAGAATAAAATAGACTGAAAAAAGCGCGCTTAATGATTTTCAGTTCTCAGAGAAAGATTTTCCCCTGCCGGCCCTTGACATCGTTTCGAAATATGAAATTCTGGAAAAGCTATAAAAATAAAAATAAATACACAAAGCCTACTTACCTGTTTCAGACAAAAAAGAAAACCACTGCCACATAACGATTGTCACCTTGACATCATTCTGCAATCTGTCAAAGTAGTACGGTATCGATATTCGATAAAATATTTTTCTTTCGACCATGAATGCGTGGAAAAAACAAAATAAGGAGAGATCTAAAATAAGGAGTTATTGAAGGCCTCAAATAGCCAGGCGCTAATAATTCCTGGCCGTATTTGAATATCTAAGCAGGCACAGTTAAACAAAAATAAGACTTGGAATTAATAAAGTTTATTTCGACAGTTGGCAGAGTTTGCTCCACTGGGACGAAGTGTTGACGGATCCCACAGAATTATGTGTCACTTGTCGATATGGTTAGTTTTAAAATATCAGGAGATAATCAGCTGTTATTCAAATCAGTGTATATATTTTGTGATTCAAATAACGTCTAATATAAATATAACCCAGAATATCTACTCAGTGAAAAAAGAAAAATATTGCAAATTTCTAGTTTTTCTGCAGGTTTTAGGTTTGCTGGTAGCTCTACGACATATGTTTGGGTATTTCTTAATCGGTGTGAATATAGTGTGGATGTTTGTTAAGTTCCTGAACAACGAAAAATATTCAACTTTATGGATGTATGGATATTAAAAAACCAGAATGGTTTTGTGGGAATATCAATCTAAGGTGCCATAATGGTTCTGATGAACGGCAAGTAAATGAGAAGAATTCAGCTTTGGGTACTCGCCCAACCAACTTGTAGATAATTTTTCTTATTTCTAATTTATACGACATCTTAAAGCAAAAACTTCAAAATAAATGAATGTCAACTGACAGTAAAGTAAGTAAGCGAACTTTTGTTTCCGAAGGCATTTTGATATTACTTTGTGTTTGTAAAAATTAAAGCCAATGAATTTTGTACCAAAAGGACATACGTTTGTTATTTCTGGAGTGAGGCTCTGGATGATCCTTGTAGTTCTCTCCGTTATATTAAGTACGAAAGCGTTTTTGTATTGGCGTCAATATTTAAATAAAGCCTGGTAATACCGGCACAGAGTACACTCATAAAGTCATGTTTTATATAGCATGTGATAAAGCAGAACTCTGCCTATCCAAGCCAAAGTTGAGGCATAGAAATGAGCAAACTAATTAAAAGCGACTGGCCAATTTTCTAAGCCGGCATAAATTACGTTAGTGGTTTCTGTATTGTCTCAGATTATAAAGAAGCAATTCAATGAAACGAGATACCTGTGTTTCGAAAAGAGAGCAATAACATGAATTTTGGATAAGTCTACAGGGTGTTTCACATTCGACCCTCATCATTGGAGTCTCGAAAACTGTAAGAGATACGAAGTCGCTCAAAGGGGGGCTGAATTGCGTATTTAGTCTATCAACAAAATGCCGCTTAGAAAGTTTTAAAATACAAAGTACTTCCGGAGAGAGACGGGTAATGCCGAATTTTCACAAAATCGGTGCAATTTATTTTGAAATCCCAGGACAAATAAAGTCAGGAAAAAATAAAAATGATTTTAGGAGATTCTTGGAATTTCGAAGCTTTTTAAGCATTTTCTTGATTACCTAAGTACTTTGCTCCCATTTAAGCGGCCGTATCTCATACGGTTTCCGAGATCCCAATGGTGAGGATCGAATTTGATGCCCACCCTGTATATAAGTTCAAATTTCAACGGAGTCGCCAGCGTTTAACGTGGAACTCCGAAACCAGTTCTTCAGTGTTACGTGTTCTGTGATATCTACCGAGGAAGCGGCCATGCAATGTTTCCAAACTGGCAGAAAACGTTTAGGAACTGCTACATTTATACTGAGATGATGAAATACAGTTCCTTTCACGGTTCTTGGCGGTTATGTTACAATGTTAGACAAAATAAGTAGCTCTTTGTAAATTATGTAAGAAGAAAGATGTATTGAAATCGAAATTATCTGCATGCATTAAAACTATTAAAAAATAGCAATAGATATAGGAATTTATTGACACAACTGTCAAGAATATTGACTTATGTTAAGTGTGCTTCTATCCTCACCACATACTATAAGAATTGCGAGACAAAAAATTCCTTGACTTGCTCCTGCTACCCAGTCTGAATTAGTTGATGAGTACAGACAAACGTCCACATTAAGAGGCCCATTGTAAAGTAACTACTGTAGTCTTACTGTGTGTTTATGTCCCAATGCTATTTTAATGCTTCCCCTTTAATATCTGCAGGAATAATCTTGAAGCAGTTAACGCATGACAGAGTGGCGTCGATGCCATCTTACCGCAACTTCTAGCTTCTAATAATATTTACGAATTAATTTCCTACTAGCGGTAAATGAACGTCAATCTTGACGGTAATTGGTCGAGAACGCGAACGTAGCAAAGCGGTTGGATGATGTCGTCGGCGATGACGAGATGTCGCTAGTGTTGTACATTGGGGCTTAGCGGATGGTTATTAGATCACATCATGTTGCAATAAAGCAGCTTGCAGGATCTTCTTAATAGGATGCTGTAACGGTTGCAGCTTCCAGCTGTTGAGAACGTGAGCTTGCAGCAGCGTGACATTACAAGGACTATTTATAAGCTCTATCTGGAATTGTTTTACAATGAGTTTGGAACATGTAAAATGCTTTAATTTGTTGAGAACCGAAAATTTTTAAAAATCAGTTGGTTTCCAATATTATGAATAATTTTGATCTTGGAAGTTTCTCAAATATTTTTTAACATGATGGAAAGCTCTGAGAATAGAAGTTCGTTGACATAGCGGTAGTAGAGAGCAAAGTTGCCTCTGAACAGCATCGAGTATGGATAATGTAGTCGGGGCAGCAGCACCGCAAAAGTGGAAGCAGTACTCGAGGCTAGGTGTTACTTGGTCCTCGTTCAGAGTGAGGGGGTCATAAAGAAATAAAGTACTCGTCAGCCCTAAACCAAAGCTTCTTTCCAGCAGCTGCTGCGATTGACGAGATGTGTTCATGTCAGATTAAGTCCTCGGTGATCCGGAATCCGAGAATAGGTATCTTCTATCATTTTCATCGTATAGGACGAGGATGAAGACCAGCTTGACAAACAATATGTAGGTGGAGATCGTCAGATTTTTCGAATACCTCTGCACAGTATTTTGAGCTTTAAAAAGGCCATTCCCACTTGTTTGCTTTCCGTTCATCTGTCTTCACGGCTATTACACCTATGCCGCACTGATGAGTTGAGGATGAGCACGAAACACCGCTGTCTGCGGTTGGTCGTGGTAACAGAGACAGATAGCAAACATCTCCATTTCAATTGCTACCGTGTTTGTGAAGTATATCTTCATACAAGCAATGTGACAGGCAGCACAGAAACTTATTCCAACTTTGTGTAACAAAATGTTTAATTCAGTTTGTAAACGCTACTGAGTGACGTACTTCTGGTACGTCGGAGATAACTAAATTTGGCTACAATTAGTGGGGCTGCCTTGTTATTACAAAGAAAATTATCTTGAAACGCGATTATGTTTGTAGAACGAGGGAGCGGATTATGAAGTGTGGTTATTCAACGAGGGTGCTGTCGGTTCTTGGAGAAATCCGGAATTCTGAGCGAAATCTACTATGCAGACACTCGTGCGTATAGTGTGTCCAAGATGGAGATGCAAGACAAAGCAAACTCTGTTAAAATCGGGGTTGAATGAAGACAAAGCAAACTCAGGTAAAATCTGAGTTGAATTAGAGAGAGGCTCATACCCGAGGTTGCCGACCATATTTTTTAAAAGATATCTGTCTTAGCAGCCCCCTGACGTGAAATTCGACATACCTCAACCTGAGACTGGCATAGACACATCTTGAAATTCAAAGACTTAGCTTCCGACCATACATGAGAGGTTTATCTGAAAAACACAGTGTTTGCAAAAAACTAACATCAGATTTGTCTTTCAGACAACTAACAGACTAAGATCCTCACCATACTGCACAAAACCTACTAGTTAAAATATAATCACAAAAATTTCAATATACAAGAAACATTAAGACCTGTTGGATGTAGAATTAGAGAACATAAATGCTATATAATAAAAGGAGAATGATCAAAGTCACCTCTAAGCGAGCAAGTATGGGCATATGGTTAAATGCGAGGAAGGCTCGAGATTGCACAAAGAGGATAACAATTACGTCAGAAAACAAAAATCATCCGTTACCAAACAGACAAGAATTGTTTTTCTAGTTCTTATGACGATGATGTCCAAACCATAAGTTTTTCACTTCCAGCCTCTTCCTTATAGTTTTTTATTGGACCTTAAATACGTAGACATTTTACTGCGCCATCTCAAGGTCAAACTGTTGTGGCTTATATTATTTCCTCACAAGACTAAACAGTATGGGGTTGTCTTTAGATGTTGAAGCGCATTGCAGATCTATGAACACTGCATATGCAATATTAGTAGTTGAAGACAACATAACAGTCAACCGGTACGTTGCGACTTCACTTCTGGGTAGATTTAGGATAGGATAATTTTATAGTGCTGGGATAGTGTGTGGTATCAAGTCTTCCATTTTCGTTGTAGTTCAATTGCTTGACATGTTTAAAATGAACAGAAGGTTAATTTTTGCTAGTGTACCAACTCGTTTTAGATTATTACTTGCAACTAAACACACTTAGAGAGTATAAAGTAGCACGAGTATCTATCCGATTATATCATAATAGCAGTTTGGGTTTTATGAGTGTTGTTCTTGCTAATTCTGTAAACTATACTTTATAAAATGAGAGACGTGGTCTATAATCTGTCAGCTCAAGTACCACACTAGTCATTATCACCGTTTTCGTAGTGAAGCAGCTACCAAGATAGGTACTAACTGGCGTACTCCCGGGACGGCTGCAAGGAAGTCAAAGCCGCGCTTCTGTATCTCTTAGTATTTGCTCGCGATTCCTAGATGAAGATATCCAACCATACACTGTATTCCGGCGTCCAGAAGGGGATTTGAAATATTCTATAGCCACCTATGAGATTGTGGCAGAACGCAAAAATGAATTTAGAAATAGAAGTGGAAAGTTGAAAAGCGTTAAGTGTATGGTTTTGCTACTGTCTCATAGATGGCGCCAGGATCTTTAATCCAATTTTGGCGCATCTTCCATGCCTGATTCAATTGAGCATCTTCGTCAGTGAGTAACAAATTCCATCCTTGTCAAAGCAGATTATTGAATTGATTTTTTCTACTAGCGTCTTTCAGATACCTTTTGGATGTAATATTTGGATATCTTAAGGTATATTACGTTAATCAATGCTCACACAACTCGCGTACTTACTCGAGTATTTGGAACTGGAACTCGAGTAGCAGCCAACAGATATCAGGTAGGTCAAGTGGTTAAACCTTGTCCGTCAAGTAATTCC
This sequence comes from Acanthoscelides obtectus, assembly GCA_963669975.1. Taxonomy (NCBI): domain Eukaryota; kingdom Metazoa; phylum Arthropoda; class Insecta; order Coleoptera; family Chrysomelidae; genus Acanthoscelides; species Acanthoscelides obtectus. The sequence goes on along the minus strand of CAVLJG010000007.1, from coordinate 38,793,650 downwards.
AAAAAGTTATAAATTACTTGATGGATCCTAAATCGTTGGGTCTCTGTACACCTACTTTATCTTACGTGTGTGCATTTTGAAACAAAGGAGACGCAAACTGTGTATTGGATAGAAACCGGATTCCTAAAGGTAGGCTCCAGAAATACTCATCGAACTCTCGGAATATATTTGTATCATGTAGAATTCCTAACCGATTTGAAATGCTTTACCTCCGTCTGACAGGAGTAAATTTAATTTATCTGACCGTTTCTAGAAATATGCGGAAAATACCGTTCATCATATTGCTTTTCTCCTTTTTAAGATAGCAACCAAATAAGCTACGAGCCTGGGAGAAATGGAGTACATGGAAGGACCTCTTGGAAGCTTTATTCCGATATTCAGAAATAGATAAAATTCATGGGACAGACATATAAGTTTATACAAAACCTGAGTATTGAAACGTTTATCCACTTACCAGTAGCGGATTAAAAGTGACTTTTGTTTTGATATCCATACGACTACACAATGATAGGAGTCATTAAGAAAAAAATTCAGTTGCTTGAATATCTGGTCATGTATAAAATAAACAATCATTAAAAAAAACATCAATCATGAAAAATCATAAAAATTTCACAATGAAAATATAGTTATGCTCGACGCAATACACACCATAAGCTCAGTGGTAAATAAGTGAGTCGCATAGCATACTCCAAAACGCTATAGAAGGAATTGTTTAACATAATATCCTCAACCTTTGCTTTAAAAAGATTTATGCTGGTTATATCCTTTATGGAATTCGGTAAGTGGTTATAAGGTCTTTCTGCCATAACTGCAGGACTTTTAGCGGCCAATGATAATTGAACTGGCGTACTCCATAGCACAGAATGTCTTTTCTTTTCATAGAAAAGGCTTCAAGATTTTCTTTCATGAAAATGTATACATATTTAAACAGTGAATAGTCGTTATCGCCAATTATTTGCATAACTCCTTACAAGAGTAACCCCCCGTCAATATTTTTAATGAATTACAAATATTTTATGAATACCAGAGCAGTTCCCCCAGCAAACCGTACAAAATCTAGGGGCGGAATGAACATAGGAAAAGGAATATAGCTTTAGAATACAAATGCCAACAAAAAGGTATAAACAGTAACGGACCTAACATGCTGCCCAAAGGAACTCCTGTGTCGACCACCAAATCAGATGACTTTAAGGAACCTGACTCGATTTGAGCTTTCACTGCTTGAGTACGATTATATGAGTATGTTTCTACCAATTTAGAGTTATGTCGTATCCATGACAGCGGTCATAGCCTATATATATAAAACTGAAGTTCGTCCTATATTTTATCAGTACGTTTTTTCGTTACGAAAAAAGGTTAAAAAATCAAAATGCTTAGGTATTTCCATTGTATAGCAAAATATGAATCTAGTAGCAGTATTATACACTACCTCCTCAGTTAAGATCCAGTATTGGTTACATATTTGGGGTTCTGCCGGCCCACCCACATTGTCCATGCTGGATACTGCTCCGAGGCCGAGCCCGATGATACTTCTCTAACGATAAGTCCCCAGGGCTCTTTAGCCGTCTGTACGCTCTACATGACAGACCCAATTTCTGTCAATGCTGCTGCTTAAGTATATAAAAGTTCCTAACGTTAGTTCTACCGTCAGAACCGTAATGCTTTATAAAATAAACCATCTCAGCTATTTTACATTTTACACAGTCTACGCCCATGTGGAGATCCAAAGACATCTCCATTCTAGTAAGTACATCCATTTACACTACGAACCCTTTGGCGGTCCTTTCTTAGCGCACACTTCTCCGTCTCTTGTTTACATGTGCTTTTCTCTTTGTGTCTCTGTGCGAGAATCGCTGACGCACAAGACGCGACTTCATGAACAAAAGAATTAACGTAACATGCCGAAACGTGCACGAAGTGAAATATAAGAGGATTGAATATACTACATTTGACTCAAAACTGCTATTCAATAGATCTGATATCATCCGTGATTAGATCTTGGTCGATACCGCAAAGGGCATTAAGGGAATGTGTTCCGATCATCTCGAAGGAATCGATGGTTCCGATTCTGATTGCTTAAACCGGGTGATATAACGCACTGCACTGTTAAAAAAACGATAAAAAACGACTGTTCTGACTACATCGGTGCTACAGTATGTTAACACGGATTCTCGCATTTACGCTTTCGGTTACAGAGTCTCCAAACTAGAAACGATATACAAAGTAATACCTATCTTGTGGAGTTCAGAGTATGAGCGGTTTCTGGACTCATGGTAAGTTTCCATTTTGTTGATGAGGCTATCGCAGAAGATGAAGAAGGAAGCAAACTGTGAAGCATTGCAGGCAGCAAAACCGTCTATAACCAAAACAGTGGCAAGGGAAATTGTTCCTCCGTCATTGAGTGTTTCGAGTCAAGTCTGATTGCAACAAAAAAGCTCAACTTCTGCACAATTTCTTACAGATCATTGGATAAAGCTGTCTCAAGGCTCAAATCCACGTAGCAGTTGCGGAGGCGTCAGTCAATACCCTTCCAAACTGTTTGATGCTACAATACAGAAAAATGTACTCAAAGCCCACAAGCACTACAGGTGGCAGGTTATTCTTAATTTGGAGTGTTTAAAGTCAAAAGCTCAAAAGCAATATCAGAGCCCGAACAGAAGCGTGCCTTTGAAACAGTTCGTTGAAAATCAACTTGGTGGACCTTGTATCGAAGTCATTGTATTGTATCATTCCGGTCCGAATCGTTCCAATTGAACAAGCCTATGTTGGATCTGTCAAATCCAACCTCTCATTTCAATTGTATCCGATGAAACGAAAATATAAAACCGTTCCATCCAGTGTTGCCAGACGCTATGATCTTTTTCTCCTACCACAGATGATGTCAAATTCAGCATTCATAATTCATAGACAGTGGCGAATACGGAACTTGTCGTTGTTTGCTGTTTTTGACAATAGCATAAAGATGATATTGACAATAACTTAGCGACTTCATGAAATTAAAAGTATATAGGCTATACAATAATGGACCCAAAATACTGCGATGGGCCACCCCTGATGTAATTGTAACTGTATCTGATATGTTCCCGTCCAAAGTCACGCGCTGCATCCTTTCAGATAAAAAATAATTTATTAATGCATAGGCCAGCTGCTCTAATCCAATATATTTCAGAAGAGCCACTAGTAGCTCATGATTAATCATGTCAGATGCTTTCGTGTAGTCCAATAACACCAAGACAGTAGCATTTCCCGCATCCTGTTCTCTGATGGCATCATCCACAAGGTCTGTTAATGCTGTGGAAAAACTGTACCCGGTTCTAAACCCTGACTGTCTAGGGGGATGATATTGTTGGCGCAAAAGTGTAGTTAGCAACTTGTATAGCGATTGCCTTTTTCTAAAGTTTAGAGAGGATCGGTAAAAGCGAGATTGAACGTAGTTGACCAAATCGGATTGTTAACCTTAGCCAATGGAAGGACATTGGCCAGCTTCCAGCTTTTAGGAAAATAAGACCTTTTAATACAACTATTTATAATATGGGTAATATAAGGAGCTATAAATGGGCAAAACAAGGAAATCAGGGTAACGTTCAGGCTATCAGCGCCAAAAGCCTTCGTCTTGATACTGAGGATACTATTTAAAACAAAATCTCCGTCGATTGAGAAGGTTTCATTAAGCAAGGAGTTGTTGTTATAGAAATGCAACAATTCTTGTTTTGGAGTAGTATTTTTTGATATCTGGGCAAAGTAGGTAATAAGTTCATTAACATTCCTTAAATGGTCAGGGATGTATTTATTTTTATTTCCAAGTATATTTAGTTCTTTTAGTTCAGCCCATTTTTCCTTTTCTGGGAAATTCTGAAACTTTAAATTTAGATATGCATTTTTTTCGGCTCTAATAGCAGAAGTGGTCAGGTTTCTTAATTGATTATAGTCTCGATGACCAGGTTGGTGCGTTCGTCTAAAACGAGATAGAACTTCATTTCGAAGGCTTTTCATAAACTTGATGTTATCTGTGATCCACGAACTGTATGGTCTTTTTCGACCATTGCAGTCTTTTAGGGGTGCATGGGAATCAGAAATATTCAATATAGTATCTGTTAAAAATGATATCTTATGATCGATGTTATCTATTTGATATACAGGGTGTCCGCAAAGTTGGGGTTTTCCTTTTCAGAAACAACTACCCTTGAAATAACAAAGGTAATGTGTAGTGAAACGAGGGCGACCAAGTAAAAAAAAATAAAGGAAAAAGTACTCACTCTCCAGTTGACGAGAAGAGCTAAGTACGTCTCTGCCCGAAATCATACCGCTCCAACAGAAAATGAAATCAGCTGATGCACTACCGAGCAGACGCACCATGCCAGCCCAAACATTCACCGAAAATGTTTGTTGAAAATGTGCCCGACGGACAGCGTGCGGATTTTCTACTGACCAAACATGAGTGTTGCGAAAGTTATTCACCCCATTACGCGTGAATGTAGATTCGTCTGTCACCAATATGCACTTCAAAAAGTCCGAATTATTGTCATGTTGATGCAACAACCACTCACAAAACCGCACTCTTGCTGGAAAATCGTCAGGTTGAAGGGCTTATACACGTTGGACGTGAAACGGATATAGCCCGTCTTCACGCAGCGTTTGCCACACTTTAGTTTTTGATACTTGCACTTCTCTAGCCACGTCTCTAGTGCTTGTTGAGGGATTATCGTCTACGCGATTACCTCTACAGGCGTGACCGTAACCATCGGTTGAAGGTTGCATACTGACCTGACACACTGACCCCAACCCCCGACCCAGTTCTGTCGTTGAGCCAGTGACATTGTACCACTCCGTGATGGCGCGGCTACAGGACGGTATTCAGATATTTTTGACGTTGCAGAGCCCTTTATCTCGGTGTCCTTAAGACATTGGTGTATATGGTACTAAGAAAAATTGCTTATGTTTTCAAGATCTACACGTCGTGTAAAGGAAAACCCCAACTTTGCGGACACCCTGTATGTTGTCCCAAGGCGCCGGCTCAATGTCAGGCTGAAACATAGCTACTGAAAGCATTCCCTTGGTCAGTGGGACACCATCAACAAATCGAAATTCCAGAAAACGATAAACTTCAATGCTGCATGAAGCTTTCAGCTTACAATATTTAAAAGTCAGTGTCGATGGTGGTGTTGGATTTACCAATCTACCGCATATCTAGCAACATTATAGATTTGAATCGTTCTGGATCCAATCTGTCAGTGGAGTCGTCGAATAGCACGTGAGTCGATTGGATCGAAACGAGCAGATCCGTTGGCACTTGGTGGCGTAGACACCCTGTTACTAGTCACATGTTTTAATTGCATGCATACATTTTTTACTTCCCCCGTAATCTGTATTTTGTAATGCCACTGAATGACATTTAAAAACCGTGCCAGCCACGCCGTACCCCGTGGGAAATAATAGCGGGCAATTTTGGGGCAAGCTGCATACTAAATTTCTACCTAATAATCGTAAAATATTTTTTACGATAGGCATATGGCGCTGGGCGCGTGCAAAGTTAATATGCAGTAGAGGGTGGAACTGTTATATACGAATCAGGGCAGGACTTCCTCTCATATTCAACTTAGAATTGGCATATTTCGTAGCCTCATATAGAGCGTTTAACAAGTGGAGTCTTTACCCACAAATATTCAAAAATCGGTACAAACTTCCATCCTATGGCCTCCCAGTGAAGTTTTGCAGATGGGTGGCTGACTTTTTCTCTAACCGCAAGATATCCGTAGTAATTGACGGTTTCTGCTCTGCATCCCTCAATGTCAATGCGGCTGTTCCACAGGGATCGGTTTTGGATCTGACATCGTGCATCAACGACCTCATTTCCTGAAAGATCAAACCGATCCACAGCTTTGCTGACGACAATACATGCAGGAATTCAGGGCCGAACCGTTCCTGTGAGCTGGAGAGCAGCTACTTTTTCTCTGGTGATAGACACGGAGGCTATCACTGCTTGGGAACGCAACAATCTGTTACAGTTGAATGTTTTCAGAACACAAAACTGTATCTTGACTAACAAAAACAGCTAGTGCTCACCTGGTTTCGATGGATGGCCAACAGATGTTCATCTCGGCTGGTCGGAGTCCAGATCACCGAATACTTAATGTGGTAGTTGATTTGTTATGAGTTAAGATGTAATTTTCTCCTCATAACTTCCTCACTCTGTACTAGGCCCAGATAAGACCAAGACTCGAGTACTGCTCACATGTTTGGGGTGCTGCCACCCCGACTACATTATCTATGCTCGATGCTGTCTAGAGGAGGGCTGTCTTGCGGATCGATTACTCTTCTCTAACGGACATTCTCGGCATCTTTCCAACCGACGATCTAGGACTCTTCTACCGCTATAACTCCGGGCTTTGCTCCTCGGAGTTTTCCTCCACGCTGTCTCCTTGCGATGATCCGACGAAATAGACCCTTTAGACTTCGTCCTCCGATCCTAACCGTGCCAAGCTTCGTCCAGCCAGAACTAGGGATTTCGAGATTGTGGAGAGTCTTTCTATGGAACCTTTACCCTGCTAAGATTTGGAAGTTCAGAAATTGTCTTTGTCCCATTATAGCAGCCGCAGTGCCTTGGTATTTAGGCTACGCGGCTGCTTCGGTAGAAAAAAGGCGTCAAGTAGGTTGACGACTCTATACTTCCCACGCAACAGCACCATAGACCTTATATCCTAGATAGAGGGTAGTTGCGATTCTTCTGTTTGTTGTCCCAGACACCAAGCATGCTGATGAGTTGCCAAAAGGGCACGAAACAGCTATCCTTGGTTGGACGAATGAAAGCAGCATGTTTAAGTTAGACTCTCAAAGAAAAAAGTTACGAACATGTACATGTCTAATTGAACGGATCAATTATTTCATCCAACGCCATTCCCCTGCCCTACCCGTAATACCTTTCATCTTCTCGGGTCGCCATTCTCCAATATCTGGAGGCATGATGCGTCACACACGGCAGAACGCCTACCACAGAGCATCAGTTATGCAGGACACATACGAACACCGGCACCCCAGCCGCGAACGTAATAGTCAGCAGACGCAGGGACGCTTGTCGAGAACATTTTTCTCTCGTTCTAAATTTTAAGAGCAAAAGCAAAAGATGCGTAGAATTATCAGGGTTGAAAGCGTAATACTATACTGACGTCAAAAAATTGCCCTGACTTTTTTAAAATGATTAGGATCCTCTGACACATCAAAACAAATGATTTGGGCGATATTTATTTCCTTTTTTCGTTTTTGGCCTTTTTCTTCGCCGTCTCTGAAACAAAGAGGAACTACAAAGCTTTTTCGTCGTTGGTGATACCATTGTGAGAAAAATTCATCAACATCTGAGCGGTACTTATCAAGTTACAGGCGGTTATAGGATTAGCCGACAGACAGGCAGACAGACTGAAATAACTGACATAGTTTTCCGTAAAGTATACATATAGTCATTATTGAAATGGGTAATAGGGGCGGGGGGTCAAAACAAGTCAGAAGGTTCATATGAACCATGTTCCAAATGTCAATAGATTTTTGTCTAAATGGCTTTATAGTTTACAACTTTAAGTGCTTTATATCGACCACAATCTCCACACTCTTACTGATTTTTATAATCTAATCTAAAACGTTGTTAAATTGGGTAATTAACAAATAAATGGCATGAAGTTTTTTTAAGTTAAGCCAAAATTTGTAGTCTGCAAGTAAGTAACTTTCATTAAATTGGATATTTAAAACACACATGACAACAGCGCGTCGGTCATCATCACTCTTATCGAACCGGCAATCGATTGCAAACGCTAACAGTCGTTAGTATGTTGTTTTGTTTTTGTTCGCGTACGTCGTCGTGTTGATTGATTTACAATGTTCTCGAATCAAGAGTTCGCCGACATGTTGTTAGTTTACGGGAAGCTCATCAGAATTCAAATCTTGAAGCTCAAATTTATCACGAGAGATTTCGCCAACGGGTACATCCAGACAGAAGGACATTTGTGCAAGTGTACCAAAGACTTGGAGACTATCGCATACCATAGTCCATAGAATCCTACGGGAGAATTTTTTCTTTATCCCTACCATGTACAACGAGTGCAGGCCTTGTTACCAGAAGACTATCCTCGCAGACTAACATTCTGTCAGTGGTTTTTGCACATAAACATTGAAAATCCGGATTTTTTTAAAGACATTCTAGCGACGGACGAATGTACTTTTACGCGAGACAGGATATTAAATTTCCATAATACTCACACGTGGGCCCAAGAAAATCCTCATATAATTAGTGGAGGTCGTTTCCAACAACTTTTTAAAATAAATATTTGGGCGGGTATTCTTGACGGTAATTGGCCCTTTCGAGTTACCCCCAAAGTTGTCAGGAGAAGGGTACCTTAGCTTTCTAGCCAATAACCTACCAGAACTTTTGGAACAGACCTTATACAACATGCCACTACAACTAAGACATAATTTGTGGTTTCTTCATGACGGGGCACCACCACACATTTTTAGAGGCGTCATTCAGTATTTGAATGACCATTATCCAAATCGTTGGATCGGTCGAAATGCTCCTGATCCTCGAAAATGACCAGCATGATCTCCTGACCTCAATCCGATGGATTTCTGGTATTGGGGAGAACTAAAAGGGATGGTTTGTGGGGCTGGTCCAATAACAACTTCGCGAAAAAAAATTTAATGCGGCTGAAATAATAAATGAACAACTTCGAGGACCTAGAGTAAGAAGAAACTGGGTTCGTCGTGATGAAGCTTGTGTGGAAAGTGGAGGACGACATTTTGAACACCTTCTTTAAATACAAAAAAGTACAGTGTGGGTTTTAAAAAGAAAAACAACGTATGTATCAAAATTGTGTTCCCTATTTATAAGTGGATTTTTTTAATACGTTCAATAAACTTCACATACCAGGTGAAGCGCTGAGACAGTGGTAAGACCGTTTTTTTAATTGTTTGCATTTTACGAGTACAAAATCAAATAATGAAATAATAGTAATAACAAACTCTTTATTTACACTGCGTTCCGTCGTAATTTGCGTCTGGCATTGCGGCGTTGTCAGATTTTATTTTACTTTAAAGTCGCTTTTCTCTAAAAAAATGCCGTTTTGACCACCATGTTATATGAAACTTTTTGCTCCTTTTAAACCTCTCTATCACCCATTTAAACAATGACTATCATAATGCTTACACCCTGTATGTCATATGATATCCAAAAAACATTCAGTCTCATTTTGTAAAATTTTCGCGATTGTAATGCTTCCCCACCAGAAGGCATGAGAAGTATAAGGCTTTATTTTTCTTTAATTTCTATGACAATTTAGGATTTTTCACCATTGTATTTTATTTCAGCATTCGCAAATTGCCTCTTCCTTCTCCTCTTTTATAATCATTTCTTTGACCTTTGTTTGCGAAAATAGATCTTAAATAAAGAAAAACCCAGTCTTCCATTTAAAAGGTCTGCGGATATCAAGACCACCATACGGGATGTGCGAGGCATACCGATCTTTTAGTGAACTAATTAATTGATTTAAATGTGTCGTCGGCTTTCGCCACTTTAGCCTCGCCTTCGTCTGGAACGCGCTTTTCTGGTGTCGCTAGACTTAATTTAAAACTGCTGCATGAGTTAATTGGAGAATGGCGATGAAGGAGGAATTCTTTTTTAGTACCATTACGCCTTTTAAGATTCTTTTGTATTTTGTTGTCTTATAAGACAGTATGCGAACAGACTGCTTCACAAATCAAAATTTCCATTTTTGTGCATCGTGCCTACAAGCATTTCAGCATCCAAAGAGGGATCTGAGACGGCTGTACCAAATTGTTGTCTCCCCGAACAGTGATAACCTCCAGATCTTTTGTCAGAGAGGAAGTCGCAGCTAATCTTCTTCTCTTCATCTCATCGGCAGAGATGTTCTTGGCACTCTGAATTCCTGCATGTAGAGTGTTGTCGTCAGCAAAGCTGTGGATCGGATTAATCGTACAGGAAATCTGTTGTTGATATGTAATTGAAATAACGTCGCAGCCTACATTGAATTCTGGGGAACACACGCGTTGACAATGTGAGATGAAGAGAACTCATTACGAAGAATATCTTGCGGTCAGTGAGGAAGACAGATAAACATCTTCAAAGTTTCATGCATTCCATCGGCATGCCATCTCTAATCAAAAGCTTTCGTGATATCAAGAGCAATGACATGAGCCTCACCAATATGACTGGTTGAGATTACTCCACAAGACGTTAATGCTGCTTCTGTAAGGTTAATTCAGTGCCTCAACCAAAAAAAGATCCTCCAAACCGCTTCGACAAAAAATGACGAAAGTAAGTAGATCAGCTAGAAATGCTAGAAATCGAACTCGCTCCACCTTAACGTATCCACCTACAAATACATCCAGTAATACCCATTAAGTATTACCAGTACATTTCTTTCATCTCTCGCTGAATATGATCATACCTTATTCATAAATTTATTTACTTATTCAGGTTACTAGCCACATAAATAGAGTGATACAAATGATAACGGTGAACGCTCCTTATAATTTGATTACCATTCCTGGAATAAGGATTTAAAATTAATAGCTTGTTGGAACTGAAACTGCTCTTTGCAAATGAAGGAATAATGGAGGTATAAAAAGGTCGTTCGAGGCGACGACGTATTCCATCTTAAAAAAGATTTTATTTCATACTTTGCTGCGGTTTCAATGAAGCTTTAGTTTTTGTAGTGAATATTAGTGGAAGATCATTTAACTAATGGAAGGAATGATAAAGTCACATCAGGACAATTAAATCTGTTGTTTGCTTGGCTGGCTTCTATTTACGTGATCAAGTAGGTGCTTGGTAAACATGGTTGTACAAGTTTTACAGTAAAACACAGGAAAAGTCGTAACCGGTTTTACATTATTTGGAAGGCGTCATCAAACCGACCGCGACAGTATACAGAGGTTTCTTATTTTTTTTCTGGATATGTTAAGTTAGTAAGTTGAAATTGAAGCATGGATACTATATTTTGGTGCAAAAGTGGCAGTTGAAAATTTCAAGATGTCGGATGGGGGCATATTTTTTAAATGCAATTGAGGGTCACGTGTAACATTATTTTGAAGCTCTTTGCCAGTCGTTGAACCTATAGAATATAGACGATTTATGTACATTGAATCGCTTGTAATTTAACAACTAATCATCAAAATATTATGATATATCAATCGCCTTCTTTATGAGTGGTGGATCTGAACGTGCAATAAAATACAGCACATTAAGTTTTAAACAAAATTGGCCGATTTTGACAATTTCTTTGAATGGCATATTACATATTTTATTACATGTTTGGATGGAGTTTTCCAACAAAAGAGGGTTCACATAACACGCTTAAAAAGGGGTACTACACGATTTTGAAGAAATCTTTCCAAATGGCGCTCAGCTGCCATATTGAAATTTTCAATTGCCTCTTTTACGCTAAAATATAGTCATTCAACAATGCTATTACCTCGAATATCAGATAGCTAACTTGACCTGTTCAAAAAATATGTATGGATGGGTGACTTTTTAGAAAAAACTGTATACGAAAACTGATAGTATAACCTATTTATCCTATCTAGCTAATATTTTCTAACAGTTTTCTCCCTTTAAAAAGCACTACTTATACCTACACGATAACATTTTTAACATATTAATTGTTATATTTGAATCAACTTAATAAAAATCACTTTGATTTAATAATTGGTAGAGACTTCCTTGGGCCTCTCAATATTAAAAATTGCCATTCCAAATTTATTTTTAAGGTAAAGGTGCAACTCAAAATACGATTATATAAAATGAAAGCAGGCGGGCGATAAGAGTTGTGCTCGAAAATTGAGTCACAACAAAAAAAATGGCGTCAAGTAGGTTGACTCTGCACTCCTGACGCTACGTCGTTATCAATTAGTTAATGATGATGTTCATCATAGACTAGATCCCCCGAGAAAAAAGTCAGTCGAACAGGTTCATACAATTAGTCTATAGTAATACTTTCCCTACCTTAGCGGTAGTGCATCTGGAAAAGTCGCCTCTTCCTGATACTGGACCCGGTCAGAGGTGGCAGCACATTCAGAGCATAGGAAACACTATGCTGTGGCTTGGCAAAACTACGTTTAATACTGAGCAAAGTCGGCAGCACGCCTCCAGAAGTAGCATCCGCGGAGAAACCTATGATGTGTGAAATATCTCTAATAGGTGCGTAGAATTACCAAGGTTGGGAGCGTATAAGTGTTCAAATATCAAAAAATTGAGGTTAACACGCCAGTAGGTAATAGAAGTAAACGGTTGAGAAACACTGCTTCGGGCTATTATTCCATCACACCCAAGCAAAACCACTAGTCAGCAAATAGATAAGTGGCAGCGACTGCTAGTTATGGCAATACCATAATCGAGCCCTCATTAGGCTGAACTGCAACTGGAAGTGCGGGTTCCTTTGCGAATTAGCGCGCGCACACGATACGGCACGACACAAAGTCACAAACGAATATTTTTAGAGAAAATGTCAAAGTTGGATGCTAATTGGTCGTGGAATTTGGCGGCCTTGGTGCTGTTCAGGAACTTTGCCCTCTCTTCACCCTCTTATTAACTAACTATTAAAGTTTCCAGGAACGTGGAGCATGTAGATTGGGCCAATAGACGGACAGCACGCGAAACTGCTGTTTAGGTAATCCGCACGATATGCTTACCATTTGATGGAAGTTTATTATTGGGTGTTCGAGGCGACTTCGATTTACACTTATCGATGGAAAGTATTTATGTCTCAATCTAAAAAGTATCACTTTAAATATTTGAGTAACTGACCCAAATGAATGAGTGCTATTTTTTCTGCTGCAACAGCCGCGAAGACAGATCTATCTACTGGGTGTTCCTTAATGATACGCGAATATTTAAGGGTATGAACCTATATGAAAAATTAATGTTAGTTTGCTTTATGAACTATGGTCGGGGTGTTGAAATTTTAGGAAAAAAATGGAAATTAATTAATATTTTCAGAACCGCCTAAGGTATTTCAGTGATATTTAGTACCTAGTGAAGGTTGACTAAGTTGCGTAGTTTTCAATGCACAAATAATTTTTAGCTTTAACAGTGGCGTGCGTACGGGTATTGACTTCGATATTTTTCAAGAAATAAAAATTATTTTTGAATTCCCCGTTCAATTTGAAACAAATGATCTCACTTGAATTGTTTTCCTTCGATGTGCCAATTTTGAGTAAAAAAATAAAAACCGTTCTATTGTCTAACTTGCAAAATTATTATTAATTTAATTGGAAAAATTCGGGGTAATGAACAACCACAACTGACAACATAAACATAACATTAAAACCAACGAAATTATTACAAAAATTGTTGAAAATGGCCCCCTTCATTTAGTATGCATGGTTCCGCCCTCCTTCTCATGGAATTACGCACTCGTTGAAATATCCCTGGAATGTCTTTTATTCTATCACAAGCTGCAAGTATTCTTTCTCTTAATTCCTCTACAGTGTTAATGGGACTTGTTTACACTAGTGTCTTAAGATAGCCCCACAAAAAGAAATATAAATTGTTGAGGTTTGGGGACCTTGGTGGTCGTTTTTGGGGCCCACCGCGACCAACCCAACGATTTGGATAAACAGTTTGTGAATAATTACGAACCGCTACACTGAAATGCCCTGGTGCATCATCATGCCTGTACCACATATTGTTTCTTATTACTAACGGATCATCATCAAGAAGCAAAGAAAATTGAGGTAAGTCTGTCCGTCAAGTCGTCCCGGCAAGAAGAATTGGCCAATAAAGTGGTTGCCAATAATTCCTGCCCATACGTTAACCGAAAATTGGTGTTGGAAATGGGTTTCGGTTACGGCATAGGGATTTTCTTCTGCCCACAAATGATTATTGTGGAAATTCTGAATGGCATTTCGAGAAATATTAGCTTCGTCCGTGAACAGAATCATTAATTCAAATTGCGGATTTTGTGTCATTTTTTGAAGATACCACTGACAAAGGTTCACACGCCTTGGAAAATCAATGGGAAGTAATGCCTGTACTCTTAAAATAATTATGGTAAGGATATAACAAAAAATCCACTAAAATTCTCCAAACAATTTGATGGCAAATATTTAAGTATCTAGCAATCTTCCTCGTACTCATTTCAGAATGTTTGTCGACTTGGTGCAGCACTGCTTCCTCAATTTCAGGTGTTCTCACACTTAGAGGTATACCTTTTCGAGCAGAACCAGTTTCAACAAGACGACGATGAATATTAGAAAAGTTTCGACTATCTGGCAAAGCACGATCGTCTGGCTTGCTCATCATTACCGTCGGCAATTTCATATTCGTAATGCATTTCCGCCATTTCTGCATTTGAATAATTCACCATTATTAACAAGATTCTAAAAACTAAATAATGAAAAAGATGTCACAGCGAACAGATTTAGATAACAGAGGCTTGTCAGATGTCAAAAGCCAGTGACATATTCCAGAGCAACTAGATATTTATTGCTATATTGCATTCTTCAGTTATTACATTAATTTTCTCGGACAATAGAATGGTCTTTATTTTTTTTCTCAAACTTTTTTAAATATTGAAGTCAATACCCGTACGCACGCCACTGTTAAAGCTAAAAATTATTTTTGCATAGAAAAATATGCAACTTTATTAACTCTCACTATGTACTGAATATCACTGAAATATCTGAAGCGGTTCTGACAATATTAATTAATCTTCATTTTTTTCCAAAAACTTCAACACCCCGAGTTTTTGTAAGGAAACATTTTTGGACCATAGTTTTCAAAGCAAGCTAACATTAATTTTTAACGTAGATTCACAACCTTAAATATTCGCATATCATTAAGGAACACCCTGTATAGGATTACTATGACTATGACTCAATAGAATAGATATGCCTATTGTTATAAGTCCCCGCCTTCCTAAGACTATACAGGCTAATCATTGTCCTATTGTTTTAGGCCCCGCCCCAAATATCATGCCGATTATGCGACCTCCTATTCTTTTAAGCTTCAATTTCCAAATAAAACGCCGGTTGACCAGCATCATATTGTCTTAGACAACGCCCCCAAATACTATGCCAAAACAGCAACCTCCTCTTATTTCAAGCCTCGCCCCCAAATCATTTCATTGTTTTAGACAACCCCCCCTAAATACCATGCCGGTTCAGCAGGCCCCTACTGTTTCAAGCCACGCCCCCAAATACTCTGCCGGTTGACCACTATCCTATTGTTTAGGACCCCGACCTCAAATACCGTGCCGATTCAGCTGTTTAGTATTGTTTTAAACCCCGCCCGCCAAATACTATGCTGGTTGTTCTGTTTTAGACCTCCTCCCACCCTCAGATACCATGACAATTCAGCGAACTCCTATTGTTTTAAGCCCTCCCTCCCGAATAACATGCCAATTCGGCGTCCTCCTACTGCCTCAACTCACGCCCCCACATGCCATGCAGATCCAAAAGCCTCTCAAACACCATGGAATTAGACATCATGATATTTGAGAGGCGTTACAGACGGCATAGTATTTGGGAGGAGGGAATTAAAATAATAGAAGGTCGGTGAATCGGCATGGTATTTGGAAGGCGGTGTTTTAAGACAATAGGAAGGTGGTCAACCAGTAAGGCATCTGGGGGGGGGGCGGCGCTTTAAACAATAGGAGGATGTTCAATCGGCATATTCTAATAACGTCTTGAACAAGAAATAAGATCCCTAAGCAACGTTGTATACGGTTGGTTATGGTCGAAAAGCAAACGGATCATATTCAGTCTGGGTTAGTTTATGCTAGTTTTGCAAAGTACGTCAATGTTGGTCATACTACCCTGAGTGACGATGGGACGCCCATGTGGTGGACGACCTTGTCCGGCTTCTCAAAATCGGTTACTGTCATTCGGAGTTGCCGGGAAGCTGTGGTTTCCTGATATCGTACGCAAGGGTTGGTAGTACCGCGATTCACGAACTACTTACTTATCGGTGTCAGTGCCACTTTTCTTTTTCATCCAGAGACCTTACTAATGCAAGTTTTATTGAGTAAGGTCAGTTATAATTTTTTTCCAAATCAAGCATTCTAATTTCTCAGTCTCATGGATTTGCAATATTTTCAATATTCTTCAAATTCTCACAAGTTTTTTATCTAAAATTCCGAATTCTTGAAGATTGTTGAATCAAAAGCGTTTAAACATTTTTAAATATATTTTTATTGCTAATATTTAGAAAATTTTTAAAACAAAGTTCCTATATCCGGTAATGTTCAAGGTTTTCAGAATTTTTAAAATACCGATAAATTTATAACTTTTAATTTTTTGGCAAATATAATTTGACAAAACTTTTAAAATTCCAATACTTCTGTATCAAGATTTCCAAGATTTTTCCAATTCTCAAGATTTCGCGTAAATTTTTTGGCATTGTCCAGAACTTTTCAAATACATATTGAATATTAAAAAATTTCACATAATTTTCAGTTTAGTTATACAAAATTTTAATAATCTTCAGTTCGTATTTGAAAATTTTTCTGCTAAAAACAAATTTACAATAACGCTCTAAGAATTCAAAATTTTTCAAAGCCCAATTTTATTTAGAATTTGAAGTTTTGTAGGACCTAACAAAAAAGATAGAGTTCTATGATTCTCTGACCAATTGAAGCCAGATATGTATTAATTATTTTTTACATTAAGAAAGATTTGTGGTTCAAGTATACGACGATAGTTCCAAAATGACACACACACATACATCTACACACGCACCGACATTCAACACATCTCACTAAACAGTCTGGACCTACCTTTAGGATTTCGGCTTCACGTAACATACTGTCATCCCCCCTCCCCTCTGCTATGACTAGCAATATGTCAACAGTTGCTTTCTGTTGTCCGACATCGGAACTAGCAAACAGATATCGTTGGAACGGGGCAAAGTTTGTTCCGACCGAGTGACACCCACACATACACATCGACAGACAGACAGACGCATGCATCCACAAAGGCATTGCAAGTCCACCGGACCCAATCGTCAGCAACTAATTGACCAGATGCCCATCCATTTAACGCTTAGTTGCTTATGGGTTTCCTGCTGCTGGCTGTAAACGTTCCGTTGGGTGTTTATTTGATTTAGGGCCGAAATGGGCGGGCTAATCGACTTCCTTTCGCACTTTGCGAGGTTTTTTTTGTTATGCAGATAGGTTTCCCCCTTTTTTGTAAAGAGGTACTAAGTAGGTAATGGGGTGGTGGGTATATTCAATTCGAACAGGGGTTGTGATGATCGCGTATAGCTTCTTGCCTAAGAACTGATTAAAAGAAATTAGAAATAAGTTGAATTCCAAAATTGTTGCGTAACTTTAGTTGACATTCCAAAAACGACTAATTACAAGGTTCAAAAGACTAAGAAATTGCCTGTCAAAGAAAATTACATATCGTCAGTAATTTTAGAGTGTCCTCAGTAACATTAAAACAGAAAAGTCCATCAACAGACATTTAAGAAAATGCATCAAGCATCAGCAAAATGTATTTAAACATCTTTAAGAAACCATTTGAAGACGCATGGCGTATTTCAAATATTTTGAGTTATTTGTGGAAATCTAAAAAATGTTAATATCACGAAAGTTTCAAATTTATTGAGAAAATTGAGAAATTTGTAAATACATTCAAAATGATAAGAATTTTGACAATTCCAAAGATTTTGGAAATTGTATCTTAGTAATCTCAAAAATCTTGAAGGTGTTGAAAATTTTGTAAATGTGAAAAAAAAATTCTGCTGTGATATTTCAAGTCTGATGTTTTTTATTACTTTGTAAAATTCAAGCATTTTGAAAATATTTCAAGGATTCTGAAAATTATGAAGTTTCGAAAACTTTAAATACATTAGAAACTTAAGAAATACCTCACAACTTTGAGAATCTTGATGACTTTGATAAATATGGAAATTCTGAAAATTTACGGAATGTAAAAGTTTGCATATCTTAAAATTTCGGAAAATTTCGATGATTTAGAATTTTGGATTCTTAAAGTATTTTGGCAATTTTGAACATGCCAAGATCTCAAAAAATCTGTACAATCTTAAATATCCACAAAACAGAACATTTCAATAATTTTTAAATTTTGTAACGTGTACAAAATTTGAAAATTGTAAAAATTTTTGAGACATAACCACAATATTTAAAATTATAAAGTATCCATAGAGTACTCATTCATTCATTCAATTTTAAAATACTAAGGATTTTTAAAATTTCATATCAAAGAATTTTTGATAAATTCAAAACTCTTAAAGTTTGGAAGCTTTAAGAATTTTAAAAATTTTTCAAATCCGGAGAGTTTTGCAATTGTGGAGAGCTTTCTTTGGCAACTTTGGAACGTTGAAAATTTTTGAAGTATTGAGTGGAATTTATAAATAAAATATCTGCATTCCTATCTGCAACATTCCATGTAAAACCATAGCGTAATTTAATCGTGCTAACCGAAAACCGTTCATTCTAGCAAAATCCAAATTTATCACCCCACCGGTAGCCTAACGCCGGTAATGTGGTAGAGCAAGCAGCTGCCTCGCCAGCGCCATCTATATGCATTAAAATGCGCGCTTAAAATATTTAGCATATGCTCAGGATGGCCGGCAGGCCGCTAGAAAGTTCGCTCTTAAAAGCTGCTCTAGCGGATGTATATTTTACACTGTAATGTATGATCATCAAAATGTACGGTCAGGAGAATATTTACAGCGTCTAACCCTAATAAAATGCACATCCCGGTTTATGACAGCAGAACTTTGTTTCCCACGTAATATCTGTTTTTCTTGCATTTTCAATTATTACAGTTTCAAATATCACATTACATTACATTTTAGTTCTTATTTACCGCTCCAGTAAGAAATATGCATTTTGTATTTTCTGTCGATTACTTATGTTAATATAATACCCACAGAGCACCCTACTTAGAATGACAGGCCAGAGTAGAAAAATATTAGGACCATCTCTTGTGCAGTGTACGTAACAATATAGAGCGAAAACCTTGGGTGTACGAGTCCTAACTATCTTTAAAAGAACTAGAGAATTAAACAAACAACGGGTTTCACTTGCTCATCAAAAGTGTATTTTGGGATTTGAAGAAAACAGGTTACAAATATATAAGACTCATTGGCAAGATGGAAGCATGAATGCCTTCACACTTCAAAAGCTCTACCGCGTCTGCAAAAAAGTATCTTTAACAAACATAATGTTAGATGCAATTGCCAAATTGTTAAGTTTGTGATTGAATGCCTGGCTGCTTCCAATTATTGAATCATTTGGCGAAGAGGTATTTGTTTGTCTGACCCATTCTGAAAATAATTTATTCATAATTACTAGATTATATATGAGAATAGATTAGGGCCTTAACTAAACTTACTTATATTGCATCGTTTATTAGGTCGAAGTTTGACATTTTTGAAATTCGAGCCCCCTTGTCAAGCACGTATTACACGGAACAACAGAACATGCACAGCTGTTGATACCGCCATCTAGCGTGAGCTGTATGAATTTCTGTTCATTGCACCAAATTTCGACCACCACTGTGGCCTTTTTCAAGCACAATTGTATCACAATATATTTTGTACTTGGAAAACGCCACAGTTGTGGTCGACACGTCGTATAATAAACAGATATTCAAACATGTATGTAGTTTAATTTGACCATACAATGGAGTTTTATGAGATATTATGTTTTATTGGTGTTTCGTAACATGTACGTCACGGAAAAGCATGGAACCATGTGACTCGTTTCCGTTGGTCTGTCTGTCAGTCTGTCCGCTAATCCTTGACTGTTCTGTAACTTGGCAATCACCGCTCGGTTTTGGTGTTGGTTTTGACACAAGGGTACTATTATTCCTGGGAGGAAAAAGATTTGTAGGTTTTCAAATCGATCCACTAGAGGCGGAGCTACGGGAAAAATAAAAAAGTAAAAGTGGTGAGGGTCTGGTCGTTTTTTAAATCGACATATTTTGAGGGGTAAAATATTATGAGCGGATGTTGCAGGGGATGGGGGAGTATATATCTCACTTTGTTGGCCCAATACAATGCAAAGTTATAAATATCTCTGATACCATGTAATCCCCGTTATTTTAAACATACTACCTGAATACTTCAAATATGATTATTTTCAATTTGTATAAGAAGTATTAATTATCATTACTTTTTATATTCATGAATCAGAGAAGTTGGGATACTGTCCAAAGTAGCCGGAGCCAAAGCAAATTGATTTTTCCAATTTTCGGTCTTGATTCCTACACCCACAAAAACGCATCTGGTTAATATTTGCGATTAAACTACTATTGATCTAGTAAAATCTGCAATCTTTATTACCTAAATATAGTCGAGCAGTGTCCCTGTATTTTCAATCACAGCAGAAAAGTTACACATTTTGCCTCATAAAGACAACAGTAAGGGTTCTGAGCGAGGATCGTGGACAGTTCACACGATCACGATACAGTTTATTCCAAGAAGCCGTTCATGAAGAATCTTCTGACTGATAGTTGCTCTCTTGTGAGTGCAGATTTTACTTATATGTTAAGGAAAAGGTTGAGTGTCACGTGGACAGATGAAAAAATAAAAGAAAGTTTTGTTGGGACAGACAGAACACACTGAAGATTTAAAAAAAATTGCAACAACAATATGAAGTTCAGTTCAATTCCCTCTTGGTACGTGTTCCACTACACATTTTAAAGCGTATTATAATCTGCCTCGCTCTCGACTGGCGTGTCCACGTCTGAGACTCAGACGTGTTTGATACCGAGCTTGAACAGTTGCTTAGTTTGTTGTTGCATTTATTTCGATACTATATGTACGTAGCTGGCAACATGACGACATACACCTTGCATTCTTTTCAAATTATTTTTTAAAGCTAGTGAAATGAAACACGTCGTATTGACATGACCATGATGCCAGGACATTTATTAGTATCATATATTGATGACCATCGAAACTACAAATCTAGGACCCCGAAAGGAGACCTAGATTATTCGTGAATGTTTTAGAACGATGTAGAACAAGCCGCAGAGGTGTCAAATTGAAAAGCCGACATATGACAAGATCAATCGTTGAGACGCGATGCGTGATTAGTGATTAGTGTTCTCATAAATTAGTTCTATTAAAGACTCACAGATTAGCTTGTTCGGTAAAGACGCGTTTTCGTTGCAGGAAATTCTGAAATGATATGGTTCACGACAGATTATAGTGTCTATTTACATGTCGGCTTCTTTATGATGCCCACACGCGTATAGTTTGCCCGTTATCTGATACAGGTCTAAATAATCAGGAAGATTATATAAAAACCAACAATATTTCCATTTAATTGCTATGGTGTAGCGAATCTAAAATGAACCTCATTGTTTCGATATGGGCATAGCAACAAACTCACAAAATTTGAATGTTCTATAAGTAAAGAAACTCGAACCACTGGCCCGTTGCATGCGATTGGACATTGTTCGCTGAGGAAGCATCGCTTTAAAATGAGACTGGGTGACATATTTTTATGTAGGTGATGTGAATAGGAGGATGGAACCTAACTGGCTGTTAATCACTTACTTTGCGATTGCCCAGAGAGAACCATTCTGGGAAAACGTTGCAAATCTTTGGATAGTTAAGTTTGTTACCTCATGTCACCACCTTTCTCAATGAGCTGCTTGGGGTGGCTGATGATCCAGCACTGGGCGACTCCTGGGAACGACGTACAAAGGGGCACAAATGTGAACGTGGCCTTATTCCTATAGTGAACACACAAAACACGGCGACAGTAACACCCGGTTCAACAAAGAAAAGCTAATTGTGCAAAAATCAGCTTTATACCAAGTGAAACCTTCAGAAGGTAAAAAATATGTCCTCCTGGTGTGAGGGGCTCCGGCCCTAAAACAGAAATGCCAAAAGTCGACAATTAGACAGATCGTTAAATAAAAGATTGCGACAGTAACACCTGCTCAACAAAGATATGATCGTATTGCAGTAGCAAAGAGAAATTCGCCAGCATTTCTCCTTGTCAGTCGTAATCGTAAAATATTTCCACTACGACCGTAAGAACAGCCCGTGCAAATGAAATAAATTAACGCTAACGAATTCTTCCCAGGATAAATACGGCACGGCGCCGTTTGCTGGGAAAATATTTGTTACGGTATGCATACAGATGTGCGAGTATTTGCAATATTATATTATTTATTGTTGTGGTATCTCTAATTAAATTCGCAGCTAGTTTGTATGTATATTAGGTCAATCAATACCTAGCAACTAACATTTATCGTTTTGATAGCATATGGGGTTGAACATATTTTTAGACTTGATCCAACTGAAGCATGTACCGGCAAAAATAATGGAACAAGGTGCAATGACGGAATGCATGGTTTATTTTTTTCGAAGGTTTGATGGTTTTTATTGCTGACTAAAATGGTGGCTAAATTCATTTTAAGAAAATTGGGTCACAATTGAGTCATTAATATAGTCATTATTAAAATGATAGAGAAGCAGAAATAAAAATGGCATGCAAAAATGCTTAAATTCCAAGCCCCTCCCTTTGCTTTATTTTTTATTTGCCTCTAAAATGTGACAAACTGTCCAGTTTAGGCATATATTGCTCCATTTTACGTCTCCCATCGTTTCGCCCTTGTGCAAACGAGTAATTTTTCATCGCGTGCTAAAGCACGAGGTGGAGTATGATAATTCATAAGAACACAGGGCCCGGCAAAGCCAAAATGTTCTCTTACTAAGACCCGAAGGAAAAACTTTTTCAGAATTCCAACGCTCAAGTTTCAATACGTTAATTAAATGATTACTGACGTCGCGTTTACCTCGAGTGCCTTTTCCAAAGTACTTCCTACATATTATGTGGTTTCATTTAGAGATTTGCTTGAAAATATGTAACTGAGGGATCACATTAATCCGTAAGATATTCCAATAGTAAACACCGTTTCGATCTAAAATGATCTGAGCGCTTATCTTTTATCTAGGTATAAAGCAGGATCTGATTTTCAAACATTTTGGATCTCGGTGACAAAGACATTTTTCTCTCTTATTTAACCTCTTATAAGTAAGGTGGTGGAGAGGTGCATAAATCGCGAGCTTCTGGACTACCTCGAACATCTCGGCTTGATTAGCCAAAGGCAATATGGTTTCCGGCACCACCGATCCACAAGGCCTTACGTCACGCACTTGTGGAGTAAACTCATCCAGTCTTATGATGCTCATGCCGATGCTCTTGATATCACGAAAACTTATGATCAGCTGTGACACGCTGCCCTATTAAGCAAATTTCCATCTTATGGCCTCCCAGAGAAACTTAGGCTGACTTTCTCTCTACCACAAGATATAGGTCGTAATTGACGGCGTCTCCCCTTCATCCCACAACGTCAACGCGGGTTTTCCCCAGGGGTCGGTCTTGGTTCCTACACTGTCCGCTCTCAATCCAATCGACAGCCTTGCAGATGACAGCACGCTACATGCAGGAATTCAGAGCGACAAGCCGATCTCTGCCGCTGAGCTGGAAAAAAGAATACTAGCGACGACTTCCTCTCTGACGAGAGACCTGGAGGTTTACACTGATTGGGGACGCAACATTTTTGTACAGTTTAATGCTTCCAAATCACAGTACTGTACCTTAACAAACAGAAAGCATCCTAGCGCACATCCGATTTCGATGGATGGTCGAGTTTAGCGAAAGAACCGTTCATTTCGGCTGGTCATGCTCGATGCTGTGCATAACAGGCCTATCCGACTGATCGATGACTCTTCTCTAACAGACTCTCGGGACAGTGTGCCTGCAAGACAGACCCGCCTGACTTCGTCCTGCCATCCTAACCGTATCGAAATTCGAACATCCACAGCTGGCCGATACGACCGGTCCTTTGCCCCTAGAGTATCTAGATCAGTTCAACTAACCTTAGGCAGTTCAAAAACTGGAATCACAAAGTTTCTTTTGGTAAAAAAATCTTAAACACAACAACATATATCAAGATTACAATTCCAAAGCTTAGCGAAAGCTTTATGGTTTTTTTTATACATAGTAAAATGTCTTTCCATCAATGAAGGAGACAATACAGTCATAACTGGAAGGTTATCGTTGAATAAAAACAATCAGAGCACCAGTTTTAAAAACTTGCAAACATATTTCACTTACATTATCGAGAATCTTTATTTTTCTAATATCTTTGCTTTCTTGATGGAAAATATTTTATAAACTTTACTTGTAAACTTTACTTGTAAAGTTTATAAAATATTTTCCATCAAGAAGCAATTACACTATCTACGCGGAAACTTCTGGAAACCTATTCAAAAAAATCTTCGAAGACAATAATAGAAGAATACTTCTGGGATGGCAATGTTTGACAGTATATCAAAATAACGACATTTCTCAGTGTAGAAAATGCTACCGTTTTAATCATACAGGAAAGAATTGCAGGAATGAGAAGATATGTGCCAACTGTGGCAACGGTCATGAAGGAGAAAATTGTAAGCATGTATCAATAGAATGCTGCAACTGTAGATATGGAAATGAAAGATATAAAAAAATTATAATATCAACCACTCACCTACCGACAAAAACTGTCCATCGTACAAATATTATCAGGAACAACAAAACTTAAGGATACTTTTTTAAAATTCAAGTTCATCTTTTACTACTCCTATCTCTAAAGAGGACCTAAAAATGTCAGTGTATAAATACATTAATGATTTCCAAATTCCAAGTATTGCAACAAATATAGCACAAAACGTCGATGAACTTAATTTATGTACACAACATTCTGATGCAAAATTTCGAATTATTAATATGAACATAAGGAGTATAAAACACAACATTGATTACTTAAAAATACTACTCGACCAAATATGGTACAATTTTGATCTAATAGTTTTAACTGAAACGTAGCAAGTGGTTGATATTTCTTGCTTCAATCAGCAGGGATATGACACGCTGTATAACTTTGGCACTTATAACCAAAACGATGGGGTGATAGTTTTCGTAAGAAATAAACTGCAATATAATCATGATACATTCACTTTCACCGATGGAATCAAAATTTTAAACATAATGATCCAAATTAACCATAACAAAATTGAGGTATCTGCAATTTATCGTCCGCCATGTTCAGAACCCCACGAGTTTTTAAAGAATATCGAATTTTTTTTCAAAATCAAAATAAAGTTCATTTAAAGCAACATATTTTCTTGGGAGATGTCAATATAAATATTTTGGACGACGAACCCATTACAAATGAATACTTGAATATACTATCAAGTAACGGATTTCTGTCCTATATAAACCTACCTACAAGGTCCATCAGTGGCACATGTGTAGATCACTGCTTTGTGAAAGACCTATCCAACAAAATTACTTGTATACCAATAATCCTAGAAAGCGATATTACTGACCACTTCTCCACTATTTTACTGATATCTTCAAATGAAAAACATTCTAACATCCCTACCGTTAATAACAACCAGGAAAATTACAAATTTTTTGTCGACAATTCAAAACTAATATCAAATGTCAAACAAGAATCCTGGGAACAATTATACTCTATAAATAATATAGACAAAGCAACGGGACTGTTCATAGAGAAAATAAAAAAACTAATAGATATTAGTACCAATAAAGTAATAATTAGTCCCAAAGAGAAAAGCAGAAATGCCTGGATTACCAAAGGATTAATAACATCAGCAATAGAAAAAGAAAGACTATATAATGTAATGAAACTAACGCCAACTACAGAGAATACCGACTGCTACAACCAATATAAAAATAAATTTATAGAGCTTGTAAGGCAAACCAAACGAAAACATTACCTAAATAAATTGAATAATAACTTAAATGATCCTAAGCGGCTTTGGACAACTATCGATGAGATTACTGGGAAAACAAAATTTAAAGAGTCACTGAGTTAAATACAACATCGGAAACAGTATTAAAAAATACTCAACAGATATGCGATGAATTTGTACAATTCTTTACTGACATAGGCGAAAATTTAGCAAGTAATATACAAGCAAATGTACAAAATACTCAGCCTCCAAAAAGAACTTTGAACTCATTTATTTTGGATAAAGTCGAGCAATGTGAAGTATACACCACTGTTATGTCCTTAAAAAATCGGAAAAGTCCTGGGTATTAAAAGCGAGCATTTGAAAATTATAGCCGAGGACATAACAGAACCACTCACTTACCTAATCAACAAATGCTTTGAATCTGGCATATATCCCTCAATTTTAAAAAAAGGTAATATAATACCGATACATAAATCAGGAACAAAAACAGATGTTAACAACTATAGACCAATATCAATAATATCCAGTGTAGCAAAGGTTTTTGAAAAAGTTTTATCTACTAGAATGATTCGATACCTCACAAAATTCAAAATTTTAAGTGAAAATCAATATGGATTTACAGAAGGGAAGGCTACATCGGACGCAATAACTAAAATTGTGAATCAAATACATCAAAATATTGATAACAGAATCCCTTCAATCTGCATTTTTGTTGATTTAAAGAAAGCTTTCGACACAGTTAATCACAAATTATTATTAGAAGCATTGGAGAGAATTGGTTTCAGAGGAAACGCGTACTCACTGATCGAAAGTTATTTGTCAAATCGCCCACAATCTGTGCAGATATCAGGATCATTTAGTAAAGAAATGTATATTAAGCGTGGTGTCCCACAAGGAGCTGTCTTAGGTCCGCTGTTATTCAATATATATTTAAATGATATTTTCCAAATTAATTGTGTTGGCAAAATAACTAGTTTTGCAGATGATACTGCAATATTATATGAAGGCACTGACTGGTCTGATCTGAAAAATGTAATTGAAAATGATTTTATCAAAATTATTCGGTGGTTTAACAGTAGAAAATTAAGCATTAACTACTACAAATCACATTTTTTACCATTTGGAATTTTATGCTAGACATCTGCCAAATTACACAAATTTCTCCTTCAATATTAATGATCAAAAAATGCAAATTAATAGAGTGCCCAACATAAAATACCTTGGAGTGTTCTTGGATCCTCACTTACGATGGGACATCCATGTCAATTATATTTTAAGGAAACTTAGATTTGTATCCTACAAAATTAAATACCTTGGGAATATATTGACAGAAAAATATCTTCGAACATTATACCATGCACTGATTGAGCCTCATCTCACATATGGTATATTAGCATGGGGAGCTGCATGTTCCTCACATATCTATAATTTAGATGTTTTTCAAAAAAGTATTCTAAAAATGATATTTAAAAAACGCAGATGTTCGAATGTATGATATAAGACAGCTTTATTTCTTACACAGTATCACTCACTACCATAAATTTGTAAACACCGACCAAAAAATTAAACATAATCATTATACAAGGTACAAAATTCGTGGCAGAGTAGTTCCTCAACAGCATAAATCTATAATGCAGCGATCATATCTCTAGCGCCTAAATTTTATGAAATTATACCTAAAGACTTAAAAGATTTACGTTTCGGAAATTGTTTCAAAAGAAATTTAAAAAAGTGGCTACATTCTATATCTAGGACTGAAATTCATAAACTCATAAATACGAACATCAACTAAATACATAATCTACTGTAGCTAATTTTTGTCCTTTTTTGTCATTTGCATTCTACAGTTTCAACTTAAATTATTGGTCCATGTACAGGCGATGCTTTCTATTGGGCCTGTTTTGATTTTATATTTATTTACTCATATTGTTTGTTATCTTTGTACATTGAGTGAATAAATATTATTATTATTATTATATTTCCTCAGCTTGAGATATCAGCTGTTCGCCAGCATTAGTCATAACAAGAATGAGTACTTTACAATACCGGCAATACCCAGGACTACCAGGTACTACTGTCTCTAGAGTCTACAGACGAAAATACAAGTTATGTGTAAAATGAAAAACCCGGATACAAATATGTAGCTATACCTGTATTTACGTTTTGCAACAAGCAAGCTTTTCAAAAATTTCTTTATTTTAATTCAACTCGCTATCGCTACAACTAGCAACTGCGCATATTTAAATGTTTTAACTATCCTGCCATCTATCAATAGGTAGTTAACTCACCTATTAAAATTTCATTTAGACTTGAGGGACTATTTTTCGCCGATATACCGATAGCGAAGTCCCGAAGCAGGGATGAAGAAAGTACCGGGCAGGTTCAATCCAAGAACCGGGTAGTTAGTGCAAGTACCGGGAAGTTTGCACCCTTTAGTTACAATATTAACATCACTAATGCTCACCACCACGCTGCATGAAATGTTCGAAATTTAATTTTTTCGATAACCTCGCGGAGGTTGGGTGATGCTCTATGAGAGCAGCACTTCAACCGAATCCCGCACAGAAGATACGGAAAATGGGTCAAAGTGGATTTGTTTGAAAATTCAGTAGGATATATGATTCGCCTCCCTCATATACCATCTGATTAGTTTCTGAGAAATGAGGCGATGAAGTTTGCTTATTTGCAAACTGTTGGATGTGCGCATAAAATGTATTTCTAATTCATCGAGAAAACCATCCAAATGCAGCATGTACCGAATCTAGAAGACCTTTATAAAATAGCAGGTGCTCTCATTATTATTTATGGGAGGTACTAATGCTGCAACAGTCATTCAGCTGTTAGCTGTTCACGTTGTAAAGTATCGACTATCGACATCTTATCTTTGAAACTAACGTCGAGTTACCTGTTGATAATGCAATTGCATGCAAAACCTAAGGCACATGCAGTTTTTATATGCTCTCCCTATCCTTTGAAAAAGTTGACCCAACAAACCGTTCGACATAAATTACAATACCCTAGAGCAAAGCAGCTTCTCCAACTTATTTCGTCTGCTACCCACTTCGTGAGTCAATTATTTTCTAGCGCCCCCAAAATTGTTCAGATGTCCGTCTGGTGGCGGATATCAGCGATTGGAAACGGAAGAGGGAGGTGTCACGGGTTCGTTTGGTGTGATACGGAGAAAGCGGGGGGTGGTATCGACAATTATTGAAGAGCGGGGGTCTCCGCATCAGTATGTCTGAGAGAGAATTAATGTCTTTGTGGAAACTGACGAGCGGATGACAAAAATTATCCATTGCGTCACCGCCTAATTCATCGCGGCGCCCAGTGCCCTTTAAGCACCTCCCCCACCCCCCCACAAGAGCGGATTATCGCCCACGTCGAGAAACACTATGTTCACATTAGTGCGCTTTTTCCTTCGCTTTCACCTTCAAAATCAGAACGACCTTAAATTGACCTTGCAAAGATCATAATCAAAAATAAAACTGAATAGCCACGACTTTTCCATGTCCTTGACCGTCTCTTCAATTCTCGAACAATTTCGTCCACTTCAGTGACAACGTATAAAAATAAATTTGTCCTTGAATTGACCTTGTAAGAATCATGGCTTAGATCAACATGACAAATCATAGGAAGGCTTTGGTCCAATTAGAGATTTTGTTCAGAAAAGCGAGTAAATATATCTTCATCAATTTTTTTGGCAAATCGACTGAATCCCATTTTCCATATAATTTGTGCGGTGTCCTTTCCATTCTAGCTTACAGAGGACTTTTTTCTAAGAATATTGTTATTGAGTCACCTCAACATCACTGCGTGGGAACTGAAAAACGCTATCGAGCACTTCCCCTCTATCCTTCCCAGGCTCCTTAAAAATTGAAGTCATCGACCAATTTCCCAAGACGCGTTCCCTTCCGAAACACAGCAAGAAACTCCCAAGTATTATAAATAGGTTTTCAGTAGTGCGAATTATTAAAGAGTCCCTAAAAAATTGATAACGGGCCGGTATGCCTTTTAGAGAGGCACTTTACAAGGGAGAGTATATTTAAATTATCAAGTGGAAGTGGATATTATTTTTCATAATTATGTGGAAAAGGGAAGTACGCCGCGCCGCGTTGGTTAGAGAGCTTTTAAAATCCCGCGCGCAATTCGTAGGAAAAAAATTACATACGAGAAGCTTATGGATGAACATTCACTCAGCTTCACGGAAAACTAAAAGTAATCGCTGTTTGCTTTCGTGCAATCAGGCGTTCTCTTAAGTAATATAAGCTCAGAGCTGTCCTTAACTATTCCGCCGCGCGATGAGCTTGTACATCTAGAACTAAACGGTTCGACTGCTCCGTTGTGCCTAGGATACCGAGATTGTGCAACAATCTATCTGAGCAGGTTTTTCCCAGTTCTAATAACCTTAGTCAGTTCATCGGACTGACAAGGTGTATCTAAGCTCTTATGTCAATGGACTTTGCTCCTTAGTGCTCTCCTCCACTACTAATCCATTGCCTGCTATACTTAGCACTTGACATTCCGCCAACATGAGCGGTTGGCATCTTCTGAAGCGCTTTGGAAGCTCTGTAATCTTGAAGTCTAAGTTGGCACTGACATGTCACTGACTCTTTCCGTGACCGATGTCCGTATTTATGGTTACCCCGGGTGGCCGTGGCTTCTCCTAAGTTCTTGGCCATTAGCGCTTGGGTGGTACCCAATGTCACCTGATAGCCAACAAGGCAGAGGGAAAATGTCATCAAATAGATAAGGATATTATGGGCCTGTTTAACTGACATCGTCCACTGATTTCCTTTGTTACCCATGTTCGCCGTTTACTTAATTCTAAGGGCTGTATCGTCAGTCGCTCTTACAATTGTAGGACG
Source organism: Acanthoscelides obtectus (assembly GCA_963669975.1). Lineage (NCBI taxonomy): Eukaryota > Metazoa > Arthropoda > Insecta > Coleoptera > Chrysomelidae > Acanthoscelides > Acanthoscelides obtectus. Next base: position 38,763,029 of record CAVLJG010000007.1, on the reverse strand, counting down.
CCGATATGGCCTTCTTGATTGTCATAGCCTTTTCGCTCCTTCAGAAAGGCTGGGGTCTTTCTAGATTTCATCTATTCCGTATCAGCATCAGCCCTCTCCTATTGTGAAGTTATGTTTTCTTTTTGAATTGTAGGAAATATGATAAAACAGACGATATAAATCAAAAGCTTGAACAATATGTAAATAGATATTTGTGGCATAACCTCAAAATAGAGCACTGACACGGAACAGTAGAAAACTATGAAAATCAAGGAGGCGTAAAGGCGTCCAAGATTTTAGGAACGACTGACGACATGGCCCTAAGAGATTAGTATAATCGATATAGAACGTAATCATTTATGAATCGATGATAGCGTTCTGTGGAAAGTGCAGGGTCAACCTACATGACACCATTTTTTAATTGTGCGAGATTCTGAGCTTTTCTCCATAATCGACGCTTGCCGAAAAGTTATGGGCATCGTGTACACAGTTGCTACGTGTAGACAACTTCATTTATCTACGTCTTGATATTCATGTAGACCCTCTGAACAATGTAAAAAATGTAGACAGTAGCAAATAGTGGTTCATTCAGTTTGCTCACGTATGAGCAACGGGTGTAAAGGTGTCTGTTAATTAACTGGAAAAGAAAATCGATTGCTTAGTTCTAATATTTCTGTCATGTGACAATTTGTTCTAGCCAATCTGCTAATAAAAACAAGATTTTTGCCCATATTCTAATATGTCGTATCTAAATCAGCAGTTATTCGCGGTTTCAATAAGCTGTGTCCCTCAGCGTCCACTTGCTCACGGAACCTGATTTGTGTTGGTTGATAGACAGTGCTCTCTTTATTTGACCAAATAATGCTATCTATTATTTTTTACAATAAAGCGTTACGCCAGAGTAAGTATCTACGACAGGGCTGTCCAACATACGGCCCGCGGGACGCATGCGGCCCGCGAACTCCTTTCTTGCGGCCCGCTTCACGGGTTATGTATACGTCACATGTATAAATTACTCTCAAATACCGAATATGCACAATTATTACATTAACTCAGTAATAATGTTGTATAGAAAAATTTTATAATGCGGCCCTCCAAACTGCATTTTTTTTTTGAAGTGGCCCTTGGGCCACATTAAGTTGGACAGCCCTGATCTAAGAAATCTAATCAGAAATGTATACTTCGATTCGAAAGCGTTATTTGTTTGATTAAAAAGTAAAGATTGGTTACAGCCTATTGGATCTTGTAACTGTTCTGCTGGTATATGATAAATTAGAATTAATGTACAACAATTCCAATGCTAATGGATCTTCTAGATGTTTATTTCTGATGTTCTTTAACACTTAAGTCATCCATACTACCAAAGCTTCACTATGTCTTCTACTAACACATAGGCTGCGTTTATTACACTGAGCTGCTGGACTTTAGCGCTATCTTGAATATGCTTCAGCTGGTTGTATTCAATGTCAGTAATTATCAGTTTATTGAAATGATATTCTAAAACATACTCAAGAGTTGTGTATGGGTCGCAGAATCGAACGTTTCCGAACTATTCCAAAGAGTCTGCTGCCATTCGCTTCATCATTACAAACGTCTGTGAGTTAGCTCCGAGGGAGCGGTTCGGTACTGCGACATGAGAACAATTTAGATCGATTCATTTGGCGCATTCTATAAAGTGACATCTACAGGATTACTCTAAATAAACGGAGCGAGTATGAAGGAGAGTCTGCTCTGAATATTCTAGCCAAACCGATACACAGCATATTGTCCAATGTCTTGTCCCTACTGGCCACATGGTATAATGTAGTGATTGAGCAGAAGTATCTGGAGAATGGTCGCATTCAAATGGAGTGTGACTCGACTCATTGACTCATTGAAAGGCGCCTTAGAGGAAAAGACATACATTTGCCTATCCTAGTTAGAGATGCGATCAGTCCATTCGGACGTAGAGTACTCAAACCATTCGTATTTTCTGTATTTTAAAGTACAACTGTAAAAGGTACAATTCCACACGTCCAGAAAATACGAAAAGCTGAACGATCTGAGATGCCTAAGATATGATAGCACTGGCCAAATCTACTACAAATCGGAAATCTACGATCCTTATGAAGCCTTATCTCAACGGGAAAAGCAAATTGATATAGCCTATAAGCCCAAAAATCTACGAGACAAGGCTTAAGATAACAAAAAAGAAATGGGATCATTTGCAACGATTCAAAAAAGTAATGTCTGAAGATGTAGACTTTCACGATGCACTCCAATATGAAGTATATAATAAGTACGGAAGAGATAGACTAAACTAGGAAGTCAAACAACGTCGATGAAGAGCCAGTCGTCGGCGGACAATGATAAACTATATTTGAAGGTATAGTAGCTAAGAGACAGGAAAAAGTGGTTACTTGGCTCACTAACAAAACAAATTTTAAAGTGTCCTACAAACTCGGAGAAAGTAGATAAAGTGAGTGTATCCATAATTGATAAAAAGACAGGAAAGATTTGGAAAATGGCGGTAATCAGAAAAACGCAAAAGATAGTAAAAGGTATTACATTTGGTCTTGTATAATCAATTTTTATAAGATCCATTTATTTCAGAGAAACAAAGAAGTGCAATAATGATACGGATAAGTCCAAAAACAAGAAACAAAATTGACTCATCCAGGATTCCCCTACTCTGTTGCTTGTTACCGAACTTGTGTCTACTATAAGAAGTAGCCAGTCTGGATTTGTTTTTATTTTCTATTACAAGATAACAATTGAAGTTGTATGATCTCATATTTTTATGTTTTCCTTTGTTGTTAGCAAATAATAAACGATTATATAACGTTAAAATGCTGTTTTAAACAAAATTATATTCACAAAATATGCTGTATCCCAATTAGTTTCATAATTTTTATATAGAATAAAAAGACATAACCCACTGTGGATGACAAACAGGTCGTATCAAACATAATGATCAAAGCTAATACTTCTTAAGCCACATACAAGGCTGGAGTGGTCTCTACTTGTCGATATTTTGTCTAAAACAGATAAAGCTAATCTCAAATGTGAAAACATCTAACAGCTTTAAATGACAAAGTAATCTTGAGTAAATCGTTTTTTCTTCGTACTGTAAAACTCACGTTTTGGGGATACACCGTATTAGAACTAACTCATCGAAATATTAAACAAATTTAAACTAAGTAGTAGAATATTGCATCGATAGCCACATGTTACGGAACACTGAAAGTTAATTTACGTATGCTATTTCTTTTTACATATACACCTTGGGAAAAACCATTATTATACATTATGATGAGGAAGAGAGATGGAAATATACAAAAGTATGTAGGTGCGTGAAAGACACTCGATTGTAGGATCCTATGTGGCAGCGTCAGAGTGTGACGGACAACGGGGTAAAGTAGAAGAGTGATAAAATAGAGAAATGGCAGAACGGGCGCTGGCGCCTACCGCCTAGACGGATGCGCTCAACAAATGCGATTTGTTTCTCCCATTCGCAGAGTTGCCGATACCAATATGTCATATTTCTAAGAAATCTAAGTCTACCCAAATTTCGGGAAAAACAGCTGCGGATTCCACATAAGAGTATTCCAAAAATGAAAAAAGTTCAAACTATTAAAATTGTATTAATGTTTCATGGTTCAAATCATATTTTTCATGTTAGTATATTGTTGTATAAATGATTTTGTAATCCCTATTCTTGTTGCCAGTAGAGATACAACAGAAATCATGGACCGCTAGATAGGGCTACAACTACCATATGACTATCAAATAGTAGTGATAAACAGGGTTTGTTTATAGCACAGTTGCCGGTATTCGGGAATCTGGCAATACCTGATGATTCCTAACGTTTATTACGCCAGATTGTTTGCTGACTTGCGCAGTACAACATGATAATCAACGTGACTGAGCACCTGGTAACCCTGGTTTAAGGTGTTATATTTAAAGAGCTTGGGGCAGTTAGGTATCTAGGGCACATTTTTTAATGTATTTCGAGAAATCCGTAATGTTGAGTAAATACTAGATCACGTTTCTTGCTTAGTTTGCTGAAAATTCTACAATAGACGTACATTTTGAGAAACAGAGATTTGGTGACGACAAAATCGTAAAAATATAACGCATTTTCGTACAATAATTTCTTTGTTGAAAAGACTGTGGCTTGATGACCCATTGAACGAGTATAGTGTCCCGCTCCGCTTTGAATTTTCGAAACACTATACTTCAGCAGCATTCAGCTTCAATGTTATATTTATGAAGTTCTAACGTCTAGGCCATGCTGATTAAAAGCTTGAATGAATCAACACTTAACTCTAAATTCCCCACAATTCGGGAAGCTCTACTCAAATTGGCAACATATCGTATCTGCCTATTATTCTCATTCGTGATACAGGTCTGCGGTTAACGGTAGGAAATATGTAGAGTTCGAACGCTCTTAGAATATGACCGCTACGTCATCGTGGGCGGGTCCGCTCATCACGCGGTCGTCGATAGAGCGCAGTGGCGTTCTATTTTATTTGAAGTATAAAATAAAGTGAATCGGTTGTGTAGACATTGATCATTAATTGATTTTTGTATTATTATATTATTTAGTATGCGCATTAAGTTGTTCGGAAGCAAATTTGAATTAGAAGAGGGAGCAAACTAAAGACGATTATAATTCAAATTATATATTATCATTAAAAAATCTAATCGCTATCAGATGATAGTGTGTTTAGCTCCAAATCTTCATCTGAGTCGCTTTCGTCACTATCTTCTGATGATGACCCTGTGTTCACAGTGAACTGATACTTATCAATTTGATCGTCGAGACGATTTTCTTTTTCCATTTGTGCTTGCTCACATTTTTCCACGTGGTTACAAATTTTCTTCCACTCATCTGCTCCAATTTCTTCAAACCTGCTACGGGTCAGATGCTCCACATCAGACAACCTAAATGTCACATTTCGTGGAGCAACCCAGTTTTTTACGAGAGCCCAAATCTTCTCGATTGGGTTTAGCTCCGGATGATATGGAGGCAGTCGTAAAACTTTATGCCCGTGCTGTTCCATTAAGGCATCTAGCTTGTATTTGACTGGAAATATTCCTGTATTTTTTTATATAGTTCAGCCATAGTCAATGAGTTTTCACTAGGAATTTGATGTTTTTCTAGCCAGTCAATCATCTCTGATTTCAGGCTAGAAGAGGTTACATTTTTTTCTTCCAGGACATTGTGATAAGAAGCGTTGTCAACTACAAGCACAGAATTTTCAGGCAAATTTGGGATCAATTGGCTTTCTACCCATTTCATGAAGTTCAAATGATTCATGTCGTTGTGGTAGTCCCCAGATTTTGAGCCTGAAAATAAAATACATACATATATTCCAGTAAATGTAAAAATATATTGGAAATATTTTACATCATTGTAACACAAATAATACCTGATTTAAATATCAACAAGGCGTTAGGAATAAAGCCGAATTCTCCACCAGCATGCACAATAATCATTCGTTGTCCTTTTGATAAAGGCGTTTTTAGTTCCTTGTCATAATTGTCATCTGACCATCCTTTTTTTGGGGTATGACTAGAATGTATATATGTTACATCCGTATAAATTATGTTCCTGTTCTCAGCTCTATATTTCATAATTTGCTTCAGATATTCGATACGCTTCAAGCGAATTTCATATTTTTCCATGAGAGCTTTTTTATTTTCAGTAGTTCTTTTCCATCTGTAGATATAAATTATATTTATAGCGTTGTAAATCAAAAACTTTATAGTGTTTGTTCAAAGTCGTTATTTTACCCTCAAAATTGAGTTGTCGATCTTGCATTTTTTGGTAAATACCTAAAAAATCTTAAAATGAAATATGACTAGATGCTACGGTTACAATTTAAAAACTTACATTTCAGCGAAGGTCTTCTTTTCTCCAAAATATAAAAATCGTATATGATTGCTTTCATTTCTTCAATTTAGCCTGCAGTCACTTTATCCACAACAGGTGATTTTCGTTGCCGCTTTTTAGATGGGGATGAAAATGAAAAGTTGCTTGAATATATTCCATCTCTGCTCTCTTTAGCTATTTTTTGATAAGTACATTTACTTATACCCGTGGCAGCTAACAGACGTTTCCTAGATGGGTTAATCAGTTTCAATTGACAATAATTATAAAAATCTTTTACATTCATACATACCGGTATTGTTGAAATGGAAACTTTAATCCCTCTACACTTTCCTGTACCATGAAGTTATTGACATTGTTGATAATTTCCTTTCCTTGACTCCCAATCGCCTTTCCTTTCACGCCAATCTCTTTCACAGACATTGTTTAGATCACTGGTTCAAAACTATTAATAATTTAAATTTGAACAATAGTAAAAATGTCCACTATATTGCAATCTATTTGACAATTTTTACACACGGTGCCTTGTTCAAATTAGTTTACAAACTGAAATTATGACTAACGGACAGGTTTATATATCTGTTGCAGGTAAAATAAATGTGATTAATTAACACTCATCGTCTTAACGCTACTTACGAACGAAGGGATTTAGCAACCGGGAATTATTCCAGGTAGTTCAATTTTACACTTGTTATTATTAGATTTGTTTCTACTAATTTTGTTTACCTACGTTTGATATTGGTATTAGCCTATTTATCTAGGTACTAATGATGCACTCTAGGAAATCTCATGATTGGTATAGATATAAGGGGATCACAGTCTTAGGATTAATTTAATTACTTTCAGTTGTTTGCCAACTTTGGGGTTTTACCCTTCAATATTGTGTCTATTATATGTAGGTACCTGCTCACTATTTTATATTTTGATTTATGGATCTCCATCAAATATCCACAAACCCCATAAGATTAATAATTTTCAACACAATCAAATATAAAATATGATATGGCTAATAAATAAAAAAATAAATAAATCGAACAAACGTCTCATCAGATCGCAATTGTGTCAACAATCTCAACTGACTGAAACTTGCGTATCTACGTACTAAAAAACGTTCCGCCTATGGCTTACTGAGAGTGGGATGTCCCTTAACAGCCTCAACAACAACATAATTTCTGGACATTGAAGACCACATACATTTTTAAGCTTTCTACGATATAAATATTCGCCACGATTAGAACTGGACCACATTAAGAGGGCGGTAACAGATGTCCATAAATCTTACCAGAGACTGTCACAACAATTTCCTATATTCTTATAGGGTACAATCGACGCAAGGGAGAAGGTATAAAGTGATGACGTAGCGGGCATAACCTTAGGCTGTTCGAACTCTACGAATAGCGATGAAAGTAGACGAGCCGATGCGCTGTTGCCAAGAAATGATTTCCCATGTATAACAATGGTTTTTCCTAAGGTGTATAGCACTCGACAGAATATTTTCTTATATCTTTTTGATTTTAAGCATGCCCGACCACATCGTTTTTTCTGATTGCCATTTCACTGCTCTGACGTTTGCCTAGAAAACTAATCTCAGTCATTCTCTATGTTGTCTACATCATTGGCTACATTGTCTACGCATTGTCCACATTGTTTACGTAGATGCCCGTCACTAGTGTCGCAATAATACTGTAACCTAATTTCCCTCATATCTAGGATCATGAAAAAATGCACAACAATGACCCAAATATACGTAAATCAAATAATGTTCCCTGAGCCCAGATAAGCAGCCATCACCCACCCGCATCTGCCTCCCACCCCCTCTCAAATATACAGAGACCCATATACACATATATCCGAATTCAGTAATAATAAATAGAGAATATTAGTCGGAAACAGCTGACGCTCAGTGGCCATGCCGCCATTACGTGACGTCATTTCCTATAAACGCGCTTGCTGGTCAGGCTTCGATAAATTCACTAATAGCCCGGCTTTAGCATTTAGTGCAGAAACTGTAACATTAACTTTATTTTATGAGGAAATATCAATTACTACAGCACGGGTTAGATCCTACAGGATTGTGAAAGAGGCAATGGGGTCGTTTTCGGTTTGGAAATTGTTCGTAACATATACTAGTAGTTGGTAAAGTACACTACTCCTATTTGTTTACGACAATGAGATTGTTGCCAAAGTAGTGATGAAAGATTATCTATCTATTGAAACAAGACAGAGAAAAGCGCTACCTAATACCAGAATTGACCGCTGTCAAAATGTACAATGCCTCATATAGGAGTCATATAGGAGTCTCTATGTTTTCGTTCGTTCTCCCAGAAAACAAGATTACACCATGCTTATGAGCTGCCAAAAAGTACGTCCATGGTCCAAAAGTAGCATGCTTAGTTGTTCAATGGCCACATCTCTATATACAGGGTGTTCCTTAATGATGAATATTTAAGGGTTTGAATCTACATGAAAAATTAATTTTAGTTTGCTTTATAAACTATGGTCCAAAAATGTTTCCTTACAGAAACTCGGGCTGTTGAAGGTTTAGGAAAAAATGGAAATTAACTAATATTTTCAGAACCGCTTCAGATATTTCACTGATATTTAATACGTAGTGAAAGTTAATAACGTTGCATATTTTCCAATGCAAAAATAATTTATAGCTTTAACAGTGGCGTGCGTACGGGTATTGACTCCGCTATTTTTTTAAGAAAAAAATGGTACACCAATGGTTTTTTTGCAAAAAAAAATATTTTTGACTTCCCCGTTCAATTTAAAACAAATGATCTCCCTTGAATTTTTTTTCTTCGATGCGCCACTTTTGAGTAACAAAATAAAAACCGTTCTATTGTCTAACTTGCAAAATTATTATTAATTTAATTGGAAAAATTAAACACATTAGGGGTAATGAACAACAACAACTGACAACATAAATATAGCATTAAAACCAACAAAATGATTACAAAAATTGTTGAAAATGGCCTCCTTCACTTAGTATGCTAGCTTCCGCCCTCCTTCTCATGTTTTTTATTCTGTCACAAGCTGCAACTATTCTTTCTCTTAATTCCTCTACAGTGTTAATGGGAGTTGTGTACTAGTGTACCTTAAGATAGCACCACAAAAAGAAATCTAAACTGTTGAGGTCTACGGACCTTTTTGGCCATTCTTGGGACCCACCGCGACCGATGCAACGATTTGGATAAACAGTTTGTAAATAATTACGAACCACTACACTGAAATGCGCTGGTGCACCATCATGCATTGTTTCTTATTACTAGCGAAACACCATCAAGTAGCAAAGGCAACTGTTGTTGTAGAAAATTGAGGTAAGTATGTCCGTCAGGTCGTTCCGGCAAGAAGGATGGGCCAATAAAATGGTTGCCAATAATTCCTGCCACACTTTAACCGAAAATTGGTGTTGGACATGGGTTTCGGTTACGGCATAGGGATTTTCTTCTGCCCACAAATGATTATTGTGCAAATTCTGAATGGCATTTCGACACAAAAATTAGCTTCGTCCCTCAACAGAATGCGGATTTTGTGTAGTTTTTTGAAGATACCACTGACAAAAGGTCACACGCCTTGGAAAATCTATGGGAAGTAATGACTGTACTTAAAATATAGTAAGGATATAACAAAAAATCCACTAAAATTCTCCAAACAATTTGATGGCAAATATTTAAGTGTCTAGCACTGCTTCCACAATTTCAGGTGTTCTCACACTTAGAGGTCTACCTTCAGAAGTTCCTTTTCGGACAGAACCAGTTTCAACAAGACGACAATGTATACTAGAAAAGGTTCGACTATCTGGCAAAGCACGATCGGGATATCTCTGGTGATATATCCGTCCGGCTTGCTCACCAACAAGATTGTAAAAACTAAATAATGAAAAAGATGTCACAGCGAACGGATTTGAATACCAGAGACTTGTCAGATGTCAAAAGCCAGTGACATGTTCCAGAGCAACTAGATATTTATTGCTAAATTGCATTCTTCAATTAATATTACATTAATTTTCTCGGACAATAGAACGGTTTTTATTTTTTTACTAAAAATGGCGCATCGAAGGAAAACAATTCAAGAGAGATCATTCGTTTTAAATTGTACGAGGTATTCAAAAATAATTTTTATTTGGTAAAAAACTGTTGGCCTACAATTTTTTTCATTGAAAAATATGCAACTTTGTTAACTTTCACTACGTACTAAATATCAGTGAAATATCTGAAGCGGTTCAGAAAATATTAATTAATTTCTATTTTTTCCTAAAATTTCAACACCCCGAGTTTTTGTAAGGAAACGTTTTTGGAACATAGTTTATAAAGCAAACTAACATTAATTTTTCATGTAGATTCACACCCTTAAATATTCGCATACCATTAAGGAACACCCTGTATATACCGCCAGAATCGTCAGCCTCTATCGGACACAAGATTTTCTAGATATATGTTTCTTTAGGTTTGAATAAAAACGATCAGTCGTTAAACCGCATCGATAATGTGGCTTTTGTAGTATCGTCTGTTCAGACAAGTAAGATATAGTTACAATCTGTAGCTACAACTGGCACTGGATCATCGTAAAATACGTTGAGAAAGGCTGCTTTAATCTGTTAATTATACATACCTACAGTTAGACGATAAAAACAGCTTAGTGAGTTTTATAGGGGCGGATATGAGCTTGTGTGTGGCTAATTGGTCCTTTAGAGAAATAGCCGCCAGGCCAAATGTGGAAAGCCATGCATGAAGAGTTAGACGTACAGATATGTCAGAAGAACGGTCTCAGACCAATGTCGTTCCCTTAGGCTTTTCTCTGCGGGACCGCTTCTATTCCACAAGGTCAATTGCTGACCAGTGGTTTGAAAAGCATGGAAATCCGTATCGCCGGATCACTAGTTTTGGATTTAGTAGTAGTAGTAGTAGTGGTGGGGAAGCAAAATCTGGCTACTAAGCGATGGCCGGAAGTTGGCACCCCTATTCGCAGCACCCTTGATTATTTTCTGAGTTCTGAATTACTTAAGAATAGTTCTACAGTTATCATGGGTTTCGACAATAGTTCTGCAGTCTTTTCTTAAAAATAAGTTTTGTGGGTGCTAACGCCTCACCTTTTTTAGGTAAAACGTGAGTTCTGTGCTGTGGACTCTCAAAGTAGTGAATAGTTCTACAGTTCTCAATATTTTATAGGAAAATTTCCACGATTCACCACTCACTAGCATTCCACTCCAGCACAGCAAGCCTCATACAGTCATGCAACCAGCGATGTTATATAATTATCGAACAGTGAAATTGGGGATTCTATGACAAAGAAATGTGGAGAAATACCTCCGAAATACCAAAAATTCCCACAAAAGTGTTAAATCGCTGAGCTCTGGAACACCACCCTCTTTAGATACCTCTAGCATAATACCCAGTACAATTTCAAAAGCAGAACTCAAGGATACCATTAGGAAAAACTACACTTGGTTAGAAAAAACGTCGAGAAATACCTTGGAAACTACCAATAATCACATAAAATTGGAAAAACGCAGAGTTCCAACGCAGCATAGCATCTTACCATAATATTCTGTACAATTTCAAATGCAGAACTCGGGGGTGCCATTAGAAAAAACTACCCTTGGTTCGGGAAAATGTGGAGAAATACCTCCGAAATACCAAAAATGTACGGAACTCTGAAAGTAATCAAGGGTGCTGTAAAAAGGGGTGCCTACTTCCGGCGGATCTACTAGGCCACCTTTGACCCTTACTTCCAACACTGTATTGCTCCACAAGACAGCTACTGGTAACTGATTATTGAATAAACTAGCTCCAACGATGAGATGTATCTATCGTTAGTGTTGCACAAAAGTGCGTGATATAAACAACACAACGTACATGGCTCGGAATTCACTTTCGACGCTGAGATTCGAACCCGCTAGCAACAAATCCAACAACTTTAGTTACAAATCCAGATTCTGTTTGGGGTTGCAAGAGGGCCGCGCGTGGGCGAGAAAACGACAAGGTAGAGACGAGATTTTCAATCTCCATTGGAAACGCACTGTTGGATTATAGCATTATGGTAACATTACTCCGTTTACCCGATCCTCCACAGATTCGAGCGGCACATCGGCGCGAGGTACAAGTAAACTGAGATGGGATACCTGAAGAGGAAATCGATCAACTGATTAGGAGTATGCCCATTCGTGCTTTTGAGTGCATAAGACACCACGGAGGCCCAACAAATTATTAGTTTTTTATATTTTTCCAGCGGTTGATCTTTTCTAAAAATCGTTTTTCTATAACATTTATCACATAGTAAAAGATTCAATTTTAACCATGAAATAAAGTCGATTTCAAAAACAAAGTGACTGAATTATTTTGGCGAAAACCAATCAGCTTTCAATGTCATAAAATAGAAGCATCCCAATACCATATAGTAAACTGGCTATTTTATATTCATATGTTTGTCATGTAGGATTAAATAACTGACAAAATATGTACACTGGAAGTAACTGGTAGATATTTTAAAGTACCTAAGCATTTTGAACGTAGAAAATTATTTCAAGTGTTCTTAAATTCGTCAACCAAGATGATGTACATTCCTTTATTAACTTTATTAATCTTCCATCAGATCTGACTAACAAGTATAGGAATAAGTCAATTATATAAACTACAAATTTGAATTAGTTAGAGTAGAGTATGTCATCTACAACGAACAACAACATTTACATTGAACACGTATATGTATACTAATTTATACATAGACATTCATCAAGGTACATTCACATCACAACACGTTAAAATCAAAACACATTAAAATAATAATGGCCGTGAAAGATATTCATAAATTGCTCAAGCAGAAATTCGCATACCTTGTGTTCGAACGCTGAGGTGCACTCGAAGGATTTTAGGGATGAGGGTTGAACAATCTTACGGCTTTTTAGACCGATGTGCTAATGATATCATTTCTGGTATGATACTGACTATAATTATCCCTGTCATAGATTAAACACTTATAAATATACAAGGAGCACACCGTCATCATCTCCAACTTTTAGAAGGATATTTGGAACTTTTGTGGATCCTAATATATACCTCCAATGAGCAACAAAACTTCTCCGAGTATAGGTTTTTCGAGACCTTCGGCATCCAGCGAAACCTTTGGACTTTTTGGTCCCAAGGCCGGATGTTAGCTGGATGACGATTTTTTGGCCGAAGCCGGAGCCAAAGCCTTGGTCGCATCCTACATTTTGACTTTAGACGCCTTGTGCCTGTTCTGTAAGCTCGACTAGAATTATTAGCATTTTTCCTACAAATTTCTTCAGCCGGCTGCGTGACAAAGAGAGGGGTATGAATTTATGGATCCAAATAAATATAATATGTCATGGGGTGCAGGACAAACGGCAGCAGCTTTGCGTAAAAAATCGATATACCGACATTAAAACCCGGTATAATGTCAGCTTGTATACTCGTAAGTAGTCGTTAGACCATTTCCGCGCTGCTAAGATGCTGTAACTCACATTTCGCCAGCATGCTTTGCATGTTGCTAGCTGCCGAGATATTTCATAGAGTCTACTTGTGAACAGCATGTGAAACGAGAAACATAAATATGTCACTTGTTACATTTTGCGGTTGTAACCACATGAGAGCTAAAATGTATTTTTGGATCAACTACGGTCGATACTTGTGGTCCATCAAACCGCATCGCATACTTTTAGTTTCACCATTGTTGACGAGGATACCGTTAAAAGATACATAAACAAAATTAAAAGTAATGCTATCGGTTCTGACATTTCTCTTGAAATGCTTCACATTGTAGAAAACCGCTTGTTGAAATACATCACGCATATAATCAATTTTTGCATTTCACACGGCGTCTTTTGCCCTGTTTGGAAACTGCTTTGGTGCTGCCTTTACCCAAGTGTAACAATCCAACCAACTGTAGTGCCATTAGACCAATAAGCATTTTACCACCTATCTTTAAGCTTCTTGAAATGGCAATGCAAGAACAGATCTCATTATTCGTTGCCGAGCATGGCATACGTACCTCTGCTCAATGTGGCATTCGATCTCAGCATACCACTACAACTGCTCTCTTATCGATTACCAATGACATCTATGAAAATATTGTTGGAGCAAAAGTAGTTTGCCTCACTATGCTTGATTACAGTAAAGCATTTGATACGATGGACAATAATATATTATACGAGAAGCTAAGGTATTATGGATTTTCAACCCCCGCTGCTACCTTCATTAAATCATATTTATCAGACCGCTTGCAAAGTGTACTAGTTGATGGTCAGTATTCAAAGTCCCTTCCTAAAAACAATGGAGTCCTGTAGGGCTTCATTTTAGGACCCCTTCTTTTTGCTATATACATATCTGGATTTTGTAAGATCGTCAATTTTTGTTCTATCCATCATTATGCGGATGACACCCAGATCTATATAAGTTTTCCAATACCTGGCTTTTTTGATGCTGAGAATAGAATAAATAGTGATTTAAATGCCTTATATAAAATCTCTGCTGCACACAAAACATCGATTGTCATGTTTTGGTACCGAGCTGATCCTATTCACTAGGAGAAGAAGGCTTGACGGGCTGGTCATGCCGACCTTCTTTGGGACTAGATTAGTTTTGTCCCAGTCAGTGAAATATCTGGGAATTATCCTGGATTACAAACTAAACTGGAGAGAGCATGTGGAATACAAGGTTAGCAAGGCTCGCAATTCGATGTGGGCTTGTAGACGAGTTGTCGGGGTAAGGTGGGGGCTTAAACCCAAAGTGGTATACTGGCTCTACACGACGATAGTACGTCCATCTCTCTTGTACGGCTCCCTGGTCTGGTGGCCTTGCATTAGAACTGAGACAACTAAGGCCAAACTCAATAAAATTCAGCGTTTGACCTGTATTAGTATTACAAGCGTAGTGCGAACAACGTCATTGAGTGCAATGGAAGCTCTGTTGGATCTCCCACCGTTGGATCTGGTGATCCGCGGTGAAGCGAGAGTAGTCGCTCATCGACTGTGGGGTCAGGGCAGCTGGGCTTTCTTGAATCCTGTCAAGGGGCATACTGCCATCTTAGTCGAATAACAAAGGGAGGACCCCATCATTCTAAGCAGGGGTGATCGTATTACCCCTAAATATCGCTTCAACCGCAAGTTCATTGTGGAGTATCCAACGAGGGAGGAGTGGGACGCCAGTAGCCGGAGTCTCCGGAGTGAGCGGGCAGGTCTGGCACACGGACGGCTCGATCACCGAAAAGGGCTCAGGTTCTGGGGTCTCTGGGCCTAGAACTAGGCTATCTCTGCCTCTCGGTGGATACACCACCATTTTCCAGGCGGAAATCTTTGCGATTCTGGCTTGTGTATCTCACATTCTGGAGGAGGGTGGGCCTAGGAAAAGAATAACAATCTTATCCGACAGCCAGGCTGAAATGAAAGCACTAGGTGCCTGTAAGATTACTCCGAGCCTTGTATTGCAATGCAGGGAGGCTCTGGATTGCCTCGCAGCGAGGCATCCGGTATCGTTAATATGGGTACCGGGGCACGCTGGGATAAGGGGCAATGAGACGGCGGACACTCTGGGCGAAAACAGGATCAGCCAGCAAGCTCGTTGGTCCTGAGCCAGCTCTAGGAGTGACCGCGCATAAAGCTAGGAGGGAAATCTAGACTTGGGTTGCAAGACAACACTCTCAGAAATGGAGAAGTATCTCCAGACATCTCCGCTAGGCACGGGAACTCAGGGGCCCAGTGCTAAGGATGGACGCTTCTGCCTATCTCTGGATAGAGCCAACCTAAGGTTGCTGGTGGGACTGTTGTCTGGCCATAACACGTTAAGGCGTCACCTGCACGTGATGGGGGTGGCTGAGGATCCCTTGTGTGAACGCTGCGCACGTTTTGTGTCGCTGTGAAGCTCTGAGCTACTATAGTCAGACTATACTGGGGTCCATTACTTTGGACCCTCAGGACGTCAAGGAGCTTGGACTCAAGGCGATTGTCAACTTCGGTAAAAAGGCGAGGCTTGTGATCTAAGGATTGTAGAGGTGCATAAGGGCCTGCTTAAGCGGCCTATGCACTGGCTCCTTATGGAGGCCGGAATGCCTCTAATTTCAAGATTCATTCATTCATGTTTTTTGGCAGCAAGGTAAGGAGAAACTCACAACAGATATGTGTTGCAAATGAAGCCAAAATCCTAGGATTGTGGATTGATAACGAATTAAGATTTACTTTGCATGTCACTTACTTATGTCAAGTATCATATGCTTATTTGAAACAACTTTTTCCTCGTCGTCACTTACTTACTTTGGATACTAAGCTTAAACTTTGCGAGTCCTTGATAATAACTAAATTGTCATACTGTGACTCAAAGTGGTTGATTCAGCTCGTCGCCAGCGAGTACAGACTTGTTTACAAGGTCATTGTTAACAAGGCCCCTGTATATTTCTTGAACATGATACGTCCTCTTTCGAATCGCAGTCAACAGCGAAGTAGGCAGACCCTACTTATTCCTCTTTGCCAGAAGCTTTTCCTTTAGTGCCACTAAGCTGTACATCTCCTTGCAAGATGATCCTAAAGACCTGTCACTTATCAAGTTCAAAAAAAGTTTGAAGTACTTGCTGAACAGTTAGTTGATGTCGTAGTTACTTAGTCGCTGGTTATGAATTAGGTTTATGGCATGGTTTATCATGCTTTGTAATACTTATTTACTTCTTTTTTCGTGAAACATTTCTCATTCAAATTTATTAAATATCATTAGATTACTATCATTTATATATTCTTTTGTATTGTTTTTTTTTTTTTTTGTAGATTATGGTGTGTACTTGTGCAAATGTTTTTTACCTGGGCTGAAGAAGTTGAAAAACAGCTATGCTGACACGTCGCCTTTTTACCTGTGCTACTTTGTACTGTGTGAATAAAGCCTTGTGATTATTATTATTATTTATGACCTTCAAAAGTTAAAAAACTTGAGTCAGCACTGTACGCGTTACGACGCCTAGCGGAATGCGTGAGTACATCTGTATTGAAAACAGCTTATTATGGATTATTTAATTCATCATGTCATATGCTGTACTGATCTGAGGATGCGCGGCGCAATCACATCGGGTACTTGACCTTCAAAGGAAGGTCGCCAGGTAATTAAAGGTTTAATTTTAGGGCTGACTGTAGGCAGGCTTTTAGAGACCTAGATATTTTAACATTACCTTCACGATACATTCTCCATAATAAACAACTTCCTAAGTTCAAAATGCACAGTGAAGTTCACGAGCACAATACCAGGCTTATGAGTAATCTAACGCCAGAGTACTTCCGGCTAACGAGGTGTCAGAAGTACCAGGGCATAACATTTTTTAGTGGTCTGCCGAAAAGCAACAAATTAAGAAAATGTGAAAACCTTCTCTATGTCTGGTGGTTTCTATAGTACGGATGAATTGCTCTAGCGTACATTTTTAAACTTTTATTTTATTGTTTAATGTCTTAGTCGCTACTGTTTTTTTGTTTTGATTTAAACTCAGACTTGACTTTTGTGATTTTAACCTGTGCAAGACATACATATGTATATTGGCACCAACAAATTTGAATTTGAATTAAAAATACTCTTCGCTATTTAATTTCTTAATAGGATATCGCATATGTGAGTTACGCCTGAACATGTTTGTCAATTTTTTTACTTTTATAATTTATTATGGCATATTAAACTACCAGTACCCGTGTCTATTCACTAGTTGGTGGTATTTGCACATGACTACACATTAGACAATTTGCCTGAAGCCCATTCTCTCATCTGTTAGTCGTGTCACCAAAGATGAAATTTCTTTTTTCATTTCCCGCAAATTTGCTTATTATATAACATCAAGGATAAATAAGTTGATGCGCAACTAATTTCAGGCAGAAAAAATCAAGATTATTAGTACCCTAATCACCGTGCGCTACTATAGTATAAAGCTCAAAGCTTACGCTATAGGAACTATAAATGGCCTCCGCCACACAGCGCGATCTTTGAAACTGTGTTGTTACATATTACGTCAGAGCTAAACCAATCCATCAAATGTCGTGACGTTTAGGCAGCATACAGCTACTACAAGCGACCATGCGGTGAATGACAGATAGTTCCAATGTGACATATAAGGTGCTGTATTCGTCTTAACAGTGCGAGTAACACTGGCTATATACGAGTATGTAAATTTTATAAAGTCAAAATGATAGATTTTAAGCTAAAATTTTAACCTTGACATTTCTATTTCATGGCCTATAGCTCAAATGAGTGTTGATGTGGCAGAGTTGCGGGAGTTGATCATCAGCAATCTCGTTGAAGATGAATGTAGATATATGAAATTAGAATGTGTAATAGAATACTCTTTTATGTAATGTAATGTAATTTCTATACTAAGTGACATATAAATCCGAACACTCAGTTTAAATGGTTTTATTTTAATAAAATTTTGTATAAGTACTTAATGAAGCATAATAAGTAAATGATAAAAATTTCAAAATGATTGCACTGCTTTAAAGCCCTTTGACCTTTAATAATGTGATGTGATGTGATGCACCCTGATGTACTACGCATTCTCAAACGCGCCTAGACATGCATCTGATCAGGTGGTCAATGTCCTCCTGTGGTATCTCATTCCAGGCAACCTCCAACTCCTCTCGAAGTGCTTCTAGAGTCTGAGGAGGCCGTTGCAAATTGAGCAATCTCCTACCTATCATATCCCACACGTGCTCAATTGGGAATAAGTCGGGAGATCTTGGTGGCCATGGTAACAATGTGACATCATTATGTTGAAAGAAGTCTATTGTGACTCTTGCAACATGTGGTCGGGCATTATCTTGTTGGAAAGTTGGATCTGCCAGGGTGTCAAGATAGGGTAAAAGATGGGGTTCTAGAACTTCGTGGATATAACGCTGCGCGTTCATGTTACCTCTGATGAAGATTAAAGGTGACCTGGAACCATAAGCTATAGCACCCCAAACCATAACTCCAACAGTGTGATGAACATGTCTTTCAACAAAAAACTGTGGATTCCTCCTTTCACCACGTCGCCTTCTAACCCTGGCACGACCATCGTGCATGCATAAGCAAAATCGAGACTCGTCACTAAAGACAATACTGTTCCATTCCTGATCCCAGAGTGACCGTTGTCTGCACCACTCAAGGCGATTACGTCGGTGTTCTCGAGTTAAAGGGAGGACCCAGTGTTTCCGGTATGAAAACAAGCCAAAACTTCTCATTCGTCGGTAAACACTTCGCATGCCAATAGGTCTTCCGTGTTCTGCAAACCATTCATTTGCAATGGACCTGGTAGTGGAGAAACGGTCCCTTAAGGCCAATAATCTTAGGCGGCGATCTTCACGGTCTGTTGTTCTACGGCGGCTTCCAGTGCCCCTTGCTCTTTTCGTATGGCCTTCTCGAAGCCATGCCTGACAACACCTAACCACACTTCTTTGCACTCTAACTGCAATTGCCCGAAGAGAAAGTCCAGCTTCCCGAAGTCCCACTATACGGCCCCTATCAAACTCACTAAGTTGACGAAATCGTACAGGTCTCCGTACTCTAGGCATCGTAACCGATCGTAAAGGATGTCAAGAACCAAAATCCGCCAACGTTGATTCTTTACTGCGGCTGAAATATTCATTTTTAGAGCGTTAGTGAATTAAAAAAAAGCAGTATAAAAACCGGAATGTCCAATTGATAAGGCTGACAATTTTTTCACTTGTTATTTACAGTAAGATAAATACATTCACCAACTTTTATTAAAATAAAACCATTTAAACTGGGTGTTCGGATTTATATGTCACTTAGCATATTTCTCGGGTTACAGCTTAATCGGCTTGATGGATTTTGTTGTCTGATAGCACAACTGAAGCTTCATTCTGTTCAGTTACTGCTGCCAAGTTTCTTGTAATTTTTTAAACGTGCTTATTTCCTTTTGATTATCTGTTTCCGTTAGTCTATGATATCACATCACTCTCCTCAAGTCAACCACCTTCCAAATCGAAAATAGAGCATCCGATACGACGTTATCCAAGGTGAAACATTTTAGTCAAATAGTTCTGAGTATCAAAGGTTAACTGCTGATAGAAGATCCTTTTTATGTCAGATCGGCGGCCGCTTTTTACGAGATATTCCCGACAAAGAGGGCGCGGAAAGTTTCACTAGATGATGTTCTTTGTTTCAGTTGCTTCACGCGCGGAAGCGTCAAGGCTTGCGAGAATGGGGCATAGCAAGCTCCATGAATTTTTCAAGGACCTAATTCAAGCACGTTAGGGCTCCGTCAGTATTTTTTATGGTACGCTAAAATATATATTCTATGAGGAGAAAAAGTTGGAGAGGCTTAGAGGAGATAAGTATTTCTGGATGTCTGGTATTTTCAGTGAATATATGACTTTCGTACTTGGCAGCTGAACATTCAGAAAGCACTATAAAATTCTAGTAGAGCGGATATTTTTCTAAACATTTAGTCAAGATAATGGTGAGAGGACCTACAAGATCTAGCGTAGGAGGTTTTAGACTAAACTGATAACGTCTATGAAGAGAATTATAATCCTCTCGTCACCTAGAAACTAAGCGAAAGCTATTTTTAATGATACGCTGAAATATACCGGATGTTTCAAATACGACTATCACCTCTAAGAAACGGTAAGAGGTTTGGAGACCTTCGAATTGAGACAAATTAGCAGATTTAGGTAACTAACAAAATGGCACTTAGAAGGTTTTGCAGTTCCGAGTATTTCAGGAAAAAGGTGAAAAAAGACGGATTTTCCAAAAACCGTTTTTATTTTTTACAAAGTGCATTAACAGTGCTACTTATTTTCCTATTCAAGACGTTACAATTACAATTTTAATATATTTCGTCTCTTGTCCTCAATCATAAACTTTATTTTTTCTTATAGACTCCATATTGAACTTTTGTACAGACGAATAGTTTGTAATTCTGGTCCTATAAATGTCTAGTATGTCATATATTGACGTTACCAAGCCTTGGCTATAAAAAAACGGAATTTCCTGAGTAGGCATTGAAATGGTCACTTATTGTGTAAAAACATCAGCCACGCATTCCTTCTTATTGTACATATGGATTGATATTATGAAACCTCTAATATCTAAAAAAGTAATATTCACATAGTTGGTCTTAATAAAATAATGAACAACTTATTGCCAAAATCTTTTATATTGTTTAAATGAAGAAAAAAAGAAACATTGTAAACAGTATCACTTTATATAAGTGATGCCACAATTCAAAATATTGTTGCGTGAACGGGCAGAACGACAAATAAAGGTAATGTTATTAAAGAAAAAACATGCGTATAATGCAGTGGCGTAACTAGCTTGCTGTTTTTTTGGGAGGGGGGGCTTGAGTCTCGGGTCTCTATAAGTCGATTTGGTGACAGTATACGATGTTCTCCAAAACTTACTACAGTACGTATTTCACAAATGCCTTAATTTGATGGAAATCCTCTGCTATCAACTTTGTTCTTCGATACAATTTACATTTTTAGTTAAAAAAAACAAATTATAAAAGACATTTTAATATACATACATACATACATAATATGTAAGTAAAAAATATATCGCGTTTAGAACTTAAACAACTTAAATCGGTACAAAAAACAACTTAAAAACTTGAACAAGTTATTTAAATTAAATTTCTCCTAAGTGCACAGACAGGCAGATGGACCAACAGACAAAAGGGTTAGAAACTTAAAATTTAATCCACTAAATTTATTTTTCCGTTTTTAGATGCATATTTATCAATCACGTCTTCCAAGTTCATTTCTATATCCTTTTCGATAAATGAAAATCCAAGTGCAGAAAATATTTCTTGGCCCCTAGCATGTCGAAGCCAATTCAAAATGATCCGCATAACAGAGAATGACCTCTCACCCGTGGCAGACGTCACAGGTAACGTTATTGCCACTTAAAACAAAGTATCTACTGAATGAAAGATTTTTGGTTTCAGTTCATTTCGAAGAGTTTCATAAGAAGCATCCTTTCGTCCATTCGCTAAGAAGTCGTTTTTGTAGTAGGAATAAGAATAAGGTAATGACATGGCACTAATAGCAGGTACTATTTTGTGACTATCGCGTTTGGGAGGGCTAATTTGTGGCATTACCTTCATGTTTGTGACCATCGGGTTTGGGGGGCTAGTCTTGAGCTTGGGGGGCTAAGCCCCCCAGCCCCCCCCCCTAATTGCGTCACTGGTGTAATGTGAATATTCCGAGTTATTTAGTTTATTATCAGATTTGGAAGCATACTACGCAGGGTTGCCATCATCTACAAGAAGTAGAAGCATGTGGACTGGGCACAACTTCAACGAAGTGCCTAATTTCGAAACGTTAAGGTTCTAGCAGTATCTTTTACGGTATGCTAACCTGAACGAAAATATACAGTGCTTTTCAAAAAGGTATTTTTTAACAGGTCATTTCAGCAAGCTGAAATACTGTGAAATGAAGTTGATGCGTGAAAACCATATTTTAGTGTAAAAGCAGCAGTTGACTATGTCAAGATGGTCTATGGACGTCATTTTGGATCATTTTTTTAATGGAATAGGTAGTCAATTTGAAGTTTGTTTTGAGTAGAATAAAAAACCACCATCTCTCAAAATGGCGAACTGGCAGGCTGTCAAATGTGAGCGTTTTAGCAGATCGATTCGCTTATAATGTGAATATATATATATATATATATATATATAATCGAATATGGATCATTTATTTCATTTCAAGAAACTTTCAAAATCAGTCAATTCAGTTCCTTCTGGATGCCCCACATTTTATTATATATCAGATGGACTCTTTTTTAAGAGGATTGTGTTGTTGAGTTATAAGCGATTCTATGTACAAAGACGCTCAACTTTGATAGCCTGTCTGTTAGCGATTTGAAAAGAAAGTGATTTTATTTTATAGAACTAGAAGGTACTCATAAGGAGCTGCAAAATGAGGTATCACACGACCCTTCATTACATTTTAAAAGTGTCTCAGGATGTCACGCAGCCGCCATCTTGAAAATGTTCACCTGTTACTTTTTACTAAAATATGTCAATTTCACCATCTCAAATTTCAGTTTTCAGCTTGACCCGTTATAAAAATAAGTAGGGGGACTTTCTGAAGACGTAGATTCTCTATACAAAGTTTGAGTGTTTTGGGGAGATCAATACTTCTGAATAATATAATGCCTGTACCCTGTAGTTTTCATGCCAATAACTCTCCATGTTTTTTGACTACCAATTAAGACCACTATATACGTTTGAGTTTTTACTGACCTTGCGTTCACCTCAGTGTACTTTTTCAAAGAATAGATAAAATATAGTTGAAAAATGTTGGCCGCAACGTTAGGAGAAAATCGAGCCTGCATATCTGGCTTCATTTGGGCACCACAAAAGTCCCTATCGGTCTGCGCTACCTTCTGTAAAAGATACTTCATTACTTTGAAGATGAATACTTAGGAAGTAATTGGTTTCATACAGTAAGGATCTTGTAGAATCGACATTCATTCACACATTTTATCTAAAATGATAGTGACAGTACCACAGATACAAGCTGTCTCAGTTGATCTACTCTACCTTTTCCTAACAGCAACTAATCCAGGAAACATGGAAGCGATACCCTGAAGACCTTTCTCATAAAAGTCTGTTCAAATGTAGCAAATTGTACGTTTCAAAACCTCAAACGCGACAGAAGTGTACATATATCATAGTAATGACCGTGACAAGTTGAGTCTAATTTTACGCAGACTTATACGCACTTACAAATAGTTCAGGCCATAAATCCGCTTGACGTTCAGAACTGGATACAAAAAAAAACATACCCAGCACGCTTCCGCAATCTGTACTTCACTGAAGATTATGAGATCGTATATTAGATTTTTTGAGCGCAAGAGAGAGGGCCGGTGTATTCCTTGAGTCACATAAAACTTATCTATCTGTGTGACTGAAGAAAATAGAGTGAGTGGGGTTGCGTCTTTTATGAAGGGCCTTCTCCCTGAGGGGTGTTTTGTGGGCGAGTGTTGATTGAGCGCATCGGAAGGGATCGCTTGTCACAGATGCTTCCTGACAGAGGACCGTAGTGTCGATAGTTTGGCTTGCTGCGGGTTTTCACAGAACATATTAAGGAGACAATGCAAAGCAGACGAAGTTTTTCCTTTTGAAAACTTCGACATATCGTTATTTAGTTGGAAATCCTTAGGGTGACTCTAGAGGGTGAGAAGATTCTTTTGAAATCGGAGCAGCCACAGAAGCAGAACACGTCTCTGATCATTTGGCCTACCACAAAAAACTAATTAACGTTTGATTGCTTAATGTTATCTAAGATCATTGATGAAGGTATTCTACATGAAAATTACCGACAAAATGCTATATCCGTTCGTCCAAAAGATTATTCGAGCTAACATGAGAAGCCGTAGCGTCATCTATGAGAATTTGTCACATATGTTTCTTCATTTACAATATATAAGAGGGGGTACCCAAAAAAACCGGAATTATTTTGTAAAAGCTATTTATTTTCAACTTTTTCACAAGGTAACCTTATCTCCTTCAAAATATTGTCCACTACAACTAATACACTTATCCCACCGGTGCTTCCACTGCTCGAAACATTTTTTGGCCCTTTTCATCCGTGGAAATAAAAAAAGGTCGCACGGAGCCAGGTCAGGCGACTAAGGTACGTGAGGCAGCGGAATCATGCTACTTTTAGCCAGAAACTGACGAATAAGATGGCTGTGTGTGCAGGTGCATAATCGTGGTGGAAGAACCAGTCTCCTGACTGTCACAAATCTCGGGTCTGTTTCCCCGAACACTGTTTCGCAATCGTCTTAAAACTAGAACGTCCAAAATAGAAGGTCTGATTGACATTGTGACCAGGGAAACAAACTCGGAATGGACTACACCTTTGATATCGAAAAAAACAAATCAGCATTGTTTTGATATTTCATTTGACTTGACGACATTTTTTTGGACGGGGTGACGATGGCGTCTTCCATTGACTTGACTGTTGCTTGGTTCTGGATCATAGCACAAGCTCTCGAATTTTTTCAACATTTTCGTCGATTTGGGCAGTTGATGTCGAGGTTTGTCATCAATCGGTATTTCGCCATTTTTATATCGGGCAAACCAGTCGTACACCTAAGCTATTTTCGCAGCTGCACGTTGGTCACTGAAGCTTGACATTGTAAAAAACGAAAAAAGCACGAAACAGCTCTAGCAAAAATAATGACTACAGAGGAACCAAACAAGCCAGATCGACAACACTGTACTGGTAATGAGTTGCGCTGTACGCCTCTAGGGGCAGAAAAGTGTACCACACAAGCTCTGCCCACTGCAATGCTATTTCAGTTATTTTTGGGTACCTTCTCGTATATTTAATAAAGTTAGTATCTCATAGATGGCACTGTAGCCAATAATATACTGTCCCTTTCAAAGTCATACCTATAGTATGTATTGTTACTCATTTTATTTTATCTCGGATAATTTCTTGGATGCGGGAATAAAGCATAAGATTTTCTACATTCAGGTAGAATGCGTCTAACATTGCTAAGATGTAATACTGTATTTCAAAAGCACTGTACCAAATTTTTTGGCCAGTAGGTATTTCGTCGTTAAAAACTGGCTAGCGGTCTTCTTTTTCCAGCTCACGTGTACAGTAATGGGACCAAAATGCGCACATATTAAACAATATTATGGTTTGTATTCCTTTAGCATCTTTATTTTGTATTTAATCGTCAAGCGCAAAAAAGCTTTAGCTGAGCTTCGCTTTAATGAATCACTCTTCTCTGGCTTTATCAATAAACACGATATTATTATTATAGATGGACCTGATATATTCCGTACATTGGTTCTTTGTATGTTTATTTTTCATTTGCAAATATTATGATTAACTGTGTTGAATGCCACTGAATAGACTGAATAAGGATAAAACACGAACATTGTTCAAGTAGCGCTACAGTAAGTGAGAACTACTCTCTTAATACACCAAATAGAATTTTTAGACTTCACCAACTTCAGCGTATCTTCAAAGTTCAACAAGTTAAGGTTCTTTATAGGGATTCCACCAAAAGTATTCAATCCAATTTTTCTCTAAATGGAGTAATCTGACAAAACTTTCTTCAAAAAGGAAGTTCAGGCAAGACAACACCTACTTCAAAAATGAAATAGGTGTTGTAGAAATCAGTGGCGTGGAAAATATTTTTTTTCTTCTACAGCAGTCAAAATTTGCGAATTTCTACGCTACTGGTATAGTCTCAAGCAGGAAGATCTTTGAACGCACTGACTATGATTTCAGTGCCGCATGTACAAAATATTAAGCCAGTATCTTGAACTCACTCAGAAAATATATTTTTCTCGATTTCAAAATTATAAATTCAACCCCCTGATTGTCGGTAAGAGGCCATTTTAGGTTTATATGAACTTTTCGCGTTATTTTTTGATCTACTCCATGCTCGAGGCACATTGCCACGTCTTTCAGTATCACCCTGTATACATATTTACATGATCAATGGACAATAATACCTAATAACGGCATGTGAGATACAGAGTGAATTGAACCTGCTACGCTTACAGTATCTCTTTTATAGATACGCGTACTTATAACCTTTTCGTATTAATATCATATTCCCATAATTACCAACTTTTTAATTCTTGGTTTAGTTCGTGCCCGTAAACATATCAAAACTAATTTTCATCAATTATTCCAAGCAATTACATTATAATCAATACGTTTCGTAACGCGAGGTTATCAGCAAAACAATTTTTCTATTGTCGAGATAACAGCAATCTACATGCATGTCATGCATTCAACGTTGATAGAAAGTGTTTCAAGAAAATATCGTTTCTTATTAATCATTGACCATGCTGGCGGCTTTTCGAATAGTTTTCCTTATTCGGTCGAATCTTTGTTCTAATAAAAATGCAAATAGAGGCCTTATCACTACTGTTAAGGAAACGAATCGTCAATATTAGATAAAGAATATTATTCATGTATTTGATATGATTAATTGATTCGTTCCGTGCATCGTTGTTTTTGTACAGTGTTATAACGAATCTATGATTGTGTTCTTTATCAAAAAATGTTGCCCTGTTTAGTCATGCATTGACATTGACAGTGATTTTCAACAAGACTCCCCCCGAATTATTTTCTAACACTTCAAATTAAGAAGCTGAAATTTGGGGTGATGAGACTGACGCATGCATATTACTTATATTTTATATCGCAAAAGTGCCAGTTGGAGTATCCAAGATGACTGCGAAGCGCCATTTTGGAACATTTTTTTATGAGAATCCTCATTTTGAAGCTTCTTATGGGTACTTTATACTTGTACAATATAAAATCACTATCCCACAAACTGACGAACTGGGATGCTATCAAATTTGAGCATGATTTGCACATTGAATTTTATACCATAATAATAATAATTAACGTTTTTTTATTTGTGATAATATTACAGGAGGCGAGATTTTTACTGTATCCATTTTACCACCTATCTCCTTAATAATGTGAGATGTATATAAACTGAACCTTTGTTGAAAATTTTTACCTGTATACGATATCGACAAAATAAAGTATAATCAGTATAAAGGCATTAAGTAAACATAAGGTCAGTTAAAGCTTACGGATTACACTAGACTTCGTTGTTGATCAAGTAGAATTTCTTTCGCTTTTTTCTTGAATTGTGGTAATGAATTAGTTTCCTTTAAACTACGATCTCAATTTAATCGCGTTGTAAATATACGTATTTTGAAATAGAGACGTGCTGTGTTGCGGAATTGAAAAAGACTCTGTATCTAATACTAATGTCATGCAGATTTCCTCTACGTATGAATCTGGTTACTAAATCTGACAGTGTTTTTGAATAAAGAACCCTATGAGTCAGACTTAGGAGCTGGTGTTTCATCCATTTCTGAGACCAGCCTGCAATATGTATTCATAATCCTTTGAATACGATTTCTTGTTCTAATATGTAAATAGGGATAGTAAACCATTAAGCAATATGATACTTTTGAAAACAAAAAAGATTCACACAACTGCTTTCTCGTAGATTTATGTAATATAGCTTTATTTGCGAATAAAACTCTGAGAATAGCGTAGCACTGAGAAATTAGATTTTACATTATCCATTTTAATACTAACGTTCTTCGAATGATCCACAGGTACTATTTTATTACCTCTTAAATGTATGTTTATGTCCTTTTTTAAAACACTCAATGTTGTTTTATTTGCGTATACCAACATATTTGTCTTTAAAGGGTTCAAACGAAGGCTATGACTATTACTAGACTTTTCAATTTTTACTCCTAAGTGAATAGAAAATCTGAGTATCATCGGCAAAAAACATCAAAGAGGTTTTTCAGAAAATCTATAGAACTTTCATACTCGTTCATATTAGATAGAGAACCTTTCAAAAGAAAAAGAACACTACGCGTTTTGATAATATGTTCTAAGCGATTCAATGTACAAAATCGCGTAGCTTTGAGAGCGTGCCAGTTCGCCATTTTGAAAGATATTGGAGCTATGTTCTGGAATTATAGAGGACCAACAGGATGCTTCAGAACGAGACCACCAGTTCCATTAAAAAAATCCAAGGAAGCGTTTCGGACTTTTAAATGCATTGTAAGAATGACATAATAATGTCATTGTTACAATATTTATCAGATAAAAAGGTGATTTAATTAATTTGATATTCATAGCTTTTTTGGGCCTACTAAGTTTCCTCACTACGCTCTCGTGGCAATATGATTAGAACGTAAAATTACTGTTTATAACGTGAAAGTAAAGACTTTTCCTAAATTCTTCAAGACTCAGAATGAAAGGAAATAATTACCTCACAACTGTCCATGTAAAAACTCGACGTTGAGGTACGTGCCCATTCGCAACACAGACGACTATAATATATTAGCGCTTTCCGATCGATTATTCAGTACAAACAGCTTTTTTCATTCCATAGAAACCTTCACTATGTTTAACAATTTTCTAGAATACTAGGACTGTATGGAATCCACGCGCTTTTTCATGTTTTAGCAGAAAAATACGAATCATGTGAAATGTCAACAGCTGCCAAACTGGCCGCTTAAGCCTGATCGACTTATAGTATGAACCGAGTAAAACTAATACCTTTTTGTGTAGTACATGCAATTGCACTGTATAGCGATTTGACTGGGCTCTCCTGAAACTTCGCCAAGCGACACATTCGAAATAATAATGCAATTTTGCAAAACAGGAAGTTGCGCATCATTACTGACGCCCCATGGAATGCTTCTAACGAAACCTGACACCTCGAAATACCTTCCCTAAGAGACTACAGGCTTAGTGAGATTAGAGCCAAATGGAATCGCACAACAACCCTCTGTTCAGCGAATCATTGGACTACACAGTTGAGCAAACACAAAGGAGTGAGTTTAGGACAA
The DNA here is from genome assembly GCA_963669975.1 of Acanthoscelides obtectus. Classification (NCBI taxonomy): domain Eukaryota; kingdom Metazoa; phylum Arthropoda; class Insecta; order Coleoptera; family Chrysomelidae; genus Acanthoscelides; species Acanthoscelides obtectus. The sequence continues at coordinate 38,733,817 of CAVLJG010000007.1, read as the reverse complement.
TCATTTTGACAAAACCCGTACAAATATCAAGTTTCTGACCATAAGAGCCATTTTAGATACCCAAATTTGTCGAATGATTTGTAGAATCGCACAAGTGCCATCCATTACCAGCATCGTGCCTGCGAATGTGAATAGGATCTCTTTGTTGCAAACTAAAAAGGTCTCTCAATACACATCGAATCGCTTTCTGTACTAAAAGATATATTCCTCTTTGTCCTCGCCTTCTTTCTTGTCTACTATTTTCCTAATATTGTCTAGTTTCTGGGTTACCAGATCTGACAGACTTTCGCACTGATACTAAAACACAGGCGATAAGGTCCTGCGCACCTCTATGACAATCACTTAGGACTTCATATGCCTGGGCTATAATAGCAGTGTAACATACCGCTACATACGCCAAACCCATCGACTGGCGCATCCTCTATTCCTCTCGAGACATCAAGTGGGGTCGTTCCTCCCTCCTCAATGCGTCTCGCCTCTTCTAATTGTTATACACGTAGTCTGACTTTTATATGATGTTGTATAGAAAATGGAGGGGGCTCCAGCTACCAGCCGATCTTTTGTTTGCCGCCCCTAAACGTTGAACAATGGCACGGCCCATGCACAAGTGCTCGCCTCCTCTTTATAGGCTGACACGTTTTCCGTGGTAGGAAAGGGTGCTTCACAGCTACCTATGATCTCTCGATTCTTTCCAGCGGACGACAGCTTTTGTTTAGCGTCAGCTTCTTCAGCGCAGACTGGTTGACTCGGCAAAGTTGATTCAATGCGAGAGGGAGGTACATGCGTGAATGTCCTTTTGTCATATGTCCTCTTTTCGAAAAATTTATTTCAGCTTTATATCACGGTTTTTGGTGGTTAAGTCACAACACAAATAATGGGACAGATTGACTAAGTATGCGGAGCTAAGATGAAGCGAATTCGCACACTGCTAACACAATTTTGAAGTCACAAAGTATACAGAGTGTTCCTTAATGATACGCGAATATTTGAGGGTGTGAATCTGCATGAAAAATTAATGTTAGTTTGCTTTATAAACTATGGTCCAAAAATGTTTCCTTACAAAAAGTCGGGGTGTTGAAGTTTTAGGAAAGAAATGGAAATTAATTAATATTAAAAAAATAAAAACCGTTCTATTGTCCGAGAAAATTAATGTAATAATTGAAGAATGCAATTTAGCAATAAATATCTAGATGCTTTGAAATATGTCACTGGCTTTTGACATCTGACAAGTCTCTGTTATTCAAATCTGAACGCTGTGACATCTTTTTCATTATTTAGTTATTACAATCTTGTTAATAATGGTGAAAATTATTCAAATGCAGAGATGGCGGAAATGTATTACGTATATGGCCTTGCCGACGGTAATGGTGAGCAAGCCAGACGGATTTATCACCAGAGAAACTAGTTCTGTCCGAAAAAGGAACATCTGAAGGTAGACCTGTAAGTGTGAGAACACCTGAAATTGAGGAAGTAGTGCTGCACGAAGTCGAATAACATCCTGAAACGAGTACGAGGAAGATCGCTAGACACTTACATATTTGCCATCAAATTGTTTGGAGAATTTTAGTGGATTTTTTGTTATATCCTTACCACATTTTAAGAGTACATGCATTACTTCCTATTCATTTTCCAAGGCGTGTGACCTTTTGTCAGTAGTATCTTCAAAAACTACACAAAATCCGCAATTTGAATCAATGATTCTGTTCACGGATGAAGCTAATTTTTCTCGAAATGCCATTCAGAATTTCCACAATAATCATTTGTGGGCAGAAGAAAATCCCTACGCCGTAACCGAAACCCATTTCCAACACCAATTTTCGGTTAACCAATGGGCAGGAATTATTGGCAACCACTTTATTGGCCCATTCTTCTTGCCGCGACGACTTGACGGACAGACTTACCTCAACTTTCTTCAACAGCAGTTGCCTTTGCTGCTTGATGATGTTCCGTTAGTAATAAGAAACTATATGTGGTTCATGCATGATGGTACACCAGCGCATTTCAGTGTAGCGGTCCGTAATTATTTACAAACTGTTTATCCAAATCGTTGGATTGGCCGCGGTGGGCCCCAAGAATGGCCACCAAGGTCCCCAGACCTCAACAGTTTAGATTTGCTTTTTGTGGGGCTATCTTAACACACTAGTGTACACAAGTCCAATTAACACTGTAGAGGAATTAAGAGAAAGAAAAGTTGCAGCTTGTGATAGAAGAAAAAACACTCCAGGGATATTTCAACCAGTGCGCAATTCCATGAGAAGGAGCGCGGAAGCATGCATACTAAGTGGAGGGGGCTATTTTCAACAATTTTTGTAATAATTTCTTTGGTTTTAGTGTTATGTTAATTTTGTCAGTTGTTGCTGCTCGTTACCCCTAATGTGTTTAATTTTTCCAATTAAATTAATAATAATTTTGCAAGTTAGACAATAGAACGGTTTTTATTTTTTTACTCAAAAATGAAGCATCGAATGAAAACAATTCAAGAGAGATTATTTGTTTTAAATTGAACGGGGAATTCAGAAATAATTTATATTAGGCAAAAAAACATTTTTTCTTAAAAAATATCGAAGTCAATACCCGTACGCACGCCACTGTTAAAGCTAAAAATTATTTTTTTATTGAAAAATATGCAGCTTTATTAACTTTCACTACGTATTAAATATCAGTGAAATATCTGAAGCGGTTCTGAAAATATTAATTAATTTCCATTTTTTTCCTAAAACTTCAACACCCCGAGTTTTTCTAAGGAAACATGTTTGGACCATAGTTTATAAAGCAAACTAACATTAATTTTTCATATAGATTCACACCTTTAAATATTCGCATATCATTAAGGAACACCCTGTATATCTTCGGAGTGTATGTTGATATTGATATGTTTGTATCTGGGACCATACTAGTGCCGTAGAAATTGAAAAATTTTGACCTCTACAGAAGAAAAAAGAAAGAAAACTATCTTTTACGCAACTGACTAACATCTAGCACATCTTTGTCTCTTAGGCAATGTTTGTAAAATTACTTCTCTTGGGGGGAAATTGATTTGAATATTTCAGGTAAAATCCGCATATAGAAACCTTCGATCCGCTTCACCCTTGAAATATGCTAAAGTTTGATATTGAAAATCGTTTTGTAGGGTATTACGATAGTAATCCTTAGTCACTATAGGTTATTTGAACAATGTTCGTGTTTTGACCTCATACAGTTCGTTTATTGGCAATCCTCTCAATTAATCATACACTTTCATCATAAAATCTAGTTTTTGTATAACTGCAAAGTTATGCATTATAAAGGTATGTAATACAAAATAATAAAAACACCGTTTTTATCCATAAAGTGTATGTTCATTATAGTGAAGTTAGTGTTAACGCTATTCTTACTCTTAACGATATGAGTACAAAATAACGGTAAAGGAATATACATATACAAAAATATAGCTTCTCAATTACGATTTCACACATAAACATTCGTCCCAAAGTAAACATCCACAACCATTCAAGAACAGAAACATTACCGAAGCCTCCAAATACTGTCTACGTAAAATATAGAAAGGCAAAGCTTTACTCTACAAAATAATTAGCTGAACTATGGTATATCATTATAAAATACAAAGACTTACAGAAATACCATATAATAATAATAATAATAATAATAATAATAGTAATAATCCGGCTTTATTTATACAAAATTTTTAAAAGGCGAAGTGTCGCTAAAAAGCGTTTTTCAACTTAACCCAACAAATATTTATGTATATTTTCTAATCCCAATGAAAACAAGAGTTGAAAAAAAAAACCTGTAACGAGTCCTTATTCATGGCTATGGTCTACTTACTGGGCAATGGAATCAGAGACAAAATTCTTCAATCTTTTTTTGAAATTCTTTATAGAGTAGTGAGTGAACTCGGTAGGCAACGCGTTGTATAGCTTGATAGCAGTATATACGTACGACCTTTTAAATAGAGATGTTGAATGTCTCGGGATAACCAAAATATGCTTATTCTTTGTGTTCAGTTGATTGACATCTGAGTATCTGATAAATTTGGTTGATAGATATGGAGGGGCTTGTGTTGTGATTACCTTATGGGTCAAGGTCAATACATGCATTTTTTGTAGCTCTTCTATTTTTTGAACACCCAGCTCACGATATTTATGTGACACTGTCTCAAATTTTCTCACTCCACAAGCAAATCTGAGACACGCATTTTGAATAGTCTGAAGTCTCCTTATCTCAATCGATCTTAGTGCAGGCCCATAAATACAGTCACAGTAGTGAATTCTAGACCATATTAAGGTGTCACACAACTTCAGCTTGAGACCAGTATTCATACTTTTCCTATGAGGAAATAATTGCTTCAATGGGCACAAGATACGTTAGATAAATTTATTGAATCATTATTAATCAAATGTTCGGCATTTTTTAAATCTTTAATATCGAAGCCAAAGTACAATTGGGTGTCGTCAGCATAGTGTTGAATACTGCAGTGTTCAACGTACTCGTGGAAGTCAGAAATGTAAATTAAGAACAATAATGGTCCCAGAATGGAACCCTGTGGTACCTCTAGTTTATCTGATATCTCCTCCGAGATACTTGCCCGAATCACAACCATCTGACTCCTGTCAGTGAAATAACTTAATACAAAATTAATTGCAGATTCCGAAAAACCAAAGTATATATATAAGCTTTTGCACAAGAATAGATGGTTCCAGGGTATCAAAAGCCTTTGTATAATCAAGCAACACTAAGCATGCTAAATTTCGTTGATCCACACATCTGATTAAGTCATCAGTGACGTTAGCCAGAACTGTTGTTGCGCTGTCGTTTTTCCTGAAACCCGATTGGATTTCAGGAATGATGCCATTAGAGAAGACGTAGTCAGATACCTGATGTTTCATGGCTAGTTCTAATAACTTGGAAAATGCTGGTAGTATATTTATCGGCCTCAGGTGTGAAATATCTGTATGGTTACTTATTTTAGCTAGGGGGAGAACATTTGCTTTTTTCCAACAGTTGGGGAAGTTTGATGATGCAATTGCATAGTTGATGATGAAAGTTATATTTTCAATTAGCAAATCGAATATTATTGTCAGCATATTTAGGTTGATTCCGTCAACACCCAAGGCATTACTTTTGATACTCCGGAAAAATCCCATAACATCGTAGCAAGTTATTTGGGAGAATGTGAATTGTCTGGCTTGCTGGCTGGAGTTATATTTTTCCAGCAGTTTCATTTGTAACTCAGACTTAACAATGGTAGGTAAACTAGAAAAATACTTATTTATGGCATTAACGTCCTGTAGATGGCCAGGTAACTCTTTCAAGTTGCTGCTGATAATGCTAAGTCTCCGAAGGCAGCTCCAGGTAACTTCAGAATCTTTTTTTGACAGAATACGCTTTTTTCTCCCTATTGATAGCCTTCGCAACTTCATTGCGCATTTCTTTATAGAAAACCCACTTGCCTACCGATTTATTCTGCTTGTAATTATTATATGCCTTATCTGTCGACTTCATCATTTCTTTTATATTATATGTTAAGACCCAAAAAAGAACCTATGACTTCTATATCTCAAGGAGATTATTATCGATTGCGCCTGTAGTATCTCTACTAGGAATGTCAGTCAACCTACCGCACATCTAAATACCAAATCAGAAATACAACGAAAATGTTAAATATACATTTGTGACCCGTAGGTCCATGTACAGATTCCATCGGATTTTGATGAATGCAACACAACAAAGAGAATGCTATCGCATATGTAATAATAACATATTCTGTTTGCTTTTGCACCAATGCATGTTAGTACAGGAATCATGTAACGTCAAAAAGATCATCATTTCTACAAGATTGTGCCTATATTTCGTAAACTAGTAAGTATGCCAAACTTGAATATCGTTTTAGGCCCAGATCAGATCAGTTTGTTAAGCGTTCATTTTTACCGTAAATATGTAAAAAACTAAGATAATTTATCACGAAACTCCTAAAATTTATAGAGCGTTATTGCTGAATTTGCAAATAAACAGATTGTACGTGTTATTATGCGTTTGATATACGATGAATGAGTAAAACATAGGATATTTTTATTTTGCAGGAAATGTATAGTAGTGAAGGATGCCACGGTAAATATACATATGTACACATATTACTCACCAACAGAATAATATTGGAACATCAGTACAGACAACAAGGATTTGTCGGGTGGTTTTATTGTGTCTTGATATTCTCCGTGTCCTGGGCAGTAAACAACTGTCATACCGTGATCATTTTACCGTTGTAGCTGAATTTTTACATTGACAACAAAGTCGATGAGTAGGCTCTAACCTTTACTGGCCAAATCTATGAAAAGGTCCATAGAACATCGGTTATGGTTATGAATTGTGCTGCTTTAACGGTCAGTTAGTCTCAGTTGGCCATGGCCAGTATCGTTGCTTAAACAAATATTCTCTTTCTTGTCTTTGGTACTGATTATTCTATGGTATATAAAATTCCTGAGCTATATGTAAAACAGTCGATACCTATTTCTAATAATGCCATTTAGAACGTTTACATTTTGTTCCTGCTATGAAAGCATGGATTACAAATGCATCGCTCCCGTATTTGGATAAACTATGCTTGTTATTGAAATATCATCCTCCATTGTTTAATGCTAAAAACGCTGTAATTTCCCTGAAATGGTTGTATATCAATAGAGAGCGGCATTCACGGTAACAGGTAGACAAACTTGGACAATGCACAGTACCTTATATTAAAAAAATCACCAAAAATTATTCGTTCGATTGTGATACAAAACACATTATACACTGGATAGAAGCCAACATCCAGAAAACTATGGCTCAATTAGTCTGGGATCTTGGATCAGTGCCAAAATTTTCTATCCCAAATTGGAGCACACCATTTCAGATATTGCTAATCTGTGCATACATCCTATTAATATTATAAATGTGAAAGTTTGTATGTATATTTGTATATGTGAATGTTTGTATGTTCCGTTTTCACACCAAAACCGATTTTGATAAATTTTAGCATATACAGGGTGTCCCAATAATCCGTAGCCATAGAAATGCTGCGTATTTGTAAACCCAAAATATGTCATGTATTACACAGCTTTGGCGATATATCTGCTCCTTATCCATAACTTTTGACTTGTGGAAGAAGCTGTAGTATTTTGGAAAGTTCTTTTGCTACGTTTTTGCAAGTCGTCGGTGCATTGTCGGCGGAGTTACTAGTAAAAAGAAGCATGGAAACCTCGTTTGAGTGTGTTCTTCGAGTTTCTAGCAATATCTGGGTTTGACATCTGAAATGACAGTATTTTTTTAAATTCTGTTATTTCAGGCTGATGTCGTGGTTTTTCATGCCTGGTATCTCAGGAGATAAAACAATGTCGAAATGAATCACAACAAGCTCCTACCTTCAATAAGGAGAGTGACGAAATACAGCATCCACTTAGACCACATTGTAACGGGTAGTTAATCCAACAACACTAGTATAAAAAATTACAACGCACTTAGCACACTACCACTTCCATTGTCACACTGTCAAACTGATGATGTTCCAAAGTCTCGCTCCAAAACGTAGACACCGTCTACAGAAGTAGGGTACCAGTGCTGTCTGTTTCTATTTGTCCATGGGTTCTCGACCAAAACGTTTTACTTTTGTCTTCAAGACGTACTCTTCATAAAATTCATCTTATATTCCGACGATATCTTCAATATTCTTGTTACTACAATGTTAAACGAACAGCGAGCTTTGCAGAGCTTTTTTGGCTACTCAAACGTCTTAAACAATAGCTTCTGTTAGCCCTAACAATCCTATTATTTCAAGTCACATGAAAACTCGAGCTTTGTAAAGCTTTTTCTAGCTCCTTTCGGATAAATTGACAGCTCCTAACAATGACCTTTACAGAGCTTATTAAGCTCCTAAAAGCGCTAGAACACAGTGACAGCTCCCGTCAGAAGCGGCAATCCACGGACCGGCCACCTAGCAGCCCCGATCTGAGTCCACCGGACCGAAACGCAACTTCCGCGTGTAAAATCGAGCAGGCTGGGGGCGCGTGTCGCGCGACGACCAACTGTTTTTCGGCGTCCCGACGCGTTGCGGATCGCGTTGTTGCCACGTGCGGGGAAACACTGGCCTAGGAGCGCGAGTTTGGACGCGTCGGAAGGCGATCGGCGGATTTCGGGGGTGGTCGGTAGACGGTGGATCGGGATTTGCACCAACGCGACGTGTGTTGGGGTGATACATTCATTCACCCCCGATAGATAAGAATCAAGAATCAGAAGGGTGTTGCAATGTATTGTATATTTATCAAATAGTGAGACCTTAGGAAGCATTGAAAGAAAGCTGTACAAATGTAAGCGGTCTGGTATTGGTAGGACCAGCATCATCAGTATCTTTGAGTATTTATATTTATGATTATATCCAGTAGCATTGAATAAGGTGTTCTACCTGAATATGGCCAACCGTATGTTTTATTCTGGCGCCCAAAAAGAAGTCTGAAAGATACTAGTGTCATTTATGAGAATTAGAATTTAATAATCTACTCTAAAAATGGTTAGATAGTTTGGTTCGGTTACTGTCTCAATGATGGCGCTAGTAACTTTCAGTTCCCTTTTTGGATATCTTTATGTACCAATAATAAGATAATCAATGCTAGTAGCCAGATTTTACAAAGTTGTAAATGCTTTAGAAGATGGAGAGAAATTTCTCGTACTTGAAGGAACCCGATTCAGTTTTTTCAAGAGTTCATAAAGCTTTAGATGCTTTAGAAGGCTTCAGAAAGCTTTGGATCGCATTAGGAAGCCTGAAAAATATTAGGGAGCTTTAGTGAATCTTGAAAAGCTTTAGGAAGCACTAGAAAACTTCATAAAGTCTTAGAAGGTACTTGCAAGCCTTGGTAGCTTCAGTTTGAGAAACTTCCAAAAACCTCAGAAATACATAGAAAATGGAAAAAAGCCTGGTTCTAATTATTCTTTTATCAGACTTCACGAAGCTTTAGAATGCAATAGAATCATCTAGTCAGACGTGAACAGCCTTCGAAAGCGTCAGATAACTTGATAATCTGTAGCAAGCTTTGAAGTTTTGAAGTTTTCTAAAATTACTGTAATGTTTTTTAAAGGTTCAGAAGGACATATGAATCTTTACATAGCTTTAAGAAGTAGTATAGTATATAAACTTTCAGAACCTGGGAAGCTTTGAAAGGTTTTGGAAAGTTCGAAATAAAAAGCCTTGTCCGAAAGAAGGATCAGTACTATTCTGAGTACAGCTCTTTATATCGTTGATAAATAGTACTTAAAGCTTGCAAAGCTTAGAAAGCTTTAGAAATCCACCAAATATCATGAGAAGTCTGACAATGTATCAGTGTAGTTCTAGTCGTGTATCAGTATATTCTTTGTAAAGAGTTTGCGAAGCTTAAGAAAGATTTAGAGATCCTCAGAAAGTTGCGAAATGTCTACCACTGGTAGAATCTGATTGGCATTTATTTCGTGGGTGTTGTATTATGTTCTTCTTAAAAAGTAGAATATTTACGAAGCTTTAAAAATCTTTAGGACAAAAAGAGTCCAATTTTGATACTCATATCTTAAAAATTATCGATTTCGTAAAATTTTCAATTCACACCTCTCAGTAATCTTGACAATTACTTATCGCATGAAGCTTCCAAGCTTTGAAGGAATGTAAAACGTGTTTTCAACTATTTTATAATTGTCGAGATTTTGTACGTTCTCCGAAATGATTTTCTGAACCAACTAACCTGTTAATACTTCCAACACCAATAGCAGTTTGAAATGATAGAAGTAACCGTTCTCAAAAAAACTGCATTTGGAATGTTTTATAAAAATCTAGGAGGACTCTGCACTTCCCACGCAACGATGCCATCAGTTCATTAAGGAATATTTCCGGCACAAGTTAGACCCTCTGAGAAAACAGTTAGCTAGGAACACATAAAACAGAGAAATTAAACGTATTAAGTCAGTCAAACGTTACGATAGTCCATACTCACCTTTTGTCTCCTGTTCTACTCACAGTACCGTCAATCTGGCAGCGCTGTCCATCCCCATACCTCTCAAATCGCAAGGTAATTCTACTCGTCAGACTCAGCAGCGTGACAGTGACGGAACAACGCTCATGGGGGAGACAGTAACGTCGGTCAGCCCAGAGAGAGACCCGTGACCAAGTACATACATCTCTAATATCTGCAAACTTACTGGGACTGAAAGTGTATAAATGTACTACCGAAAAGAAGTTGAGATATACACTCTCTCTCTCATCTGAAAATTGCGAGATGTCTCTTAGATGTCAAAAAATCAAGTTTGAGCTATTTTATTTTTTTCCCCCCATCTCCCTGCCACTGGACAAATTTTCAGAAACTATAAATTTTTTTCGTTCTCGGTATAGTATAATAGTAACTCTATGTAAAAATTTTTCGCAATTACAATACCTACTTTCTCGCAAGTGGTTCAAGAAGTAAAATATATCCCCTGGCAACACTACCTTCAGAAAACGTATCCTTTAGCATGTTTATTAGACATGTGCAATGTATACCGCCTCCCTCCTCCCCAGCTGCAACTGGACACAACGACAGCTCGCCACCATTCGTTTTATCACTCCGCAGATACCATCTGTATTAATTATATATGTGAACGAGTAAAAAGGCAGGCGACCAGACCCCCATTAGCGCTTTTGCCAACCACACTCCCTCTTACCCCCTCAACACCCGCCCTGTGGTCGCGGTGCGTTTCGCGTTTGTTTCATTAGGGTTAATTAGAGTGTGAGAGTGTGTGTGCCATCAAGTTCGTGTTGGCGGCGAGACAGTTGAACGGCGCTTCGGCGGCGGTCTTCAAAAGCTCAAAGCTGAAACACTTCGCCTTATAGCGCCCACCAGTTAGTTTCGTTTCTTTGAGATAAGGAATTGGAGGATTCACGATAAAATTACTTTTACTATCTATTCAGAGTCACTATTTGTATATAGGGTGATCTGGAAAACCTTAAAAAATACTCGTAGGGCATGAAATAGGCTCACAAGGAAATGTTCATATAAGCATCCTTGGTTGTTGGTTTTCGTCGAATTTTATCACAGTCCAGTAGTTTTTGACAATGGATTCGGTCGGAATGGTAAGCCTGTGCTCCAATCAAAAATGTTTCACCGTAAAATATCGCCCTTAGTTTTGTATATTTTGAAAACAGAAAATTGTGAAAGTTATTAAAATTTTGTCACATATACATATTTACGTAAAAAACTTGAATGATAGAGACAACTCGAGCCTCTGCTCTCTAGGTACATCTATATCGCAGTATCACCAATGAGTGTCAAGCCGTGAATGCTGCTGAGTCTGATGTGTAGTCGCAGCGAGAGGCGAGGAATAAGCAAGGACCGAGGTACGTTGGCAGATGTCGGAAATTAATTTCTTTATTATACTCGTACATGTTCGTAACTAAGCCATTTCTCAGAGGAACTAACTTGTAATGATGGCAATGGATGGTACGAGCAGAGTCAGTCTACTTACGTCTTTTTTTCTCACGTGCCTAATACAGCTAGCTTTTAATATAACCAAGTGAATTAAAACAGCTGATGCTGATTCATCCTCGATCGCAGACCCTCCACCTTATTGAAATATTGCATAAAATGTAATGGCCAAGCCAGACTTTTTCTCCAACATTTTTCCCAATTAGTATCCTAATTATTCACTTTCGGACATGCAACTTTGCCGTCCCTCATAGTGAGTCATCCGAGGCGCCGCCGACAGTCGCTTTGCCAATTTTTTATCGTTACACCTCCCCCCCCAACCGGTGAGTCGGCTCTTTCGCTCACTCACGAGCCTGCCGTCTAGCCGACATATCCAGCTGTCGACTTACGCCCACATACTGGCTGAATTTTTGAGAGCTTGTCCTCTCTTTATGCTGCGAAGGGCATTTTAATGATAACAAGAGTCTTTGTTGAATATATTCCAGGCTTTTCTGGACCCAGTCCATTTGACTTTGCATAGACGCTGTTTAACAGGGAAACTTAAATATCTTGAGTTATAAAACTAATTGACGTAATCTACCTAAGGATAGCCAACTCAATGCTGTACATATTTCTGCATCCAAAGATTATTCTAGATTGAACGAGATATACTGGTGTCATCTTTTAGAATTTGTCACAGTCGTGTTTCTCTTTTCCACTCTGATAGCTTATAGCATACATTTAGCTATAGTGCCATCTGCGAGACACTAACCTTATCGAAGTAGATTTGTAAATTGTGCGGAGAGGAGCAGTTAACTAAACTAAACTGAATTCAAATTCAAGATGAGATGTAAATAATAACAGTTAGCGCGTGATCTCTCGGTAACAGGTGGGGACAACGCCTCTTATTGGTCAATTCGCCATTAAATTTCAAGCGGTCGCCTGGCGGAATATTGCGCGGGGCAGGGGCAGGGCAGGCATAGTTGCATTCAGGCCACCGACCGTCGCGTGTATCACTGCGTGCTCGTGTTTTCGTATTCACCTTGCTTGGTAGTTGCTGTTGTTGTTGTTAAGTGTATTTGAGTGGTTTGTTAAGTTTCTGTTTGTTATTGTTATTCCTCGTTATTATTTGTTTTGAACCAATCCTGAACATGTCCAGTACAGATAATGCTGACGAGGCTGTAGGCTACTCCCTCAGCCTACCTAGAAGGCGATCAAAAAAATACATCTTAGGGTTGATATGAAAGACGTCATATTGAATACATTCAAGATAGAGCGGAAGGAAGACGAAACATCAACTAACCCGAAAATAGCTCTGAAAGTGGCAGATAAAATTGGGGTATGCCAAGCGACAGTGTACAATGTTTTGAACGAACATAAGAAAAAGCATGCCTTTTTCAAGCCAATGACGGGAAAAATCGCAAAAATATCATAAGATCGTTGGATAACGCTGACAAGCATGCGATTCGGAGGAAAGTGTACGAGTTCTTTTTCAGAAACGAAATACCGACAGTTGATAACGTTGATTAACGAGGATGCTATGTTACCAAATTTCAAACGTTCGACTATTCATAAACTTTTGAAACATCTTAATTTCGAATGTAAGAAACGAGGTCGTAACAGCTTACCTATAAAAATCCAGCAGGTAAATAGATCGAAGTACAGGGTGGTCCATAAGTCCTTTGAAATTTCAAATTTCAATAAAATTTAACGGGTGAGCGTGAGCGGCGCGGGCGAGGTGGGGGCAGTATCTTCAGTGTCTGGGAATTCAGTCGCCATGGAGTGTTTCACTGGAGCGGATCGTGCTTTTTGTGTGCGCGCGTTTTATAAAAATAATGATTCGGCAACCATTGCGCGGCGTAAATATCGAGAATACCACAATTTACACAATTTTACAAAGTGTCCAACAGCTCAAACGATTGAGAACTGGGTTGCTAAGTTCGCAGAGACTGGTTCGACGTTAGATAAACAGCGGTGGGGTCGACCAAGGACAACTCGTATTGAAGAAAACATCAACATTGTGGCACAGTCTGTTCGTCAAAATCCTACCCAGTCTACTCGTAAGCGTTCCAGTGCAGTAAACGTACCCAGAACATCTTTACAGCGGATTTTAAGGAAAGATTTATGTCTGCACGCTTACAAAATTCAGTTAGTGCAGGAATTAAAAGATAATGACGCTATTCAGAGACTAAACTTTGCGAATGAAATGTTGAATCGATTTTCTTCGCTCAATAATGTGTTGTTCTCGGACGAGGCTCACTTCCATTTAAACGGGCATGTAAATAAACAAAATTGCCGTTATTGGAGCCCCAAAAATCCAAGGCGTAAACATCAGAAGCCCTTACACAGCCCTAAAGTTACAGTTTGGGCTGCTATGTCAGCGCATGGCATCGTAGGCCCTTATTTTTTTGAGGACGACAGAGGTCGCGCATTAACTGTTACTTCGGAGCGGTATGTAGCAATGATAGAAGACACCAGCGTTGCAGAATTTTCCAGGCTATAATACGCAGACCTGGTTTCAACAGGACGGTGCAACTGCCCACACCTCCAACACTTCTATGCCCGTCGTCTGTCAACTTTTTCCCAGCAAAGTAATTTCTCGAAGAGGAGACATTTCCTGGCCACCACGTAGTCCAGATTTGACCCCAATGGACTTCTTTTTATGGGGCTACCTCAAGAGTAAAGTGTACGACACCACTCCGCGATCAGTTGATGTCCTGAAAGAAAATATCCGAAGAGAAATGGCAAACATTACAGTGTTGACTTGCCGCGCAGTCATCGACAATTTTAGACGTCGTTTATATGAGTGCCGTGATCGTAATGGATTGCATTTAGACGATGTGATTTTTAAAACATAATTCCCATTCAATAAAGATGATAACAAAATATAATAATTCTTCATAATGTAACTAGTTTGGTTTTATTCCTTTTTTTCCAGCTCAAAGGACTTATGGGCCACCCTGTAGTTCACGGTATCCATCTTTGCGCACAATATCTCTCTATCTTCGTACCTACAAGACGTGCATGTGTACTTAGCGGATTTTATCTTTCTAGGCAAAGGAAAAAGGCTCATTATTTGCCACATTGGGGGTGTAGATGGCTTCGTGGATGACGGCTTAAGGTCTTTTGAGTCAACAAAAACCACTGACTACCATGAATAGATGAATGGGGAAGCATTCGAGAAGTGGTTTTCAGGCATTTTACAACGTCTCGAAGACAATTCTGTGGTTGTTTTGGATAATGCTCCCTATTATTCTCGCAAAATAGAAAAAATCCCCACTTCAGCTTCTAGGAAATCAGACATTCAGAGATGGCTCCGTTCCAAAAATATAACTTTAGACCCTTCCTTACTGAAATTACAGCTATTAGATATTGTGAAATAACACAGACCAAGACATGATAAATATGTCATAGATGAAATGGCCAAAGCACACCACAAAACAGTACTCCGTTTGCCGCCTTACCACTGTGAGCTCAACCCCATTGAGCTCATACGGGCAGATGTTAAGAATGTTGTTGCTGCACACAATACAACATTTAAATTTTCTGACATGCAAGAGCTGTTCAGAATTGCTATACAGAGGCTCACACCAGAAAGATGGCAAACATTTGTGCAGCATGTTCAGGAGAAAGTAGAGGTAGCAATGTGGGAGCTGGACAACAACATAATTAAGAGACATTTTGAATCCATCATCATAAACATTAATGACGATAGCTCTTCAAGTGAGTCTGAGTAAGTTTCGCGTTTTTGCTTTGTCACAGAATACATATTATGGGAATCCTAGTTATAGTGAAATATTAACTTACAGATAAACTACAGACAATGCAAGTCCGAAGTGCACCTTCAAACTCTATTTTCAATTGATTGAACAGCCTTATATTTATTCCATGTACAAAAGTGTCACGGATTCATTGTGCATATTGAGCAGCTGGTTACCTCTGGTATGTATTTCGCCATGTTGGCTAGTTTGAAAAATCTGTAGAAAAACTTAGCACCCCTTCAAGAATAAAAATTTGATTTTGCGACACCCTTAACTATAACTACTTCACTATATTAGATAATTTCGTTAAATACTGTCATCTTTGTTTTACAACACGTTGGTGGTAGTCCATCATTCAGAGGTAGCCCTGAATGCGGCCCTGTACGCCGTCCTTGCTTTTGGCAATCACGCATCCATTCTATCTTGGGTGTAAATACACTATATACATGATGCTTTTGTCCGTCTGACCATACCATGGGCAGCAGTTTCGTGTTTTTTTTTTGGCTACTCATCAGCATGGTCTAGGCTTGGTCTTTCGTCTCTGGGACAACAAACGAAAGCATCCAAACTATCCTTTATCCAGGAATTCCAACAAATACCTGCTATGCATTCTCGGCGGTGGTCGGTTTTGGTGACAGATGGCGGTCTGCGCTGTCTTATTTCTATCAGTAATTGAATCAGTGAGTTGAAAAACAGTGCAAGTACAAAATTTGACGTTTTTCGTTAGGATAGCCTTTAAATTTGCATTTCTATCGACTGAGCATACAAACAGTACGTTGTACATCCCGTTCTATTGTAGACGCGAACATGCTACTTGTCACTGAACAGAAAAACAGTACTAGTCCGGACTTGTGCTGTTATTCAACTCACTGACGTAATGCAGCGGTATTTACATTACAAGTTTTACGCAAAATTAAAAGAAGTCGCAGAAAAGTCAAAAAGAAGTTATGGGAATGAGATTTTACTACATCCAAAACATGTCTCTTCCGCAGATTCCAGTGCATGAGATATTTTATTATCAACAGTTATGGGTTTTCGGCTTTGAAGTGCATAATCTTAAAAATAATTCGGGGCATTTTTACATCTACCATGAAGGACAGGCACACAAAGGACCCGACGAAGTTTGCACTTTCCTCAAGGACTACATAGACGTCTTGGTTCTTAATGAGATAACGGAGTTGCACTTGTTTTCTGACGGTTGCCCAGGTCAGAACCGTAACCACACAATGGTCCGATTACTGCTTATACTTCAGGCAACTAGCCGTTTTAAAAAAATGTATCACTATTTTCCTATGCGAGGGCATTCGTTTTTACCTTGCGACCGTGATTTTGGCACTGTCAAGAGAGTTTTTAGGAGGCACTACAGGATATACACTTCTGAAGATTACGATGAGATGAGAAAAACGTCACCATTCACTGGTCAGCAAATGCGACCTTTGACATAGTTGACTTCAAAAATTGGTGGTACAAGAAAACTACTTGTTCTTCGATAGGCGAAAACAACGCTATAAAAGAGACGTTTAGCATTTCGAACTATAGGCAGTTTCTATGTGATAATGACACCCCTGGTTACGTCACGACGTGGGAGTATATAAATGGTTTCATTCAGGTTTAAACTTCTGGAACAGAATGAAGCAATCCCGGCCCTCCCCACTGAAAAGGCTTATAAAACACCAGTTCCAATAAACAAGAAAAAGATTGATGACATCAGAAAGGTGATGTAGCATATAAAGGAGAAACCTTGGAATTTCATTATCATAGTGTACTACCAAGGTCGAAAAGGATACCTAAATAGTTTTCGTATACTTAATAAATAATTTTGTCTTGTTTTTTTAGTATAATTTCGCCAATTTCTCACCTTTTTTTGCTTTAGTTCAAAAACAGTATAAGTTTTCTACCCTTTGTAGGGCATTCCCAACTAGCAAAGTAGTGCTATAAGCATTTGGTAAAAGAACCGTTCAGTCACACCAAAATGTTGGCTTAATCTTGTGTGGAATGCAAATTTGCTTTCTGCAACATATTTGCTCTAAAATGGGGTATTAATATAGCATAGTTATACAACACCTTATAGGAGAAACTTTTAACTGTTGCAGAAATGTTTATACAAGTAATTTATACGGCATATTTGCACGTTAGTCAAAATGGTTGTGTTCAGGCATTCATGGTAAAGTTTATACAACAAACCCGAGCCTTGTTGTTTTGCTGTGCAAATTTACTACTTTAGCCAACAAATTGCTCCCAACGGAAGCACTTATACAACTGTTGTTTAGTAACTGTTAGAAGCTGTACATATGCAACAATATTACAACTGTTGTAGTACAAAATTGCTGTGCTCGGCATACTTTTGTTGCTAAATATGTTGGTATACAACTTCACCATAACCAAACTTTCAGCTGTCATATTTTTGTTAAAATGCCATAAGCAATGTTTTAAGACAAGCAACGCATGCATCCTGGGTTCGATGGTATTAAAAGCGAGCATTTGAAAATTATAGCCGAGGACATAACAGAACCACTCACTTACCTAATCAACAAATGCTTTGAATCTGGCATATATCCCTCAATTTTAAAAAAAGGTAATATAATACCGATACATAAATCAGGAACAAAAACAGATGTTAACAACTATAGACCAATATCAATAATATCCAGTGTAGCAAAGGTTTTTGAAAAAGTTTTATCTACTAGAATGATTCGATACCTCACAAAATTCAAAATCTTAAGTGAAAATCAATATGGATTTACAGAAGGGAAGGCTACATCGGACGCAATAACTAAAATTGTAAATCAAATACATCAAAATATTGATAACAGAATCCCTTCAATCTGCATTTTTGTTGATTTAAAGAAAGCCTTCGACACAGTTAATCACAAATTATTATTAGAAGCATTGGAGAGAATTGGTTTCATAGGAAACGCGTACTCACTGATCGAAAGTTATTTGTCAAATCGCCCACAATCTGTGCAGATATCAGGATCATTTAGTAAAGAAATGTATATTAAGTGTGGTGTCCCACAAGGAACTGTCTTAGGTCCGCTGTTATTCAATATATATTTAAATGATATTTTCCAAATTAATTGTGTTGGCAAAATAACTAGTTTTGCAGATGATACTGCAATATTATATGAAGGCACTGACTGGTCTGATCTGAAAAATGTAATTGAAAATGATTTTATCAAAATTATTCGGTGGTTTAACAGTAGAAAATTAAGCATTAACTACTCTAAAACACATTTTTTACCATTTGGATCTTATACTAGACATCTGCCAAATTACACAAATTTCTCCTTCAATATTAATGATCAAAAAATGCAAATTAATAGAGTGCCCAACATAAAATACCTTGGAGTGGTCTTGGATCCTCACTTACGATGGGACATCCATGTCAATTATATTTTAAAGAAAGTTAGATTTGTATCCTACAAAAATAAATACCTTGGGAATATATTGACAGAAAAATATCTTCGAACATTATAACATGCACTGATTGAGCCTCATCTCACATATGGTATATTAGCATGGGGAGCTGCATGTTCCTCACATATCTATAATTTAGATGTTTTTCAAAAAAGTATTCTAAAAATGATATTTAAAAAACCGAAACTTTATCCCACTGAAAAATTATACGCAGATGTTCGAATGTATGATATAAGACAGCTTTATTTCTTACACAGTATCACTCACTACCATAAATTTGTAAACACCGACCAAAAAATTAAACATAATCATTATACCAGGTACAAAATTCGTGGCACAGTAGTTCCTCAACCGCATAAATCTATAATGCAGCGATCATATCTCTATTTAGCGCCTAAATTTTATGAAATTATACCTAGACTTAAAAGATTTACGTTTCGGAAATTGTTTCAAAAGAAATTTAAAAAAGTGGCTACATTCTATATCTAGGACTGAAATTCATAAACTCATAAATACGAACATAAACTAAATACATAATCTACTGTAGCTAATTTTTGTCATTTGCATTCTACAGTTTCAACTTAAATTTATTGGTCCATGTACAGGCGATGCCTTCTATTGGGCCTGTTTTGATTTTATATTTATTTACTCATATTGTTTGTCATCTTTGTACATTGAGTGAATAAATATTATAAAATAAAAAAAATATTGGTTCATAAGGTTTTATCAACTGTTCAAACAGAAGATATAGATCTGGTACAAATTCTGGGCTAATCATTCGGCTCTGTCGGTATTTTATTTCAGACATTTGTCAAATTGTTGTATAGCACCTGCAGGCAATACCAAAATATTCTAATAAACCAAAGACAACATGGACGATGTCATGATTATACATAACCACCCGCCATTTTGGCCAAACATCTATTCCTCTATTTAATATTAAATAGTTATGTTTCAGTACGAAATTACGGATATAAAGTGATAAACAATACAATATAGGATTTGTGAAAGGTTTAACGCAGATAAGTTCAGTTTTCCATCTTAAAAATCTAGACATACTTTTGATTATTATTAAAATATGAATCAAATACGAAACCCGTAGAAATTGCGTAACTACTTGGCACGATAATCACAATAAAATTTGCTGCGCAAGTAATTCAATAGCCCTATATCACAGTGTAGAAGTTTATCATATACCTGTGTATGAAATTCACAATGGCCGATATGTAAGTAAACAAGATGACTGTAATGTGTTAGTTATATATTCTTCACTTCGTCTATACAATACATAAGAAATAGTTTGGTTGCAATAAAGTAGAATCACGTAACAGAATAGTAGTATAGTTGACAAGAACTGAATCTTGCACTGACGCAAATGTCCTATAGCGGCTGCAAGAGGCTTACACTTTTGTTGTATAACTGTTACCTGCAGCCCTTATAATTACAACCTCTGAAATGACTGAAGTGTCCTATTAGGTGTGCCCATTCCGCTTGTATAGCTGTTCTAAGAGGGTTTTGCCAATGTTCTTACAGTATACAATGCTGTGTAAGGAATACTGTATAATCATTCTTGCAACTCTAATAGAAGTGATAATTGTTAGTTGGGTTACTCAATAGGTGACCTTATAAGTGCTCAACTGGTTCAGAAATAATAAGAGCTAGAACTTCCTGTGCAAGTGAACATTCTATCTGAAACAGTTTTACAGCTATACTGTTTTACGGATTTTCTCAAAAGTAAAATTTGGGACATATACTGCTTTTTATCCCACAAATTAGAGTTGTTGTGACAATTTCTGACGCTATTAGGCTGGCTATCTTCAGGTATAATACGTTAATCAATGGTTATAATAATGTTAGTATATTTATTATGGTTTCTTCAGTTGCCTATATATGTAGTCAGTAGGCAAGTGGCTTCTAGACAAAACTCAGCCCGTACTCGGTAAGAATAGAAAACATCTTCCTCTTTGACAAACAATATTAATGTAACTTTTCCGCGAATGCAAGTTGTGACACCAACTTTTTTATGCTGTACATGGATTTTATAAACTGCTGAACACAATCCATAGCTTCGCACTTCGCTTTTTGCATTTAGAGTGACGAACCAACTGCTGCTTGGATTCGAATTGTGGAAACGACATTTTTCCTGACAGAAAAGTACAACTTGAAAGTACCTTTGTCCAGGCAACCTCCTTCTTTTCATAATTCTTTGAACTTTCAAAATTTTCGATTTGACAAAATCTTCAACTCTCACCGCATGTTCAAGGTTTTGGAAGAGTCATATTTCAACATTCTGACAGCTTCGATAATTTAGAAAATATTGATACTGAACATTTTGAAACTTTTGTTTTGAAGTCTCAGAAAATTTTCTAATGTATGAAATAAAATGTTTTGAAGTTTTGGCAATTTCTAAAATAAACAAGTTTTCGTAATTGTCAAAACATTGAAAGCCTTGATAGCTTTAAAAACTGAAATTTTAAAAATGTCATATTACGTTTATGAATGGTGCGTGACATGTAAATCTATGTATACATGTTTGAAAGGGCTAAGGAATGCCGAAAATACTTTTTATAAAATCGTGGTGTGAGGAGTGAAGAGCAGATGTACGTGAGCAATTTTTTTTTCATCCCAACGATCCAAAATCTCGAAAGCATTCCCTGATGTCTGGCCTAAAATTGAGTTGTCCTTACGTCAGCTTTTCTCCGTACTTGCTGGCTAGGCGGTGATTTTATTATAGTGTACGGTCACTCAGGGAGGCGCTCCTCTAAATTATAGAAAATTGGATAAACGCTTTCCCTGGAAACAATTGGCTGTCTGTGCAGGCTTACTGCTAAGTGACTAGGCGATATAGTTTTTTACCGGCCGAGAGCTTGATAAATGGGCCGCTAATTATAAACAATTTCCAACGGACAATTAATGGATTTAATTGAGGCGGATTGAAACTGACGTCGAGATTATTCAACAGTTTAAAAACAAACAGTATATTACTCGGAATAGGATGATGTGGGGCGTGAGGCAAATGTACTCTTGTGTTTGTAGAATATCCACGCAACGTTTACATATTATAAATATTTTAAGTATGTCCGAGATTTTATTCCTATGCAAATACAGTATGTTTAATAACACATACTGTTGTTGATTTGTTGAATATTGAGATTATGGAATTTCAAAATGCAGAATGTGTAGAATCAGAGTCAACTTTCTAACGTTCTGGTATCTTTACATTTGACCGGATATGAACTCCCTTTCAGCGGTCATGTAGGAGAATAAATACAACTGAAGAAAAAGATAATTTTTTTGAGTAATCGATTACAACTTTCGTCCGACATGGTATTATTACTGTTAGACGATTACATAGTGAGTGTGTTTCAGGAAAAAGTACTAATAATAGGTAAATTTTTGTTATTTCAGACCAGAATAACTATCGCCCTAATGATGTACATGTCGTTCGATGAAACGACCTCTTCTCAACTGTTCAGGTAAAAAATTCATCCCATGAATTTTCGATTGAGATACATGGGTAATTTGCTAGCGCATAACGTTATATAAAAAATATTTCTATCATTCCACGGGCAAATATACGAATAAGACGATGTGTGAAATATACCTAATAGGCGCGTAGAATTACTAGTGCTAGAAGGTAGTACATATACTACAGTCGAAAACTTGAAGTAGTCCGTCCCGCCATTACCACCTTACAACCCCCCGCCCCCACAATCTCACCCTTCAAAAAATTTCAGAAAGGATCAGGAGTCTTTCAAAGGTCAAAAAACGAGTTTTGAGCGATGTTCATTTTTCTCGTTTTTTGCCTTTAGTCCCGGTGTCACTGGACACATTTTCAATGACCAACGCCTTTTCGACCTTGGCATAATAGTAACCTTGTGTGAAAATATAATCCAAATCCGAGCGGTACGGACCAAATTCTAGACGGACCAAGGATGAGCGGACAAACAGACTGACGGAAATGAGTGACGTGGTATGCATACCATATATAATTCAAACAACATACTTAATCATTCTCAAAAATTTTCCAAATTACAATATGTCCTCGCCAGTGACTTGAGAAGTAAAAGTAATCATGACAGTAATGTCAATTCTGTCAGAAATATGTTTCAGTTGGTTTATCGATTCTCTTTAATCATGATTCATATGGCGTGAGGCTTGAGAATAAACGGAACATAACTTGATTGAAATAGTTTGTGTTTGGAGGTGCCGCCATTTTTGTAAATTCATATTCTTACCTCTGTATCCAGATCACTGTCGCTGTTTGTTTGGATCACTACAAAAACAGTATTATAAATTCGACGGACCTTAGCGCTTGTGCCATAGCATCAACTTGTATATGTGTCAGATCAGATAATCGAGAAACCAGATAATGTTAATGAAAAAAGTTGCGTCATGTACGTTGACTCTGCACTTGCCACTCAATGCTATAATCAGGTCACAAAGGAGTAAGTTCGGCACAAGTTAGCCCATCTGAGGTAAAAGTTAGCTACGAACATGTAGATATAACAAAAAAATATAGGTCAAGTCAGCGAAACAGGTCCGTACAACCTATCGTACCGAAGGGCCGTTTGCAACCTGACGCTCTTCTACTGATATACCTCCTCAGAGCTTTCCTCTGTGATGCCGCCGTGCAAAAAGCCTGCCAGATAGACCCCCCTGACTTCCGCCTTCTATTATAACCGTGTCTTTTATCCCTAGGATGAATTGTGGAACAATTTGCCTAAAGAGCTTTTTCTCAGTTCTAGCCACAGGCAGTCCGAAAACTGAATTAACAAGGCATCTTCAAGTTCCTTATGTGTCCCTGTGTTAAGGTTTCTGCCTATGCCGATGCTTCAGTTTAATAAGAAAAAGCAAATATGTGATATTGTTCAACTCAAAGCTCTCAGCTTTACAAATAAACTTCCATTGGCGCATTTATGGATATATATCTCTGGCTTTACAGCTCCTCTATATACATACCGAATCCTTATTTTACGTTCATTTTTCGTGCCTCCCGGCTATAATTTATATTGTATATATCCGTATCAAGTCGATCCCGCGAATGTTCCATTCATCATCTTTTTATATACACACGAACTCCAGCCAACTCCACATCCTGTCAGCAAATGAAACATGCGAGCTTTTTTGTTTAATAAAGTCATAAATAGTTGTATATGATTCGATTTCGTTTTATTTACAAGCCCTTGGCAACTTTATTATACGCTGCCTTTGGATTCTTCGTGCTTGGATGTGCTCCAGATTCCCATATGGTTTTGTCTTGGATTGCAAGTAAAAATGGCTCGTCTGACACCGCATTGGGAATGAATTGTCAAAGAGAACTGTCAGAGACGAATGCGAACCAAAAATTGGGTGCATTACGATTAGTAGGATTTACGTCAAGGTTACTGTGACACATGCAAACGATTATAAATAAATAAGTCTGCGAATGGTTGGGAAATCTCGAAACTGGAGATACTACAGACCAAAACATACTTTAGTCCAAAAGTTGATAGGTTGCGAGATACAAGGTGTCAAATTTTGGTAAGATTTTCGAGGTTATTATTTATAATACCATTTTCAACTCTGTCAAATGTACTTTTTCTCCTAATCAGCATGGTTTTGTTGCTGGCAGATCAACAGTAACAAATCTGACCTGCCTGACTCAAACTATCTCTGAGGTATTAGATGACCAGGGACAGTTGGATGTCATTTATACCGACATGCAAAAGGCCTTTGATCAGATAGATGATTAGTTGCTTCTTGCTAAGCTTGAAATAATTGGGTTGTCTAAATGTTTATTGAAGCTTATCAAATCATATTTATTTTATAGAGATCTGTACGTTGAGTTTGGTGGTTTTAAATCTAATTCTCATACAGCAACATCTGGAGTGCCCCAAGGATCCAATATGGGTACTTTGTTTTTTGTGTTGTTTATTGTTAAAAATACACTTTGAAAGAGTATGGCCAGCCTTAGCCTTTCATTATCCGTCTGTTAAAAAATTCTGAAAACCCGCACCAGTACAGGAATTAGAGACGAAGTGTTTAATTTCACCCTCGCCGAATGATAACAGGGGAAGAGGAGGGTGAGAGGAGAGTAGAGGGGGGAGCATCATCGAGAGGGCATTTGATCGGCTTCCTTGAAATGTAATCCGCCGTTGTGTAATGCTATTAATGAAAAATGACAGTTGGGGACAGGAGTCATAGAAAAGCCGAAAGCCAGACATTACTGAAAGTGAGCCAGGCACTTCTGTATAATTGGAATTACAACAATTATATTTCGCATCTTTCGGTATATTAGAACCAGCGGTGGTTCGTTGGGGTATATCAATCTGATTGACAATTTGGATAAAGTTGATTAGACAAGAGCGTCCCTTTTGATATCAGGTAGATTCCCTTAGCAAAACATTGAACTCGCAAAGCTTGAATGAAATCTATTATTTGCTAAAAAGAATACAACTTGTAAGGATATTAAAGAACCTGGTCGTAAGGAATTTCAAGGTCACTAATACATAACTGGATTTTTGTAGTATTAGTTTTTAAAATATATGCTACGTAACATTAATCGTTACTCTTAAAGTAGTTTTCGAAATATTTGGCTGTAGAGTTAATAAAGAGACATTGTGTATTGTATTCGACGACTCGACAGGTGGAGGCTAGCTCTGTTGCTGATAAGCACGCTGTGTAGTCGACGATTTGTAGGAGCTACTGTCTCTGACGCACAGGTTCCAACTTTAAAACCTACAAAAGTGTGTGTAACTGCCCTGTAGCTTATTTTGACAAATTAAAACCCGGTAATACCGCCCGGTAGCGCACTGTTTGCAGTCAAAGCACGTGTGGAGGTATCTTTTCCCCACGCGCCATCATCCATGCGACAAAAAACTCGTACACAGTTCTCTCGTCGTCCCCTTCTTATCCGCACATCCGCGCAACTTAATTAACGTCAACTCCCTAGACTATGCGCGTTAATTAATATTCATTTCTAACTGAGCGCTACGCCGCCGTTTGCCGCGTCGTTCCATACGCGGCGGATCCACACGGTAGACCACCGGGCGTATTTTTTAACACCGTCCATTAAGAGGAGTATTCAAACATCGTTTGACGTTTCTGAGACTCCTGCTCATTTGTTGGAGCGTTGAAAATTAGTGATTGGGTATGTACTCGTATACGATCAATCCAGTCCACAACTTCAGTGCTGACAGCACTTAGCATGTAGGTATTTAAAGTACCAAGTCGGCATCTGTCACTACACTAGAGAAAAGAATAACTATTAGAGACTTTCTCTCCGGCATCTCCAAGTTATCATTGCTGCTGCTGCTGCGACAGCTGCTGATAAAAAGTTAGGTTATTTGTTCAGTGTTGAGAAGTACGTTTCTTCAAATAGCTCTCTCATTCTGTATAAGCGACAGGTAAGGCCTAGCCTTGAGTACTGCTCACATGTTTTGAGTCCGCTCAATCTTCACTGATCATGCTCAGAGCTGTTAATAGGAAGGATGTAAGACTGATGGGTGAAACTCGGTAGGTCCTTTCCATTTCGACGGATGGTCGGCGATCTGAGTCTGTTGTACCGCAGTGCCAACACACTTTGCTCCTCAAATGTCTTCTAAATGATGCCATCAATAATCTACTAACTGAATACGGGCATTACACTTTGATAAACTTGAAGAAAGAATTAAAGAATATGAGACTAAATAATATGTGACCATCCTCTAGCGACTTTATCTATACACCTTCATAATCGTGATATAAATCCAAATAAGCTTTTTATTATTTAGATGAAAATGTATACTTTATATTCGGCTATTCATACTTTTATAATTTACGAGCCCCTTCCCACTTCAGTTGGCCCAACTATTGAAATCTTAGCTTTTTTCTTATCAAACACAAATAATAAAAATGTAGCAGGGTGTTATAGGGGGTGTTATAGGTTTAAAATATTAACAATGAATATTTTGATAATACATAGTAGAAAACACCAACTTTATCACTCCCTAATCAAATTTGCAGCATAAAAATAACACATGTTGCAATTACAGCATATCAACCTATTTTCATTTCAATGCAAAATAAGTCTATAACGCATAGGTGGCTGTGAAAAATAAAAGCCATGACAACTGTTTTTATTAACCACAGCTGTCAATACGTTTAAAATAGTTTTGGGTAGTTAAGGTTTTCAAAATTGGTAGAGGAACGGTTATTAGTGAGAAAATTCGGTTACTGATAATTAAATTTTTTAATTCTGGGAAATCAAACTGAGAAATTGCAACTTTGTTAGACTTATCGCGGTATTAAGAAGAATAATCGTGAAAAACAGGCGTGCCAATTATTTACAATTAAGTGCTCTGTGGAGTGACGCTGTTGGAAGGAGAATTTCGAGGTCCAAAACTCATAGAGAGGCCCACAAACTGGGATTTAGCTCTTGCAAGGTAAGTTTTCTTATAAACAAAAGTGAAGTAAAAACCCTAAAGTTGCACAACTTGTTTATAGGCCAAAGAAAAATCACTATTAACTCCCCTGCAAAAGAAAAATCGGCTTAGATGGGCTAAAAAACATAAACAATGGACACCTCAAAAATGCTGTGCAATACAATGGAGTGATGAGGCCCGATTCGAAGTTTGTGTTGGTGACAGTCGCAGTAGTTATTCGCAAAAAAAATGAAGCATTCCATGTTGACTGTCTGAAGAGAAAAGTGAATTTTCCAGCATCCATTATGGTCTGAGCAGTATCAAAAGGAGTAGGAAAACTTCATTTTATTGATGGAAATGTGGATACAAACAAATATTTCGCTATTTTAGAAGAATCGCTTTTACCAGTGATGGAAGAATGTTTGACATCCGGCCAAGATTTTGTGTTTCAGCAAGATGGTGCAGCGTGCCATGCCTTAAAAAAGGCTATAAAATGGATGGAAGAAAATAGTGTACCACTTTTGAAATGGGTTTCTAGCAGTCCAGATCTGTCACCTATTGAAACTTTGTGGCACGAGATGAAAAAGGTTCTACGACAACATCCTGCTCGTACAATCACCGAACTGAGACAAAAGCTTCAAGAAACATGCGATTGTTTTACACCAAATTTTTGCCAAAACTTGGTTAACACTATGCCCCAAAGAATTTCAGCCCTAATAAAAAATAAAGGATATGTTACCCAATGGTAATCTTTCAATTGTTGCTTTGCTAACTTGGTGCATTTATTCGCACATTGTTTATTTGTTCAGATGTTCTATTAGTTATAGGTCTAAGTGATTTCAAATATGTATTTTTACGACTAGGGTGTATCTAAAATGTTTTTGAGACAATAAATTGTTTTAGAAGTAAATTGTTTTAGAAGTAAATTGTTTCGTCATGTTTAGTTTATAAAGGCATATTTTGGTACAAATCTTGAAGTGGGCCAACTGAAGTGGGAAGGGGCTCGCACACATCAATATAACTTATTTATTCATTGTAATTTTTGTTTTTATAATATTTCGATAGTTATAACATTGCATAGTGATTTGGTGACAGGTTGAATTGAAAAAAACCAACGTAATAACATCCCATCTTTTCGATTCTAAAATTTCAGTTTAACATATTTTAATATTTGTTCCTAGGGTATCGAGATTGTAGTATTACATGATGAGGTTTTTCCCAGTTTTACTAACCCTGGGTAGGCTTTTCTCACCTTCAAACTAGCTGACATTCGCTTGAGTCTCACTTGTAGTAGTCGCTAAATGAACTAGCGGCACGCCAGCGCCTACCTAGTGCATTTTACTGATTTCTGTGACATTATATAGCTTTTTTTTGTAATAATCCTGCGGATTAATAAGAAGCAATTTCAAGCGATGAACCGTGATAAATCGCGGTTATTACTTGGTTACAACATTAATTATTCATATTCCCTTCTGTCAGAGAGCTGAGAACATGGTTGCTACACGCCACTGTTTTGTGGTCCAACGTCAACGATTATAAATATAATTCAAATATAAGCAAATATAATGTGATGTTTACAAGGCACCCAATTACTTTTTATACTCTACACAGAAAAAGAGGCACGACTCATCTGATACCTTTTTTAAACTTTTTACGGAAAGCTATAAGTCACAGATGGCACAAAACAAACACGAAAGGCACAAAGGAATAGGAAAGGGTTATATTGTATTCATGGTTTGACATTTGACATTCAGAACCGCATAAAAACCACCACCTGTGCAAGGTTGCTATTGGTCTTGACTGCCAGTAACAGTGACAACTGTTACAAGACGCGTCGCTTAAAGTGGGAAAGTTAAAACCAAACACGACCGGTTATGATTGGTAAATCGCTTGAGGTGTCTTTGAGTTCCTTATGGCTGTTGCGAAGCCTCGGTATTCAGGTCTAAGCGACTACATCTACCTGAAAAAAATCTGTTAAGCGCAACAGTTCGAACTGAGTTGATAACTGATAACAGGTTGCG
This sequence comes from Acanthoscelides obtectus, assembly GCA_963669975.1. Lineage (NCBI taxonomy): Eukaryota > Metazoa > Arthropoda > Insecta > Coleoptera > Chrysomelidae > Acanthoscelides > Acanthoscelides obtectus. The sequence goes on along the minus strand of CAVLJG010000007.1, from coordinate 38,704,805 downwards.
TGAAAAGTATAGATTCAACGCCACTTTTCCATTATTTATAGACTCGAAAGTACGTAACCATTAAAGAACAAAAAAGAAGGCAGGAATGTTGTAACGCGATACGTTAGAGAATGCTAGTGGCGAACCTCCAAAGGCAATTAGAAGTCTGCTTCAGCGGCAGTAGCACGTGGCTAGACCGGCACACGTGCGTCCACAACGATTTATGATAAAAGTTGCTTGTATTACTGGCAAGATTAAACCATAAAATGGCTCGTTTCACGCAGTAGTATACCCAAACCGCCTACCCCCTATGTCCCCAACCCCTCGACGGCTCGCCAGGTGTTTCGCTTCACCTTTCCACTCGGGAAATTCTTAGCAGGTCGTAAGATATTCATCTAAGCGTTCTAATTACAAAGCAACAACTTGCGACTAACGCATGAAACGCGAACAGAATGCTTCTGGTATTTTACGACTCAATACAATGGCCGCTAGAGCGCTAGTATCGCGTTTCTATACGGCGGAATATAGAACAGGTAGCCTGGCAAAATGGAGGCAAAACGTAACTGACATTGAGTTATAACCTACTTCTGACAATATTATCGGTGACTATTACTATTCGGCATTTGTTTGTCTGGGCGGTCCGTAGGACCTTTGCCCATTAGTCACTGTCTAATGTACGTTAGTCGAATCTGTCAGTCCTGGTTGCCCAGAAACCAGACAAAGTCAAGGAGAAAGAGAAAGGGAAAGAGAAGAAAAAAGGAGAAGAGCAAATAAAAACAGATATGCTTAGTTTAAGAGGAAGCACCTAGGCTGTTTGACTTGGTACACGGATTAATTTTAAGGTGAACTAAAAAGATTTTTGATTCGGTTATGTTAGAGTGTAATTTTGAGTTTACAGGTCGACCAGAGTAGCTAGAGATGTGAGATGCGCAAACGACGGAGTGAGAGAGCGCTATATCTGAGAGAAACAATAACAGCCAACGAATGTAGAAGTACAGTCAATGCGCCAAGTTTTTTCACAGTAGGCAAACGACTGTTATTTGATTTTCTATGATGAAAGAAGGTTGAAAGGTTGTTTTTCACTACCTTCCACTGCAGTTTTAGAAGCAGTCGAAACCAATTCATTTGCCTAAAACTTTGAAGATTATCTATATTTTTTTTAATCAAAGACTATAAAAGTATATGAATAGTTTAAAATGCTAAACATTTACACAATTTTGCAAATTCAGCTTGAGCTGTGACGTGATGATTACGGTGCAACCGGTTGTTTACAGCTTAAACTGACTTTGCCAGACTGTACATCCAAAATTCCGCTAGATTCCCCTTCTGCTTTATCGCTCCGTTCTTCGGCATCTTCATCCTGTTTCGGTCTCGAGAAAGTCGCTATCGCTGTCAACTTCATTTAAATGGATAACAACTTCGTCTACAACTCTATCAACAGCAAGCTCTTGCTGCATAAACTATATCTCAATTGTTTTTGCATGCTCGCACCTAGTTTTCCATTCTTCGGGCGTAAAGTTATTGAAAAACGCGTCGCACCATTTTGAAACGGTAGAAAACTTGAAATCGACATTTCTGGCTGCTACGTAAGACTTCATTGTTGCCCACACGAGTTCTATTTTATTTAAATCTGGGAGGTAGGGTGGCACTCTTAGAACATCGTGGCCAGCATCATGAAGAATTTGATCTATGGCAAGTTTTTTATAAGCTGGCTTATGCAATGTAATCAAATTGTAAAGTTCTGGTTTAAGCATTTCATCTGTAAAAAAAATATTCCTGAACGAAGCCAGATCCTCATTTCAGCTTTAGCGGTTGAAGATGTTGGACTTTTGTCTATCTGTTTATTGTGGTACGGCGTATTATTTATAACAACCACACTTCTGAAAGGTAGATTTGGAATTAGTTTTTATAATTATCAAAATTCATTTCATTATGATAATCTCCTGTGCTACATGTAGATTTCCATCTTACACAGGCATTGGGTGTAAATCTATATTCACCGCCAGCATTTAGTATGATCAGAATTTCTCCCTTTGATATTGGTTTCTTCATGACGTCTGTGGAGTTATCTACCCAGCTTTTGGTATGTGTATGCGAAGAATGTATATACGTTTCGTCAGTATATATTACTAGGCGTCCTTCTTTTCTATATTTCCTTAAAAAAACAATCCGTAAATGGCGAATCTCTGCCTTTTCTATTAATGATTGTCTATTGGATTCAAATTTCTTCCACCTGAATCCCAATTTGTGTATTTCCTTGCGTAGTGTTTCTTTACACCCTTTTCAATTGGCAACATCGCGCATTTTTCTGTGTATACAGCGCAAGGTAGGTATGCGCTTCTCTGTTATATGGTAGTTGATGATCGTTCTCCGTAACAACCCTTGGTCAAAACCATCGAGAGCCACCTTGGTTTTGATGTTTGTTCTCTTTGGTTTTGGGAATGAAACTGCCACATGCTCTTTTATATTTCGCACCTCTTTTTTTACACGCCTTATGGAAGACAGGCTCACCCCTGTTGCGGCAGAGACACATTCTTGTACCTAGAATTTACAATAGTATTGCAAAAACGTATTAAACCGGATTTTACAGACCGAATAAACATAATTATTATGAAGGCCTTACTTTGTCTATAGGAATAGTCACTCCATCTGTTGCTTCCTTTTGCATGAATTCTAATACAGAGGCTATAATTTCTCGACATTGTTGACTCAGAACCTTGTTTCTAACTTTGCTATTCATCGCGAATCTGGCAGTATAACAACATACATGTACGCGCCTAAAATTTTTATTCGGAGTGTATCCACGATGTGCCGTCGATCGCTGCTGCTTATGAAATGGTGTCCCCACTACTCAACCCGCCGTGTCTACCGCGCATCCAATTCTCATATCTCAATGCAGAATAGGTAAACTGTACTAAAGATTCGCGCTAACTTTTGATTACAGTGCGAGCCGTGACCTTGAATGTTTATGAACTTGCTCCACTGTGTGTCGGTGACTATTTCCTTCGTCTAAATTTCTACCAATCACAAACGCGCAATTTTGAATTACAAATGGTTTCTAGATGAAAAAATTGTATGACAGAACCTGTCAGCTGTTTTTCGAGTTTACCCGCGGCAAATCTTGACAGTTAGTTGTTAATAACAAGTAGGGGAGACCGAGAAGGGTTGTGACAATTTTCACTTCACGAGCATATCTTGGTGAGAAAAAGGCCTATGCTTATGATATTAGTACTCAAAATAGCTATAGTCCTGTCCGCTATGTGAAGCAATTATATGATTTTAGAAAATAATCACGGTCCTTGAAAAATTCGATGAAAACTGGAAGGCTCTTTCTTGTCACAATTCTCCTAGTATCGAGGTAAATTGTGACACATGACGAGGTAAGTCGTGACTGCAACATATTTCGGGATTAGAAAGGGAACAAACCTAAATGAAACGCAACTGATATGCTTGTGTACACTATTGATTATTAACATTAACATTAACTATTAAACTATTTATAACTTCAACATGACACTTCTGTGAGATCCACAGAAATAAAAACGCATTAAAGGTCTGCTCATAGCACATTCTAGTGTGATAAGCAGTAATGACAGAAATAGAAGAGCTCTCCCCCCAGTGCAAGCTTCATGCGACCATCCTTTGCAATTAATGCACTGAACCCATTTTTCCCTTGATTTGTTGTTTGCAAAAGGCTCAAGGCAACAAAGACAGAAGCAATCATTTTCTTCTTCTTCTTCGTCGCTTTTGTTTCTCTTACTGCTTTGCTTTAACTTGCTCAGAATTGTCCTTGTTGAAAATATCTTAACGTTCTTCGTCCTCCTACTTGCTTCCATAGCAGCAAATTCGTCCTTAATAGGAGTATCAGTGAGCACAGCAGACTTGATCTTACGTCTATTCTGTTATTCTTTTCTTGGTGTGCTCCCAGTTATCACAAGCTGTGTTCACGGCCTTTTTCAGAGTACCAAAAATAGCACGATTAATCGATTGCAGCTTGTGAGTACAGTGCGGAGGGAACGTAAGCAAAACCACACCATGTTCGCTACAAAACTCAATATTTTTCGAAGCCAAATGCGATGAGTGGTTCTCTAAAAGTAACAGCACTTTCTTTTCTTTTGATGGTCTTACGTAGTTGATGAAATGATGGAGGAACAGGTGAAAGTCGTCCTCATGCATCCATCCAGATCCGTTAACTGTTCCTACTGAACCAGTAGGACCACCTCGAATAAAGTGGTCTTGGTATCTTTTACGTGGAAATATGAAGAGAGAAGGTATGTAGTTACCAACAGCATTTCCAGCCAAGGCCAACGTCACCAGAGTTCCCCTCTCCGCCGACGTCATTGCACTGACCTGTTTTTCGCCGCGTCGTGCAATGATTCTAGACTGTCGTAATTCCTGTTTCTTCAACATTCCAAATATCTTTTGCTTCAAGCGCATGTTTGGCCAGGACACCTGTATAGTTTTCAAAGAAGGCAGCCACATTCGTCTTATTGAAGCTCGTAGCGCGAGTTATACTTGTGGGTTCAGGCAATCTTAAAGATAAAATTGGATGACGCTCCATAAATAGCTTTAGCCATACTTCACCTGCCATTTTATTTTCCTCCCACGACATCGGAAATTTCCTATTATGCTTTTTTGCCAACATATAGGCTAATCTAAAGTTATTATTAATTTAATTGGAAAAATTACACACATTAGGGGTGATGAACAACAAGAACTGACAACATGAACGTAACATTAAAATCAACGAAATGATTAAACAAATTGTTGAAAATGGCCTCCTTCACTTAGTATGCATGCTTCCGCCCTCCTTCTCATGGAATTGCGCACTCGTTGAAATATCCCTGGAGTGTTTTTTATTCACAAGCTGCAACTATTATTTCTCTTAATTCCTCTACAGTGTTAATGGGACTTGTGTACACTAGTGTCTCAAGATAGTCCCACAAAAAGAAATCTAAACTGTTGAGGTCTGGGGACCTTGGTGGCCATTCTTGGGGCCACCGCGGCCAATCCAACGATTTGGATAAACAGTTTGTAAATAATTATGAACCGCTACACTGAAATGCGCTGGTGCACCATCATGCATGTACCACATATTGTTTCTTATTACTAACGGAACATCATCAGGCAGCAAAGGCAACTGTTGTTGTAGAAAATTGAGGTAAGTCTGTCCGTCAAGTCATCCCGGCAAGAAGAATGGGCCAATAAAGTGGTTGCCAATAAAAGTCCACTAAAATTCTCCAAACAGTTTGATAACAAGTATTTAAGTGTTTAGCGATTTTCCTCGTACTCGTTTCAGGATGTTCTTCGACTTCGTGTAGTACTGCTTCCTCAATTTCAGGTGTTCTCACACTTAGAGGTCTACCTTCAGATGTTGCTTTTCAACAAGACGACGATGAATATTAGAAAAGGTTCGACTATCTGGCAAAGCACGATAGAAATATCCCGAGGCTTGCTCACCATTACCGTCGGCAAGGCCTTATACGTAATGCATTTCCGTCATTTCTGCATTTGAATAATTCACCATCATTAACAAGATTGTAAAAACTAAATAATGAACAAGATGTCACAGGAACAGATTTGAATAACAGAGACTTGTCAGATGTCAAAAGTAAGTGACATATTCTAGAGCAACTAGATATTTATTGCTACATTGCATTCTTCAGTTATTACATTAATTTTCTCGGACAATAGAACAGTTTTTATTTTTTTACTCAAAAATGGCGCATCGAAGGAAAACAATTCAAGATAGATCATTTGCTTTCAATTGAACGGGGAATTAAAAAATAATTTTTATATGGTAAAAAACCATTGGCGTACCATTTTTTTCTTAAAAAATGTCGAAGTCAATACCCGTACGCACGCTACTGTTAAAGCTAAAAATTATTTTTGCATTGAAAAATATGCAACTCTGTTAACTTTCACTACGTACTAAATATTAGTGGAATATCTGAAGCGGTTCTGAAAATATTAATTATTTTCCATTTTTTTTCCTAAAACTTCTACACCTCGAGTTTTTGTAAGGAAACATTTTTGGACCATAGTTTATAAAGCAAACTAACATTAATTTTTCATGTAGATACACACCCTTAAATATTCGCATATCTTTAAGGAACGCCCTGTATAGATGTCGACTCCGATCTTCACATTCTTGATTTCTTATAGCTTACAGTGTGTCTCATGAATTTTGGATGTAGTATATCCATTCAAAGAAATTGTTTACCACGACGGGCGCGTAGCAATCCACCCTCAGTAATTTTTAAAAATATCCCCCTACCAGAAACCGATCCGAGTTGAAGCGATCGTGGTATTCGGTTTCACCTTTTAATTGAACACCTTTTAAAAATACTCCTGCTGGTCGGTGTGGATTTGCTGCGTATAGAACGACGGGGTGCTAAAAAACGAATATTAAGAGGAGCCTCCAATTGTGCACCGTGTATTATCACAAGTACTACAAGCCAGAGCATTTCTCCTGTGCGATTTTCTATGATCAGTGATTTCAGGTCGTGTCGACAGCCGAGTCACCACTCTGACCACTCGATGCGGTCGATTCTGGTGGTTCAGTAGATCTGCTTTCGTTCATCGGACCAACAGAGGTCCAATCGTGTACAACTGTTTCTTGCTTATTGGCAATCATTAGCATCGCCTGGTTTGGTCTCTAGGTAGGACAATGGACTAAAGCAGAGTACCCTCTATTTCAGGTATCAGGTGTGTCGAAATAGGAAATAGCAGTCAGAGCTTGCAAGGCCTAAGAAAGGTTTACATATCTTCAGAAGGTCGCGAAAGGTTTGTCACTGATAGAATCGGTATTAGTGCCTTTATCACGATATTGCAATATGTTATTTTTAAAAAGCAGGATATTTACGAAGCTTCAGCAGTCTACAGAGAAGTCTAACATAGTAGAGTTGATTTCCAGATATCAAAATTTCACTTTTCATTTGATAGGGATCCTGACGAATATTTACCGAATAACGCTTCTGTCTTGAAAGAGTGCTCTGGCTAACTGGTGATATAGCTTTCCTCCATCCAACCGCAGACGGCCAACAATGTTTCGTGCTTTTTGGCTACTCATCAGCATGATTTACGCTTGGTCTCTCGGTCAACGAACCGAAGCATAGCTACTATACACTATTAAAAGTGTGAGATCTATCGGTATGATGGAGTACAAAAAGCCATCTACTACCGGAGTCTTCCACTGCGAGAGTGAACAACAGATATCTAGGGGAAATGTAAAGTGTCTCAGTTCGCGTCGACAGCCGAGTCGTCACTGTAACCGCTAGAAACCCGCAGGATTTCAATGGCAAGGAGACCATCATCTACTATACCGCCAAAATCGACGGCATCAAGCGGTTTCAGTAGATGGCTGCTCTCGGCTCTCGCAGTGGTCGATTCTGGTAATAGATAGCACTTCGTGCAGTGTTTCGAAATATATATATAGGTATATATATATGGTATCTCACTTCTATTGTAGGATACTCCTCAAAAAATCTACGTTAGACTACATATATCTATGGAGATCTTCAGTTTCAATGTCTTATTGGATATACTATCAATAGTTTAGTCGCCTAGTTTCAACGCGCCCTAAATCGATTGTTAAGAAAAATCGAAATAGCGGTGTCATCTGATCGCAGAAAGTCTAAATCATGCTTTAGATCCCAAAATACGTTTAAAAACCTACTAAATCACCTTCAAAACCGTTGTTTATCCACTAAGTTGGTTTTAAAATCATCTAATTACGTGAGTGGGTGAAACCTAAAAACCCCTAAATCCATTTAGTAATAAGACCTACAACTCGTAAATCTATAATATTTGAATCTATACTACATACCTGAGAAAGAAAACTCAATTACTGTTTGTTTTGGTGCGCTTTTAAACATACCACATGCTAGAGTTCATTTCACATGTACATTTAAATTTGATGATAATTTAACCAGTTAGGGAAGACATTATTGAAAAGCAATTAGGTGCAAGGTATCTGAACATCTAACTAAACAGGGTAGATATAACTGTGAAATGTTTGAAAGTATGAATGAACTAGTGTGCAAACATTTTGGAGCCAAGGGTCCGAAATTTACTAAAGGAAAGTCTCATGTATTACCAAGATATTTCCACAAAATTCGGAAAGACAGTAGAAAAAGATGATGGTGATGGTAGAGAAAATGAATAGGAAGGACCATGTGAGATAGGACATGTTCAAAAAGCTGATATCGTTTAATGATTTTTTTTGAGAATTATAATGAATAATAAAGAAACACTACACTTCGACCTCAATGTTTGCTTTCAACCCAACGTCGCCGGAATGTAAACCTTGCAATCGCATCTTAATTGTGAAGTAAAACCTTCTATGTCCGGACTGGTTTTCGAAAAGCCAGATTTTCTCGCAAAGAAAATCTCAAGCATTATGTTATCAGCAATGTTAAAAATGCATTTAGAGCTTTTGGTCATTTAGTAGTCTAATGCCCAATTTCACCAACATTAATATTATGGACCAATGGGAACATACCGTATCGAAATGCAATTTGACGTCAAAGGTCTCTGAATATTAGTGATTTCTATTGAAATATTGAATAAAGTCGTGAAAATTCGACTGTATTATAAACAAGACCACTTTTTGATCCCAACATGATGCTTTTGTACAGAAAAAACAGGACAATTTCGTGTATTTTGATATATGTTATAGGTTTACATTTAACAATCCGTTATCCCCCTCAGCGAATGGGAATGCGGCAAATAATAGGTCGATTTTCTAGCTGTTAAATTTGGCAGCAGATTTGCACGTTTGTTAATGCATAGCACTCTCGAATCTACCAACTTCAATATACTTAAAGTTAACATTACATACCTGTTGAAAAGTGTGGACTTGTCTGTATTTTGCAAGAAAATAGAATATCAAATATCATTTATTAATTTATGGGTTAATGAATTTCTTCAAAGCAATAAGAACATTATGTCCTCTCCATCCTAAAACACAGATAATATGTGTAAGACGTGTCAATCCCTACATCTCCCTGATGCATAATGCTATTACTATGGACAAAAGATTATGAAAAATGTTTCACAAATAATGTCTTTTAAGTCCAAAAATCATAAAAACTAGTAATGTTTATTGTTTGACTTTTTGACTGGCGGGGATATCTATCTGTTACTCGCAGGGTTGCCAAGTCCAACGACGATCACGTCCCGTGGTGGAGGGTGCAAAGTGAATCTTTTACATTTGCTGGTTTTGAATTTTTTTCGTGAAAATTTACTAGGTATCATGATTATAAGCATCTTTGGTAGATTGTCCGATCCGGAATGGGAAAGATCTCCTATTTATGAAAATATTTTTGGTATCATCTAACCGTTGCAATCAGTGCACAAACACTGTGACATATTATTTATAGCATAACCCGATGCCCTGTCAATACAAATTTAACATACAGGTCGCCTAGCTGTGGGGATGTAGTGGTCGGGATGAATATCACGGCAGCAATTGATGATTTGGGCATGTCTGGTAACAACGTATGAAGTGAAACTCGCTAACTTCACAAATTTGAAGATTTTGTACAATTTCTTTGAATATGATGAAAGACATGTCTGATTTGGCAGGGTAATGTCGCAGCCAAATGGCAGTCACTCTTTCTGACACAGTCCGGATCGAAAGATGACGATACTCGTGAAATGTATTGATACTTCTAAATATAGGATCGTATCGAACATCCCTACTGTCAAGATGTATAACCCAAGGTAATAATGGAAATAATTTTAAATTTTGATTTGCATTTTTTCAAGTGCTGTGCAATGATTTTGGGAAAAATGTCACGAATAGTCTTATAAAGCATAGTAGAGTATATTTCAACAGTTGGCGGAACTTACTCCACTGGGACCAGGAGGGTGAAATGGGATATTAATGCACAATCTGGCAACCCTGTCGCACCCTCACAAAATGGCCGCTGACAACCACACAAGTCACCGTGTTGTCATTGAATAGCATGGAATTAAACCTTCAGAGTATATGTTTTGTGACTGGTACCAAGAGTTGACAGATCCCACACATGTGTTACTCCTTGAAATGCAATAATCAGCTGTATTCAAATAATGTCTAATATAAATATAACCTAGAATGTCTACTCGTGAAAAAAGGAAAATATGGCAAATTTGTAGTTTTTTTGCAGGTTTTAGGATTGCTGGCAGCTTTAAGGCATATATTTGGGAATTTCTTAATCGCTGTGAATATAGTGTGGATGTTTGTTCAGTTCCCGAACAACAAAAAATATTCAACTTTATGGATGTGTGGAACCTGAATGGTTTTGTGGGAATATCAATCTAAGGTGCCATAATGGTTCTGATGAACGGCAAGTAAATGAATGAATGTTTGGAAACGAACAATATCTTTTGGTAGAGCCTGTCATCAAGTAGGTGCTTAATGGCTATCTGCAAGAGGTTTATAGGAAAAAACACCCAGTATCGCATATCAATTGAAGAAAATAATATAAACATGAATAAAAAATCAACAATAGTAATTAAAACATACATTTTATTTTTAAAGTTTGACTGAATTATATGTAATTTCTTAATATTCATTAAGCTGGTGATGTTTGAATGACAAGCTGTCATCTCATACTTTGACAGTATTTTGTTTTCAACATTTCATAGCTATTGGTTGCTAAAATTTGTTGATTGGGACTTGAAGCTCATTCGTTGTATTTGACGGTCTGTTACCCTATAGGTGGAGAATAACGGACTGTTGTTGGTGAAATTGGCCCTACACCTACAAAAATGTCTGCGATAGACAAACTTGACAATCATCTAACCAAATTAAGTCAACATTCGCCCTTTTACGGTAACAAAGCAACATCGGCACTAATCGAGGTCACGCAATGTGTTGTTTACTGGAATTACATGATTAGGGACAATAACGAAGATGACATATATACATATATATCCATCCTTCTAAAAGCTATCCAATAGTTCTGTAATTAGATTAACACGTCTCAATGGGTTCTACATGGCTGATTTGATGATAACGCAAGTTTAATAGAGCACTATCATGCGATATGTGACTATGGGAAATGTTTCGTTTCTTGCTAGCTGTAGCTATTCCTAAACGCATCGTTATATTGATCTCTTTCCTATTTTACTGTCAGACATGGAAGCCGTTAGTGGGGCAAAATATAGTTCTAAGCATGATTGTTGATGAGTTACCATTCGTAAAGCATCAAGATACTGAGTGGATCAAGAAACAATGTCAATATTTCTGAAGTAGAAAATACATCATAAAATAGCAAAAAAAGTTCTTAACAGATGTCCTGAAGTGTTCCATCACCAAGATACAGGACATTGTAAATCTATTGTCGACTAATGAGACTGAATGAGGACAAAATATTAATATTGTGCAAACAACGCTATGCTGAGACAGAATTACTCTGCTACGTACAGTTTTCAATGTCAAACTTCATCAACTTCAGCCTACTTTCAAAGTAGAATGGATTGAGGGCTTTGATACGAACCTTACCTCAAAGATTCAAGGAAATTTTTCTCCAAATGCAATAGTCTGAGAAAAATTCAAAAGAAGCCAATCAATCCATGTAGAATTAAAAATTCCATTCAAAAGTGCAACAGCTGCAAAAGAAGAGCTGTAGGAAATAATTGTCTTTTTCTTCTGTAGGGTTCAAACTGCTGCAGTTTCAGCCGGTATAATTTTTGCTTGTACTAAACGGACAAAATTAAAAAAACAGTTTTTTACAATTTCGAAATGATAATTTAAGGACCCATGTTCACATGAACTTTTCATGTTATGACTTCCTACGTCTCTGGCGAGTAAACATTGCAACCGCGAGGAAATTTGAAAATATATGTTTTTTTTCAAGGCCGAATGGATAGGCTTTGATACGAACCTTACCTCAAAAATTCAAAGACATTTTTTTCCAAATGGAAATAGTTTGACGAAAATTCAAGAGAAGCCAAATCCATATAGAATTAAAAACTTTATTCAAAAGTGCAACAGCTGCAAAAAAAGTCAGAATGTAGGAAATAATTGTCTTTTTCTTCTGTAGGGTTCAAACTGCTTCAGTTTCAGCCGGGATCATTCTTGCTTGTGCTAAACGGACAAGATAAAAAACAGTTTTTTTTGAAAATCATATTTTTAGGACCCATGTTCACATGAACTTTTCATGTTATGACTTCGCGAAAATGAGATGTTTTTTGGATGTTATAAGGCCAGTACCTTCATCATGATAAGCCATGTCACTCCTTTTCGTCCGCCTGTTTGTCGGTTTTTGTAGTAATTTGAAAATCGGGGGGGGGGGGGGAGCTAGAGACAAAAACACGAAAAAAGTAAACATCGCTCCAACTTTGTTTTCTGACATTTCAGAAGCTCCTGATCATTTTCAAAAAAAAACTTTGTGGGGATTAAAAATTGGAGGTTGTGGAGAAAGTATATCTCAGTTTTCTGACGTTAATATATTTATATGGTATACTGCAACTCTACCCACCTATTAGACATATTTTACACATAATGGATTTGTTACCAAAACTTAGAATACTAAGAGAAATACGTGTCTCTGGTCTACGACTACTTCTGCGCTGCGCTACGGTCTGTGTGTCGCCTAGTAGCAAATTACCGCTGCTGTGACTTGCATAGTGACTGTGGCGACCAGCAAGGTGTTTGACTGGCTTGATCCATTTTATTTATGTGTTGCAGCCGATACATAATCCTTGATACGCGTTGCGGAGGAAGTGTAGAGATTACCTACTTGACGCCATTTTTTTTCTATTTTACAAACTAGGGTGATTTTGGCACTACGTTCTGAATCTGCATTATATCACGGAATAAAATCTTGCAAGATATTAAAAATTTTCACTCGTTTTTGGAAAAAAAGTATTCGAAGTCCGCACATTGAAAGAGGATTTATTGAAGTCCGCCCATGCCCGCTGGAAGAATCAACCAACAGGATATAATTATTATTCGTCATATCCATAAAACGCGGCCAAATGATTCATATCAAAGACTGAATGTCGAATATAAAGAAATGCTTCTGACGAATGCCTAATTTCCATGGCAGAAGGAGAGTCATACTGTGAGAACAAGGCATTGGCGCGAAGTATGCGTTTGAGCTTTGGAAGTTTTATCGATAAGTAGTTCAAAAAACTGAAAATACTTGGAAGCAAAACACTAATATTTCATCAGTCTAAGAATTTCCTGATATAGACCATTGGATACGCGCAGTGGCACCCAACAAATTCAAACTGGGGGAAAGAATCAGTCAAGAATTTTGAAGTAACGTAATAGGAGTCCGGCATGGGTATTATGTAAAAAACCTATAAAATGTCAACTTGTAGACTAGGTAGCTCTTTGTGTACAGTCATTCCACGTTTGCTCCCTAGGATCGTTGTGAGCGTCCATCTATGGAGGAATGGTTCAACTACACGCATTGTTGGTTGCATATGTTTTCTGTAGCCGAATAGATAGTCTATAGTTTTCATCTCTGAGAAGAGTTTGTTGAATAGCAAGATCGCAAGATGATTGTGTGTACTCGTCGTATTGGTCTGCATGTGTATAAAATCAGTGATATTTGCTGTGTGAGAAAATCTTGACTGAATATGAAGAAATGTTATATTCAAAGTCATAAATTACGATTTTTTACGTTTTTTGTGTTTTCAAAAACTGAGGAGAATTACGGGAAAACACCACCGCGCCGGCGTTGTGTGTAATTACTGTTGGCATGTATGTGACTTTAATTCGACAGCGTACAGCAAATAGAATTGTTTCTTATCTCTCTCATTTTTAAAATTCAGCAAGTTTGCATATGCAATTTCCAGAATGGATAAGAAAAAGTGGATACGCAACTAATTTTTAGCTTTCAATCTCAAGTAAGTGTATTTGAGACAGGAATCCACTGGAATTATCATCAAAGCATATTATTCACACAAATACTTACTATGCACCTATTCATTGTCGTTATCTCCAGTAATGCCATCTCGGAAGCAGGTTTCACATCACATCAGAGCCAAACATTGATAAGTGAAGCCTCATGACGTTTAGGCAACACATACAACTACAAAACGAGTTGACAATGTGTCCATCAGCTAGCGCTAGAAAAACCTACATAATGTCACCAAAAACCAATATGATGTCAAAAAAAAATCGATATAATGTCACTTTTTAAGATACGTAATACCCGTGCGGATTATGTTGAAATTTGTTGGTTTGGTCAACAGCTAGCAATATTCAGCAAATGAGCCAATCATACTTCATGCAACGGTAACACGTTATAGCTAAGTGCAACTGAATATATCCAATTTTTTCCTAATTTTAAGAATTTTCAAAATCTGCCAAAATTTCTGAAACCCTCCAAATTTTCTAACTAGTTTTTAGGAATTTAAAAATTCTGCAACTCTTATCGGCCTACTCCAAATTTAAATAGAAAACTTCACATAAACATCTGTCCTTAAAATCTTTTTTCCAAAATCTATCGGGTCAAAGTTTTATAAGCCTTTTGGTTTTTTATTAACGTTCCAAAGATCTCTGTTCCGATTTTGATGAATTTTGGCAGTGTTAATCATGAGAATAACACGATAAGATCGCACTATCTACAAGTTAATTATAGATTCCAGTGACGTCTCAGCGGCAGTCTTACCAATAATACCGACAAAAAACTTGTTTAGAGAGATACACTTTTTTCGGTTTAAGCAGCAAATGATACAGGTTTTTTTTTCATGACATCCCTTCATATCCTACTTGGTTTTCGAGAAAATAAAGAAAAACCACTTCATAACATGCCGAAAAATTGTCAAAATAGAATCAATTTAATCTGATAAATGTAAAGCACTTGTTTATATCTATTATTTCAATGTAAGGAATAAAAACTAATATTTGCAAAAAATATTCACAAGAAGTGTTGGAAACGAACCTTTCACTTCTATGCAGACTTCTGATTTTTTTTAACAGTCTTTTTGGCATATAATGAAGCTTTTCCTATTCAAAGTAGGATATCAAGAGATGCCAATAGACAAAAAAGCTGCATCAGTAGCTACTGAATCCATAAAACATATAATCGTTTAAAAAAATTAGGTCAATACATTTTTTTCTTAATATTACTTGTTAGACAGCTAACCGAGACGTCAGGGGAATTCATGATTATCATCAAGTTAGAGATAAACTAGCGTGTTATTGCAATGAAAAACGCTGCCAAAATTACACTAAATCAGCACAAAGAACTTTGGGACGTTAATGAAATACCAAAAATTTTATAAACGAGACGTTTAGCTCAAGAATGCATTCTTGTAAGTACAGCCCATCGTTAGGTAACACCCTGTATTATAGGGCTAGCACGTCTTCCATAAATACGAACGACACACGCACAATTTATGAAAGGTAGCCTCCTAAGTGGCAAAAAAGATTAAACCACCTCCACCGCCACCGTTACCGCACACGTCTTACCCCTTCACCACTAACATTCAAATCAGAATCCCATTTATCCCGGACGGTCTGATGAGGTCCCCTCTGGGGTTTTTGTCGGGAAACGTTGGCAAATATGAGAGAGAGGATATGATAGATGGATTTACGTGCAGCTCCGCTGGACGGGTATTTCTATGATATTCTCCAGACGTGGGAGAGGATTATAAATTTCGGGCTCTTGGCAGAATAGTGCAAAGAAGCTTATGGTATTCTAAGAAGACACCATACGTAGCAAATGGAAAAAGGTATGGAGGATTTATACGAAAGCTAGAATCGGCGGCATTTGAAGTTCTTTAAGTTTTGATAATTTTGTAAATTGCTACAATTTTGAAAATCTTCGAAAGTCTTGGAAATGTCGGAAGCTTAGAAAGCTCTGACAGTTGTGAATGTGTTCTGAAGGATGTTTGTTATTTTCGAAATTTTGAAATATCTGGAAAATACAGGAAATCATAGTTATTTCGGAAAAATTTTATTCAAGAATTTAAAAAATTCCGGGCAATTCTAAAATATTGATATTTTTGAACATTGAAAACTACAAGTATTTTAGAATATTTAAGAATTTGGAATTTCAGAAATTTTAGAAATCTTGAAAATGTTGGATGTCTTGAAAATGAATTTCAAGACTTCTTAAAATTATTAATAACGTTTAAACTATTGACAATTTTGAAAGTTTTGAAGGTTTAGAATGATTTTAAATTTCGAAAATTTATAATATCTTTATTCATTTATTTATTTACTAGTACATAAACTATCCGAACGGATTATTACACCATTTAACGGATAGGGAGACAGGATTCAATTTTAAGCAAAAATTGTCCTAAAATAACTTAAAATTGCCAAATGACCCTACTGCTATGTAAAATCTTTTTAAGCTACGCAAATTACAAAATAACAAATCTACAGCGTTTCTTGCACGTTCATAGTTGTTACATACTACATATATCGTAGAGGAAAGCAACGCATTGGTTCTAGCAACGTTTAAGTAAAAGTATTTTGAATTGGATCGCGTCTTAGCATTAGATACATGAATAAATTACCGAGTAAATATTCACAATATATGGCGTTATTAATTATTTTATACAAAAATACACAAGCAGCGCAGTTTCTGAGCTGCTCCAAGTTACAGAGTTTATATCTTTATATCTGCTAAGTAGTACATCATGCCTGAAGCCAACTTGTGGATACGTACCATCTTCCTTGTGCCACAAATATACTAAGTGACATATAAATCCGAACACCCAGTTTAAATGGTTTTATTTTAATAAAATTTTGTATAAGTACTTAATGAAGCATAATAAGTAAATGATAAAAATTTCAAAATGATTGCACTGCTTTAAAGCCCTTTGACCTTTAATAATGTGTGGATGCACCCTGATGTGCTACTCCTTATCCAACGCGCCTAGGCATGCTTCTGATCAGGTGGTCAATGTCCTCCTGTGGTATCTCATTCCAGGCAACCACCAACTCCTCTCGAAGTGCTTCTAGAGTCTGAGGAGGACGTTGCAAAGTGAGCAATCTCGTACCCATCATATACCACACGTGCTCAATTGGGGATAAGTCGGGAGATCTTGGTGGCCATGGTAACAATGTGACATCATTATGTTGAAAGAAGTCTATTGTGACTCTTGCAACATGTGGTCGGACATTATCTTGTTGGAAAGTTGGATCTGCCAGGGTGTCAAGATAGGGTAAAAGATGGGGTTCTAGAACTTCGTGGATATAACGCTGCGCGTTCATGTTACCTCTGATGAAGATTAAAGGTGACCTGGAACCATAAGCTATAGCACCACAAACCATAACTCCAACAGTGTGATGAACATGTCTTTCAACAAAAAACTGTGGATTCCTCCTTTCACCACGTCGCCTTCTAACCCTGGCACGACCATCGTGCATGCCTAAACAAAATCGAGACTGTTCCATTCCTGATCCCAGAGTGACCGTTGTCTGCACCACTCAAGGCGATTACGTCGGTGTTCTCGAGTTAAAGGGAGGACCCAGTGTGGCCGGTATGAAAACAAGCCAAAACTTCTCATTCGTCGGTAAACACTTCGCATGCCAATAGGTCTTCCATGTTCTGCAAACCATTCATTTGCAATGGACCTGGTAGTGGAGAAACGGTCCCTTAAGGTCAATAATCTTAGGCGGCGATCTTCACGGTCTGTTGTTCTACGGCGGCGTCCAGTGCCCCTTGCTCTTTGCGTACGGCCTTCTCGAAGCCATGCCTGACAACACCTAACCACAGTGTCTACACTTCTTTGCACTCTAACTGCAATTGCCCGAAAAGAAAGTCCAGCTTCCCGAAGTCCCACTATACGGCCCCTATCAAACTCACTAAGTTGACGAAATCGTACATGTCTCCGTACTCTAGGCATCGTAACCGATCGTAAAGGATGTCAAGAACCAAAATCCGCCAACGTTGATTCTTTACTGCGGCTGAAATATTCATTTTTAGAGCGTTAGTGAATTAAAAAAAAGCAGTATAAAAACCGGAATGTCCAACTGATAAGGCTGAAAATTTTTTCACTTGTTATTTACAGTAAGATAAATACATTCAAAAACTTTTATTAAAATAAAACCATTTAAACTGGGTGTTCGGATTTATATGTCACTTAGTATATTTCACAAACCCCCTCTGAATACGTTCAATTTTATTCGAGTGAACTTCATGAACAGAATACCATATTATAGAGCAGTATCCAATTTTGGATCGAACAAATGAATAATTATATAACGAGATCATGGTATACACATTATTGAAATCCCTACAATTCCTGATAATGAAGCCTAAACTTTTATAGGCCTTGCTAACAATTGCATCAATATGCGAAACAAATGTAAGTTTGGTATCAAAGAAAGTCATGAAAGTCTTCACACATGTTAAGTTGCGAATTATCAATGTTATACAGGTATATGAATCTGATTGGAACGAGTTTGCGCGTAATAGACATAGTGTTGCATTTATCAACATTAAGGTACAGCTTGTTACGGTGACACCACTTATTTAGGTTGCTCAAGTCGCTTTGCAATATTTTACAGTCGTACATATTTCAATTTTACAAAAAATCTTCAAGTCATCTGCTACTGCGAAGCTCCCCAACGACGTCACTAATGAAAATTTGGTAAAGCAAGGGGCCAAGGGCAGACCTTTGAGGTACGTCGGAAGAAGGTATAATCTGAGTGGAGGTGAAGCCCCTGTATTCGACCTTCAATTCGGGGCAATTCCAAAATATTAATATTTTTGAACATTGCAAACTACAAGTATTTTAGAATATTTAAGAATTGAGGATAACAGAAATTTTAGAAATCTTGAAAATGCTGGATGTCATGAAAATGAATTTCAAAAGACTTTTTAAAATTATTAATAACGTTAAAAACATTGACAATTTTGAAAGTTTTAAAGGTTTAGAATGACTTTAATTTTGAAGATTTAGAATGTCTTAAATAGTCTGACAATATTGCGTGTGTCGTATGTTCTGAAAATCTTAAGAAGTTGGACGCAACTTAATATAATCAAAAATTAAAAAATCAATTTCTGAAATATTTTAAAGCTTCAAATTCTAAAAATACTGAACCAGATGACTTTTAGTTCAGCATTTTCAAAATTGTCTATGTTCTCATACCAATCTTCAGCAATTCTCGAAATATCAACGACGTTCTTGAAAAAATGTAGCCTCACAGCTATTATAGTAGCATGACCTTACTCATGGCTAGTTTTTAGTTAGTTTAATGACCTTGTGGTGCGTCTCGCAACGCATAAAGGGCGCATTCCCTTTCCCCTCCCAAATCCATAGTATCTTATAGGGTCAATCACTCACCAGTAGGCGCATCCCCTAGCGGCTGTCCGACGAACCAGTAATTGACATACGATACCGCTATGAACAGATGGAACAAATAAGCGTTACAACGGCGAAACATTATCCTTGTGTAATATCGATTCCAGTTATTGTAGTTAGAGGTTTTTGCTTATAGGATGTTATTGTCTGTTGTTTACATGTTGACTGAGAGATTTTGCGGCCAATTAGAGATTTCAATAACTTGTTCATGGTATTGATATTTACCATACTCGAATCGACATGAGAGGAGACAACTAGACAAAGTGATTAGTTTGAACGTTATTCATCTGAAGAACTTTTTTTATTGAAAATTTATTTCGGCTAAGTCAGTTGAAATTCTGTATAGAAGTAGTTTTTAATATGGCGATTGAAATCCTGGATAGGGCCAACCCGCAGACAACCCCTTTTCAACGTCCTACGGTACGAACATAGTGGAGCGACGAGGTTTCAGATTCAGATATCTGGTAGCGTCTAGAGCGTAGAGGCAAGAGGCACCTATGGTTATAGTAGAGCGTCGCGTTTTGTCGAAGATAGACGTAAAAATATGTATTCCGACAGTGACGATGACATTCTTCTCAATAATACTTACCTGCAAGTGCTTTTAATGACTGGAGTGCGGCAGTGTAGTGTGCACGACGTAAATAAAAGTCGGAAACGCCTAGGGGAATTCCATCATTTATTTCTAGAACTGAAAAATTATCCCGACAGGCTATTTGACTACATTCGAATGGAACTTGCCACCTTTCAGTATATATTAGAACAAGTTACACCCTGCATCAACAAGAAATGGACAAATTTTAATCAAGCGCCTATAGGAACCGAAGAAATGTTGGTGGTAACAATTCGGTAAGAGAATATTATGTATTAAGGATAATACTTTTATTATTCATAAACAAACAAACGGTAACGCAAAATAATATTCTGTCTTCTGAACACAACGAACGATAACTTATAATAACTTATAATGTTTACTGATCTGCGTAATTAAACCCCTGCAACAAATGGGATGAATGTGCAAACGATGTTTGTGGTTGAGATGTATATGTCGGGCTATGATTAACAGAATGACTGACATTGATGGTGGACTGATTGTTCGAGTACTCTTCATAGGCATACTTCTGAACCAAATTTTGAATTTCATTGCGGAACTGAAGTTTTCGATGAGGCCTAATTTTCACCACGTGGGGCAAAAGGCTATCAAAAAACAGTTTATCGTCATCTGTGACTGGTAGGGCTCTGCCACGGTCTGCAGCGACACGTTTCTCATCTAAATATTGTAGTTTTTTCTTCTCTATCTCAAGAAAAGCGTCAAGTTGATTTGACCGTTTTCGGGCCCTATTCTTTAGAATAGTTCGTGGTTCTTTTGGTGTGCTTTGAATTGGAGTGACTGATTCTGTGTGGTCGGGTTCTGTTTCCTGCGTTTCTACACCCTGCGTTTCGTCCATTTCGTCTTCGTCATAGTCACCATCATTTTCATCCATCTGCGTAGAGGGTGTCGAAACTTGTGTGTCATTGTCGGGATCCAACAGGTTGCTATGACTGGATCTCGGCAGAAACTGGTCTCTCAGAAACAATAAACTTTTGAAATGAGGCCAGGAGCTCTTTTTAAGAGCCTCTTCGCCTGGATCACCAGACCGGGGCAGAGGTATTTTCTTCAGTTCTTTTCTGAAATAATCACGTAGATTTTTCCACTTCTCAGAAACTTTCTTAACTGCAACAAACAAAAATTTTCAGATATCTTGCAACAGGAGCGTCCTTTAGACACTTGGCATTTTCCTTTCGAATGGGCAGGAGTACTGTTGCGAGCATTATAAAACATATGATTAAAATATTATGGAACATGCTGCAACCACTTCACATGCCAGAACCTACTACGGCAACATTTTTAAATGTAAGTGCAGACTTCATGAAAGTATGGAACTTCCCCAATTGCATCGGAGCTGTTGACGGCAAACACGTCAAAGTTATAGCACCACAACATTCCGGATCCATGTACTTCAATTATAAGCATTATTTTTCTATCGTCCTACAAGGAGTTTGCGACGCAAATTACAAATTGCTTGTGATAGATGTCGGAGGTTACGGCAAACAGAGCGATGGGGGAACGTTTCAGAGTTCCAATTTGTACAAACGGATACACCAAAACAAACTAAATGTGCCAAATCCAGATAGTTTACCAGGAACAAATGTCCGCGCTCCCTACGTATTTATTGCAGATGAAGCGTATCCACTAATGCCCAATTTGCTAAAACCATACAATCGAAGGAACCGCTCTTTGGAACATATAAATTTTAACCAAAGATTGTCCAGAGCACGCAAAACTATCGAGTGCACCTTTGGAATTATGTACGCGAAGTGGCGTCTTCTGTCCAAAGCTATAGAGACTACTGAAAAGACTGCGGATGATATCATTAAGGCGATATGCATTTTGCATAATACAATACTGGACCGAGAGGGATTTCAACGACATTTAACATTAGTAACTGATGCAGTTCCTAGAGATCAGATGTTTGAATTACCTAGAGGAAGGCAACTGGGTGAAGGTCAAAGAGTTCGCGACATTTTCTGTAACTATGTTAATTTCTTTCCAATCAGTTACGAGACAGCTTAAAATTTTACCGCAAGATGTAAGTTCTAGCTGTTGAAATGTGTATAAAATACAATTATTTACTTACCCGACTGATTATTGCATTCATTGGCTACCTCCTCCCATAACTTATCTAGCACGTATCGGTTGCGATGATCTGGATGACTCTGATCCCATATAGCCCTTCTGTGATATACACTATTTATTAATTGCACAACATCCATTATTAAATCGCTTGAAAACGCGTGACAAAAATTGAATGCAACTATTTAAAACTCGTCGCTCGAAACCTCCTAGAGACTCGACGCATGCCTTATCGCGCTACTATGGCCCGACAGGTTTCAACCTGTGTTTTTGACTCACATAGCGGCAAACCGCGCGGTTAGCCTCTATCTGAATCTGAAACCTCGTCGCTCCACTATGTTCGTACCCCTATACAGCCTAGAAGCCTCCCCGTTAGGGCATATCGTTGACGTTGCGGGATGAAGAGGAGATCCCGTCAATCACGACGGATACCTTGCGACGAGAGAGAAAGTCAGCCACCCATCTACAAAGCCTTTCTGGGAGGTCATGGGATGGAAGTTTGCATAAGAGGGCAGCGTACTACAGCTGATTTAATGCGAGGTAGTCCAGAAACTGACGGTTTATGCACCTCTCATCACCTTACTTATAACAGAACGCAGAAATATAGGTCTGTAGTTTTAAGGGACGGTTTCAGATGCTTTTTTTTTAGGACAGTTTTCTGGATTCATAAGATATCTGGAAGAGACGCGAAAGAACTGGAGCAAGCTCCGCTGCACACCTCTCCAGTACAATCAAGTTTGGACCAGAAGCTTTGTTTTTGGGCGTCCATGGTGGAGTTGGCAGCAAAGATCTTGGCAAGCACTTCAGCCTTGGCCTTCGAGTCAGTTACAAACGTTCCATGCTGACACGTAAGTGTGGAAGGCTACTGTTTGACAAGTTCTTTTCAATCTGCTTGGTCAGCGTCCAGAAAGACCGACTGTCATTTGGCTGCGACATTACCTTGCCAAATCAGACATATCTTTCATCATTTTCAAAGAAATTGTACGAGATCTTCAAATTTGTGAAGTTAGCGAGTTTCACTTCATACGTTGTTACCAGACATGCCCAAATCATCACTTGCTGCCGTGATATTTATCCCGACCACTGCATCCCCACGGCTAGGCGACCTGTATGTTAAATGTGTGTTGATAGGGCAGCGGGTTATGCTATAAATCATATATCACAGTAAATTTTCATGAAGAATCCGCTGTATGTAGGTATATACGTATAAGAGCTTTCTTATATTTGTTCATCAATTTGATGATACAACATATCTGCCAAAGATGATCATAATCAGGATAGTAAACTATGACGAAGGTATGTAAGAATGTTCAGATACTTCACTTGCAATTTGACAACAGACCATGATGGTGTTCACACTTTTCCAATATTCTTCAAGTAAGTACTATGTTTGTGTTCGTACTTCAAATTCAAAACCAGCAAATGTAAAAGATTCATTTCGCACCCTCCACCACGGGACGTGATCGTCGTTAGACTTGGCAACCCTGCGAGTGACAGATAGATATTCCCGCCAGTCGCCAGTCAAAGAGGCGATCAAACAACAAAAATTATTAGTTTTTATGATTTTTGGACTTAAAAGACATTATTACCGACTTATTATTTGTAAATTGATAAGAACTAGCAATATACATGAAAGTTGTCCTGTTTTCTCTGTACAAAAGCATCATGTTGGAATCAAAAAGTGGTCTTGTTTATAATTTAAATGATTTTTCGATATCTCAATAGAAATCACTGATATTCAGAGATCTTTGACAGCTTACGTCAAATTGCATTTCGATAAGGTATTTTCCCATGGGTCCATAATATTAATGTTGGTGAAAGTGAGCCTTAAGATATTATTATAACTAGTAATGTTGACAAAGTAAAAATAAAACGCACTGTTCTTAAGATTTATTCCAGACTGGCTAATAGTGAAGATGGATTTGACATAGAAGACCGGCACGGGTATCACGTATCTTGAAAAGTGACATTATGCCGATTTTTTTTTTGACATTATGTAGGTTTTTCGCCAATACGTTGACTTAGCACTTAGTTGTACGTGTTGCCTAAACGTCATGCGGCTTGTTATCAATCTTTGGCTCTGATGTGATGTAAAATCTGCTTCTGAGATGGCATTACTGGAGGTCTAAGCTGTAACTTGTATGTGTTGTTGATAATTACATTGGGTTCTTGTCTCAAATACACTTAATTGAGATTCAAAGCTAGAAATTAGTTGCGCATCCACTTTTTCTTATCCATTCTGTAAATTACATATACAAATTTGTTGAATTTCAAAAATGAGGGAGATAAGAAATAATTATATTCACTATACACTGTCGAATTACATGCTAACAGTAATTACACGGCCGCGGCGATGATTTTCCGTAATTCTCCTCAGTTTTCCGTAATCTATTACTTTGAACATAACCTCTCTTCAGAAAGCACAACATATAAATAACCCATCATATTCAGCATATTCAGTAATGATTTTCTCACACAGCAAATATCACTGATTCTATACACATGCAGATCAATACACATAATCATCCAGGTGCGATCTTGTTATTCAACCAACTTTCTTCTCAGAGATAAAAACTACAGACACGGATCATTCAGCCTTACAAAGCTATGCAACCAGTAATGCTTGTATAGTTTAGTTGAGTGATTCCTTCATAGATGGACGTTCACAACGATCCTAGTGAGCAAACGTGGAATCACTGTTTGCGCCCTAAAAACTACCTAGTCTGCAAGTTGACATCTTATATGTTATTTTGACGTTTTGTAGGTTTTTTTACATGATACATACCCGTGCGGTACAGCTATTATGTAAAAAACCTATAAAATGTCAAAAAAATGGCATCTTGCACAGTACGTCACGTACAATTACAAAACGAGTTCACAAATGTCCATCAGTTAGAGCTAAGTTAACATCTTGTAGAAAAACCTACATAATGTCTCAAAAAACCAAAATAATGTCAAAAATACGACATAATGTTACTTTTTAAGATACGTAATACTCGCGCGGGTTGAAAAGTGACTTCAGGGCCTAAAAAGTCTGTCCAATCAGACACATACAGCTCAGTCAGTCAAAATAGGATGTACCATTTAAAAAAATGGCTTGACGTTGAGCATAACTGTCAAAATTACTGACATAATTACCATTCACCAGTCTGGGAGAAATCCTTACAGCAGTGCGTTTTACTTCTTCTCTAATAATGTTACAACTTTTATTGTCTTTCCATATTTATCAATACCTACTTGGGATTTCTGGGGTCCGTAGGGGACCGGGGAAGACCATTGAGACTTTGGCCGCCATGTTGAAAACTACCTCTATTCAAAATTCCGACCAATATATTCTGAAGTCATTTTCCATAGAAGACCGTGAAGTTCTTTCCGAAATCTTTGAATTAACAGGGTTCTAACAAGAGGATAAGGAAATCATAAAAGAATGTTGCCGATGATCTCAAAAATTACCTAGAGGCCATTTGGCAATACGTAAATTATAGTAGTGGTATATCACATTTATAAGATACTCCTAATAAGCTACTTGTCAAGCTTGTATTCACCGAGTTGGCAACACCGCAAACCGAGCAGGAGTGGACAATTTTATCATGGACATACAAATTTAAGCGTTTTATAAAAATGTGGACTTTCCCATTTATCTATTTTATCTTTTTTTTTAAGTAGGTGGCTAGAATTGTCGGACCGAAAAATAAGTACGATTGGTAGATCAAAAGTCAGCGCACCATTCTGAAAAGACCTCACGATCTACATGTTCCAAGAATTTTCCTGTTTTAACGACAGGATTTCTGAACTCCCGTGAATGGTGACGGTGATAGATAATTTTAATAAATTAGGCAGAACCGGGGCTATGTCAGAAAAAATAACCGCCGATATATCAGGCCTACGTGAAAATACGTCCAAAAATACACGACCGCTAAAAGCTTTAGGGTTATAATATTCTCTAACCAGACGAAACGCAGGTGGTATATGAGAGGATCAAGACGTAAATAGCACCAGGAAAATTATATGAGCTGGGCTTGATCTATTTACATGCTCACTTATAAGACAAGATGATGGATAGCTCTATAAATAGATGATGAATCAAAGTTTACGGTCTTTTAGTTCTTTTTACTCTTGAGACTTCAAGTAGTAATCTGAAGTTAATTTTATTCATCATAATATGGACAGGCAGCATGGACACATACTAATCAAAGTTGGAAGTTTTTAAAACTGTCACTCTTCTTGAAATATTTGAACTTATTAAAATCTGAATGGTTTCAGAAATATTCAGAATATTCAGAGAATAATAACTTTAAAGTCACTAGAATATTTGAAACCCTCTCAGTATCTCACAAGTTGTCAAAACTTATACAACCTAAAAAATCTACCATTAACAGGTTTTCCAGATACTCAGATATTCTTTCTAACTTTCAATATCTTCTGAAGTTGCTCAAATCTTCAGTTTCCAAAATTACATTTCCATTTCCTGTCCCGTCTGTCAGCATCACATATGAACCACAATATGGATAGAAGTAAGAGGAACGTTATATGATTTTATATGCGAAAATACACAGGGTGTGCGAAAGTATGTGTAGATCAAAATACATATCACGAAAAATACGTTTCCCAGAAATGTTGTACATATAACAATTACTCTAATGATGACTTTGAGTATGACGTTCCAGTTCATTCAAAGTGGTCTTAAATGGAAACCGGAGATGTAAAGAACAAGAAACTTTATTTTCAAGTATGCACATGACCTTGACTAAATATAAAGGTCATCTGAAGATTTGAATGAACTTAACGGGGAACATATATTTTAAATTCCGGACAATTTTAAGTTCAAGGTCACTATTAGATGACCCTTCTTCAACCTTTAAAATTTGCTCCCTAACATTTTTGATCTTTCGCTAGAATGGTTTGTTGGCGGTAGGATCGTAGACTGTATGGAGAGCAAAATTTGATGGAGAAAAAATGCCCGAGTATAAAAGTCGCATTCGACAACGGGCTTGTGTACAGGTACCGTGCTATTTGATCATTGACTCCGATCTACAAAAAATATTAATATGAGTCGCGGGTTATATCTCAGATCGAGCTCACATTTTTCGTCCTAATTGCGATATCATAGCTCGCTAAGTAGATATTTCATTCAAAAGTTACTTTTTTCGAAATTTTTCACTGGGCTTTTGGGCTGACAATTCTATTGCCTTCCAAAACAAAAACTTCACAAAAATAATTTTAATTAATCAATCGTGAAGGAGATGAAGCTACATATCCTCCGACATAAATGGAATTTGGAATTGACCATTTTCATGATACTGGAGGGCAGGTCATGACTAATATCGTTTTCAATTTGGTCCTCTGAAGAGAACCCATGGAGACATGACCCTTTGTAAAATCCTAAATTCCTAGGTCAATCCGTTCGCTCTGCAGAGGCGTTCAAAGTTTCAAGGTTCAGGCAGAATATCAATGTCAGCCTTTTTGGCAATATTTCCATTTTCTCGCTTCCCCTGGGATTGAAAAATATTAGGCCCTATAAGATGTGACTATTTCGAAGTAAAGTTGATCGAAGAATTCAAAAATGAAGTTCAAGTACAATTTTGTAGATATTTCGATCAACTGACATTTTTTTCACAAAATTCAATCATTTTCTTGACTTTCTGAAACAAAAAAAGGTGTACAATCGTTTTTTTTTCGTAAAGTAAAAGGATCAACTTATCGCTCTATATGAGTTGAATTTTGTCTTTGAGCTTCCAAATTGGTGAAGTGGAGCTTAATAATGGGTGACATGAGTAGCGAGAAAATGGAGACGTTGCCAGAAAAAAATCACATTTTTCCTAATCTTGAAACATGGGACATGTCTCCAGACCACCTAGGAGTTTGAGATCGTGCAACGTCTCAGGCCTCCATAGATTCTGATTACAAAGCAAATTTGTACCCTATATGATGCAAGGTGTGCCCAGTATCATGAAATTGGCCAATCTTGGTCCAAAACATCGAAAATTGGCCAAAGGCCTATACGAATGGTTTAAAGGTCCGCGTACAAAATTCCGTTCATGTATGCGGATAGGCTGGTCTACCTTATTTTACGAAAAAGATTAATTCTGTGCATTTTTTCAGTTTCGGGAGGCATTTGAATTGTCAACCCAATAGACCCATAAAAAATGTGGGCAGCAAAACTTATATAGAGTTCAGGTTTTTGTAGCTCCGATCTCTCTCTAATACTGATTCGCTGTGCAATTAGAAAAACTTGGTTTTCTGCCTCTTACCGACCTCACCTAGTACACTGGATAGCAAATGAAAAAGGTCTACGTCCATGGCCTTGGTTGGAAGTAATGATCTGTACAATGGATTAAAGAAGGCAATTAAAACTCGCGTTTGGTAATAAAGATGAATATTCTTAGCTGGTGTCGGTTACTCTGAGTAGCTCAACTTTCATCCCTCCTAACTTTCAGGACTCTGGTAGGACCATGGACGTAGGTAGCGTAGATAGAATTAGAGAAAAAAATCTATTAGGAATATTCGTAAGCGGAATAGTTAAAAACGAAAGTTAAAATTATTACATGTTACATCGTCAAACAACCTGATGCTGCACAAAATGGTGTGGCACAGCGTCATAAGTAGAATGAAACATTTGACAGACGACAGAAGGCTGGTAGTGTCAGGGTCGATGGATGGAACGAAAATTTGTAAAAATATGTGCTATGTTGCCAAATCACTTCAGATGGTGTGATTTATCAAAATATGCTAAATAAAAACTTGTCAATAGACCAGAGGCAGTTGAACAAACTATATTGTTAATGAGATGGACAATTGGATCAAACAATTATTATTATATTATGAGAAAAAAACAATTATACAAATTTGAATGGAACGGAATTTTGGAGGAAAAGGGTGGAATAGACCAAAAAACCAGATTCCATTTATGGTTGAGAAAAATAAAAATTTGGAGAGATGTGTAAGTGCTCCAACATTTTGCAGTTTAGCAAATATGAGTAAATCTATCTTATTGTTCATACAGTTGTTATTCATGAAAATGTGGGACATTTCCAAGAATAAACGTTTCAGCATCAGGTTGTCTTACGATGTAACATGTAATAATTTTAACTTTCGTTCCAAATATTTTTAATCCGTTTTGATGTGTTCCTGACACGCAGCTGTGTGTATTTTATACTAATTTTAACGAATGTACCATGTATCCAGCTTTCACCACGTTACTAAATAATGTTTCCCTCAACTTAACCTTCAATAACATTTAGCAACAATCACACATACTATTGTAAGTAATTATAAAATCATTTTGTACAATAGCTGCTATTTTTTCTTAATGTTATTGCAGCTCCTGATGATGATGGCATAGTCCATTGAAAGCTAGAGACTAATAAAGTATAAAGAGTCCTGATTGCTCGAATTTTGTCGAAGTACCCAACTAAAGGCGAAAGCTATATATATATATATACTTCCAAGTTGAGACATTTATTTTAACAGTGAGTAGATCTGATCAAAAGGAATGTTTTTTCCTTTAACATTTTTCTGGTAAAATTAAAGTAACAAAGTTATAGCCCTTTAGAAGTTTGAGTACCGCCCTGTCTCAATAATAATATTATGTGCTCGTGTTTGGCAACAACGGATATAATCCGCCTTATCGGTTCATCGCATCGGAAACAAAAAAGCGAAAGAATTTGAAACGCTTATCACGATGTTTTTACTACAATTTTATTCAGTTGTATTCAGTCAATGTGTCAGTCGCCAACGCGTGAGTGAATAGTGGTGTTTCTTGCGTGTCTCAAACGAAATAAAAAATGGCACATGTTTACGAAAATGCTGATCTTGTGGACATGATTCTTATTTACGGGAGGGAGTCTTTACAAAATGCTGCCGCGGCATCACGGATTTATGCGGATCGGTTTCCCAATCGAGTGCAACCAACCCCTCGTGCCTTTCTTAATGTAGTACAAAGGGCTGGTGAATCAGGTGACTCACAGGGAAGCGCATGCCGGTGCTCCAAGACCGCACGATCAAATACAGGTCCGCATTGAAATACTTGTCGGGAGGATACTTTATAAAACAAGGTAACATTTTTTTTTATTTTTTTTTTATTTCTACACACATATTTTGGTTTATCTTCATTCTACAATCATTATCTGAAAATTAATGACTCAACTTCAA
Organism: Acanthoscelides obtectus; assembly: GCA_963669975.1. Taxonomy (NCBI): domain Eukaryota; kingdom Metazoa; phylum Arthropoda; class Insecta; order Coleoptera; family Chrysomelidae; genus Acanthoscelides; species Acanthoscelides obtectus. The sequence continues at coordinate 38,674,732 of CAVLJG010000007.1, read as the reverse complement.
AGTCACCCTGTATAAATATATATATATATATATATATATATATATCTTTTTTCCTAATCAATCAATGCTGACCTATGCATTACACTACTTCCACGCGAGCGGAGCCGCGAGATTAGTCTAGTACTGAATGACCGATACAGTAATGTATCAGCTTCCAGATATGTAAGGCTCTTGAGAGTCCTACTGCCCTTTGACTTCTACGTTCATGTACAGCGACTTTCTTCGTAGAAGAAGCGGCCGGCAAATGAGGCAGGACGTGACAGATGGCGCAGCGCCGCCCACGGGGGAAGTGGATGGCAGAAAGGGGGTGTCTCGGGGGTTTATTTATTAAAATTGCCCAGGACGACGGAAGCATCTTTGCTGCTGCGTTCGTTGTTAGGAGAAGAAAAGGGACCATGAAAGATGGATACCGCTACTGCGGTCAAACAACAAAGGAATGCTGTATTAGATGAGAGGCAAATCTCGTAAGCTAACCAGTGAAAGTTCCTTGCGGCCAACAGATAGATTGAAAAATAGTTTCTACTAAAACTAAATCAACATCTCCGCATTCAAACCCGCTCAGTTGTGTGCTCCAAGGAAACATCTCCTCACCTTTGATCTGCCAGGACTAACAGCTCAGCTACAGCTTGTCCGAATGCCTCCGCTCGGGTGTGCTCTCCTCAATGTCTTCAGGAGATGGTTATGAACGTTTAGCTTTGCGAGACAATTCGATGTTGCCTACCATTCGGATAAGCTGTAGCAGAGCGGTTTAATCGCGGCTGCCCAGAAGTGAGCGGATGCATTCTAGCAGCGCGTAGCTGAGCGAGTTTGAGTGCACCTGGTGGCACAGACCGTTGGTTATGCAAATATAACGAGATTGACCCTATACTTGCCACCCCATCGTCACGGCTTCTGATGCAATTTCGTTTGTCTGCTCCGAAGACTCAAATAGTATCGATACTTGACTATAGGTCATTTAACGGTTTTTGACGGGTCAAAATCAAATTACAGAAATTAGTTTCGTACATCCATCCCTCACCCAAACATATGCGCGGCCTCTATGCGCGGATATGTTCCTGTCTAAACTAGAAGTCATAGGTTTTTTAGTTTTCCATCGCCATTTCTTGTCCACCTAAGCGTCACCACATGTATGCTTGTCATTTTCAGTTTGACAAGTTGCTTATCATGAGTGTGATTTGTGTTTAGTCATGTCGGTTTTTGATAGAAAACAAAGAACATATGCCTGAAACTATATCTACAACGTCGACAGTCTGTTTTTTTCAGAAAGCGAGTGAAAACGGCAGTTATCCCGCCCAATTCATGTTTGTGTTTGCAAAAGCAAGTAGCAGCTGAATTAGGGATCAGCTTGCCCATTGTGAAATTTAAGCTACGCACATTGTATGGAGTTTCAGCTCCGGACGTGGTTCAGCTGTTCGATTTGCTTACTTATTTCATACAATGTGTACGAGTGAGAAGCTCATCACCGCATTGCCAACATGTTACACCAGTTTCTTGAATTAAGGTGCATATTGAAAATATCCTTTATGCCTAAATAATGGTTTTATATTGAGCGTATACATTTTTGAATTGTGAATTGGATCGAACCTGTTCAGGATTGGTTTCCGATTGGTCCTAACGGTGCTCCATTTTAGGTCGAAATGAAAGGTCAGGATCGCCACAAATTCTGCAGTATTTCATGTTTGGTACGTTTGGAAACACCGCATCTCGTACATTCCAAGGGAGCGCTCATTGGGGCGTGTTGTCCAGCTTCGAAATGTTTTTCACCTGCATACGTGCAGGCAGTGATAATTTGGATTGCATAAATCGTATTTGTTACGTTTTTCGACCGCTTGCTGTCACAAAATGTATCAATTACTCAGGATGTGTTGATTTTATCATCATCGGTGCAAACCAAACATGATTATTAAATAAATGAAAACACAATTAAAATTGAAATAAATAATTGTAATCAAAATAAAAACAAAACGAACGCCATTGGTTTTGACAGTAACCTAACCTATTGCAGCAACCTGTGCGAACAATTTCTGGCTTAACATGTTGGCAACGCAGTAGATTTCATGACCTTGTGCGTCACCGTTGCTAGACAATATCGTGATGATCTTCGCTCTTTAGCCGGCTTCTATCTCTTTCTAACACTTTTCGCACATATCTTGTACACATTGAACTCAAGCTCTCAGAGAAGTTTGGTTTTCTCTGTATGTAAAAATTCATTTTTCGAGACGTGTCGGCCACCATGGTGGCCTTTTTCAAAGTACGATGGCAGTCACAGTTCATTTTGGAAATCATAAATAAAAGATTCTGTTGCCAGATTGCACTTGCCATGAGATAAACGAAAGAGGACATGATAAGTAATTTCTTGTCAATTTTAATGTCTAAAAATGAAATATTATAGTATTTTATTACAGAAACAAATTGCTGTTAGTAGCTGCTGAAATATACTTTGCAGGCTAATAGAAGTTCATAGAAAAGTATTAAGAGGTACGACAATCTTTGCACGTTGATGGCATTAATGTGCTCGGGTTAAATCTTTAGCTGTGCCGTTAAACTCCAGGATGAAAATATATGATTATGCAATTTTAGCAACTATTTTTTTGTTCTAGAATTTCCTCCCATTTGAGTCGTGGCCGCCGCTAGTGCATTTGTGGCTATGTGTGGCTGTAGAGTTGGAAATTTTATCCGGTTAGAGTAAATACATCAAAAATATATCAACCAGATAATAGGGCCATTAGAGTATGTTTATTTTACATTTTACGTTTAAAGTGATATCTGCTAAGCCGACTGCTTTCATCAGTGCATGAACATAACAATTAAAAAATAGAAACCTCCGAATTTCGTAGTCATCCGTACCTCCACCGCTTTTTTATTTATACAGCACAAAGTACGTTTCAACATTTTTTTTTTAATTTGCCTCGCAGTAATACAGTTTCGGTTAAACATGGAACCTTCTGCCTAGTTTAGTTATGTTCGTAAGACGATTTCACATACAAAAATACTCTTACAAGTTAGAAAAATATTGTCTAAAACCTCACCACGAACTTGTCCTATGGACTACGATCTTTTGTAACCATTATCAATCAAGACCATGAGATCCAGAATTTTCATACCAGTGTTCTGGTATTTCTTTATTTTGTCATCAATAACGATACAGGGTGACGCATCGAAAACGAAACAGACGCATTTACTAGCAGCTCAGTTTTTTTTTTGAAAAACGCTCAGACCCGTCGATTTTGTTTTCGAGGGGGACACAAGTTTGGCAAAAAATTACGTTAATACGTGCAGCCCCCTGGGCGGGGGTGACACCAACCCTAAAGTCTTAAATGGAAAGGGGGTTCGAGTGATACCTTATTTTAAAGGTCTTTCAATTCCCTTTTTAATGATGTAAAATACATGAGCTTCAGTTCAGTAGTTTTGAAGATTTATTGATTTAAAGCTTGAAGTAGACTTTAATAGGTACATCAGATTAGTTTGTACTACTTTCAGAAGAAATTTGACTAAAAGAAGTTACTTAATAAGTAAATGCTTTTCTTCACTACGCCCGTGGTTTATCATTTTGTTGTTGAAAATAGCTATTGGAGCGTTTTTTTGTGGCAAAAAAGTTATTTCTTGAAGAAAGATAAGGAAATATCTCGTACTTATTTTAAATAGGAATTTAGTACATAGCTTGCGATTGATTTGACCAAACTTTGTTGCTAAAATAACTTGTAACGCTTTATTACATAAATTAACCATGGTATATTCCACAGCAGAAAAGGTTGAAATTATCGAAATATTTTTCGGAAATAATCAGTGCGCTAATAGAACAGCAGAAATATGTGATTGGCGACATGAGAATAGTAACGTGCATCGAAAATATGTTCTAGAACTTGCAGCTAAATTTCGGGAAACTGGGTCAGTCGCCAATAAAAAATGCAACATTGAAAATCCCATAAGGAACGAAGAAATAGAAGTGGGGGTTTTAGGACAAGTTTATGTAGTACCCGAAAATTGGAGACTGTGTGTGGTGTTAGTCGACGTACTGTCCAACGGATTCTAAAGGCCCATAGTTTTCATCCGTATAAAATTCACCTGGTACAAGATTTTGATCAGCGATTACAATTTTGTGAAGATAAACGATGAACATTTTCTATTCAACACTTGCTTTTCCGACGAATGTTCCGTTTTCTTAAAACTCTGCCAACATCATTAGAAGACCTGCGACAAAGAATTGTGAATGAGTGCCTTCTAATTACTCCTCAAATATTGCAAAATGTGCGGCAACGTTTTGAGCAAAATCTTTATTATTGCATGGAGAGTCATGGTGGCCATTTTCAATACTTGCTGCCAAATGTTTTGATCTCCACTAATGATGATGTATTAGTTTTATTTAAGCTTTAAATCGATAAATCTTCAAAACTGCTGAACTGAAGTACATTAATTTCATATCATTATAAAGAGAATTGAAACACCTTTAAAATAAGGTATCACTCGACCCCCCTTTCTATTTATGATTTTGGGGGTGGTGTCGCCCCCGCTCAGGAGGCTGCACGTGCTAACGTGATTTTTTGCCAAACTTGTGTCACCCTCGAAAACAAAATCGACGGGTCTGAACGTTTTTAAAAAAAAAACTGAGCTGCCAGTAAATGCGTCTGTTTCGTTTTCGAAGCGCCACCCTGTATTTCAGAATCTGCGCCGTCTGGGAATCATTCTTTACAAAAGTACTAGCTTTAGGTCCAATAACAAAACCCTCCTTTAGTTATCTTGATTTGTCTACATTGCGGTTCGAAAATTACTATAAATGACCGAATGTGGTAAACATAAACGTCCCACCATCATGCCGCAACTTTACAGTACAGGTTGTCCAGTGGAAAGGTTTACCTTTTAAGAGAAAAAATAGAAACCTTAATGGAAAATGGGCCTCGTCACTGAAAACAGCGTACTCGAGTCTGCGTAGGAAAAATATTCAACGTCCGTTAAGCACAAGATTTCCGTAATACGTAATCACCTTCCTTTAAGGCATGGACTGATTGGATTTTATAAGGATGAAAACCCATTTTTTTTCTATATTATGCAATGCTGTTGACCTAGGGATTCCCAAAGCAGCGGAATGCTTCCATACAGGACGCCGAGGATTTTCAATGACCGAATCACTCACTCTACGCACACTTTCTTCGGTTGATACAGAAGGTGTGGGGCCAGGAATGGGTTGACTACGAGTGAGAGTAGAGCCTGTTTCACGGAACCTCTTAATCCACTTTTTCCTTAGGCTCTTACTTGGGGCATTTCTTGGTCGGCGACTGTTGTATAGTGTACAAAATTTCCGAAGGGCAGCTGCGTATGAATCACCACTGTTAAAGTAAGCCTCGATAGCAAAAGCACGCTGAGCTCCGATCCAACGTTCCATTGGGACTATTTAACCCGCACGCCGAACGCGTCCATCAAGACTGGTCCCCACTTCCTCGCTTATATGGTTGCCGCTTAATTCAAATTTGAAATGTGCACTTTCCCACAAGACACCCTGTAGTAGCGCTTGCTGAACGAAGGGTAGCCGTCAGCCTAGACGGCCGTTATCTAATCTTAGCAAGCCTGTTAAATGATTATGGAATCCATTTTAATGGCTAACGACTCGATTAAATATAACGGATCTCTAAGATTATGAAATCGGCCCTAAGGACAATGAAATTACTTCATACCCCTGATCTTTCATCAAGTTCAGATTGAGCATGTTTCAATCCAGATTTTCTGCTTGCGTATGAAGGATGTAGACTTCACTTAGCTTCTTAATCAGCGGCCTTCAAAATATCGCCTCCACCATCAGCGGTCTCGGCGGCATCAATAAGAAGTATATCGTTAAGACCCTCTAACGGCTCCACTTCAAAGCGAACCTCTAAATTAGGGCGAACCTCTCAATTAATGCCAGTCCCGACGAAAAAATCTATCCAAGAAGAATGTCCCCGGGAAAATTAAATACATTTCCTCCTTAATTTTCCAAGAAAAGCGACTTGCGATGCTCAGTGAAAAGTCGGTCGCAGAAATTAGAGGCGGGTCATTTTCCCGAATCGAGAGGGTGCTTCAATCAAGGTCATTTTGTTTTTGTTGTCAGCTTCAAGATCGACAACTAGTGTAGCTTATCGTAATGTTATAGCTATCAAAATTCCCAGATACCAGTTGTTTGCAGAGGCATCTACACCTTTCTAGGTTCATAGGACCTTGGATTCACCCTCGAGATCCTGTCGCACATTTATTTTAACTGCAGCAATAACGTCTTCTTTAAAAGATTGTAGTCGAATCACAATTAAAGTCATGATAGTTGTGATTCAATTAATGCTGCAAGAGAGCCACTTGAGATTCATATTTACTTCTAAATTTTCCACGAAAAGCGACTTACCAGCATGCTCAGTGACAAAGCTAAACATTTGCTGATTATTTTCTTTTAATGTCATGTAATCAGATGTCAAAATTATCATATCGAATCAAGTATATCGCCACAAGGCGCCTTCGAAATCAGTTTCAACGGTCGTAACTCATTTAGAATCAAGCCCCAGGACTGCTTTTTTCAAAGTTTTCGTTAACAGAGTTTGTTAACTTCCAAATAACTTTGAAGGTCGTGTAAGAAGCAGCTTGATGAAAAAAAATGTTCATTGAAGTAGGAGGCACCACTTTTTCTCATGCAAGTGAATTCTTCTTCAAGGTCATGTTGATTTATTTCTGTTATCTTTGATGACAATCTTTAGGTTCCCGACGTAATTTATTGAGACAAATGCTGTGAATCTTCCTAGAAAGCAACTATACACAACAACAACTTTTAAAGATCAAATTCCCTTAAAATGTCCTTCAAGATTCTGATAAGTGCTTATCTTGGTTGTTTCTATGGAGTTTCTTTTAATAAAATGGTGTGAAATTATCGTAAAGGATGTCCATTTGACACTTGTCGCGTTGGGATAATCCATGCTGGAAAAATGTCCCTGATAGAATTGAGTGCATCTTCTCACTAACTTTACAAAAAAATCAACTATCGATGCTCAGTGCAAAGTCGGTGGCTGAAATTAAAAGCGTAGCATTTTATTGATACGTGAAAGTACTACCATCAAGGTCATTTTGCCGTATTTTCGTTATCTTAGAGGTCAACTTCAAGCTCACCAATAGCGATTCTGCTGCTATGAAAATGCCCAGGTAGCGACTGTTCGCAAAAGTATCTACATCTTTCTAAATCAATATCACCTTAGCTTGACTGCGAAGTCCTGCCGCGCGTGCATAGCCGTTTCGTTAAAGCTTCCAGTAATAAATTGTAGTTTACTTCCGATTTGCAATGAAGGCCTCGATAGATGTTATTTATTCGGTGCTACAAAAAAATCCAACTAAGATGGATGTTTCTGAGAAAGTTTTCCAAGAAATACGACTTGCAATGCTGAGTAAATATGTACAATTGAAACTAAAGGTGGGACATGTTTTGCATCCAAGAGGGACTTTCCATCAAGTTCACGTAGGTATATTTTTGTCATGCTAGCAGCTAACTTCAAGGTAATTAATAACGTTTCCCTCCTAGTGAGCAGGGCCGTGACAAGTGTTTGTTCCGGAAGTTGTTGCACTCAATATACAGCTTCATCCCGTTCAAGTGAACATGCGTTAAGGAATACCGTATGGTGGTACAAGTCCGCCAATGGTACTTACTTACACTACCAAAAAGAAGGTGATAAACCAGTGGACCGAGGCGGTACCACCAACAAGCTTTTTCCACAGTGTGATAATAATGGCCGCATGTTTCCACACCTAAACTATGCAATTGGCTTTCTTCTCTTTGAGTATTTCAGGAAGGACGCCCACTCCACTCTCGGAATGCCCGGTTGGAGGGAGGACTAAAGGAAACAACGTCGAGGATAAGATCTCCTCCATGAACATCTACGGGATTAACAGCAACATAAATTCTGTTCATCACTATCGCAGTCTAATACAGTTTAATCGTCCCGTCAATCTCTTCTTGAAGAAGACCAAAATCTCCCATTCTGCTCTGCCTAACCATGTTAGCTTTCCAAATTAAGAGGCGTACTACAGTCAAAAGGATGGCGATGGTGAGGCAGCAGTACTTCCTGCAACAGAGACTTTTCTTTATAGTCAGGCCGGAAGGACATTATGGAGCCTAGCCTCAGCCCCAAGTCATCCTCTAAATTTAGTTCCTGCCTCTATTGCTCAACCTCGGATTACAACTAAGATGACCTTCTTGAATAGCTCGCTGTCAAAATCGACTTCCTGAACATCAATCACCTTGCTTCAGATGTAGTTTTCGGTGATTTCCGTGCCCGTAATGAGCAGTGGTTGGGCTCAAAGACCGATGCAGCAGGTCGTGCTATTGCCCAAACACAGACCAGCTGGTGCCGAGCCCTACTTTTTACCCCGTGTTTCGTAACATGCCAGTAGTCTGCTGGACCTCGTTATGACCACGCATCCTATCCCTTACAGTACTGCTGTCCTGTCTCCTCTCAAGTTCCAGTCAATAACCAAAATTCTCCATGTTGGGACCAAGGTCCAATGGCTGGTTTAACAAATCGTGCCACACTTCCTGTCGACAAAACAAAATGCATATAGAACCTTCTTAGAAAACCTCACAGACAATCCGATGTCGAGTCCAGAAACAAATACCTATAACGAAGCGGTTCGCAATGTCAAAGGCCAGCACGACCTAAAAAACTTCTTCCACCTCTTACGTGCCAGGATGGAGCGATTGTAACCCATCCCAAGGCTGAGGCGAAAAAACTTGTCAAGACCTTTGCCGCCAACTTCACCATGGACGTCCCCAACTCCCGAGTGCTGTCAACTTAAATGGATCCCTACACTATGGGGGAAGTAACGTTTAGTCATAAGACTGAATGACAAGTGCTCTTGTCGCTCGACATCAACAAAGCTTCTAGTGCGCACTTGATTCCTGCCTTTGTACTGAAAAGCTGTGTGTCTCTTCTGGATGTCTTCCGAATCAGGCCTATACCTCTGCTTTCTGTTATAAGTAAGTTGATGGAGCGGTGCATAAATCGGGAGCATCTGGAGTAAATCGACGACATTATGAATAAAAGCAGGCAGTATGGCATCTGGTACAGGAGACCTCTTAGTTTAGGTCACGCAACTGTGGAGTAAACTCATCCGGTCACATGGTGTGGCGCACGATATTGCTCTTGATATTACGGAAGCTTTGGATCAGCTGTGGCATGCTGCCTTCTTATCCAAAACGTCCATTCTACGGCCTCACATAGAAGCTTTGCAGATGGGAGACTGACTTCCTCTGTAGTCGTAAGATATCGTAATTGACGGGTCATTATTCCTCTTGTATATCAAGGACCTCATTTCCTGTACGATCAATCCGATTCATAGCCGGTGAGCTGGAGAAAACAAGACTATCCGCGACTTCTTCTCTGGCGAGAGGCCCGGAGGTTATCAATGCTTGGAGACGCAACAATCTTCTACAGGGTAATGCTTCTAAAACACACGGTACCTTGACTAACACGCTCTAGCGCTCATCCGGTTTCGAGGGATGGCCGATCTCTACCAAAGAGCCATTCATTTCAGCTGCTCGGAGTCCATATAATCGGGGACTTGATTTGGCACGAACACATCTCGTCAATCTCAACAGGTGCTAGGAAAGTAAACTCACTGAAACCTTCTCTTGATTGTCAGGATGTCAGTGTCTGGCACTTTTAAACCTGCTAAGAAACCAACATCTTGAATTCAAATTTCTTCTTCTTTGTACTCCGATGCCTGTGGACCTTTTTATACTGATACAGCCGCTTAGGCAGAAACCTAAATACCGGGACACCCCGATTGCAATAAGGAGCTGAAAGGGACCTCGTCAATCCGATTTGAGTAAGGAAAGCAGAACTGGAAAAGACTCCTCGGGCATATTGTTGGACAATATTGATACTCTAGGAACATTATGGAGAAGAGAACTAAAGAGCAAATCCCGATGTCATAAGGACTGCAGAGAGCCAGATCGTAGACCGCCCATGACCGTCTGTGCGAAAGGATTCCAAAATTGTTCGTTAGAAGGGTGTCGGGCACCCCTGCTCAGAAAAGCATCGAGTATAGACAATGTCAGATGGCAGCACTACAAACATACGAGCAGTACGCGAAGCAAGGTATATTTGTAGATAGTGGAGAACAGTAATTTTTAGCTCCAAAACAAGTATCTAACATCCCAGCACTTGTTGAGATTGACCAGATATGTTCGTGCTAAATCATGTTTCTGCTTGTCAATAAATGGCTCTTTAGCAGTACTCGGTCATCCACCGAAACCGGATATGCGCTAGCGCGCTTCTTGTTAGTCAAAGTACAAGACTGTGTTTTGGATGCATTCTACTGCACCAGATTGTTGAGCCGCAGGCAGTGATCACTGCCAGATCTCTCGTCACAGAGGAAGTCGGTACTAATCACAGATAGGCTTGCCGCACTCAATACCTGCATGTAGAGTGCTGTCATCAGTAAAGTTGTCTGTCTGGTTGACTGTACAGAAGAGGAGGTCGTCGTTATGTATTATAAACAATGTTCCTGCCAGGACCGATCCCTCGTGAATACCTGCGTTTTGACCTGATACCTGACATTGTTGGTATTACCGAGGGACGGAAGCCCATAGCCATAACGTGTGTTTGTCCATCAGGATACTCAAAAAGAAAAACGAAAACCGAGTTGGCTATTGGGAGTCGTCGAACGGCCAGTCGGTACAAAACGCGCTTAACTTTTAATTAGATCGAAATTTATTGTCAGCCAGTCGGTAATACAATCAACGTAATGTTCGCCGGCTTCAGCAAATTCCGGATGTTTCAATATGCATCGGCACAACACACAAACATAGGCACAGTCCGGAAATCCAAACACGCTGCAACGCTTACAGCAATTAGATAGCATCTTGATTGCTGAGTGGCAAAGACGAATTGGATACCGCACAGCATGACACTATTTAGGTTCAAACATGTACCGGTAGTTCAATTAGAATACACGAAAATAAGGGGTTGGTCATTCAAAGAGTAACATTTTTAACCAACTGATTTTACAAGCTTTCAATTAACTTTTTACTATGTAAAATAGGTACTCATTTATAATATCGACATCATACAAATATCAGCCTTTCAACATGGTTTACTAAAATATATGTACGTTTTATTTCTTCGATCAAATGAATAAGTAGAGTTATTTCATATCATATATTATGTATGATAAGAATAAAGCCAGGAGCTATATGTAAATTACACAGAAATTACTAAACTCGTTATTCATGATCATCAATACTACAAAGTAGAAGACAAATATATAAATATTTTTAAAAATTCTGCTGTCATCCCGCGCAAATTCACAAAAAGAGCTGAAAAACTCTTCATGCCCTTGCATTTGAAACGTCAAGTATTGGATTGCCTCTGAATCGGTGTTGCAGTACTCAAAATATCCACGATATACTAAAAACTAGAATATTTATTTTCAGTACAGTCAAAGATCCTCTAGGGATACGCGCATCTTACTCATCCTGCGGCATTCGTCAGCATTGTTCACACGTAGTTTCTTGTACTGAGCACCCAAACTATATAACTGCTGATCAAGTGAGTATAAAGAATATAGCCTAAGCAACTTTAAAAAAAGGTTAAAGATGAGCTTAAAGCAATCGGATGGCTAGAATTCAACTTTACGAATATCCACAGGTAATTGTTTGTTTCCTTTTTCTGAGAAGTGTAATATTTTAAGCTCTTCTTTTTTTGGTGATCAATATTGTGAACTGTGCGCCATTTAAATGTAGGTACTTTTTTTATAGTTTGTGTCAATGTTTTTAGGTCGGGTTGAAAATCAGCTTAAACTGACACTCCACCTTTTCGTCACTATTCCTATTAAACCAATTATTTCGTAATGCTGTAACGAATAAAGGACATTTATTATTATTATTATTTATTAGCTCTACTAGCCTGAGCTCACGGCTCCACCCGCGTGAAGTTAGGGTAAAGTATGAATTTCTCGTTTTGCATTGGTGTGAAGGACATTGCTTTCGGAGAAATAAATGCAATATTCAAAATACTCACTTCGGCAATTTTAAGGCAACGGTAAATTAATACCAAATGTGTATTCATAATCACAATAAATAATACGTGAAGTATTTTACTACCTGTGTAGCACGTATCCTAACCCAATAACTATATAGTCACATTATTATCCTTGAAATTACAATATCCCTTTAGTCATTTCGATCGGACCAGAGACTGTGCGGTTCCGCGCCAGGCACCTCATGTAAGATTCGATGGAGCTGTAGGCCGTGACAGTTATTTTAGAGTAACCTAGACTAATATACAGGGTGTTTCAGTTTATTGTTGCATAACTTTAAAATTCGATAGAACTTTTAAAGTTAATGCATAAAGTCTATATAAACATGGGTCGAAAAATTCGTGGCTTCCGAAATACAGGGTGTTTAAATTTACTTTCTAAAATAGTTTTTTACTGTATCCGCTAGAGGGCGCTCTCTACTGTACCTGTAGTGTATTGAAATGACCGAACATTTTTTCTTCGTGCAATTTTTTGCTCTTTGTATAAAAAAACTGATTCTTCGAACTTTTCAACATAAAAAAGCTCTTTTGTGAGTTTTCGTTATAGTTAGCCGTTTTTGAGATATTTCGATTTTTAAGGTTAGATGCATTTTTAATAATTCATGGGAAAATAATATTTTTTTTTATATTATCGTTTTGGGCATTACAAGTAATTAAGATGATCGTTTAGATTGTGTTTTAAACACAGCAATAATTCCTAACTCCAAATAAACACAAAAAAAACAGAATATTAATTTGTTTAATTTTCCAATATTATTTTTAGCAAATTAAATTAATTATTTACAACCAGAATGCTATTGGATAGTTAGGACAAACATACAAAATCTAAAGTGGTTGCTCGAAATATAAACCCAATTGTTCAATACACAATTCACATCTACGAATGATCGAACGTGGTATAGCATTATTCAAATAAGGCCTTATTTCATCACATGCATTCCTGATTCTGCCTATCAGCATATCTTTTGTGGTTACGGGAGTCTGGTACACTTTTTCTTTTAGAAATCCCCACACAAAGAAATCTAATGGATTTAGGTCAGGGGATCGTGGAGGCCAGGCGACTGGTCCTCCACGGCCGATCCATCTTTCTGGATAATTTTCGTCCAGCCAGTTTCTAACTATTTTCGAATAATGAGACAATCATCAAGCTGGAACCAGGCCTATCTTCTTAAATCTAACGTAACATCATCCCACATATTTGCATGTTCAGCCTTTAAAAATTCCAAGAAGGTCGCATCATTTAACCTTTCAGGCAAATGGTAGGGTCCAAATAGTCGATTACGGTAGATACCAATCCACACGTTCACAGTAAATTTGTTGATTATGAAAATTTACCACTTCACGTCTAGTGAAGCATGACTGATCGGTCCATAAAACGTTTCTTAAAAACTCCCTATTATTATCAGTTCTATCAATAATCCACTGACAAAATGAGCTTCTTTGTTCTCCGTCCCCTGTCTGTAGTCCTTGCACAGGTTGCAAATGGTAAGGACGTCTATGGACATTTCTAAGAACACGGTGAACATGGCTTGCTGAAATTCCCAAGGCACCAGAAACTCTCCTAACACTTGTGGTCGGATCTCTATCAAACTCACGCAGAATCATACCGGTAAATCTGCGCTGACGAACATTTATGTTTTGATCCCTTTGGAGATTTCCAAAACCATTTTCAATTATTTGGCGATGCACTCTTACAAATACTGAGCGAGTTGGATGTCGTCTGTTTGGAAATCTTCGTGCGTATTCTCTGGCGGCTTCTGCTGCGTTTCCATTTACAAAGCCATACACAAAATGAATATCCGTTAACTCTTGATTGGAGAACAAAAACGGCAATTTTATAAAACTTACAAAAAAAACAGGTAAAAGAAACTAAATTTCGTGCATTCACAATTGCAAAAAAACATTTCAGGCTTCAACAGACAACAAGACTAACTGTCAACTAATTGACGTTTAACCTTGTTCTGCTTTCAATTTCAAAAATATTTGCAGGCACAGCCTACTTCTAAAAATTATCGAGATACTAACTTTTAACGTTATTTTATGATAAATAATTAAAAATGCATCGAACCCTAAAAATCGAAATATCTCAAAAACGGCTAACTATAACGAAAAGTCACAAGAGAGCTTTTTTATGTTGAAAAGTGCGAAGAATCGGTTTTTTTGCAAAAAATTGCACTAATAAAAAATGTTCATTCTAATACACTACACGTACAGTAGAGAGCGCCCCCTAGCGGCTACAGTAAAACTATGACCATGGTTCGTTTTGTCGTACCAAAAAGCCTTTGTATACTAATTTTCACTATTATACATCAAATATTGTTCGAAATATTTAAAAAAAAACTATTTTAGAAAGTAAATTTAAACACCCTGTATTTCGGAAGCCACGCATTTTTCGACCCATGTTTATATAGACTTTATGCATTAATTTTAAAAGTTCTATCGAATCCAACAGTTATGCAACAATAAACTGAAACACCCTGTATAATCTCTGTATCGAATTTCATCCAGATCCGTTCAGCCATTTCGGTGTGTTTGAGTGAAAAATATCCACATTTTCTCATTTATAATATTAGTACGGAACGCATAAGCAGCGATTCATCCACCTATCCCATCTCGAGTGACTTGATCCGTGACTCCTGTAGGGCATGCCTGTATGTGTGTCTCAGTGATATGCATCACAGCGAGTTGTGTCACAGACAAAAGGATGGTAATCTATCTATGACGCCGTTGCTGGTGCAGGTACCCACGTGCTGCTACTGCTACTGCTACCCAGAGCGTCCACAACGTCCACTATTAATTATCCATGGTATCCCCAACGCCGTTAGGAATGGGCGCAGTTTGGGGGTACAGGTATATAGGTCATTTTGCTCTTAATAAGTGTTCTACGCATTTCTTTACTACGTAGGAGAAAATCAGAACTTATTACGAGCCCCTAGTGCAACGGACTCATACAGCAACCCTTGAGTCAATAGACCACACAGTCGAGCAAAAGACAGAGGTTGCACTATTTTTTGGATGAATTTATTGTCCATTACTCGTAATGGAATCATTTATTGTTTCTCACTCTTGTTCGTAATGGCGATCTTTACCATCCGTTTACAACCTACGAAATATATTTTTAATTCACTAAGGTTATAAATCACACTTTTCGCGAGTGCTCTTCGAGTCATTTAAAATAAGTTAATCTGAAAACCTGTAAGCTATGATATAGATATTTAAAATTTAGTAACAAAAAAGGACTGTCAACCTGAAATTGAAATTTTTCTAATCTCAAATTGCTTGTTTTACCAATTGTCGGTGTATTTGATATACTTGGCAGTTATACGATACTTAATACGATATGCTTACTGATTTTGTATAACGTTGACGTAACCATCAGAAACATGTGAAAAGAACTGAGTTCCATTCAGATCAATATAGATGTAGCGTTTTCTAAACATTATATGTCGGTTTGGCAATACCGCCTCGGAAAATGCATGTTCACCTATGAGGAAATACACGGAACATTGACAGTATGTGAAGCCATCTATAAGGAAATCGCCAAACAATACATCCCTGTTTTTTGTTTATTTTGGAATCGAGAAATAGTCCATGCGCCTGCCGCAAAGCTTTGGTTACATTGCGCACTAGGATGATATGTGGAAAGCTGATCAAATCTTAAGTACGATAAAGCTTACTTGCCGAGTTTGCTGTTTAGCATCAAAATATGTAAGATTTTTGGCTAGTTTCTTTCAGATCAAATCAGATCACAATGATGTAACCAAAAAGATTAAAGAAACCAGCGGGTTATGAAGACATTCCACGAATTGCCTTCTCTATTCGTTGGTCAATTTTCGTCATGATATAGTGGTGCATGGAATAGGATAAGATATAAGTGGAACGACGCTTCTCCAAGTAACTGGATGACCTTACTTCACAAATAACGTAAGTTAGAAGGTCTACAGTTTCGAAAAATGTCAAAGCTCGCTGTATTCCTGTTGCATTTTGCTAAGAACTAACAATACTGAAATACGAAAGGCTTTCGCGGCCATAATTCAATGTTATTTGGTTGGTTTTTGGGTAGTTAGGCCATCGTAAAATATTTTTACTTGACGTTTCGCCCACACGAGTGGTTGGCATCTTCAGGAGGTGTTCGCAGTTCGGAGTCCCGTGAGCTACTGACATCTCCGCTGTCTTAGCTCATACTCATGTGTGGCGGCTCGAGTGGTGGGGAGAGCTTTTCGGGAATCCTCGGCTGCCGTCGCGCTCGGGATGACTCGGCTGTTGCTTTGCCATTTGTATGACGCAATTTTTGTGTTTTTTAATACTTGTAGCCAGGTTTTGCGTACTTTCAGTGATTCCTCTGTTTTGTTAAAGTTGTCCCTGTGTTTGAGTATCTCTATAGCCTCCCTGTATCGTCTAGCAGGGTATTCTGGTGCTTTAGATGACCTGGGCTTCTTCAAATTTAATGCTGTGGTCCGACTCATCCCGAGCGTGACGCCAGCCGAGGATTCCCGACGAGCTCTCTCCACCACTCGAGCCGCCACATATAAATACGAGCTAAGACCGCGGAGATGCCAGTAGCTTACAGGACTCCGAACTGTGAACATCTACTGAAGATGCCAACCACTCGTGTTGGCGAAGCGTCAGGTAAAAATATTTTACGACGGCCTAACTACCCAAAAACCAACCAACTAACAACAAACAATACTGTCATGTATTAGATCTGTAATTGGTTGACTCAGTTTGAATGGGTTGAGCAATGGCAGAAACTCCAGTCCTGTAAGAGAATAGATAAAGTTGTAAGGCATCTGAAAGATACATCAAAAGGGTAGAGTCTAGCACGTGTGATAGGCAGTGCCATGACTGAACCAAAATCGCCGAGCTACTCCGGACTCTGAGGGTCTTATGGATGAAAGCGGATCGGGTCATAATTTTAGAGACAGTCATTTATTTGATGGATTCTAGTACACTGGAGCATTCATCAAAATGCATATTACTGTTTTGAGTAGTTCGATATACCTTAGTCTTAGAGAGTGATGGTGAGCTTAGAGGAAGATAATTGTACACCAATGGCTCCACTCAGTGCACTGTGAATCGCAGGGAGCGACGTGGAGGCAGAGGCGGCACCATTACAGCAGCATTCATGATTGATAATTACATGTGTAGCTAGCCAATTAATGTGTTTGGTTGCCCGGTGACAGATATTATTGACGGTCCGGCTTAAGGGAAGCGTACTCGGCTATGTATATACATACAGGGGAGAGGGGTAGGCTATCCGTTTCCTGTAGGCCAAATTGTGCCTTAGGCAAGAATTAATAGGACTGACATCGACAATTATGTAATATGCAACATATCGTTATAAGCACAACACTTGTAGAATGCTGGTATACCTAGAGATGTGCCTATGGAACTCTCCTCAGTAACACCGCGTTGTTTTAGCCTCCTAGACGAATTTGCCAGGCTTTTTATTTTTGACCAGACAGTTTTTAAAACCCTTATTTTGCTTCTTCAATGTGAATTTCGTTATTCTGAGTTTGTTCAGTTACGAGACGATTCTCCGTTCTCCGTTATCAGAATAAGAAGCGTCGTTACTTACGAAAAATACGGGTGAGATCAGTTCGTAATGTTGTTTTTCCGTTATTCAGCGCTGCTGCCGGAATTGCTTAAGTTGGTAAATTCTTATTAAAGTAATCACAAATTATAAAAACAAAACATCAATAAATTAAAATATAAAGTTGACTTTTATATCAGATATGAAAATAATGTAAGACTTGGACGGCGTTCTCAATAGATTAAATTGTCCTGATTTTTGTTATACAGGGTGGCCGATCTGTAACTGACAGATTTGTATCTGGAATATTAGTGAAATAAAATCAAATACGTAAATTTTTTTCATTTTAATCTTTTATTGAAACTTAGAAATTATGTATGAAAGATAATATCAGACAAATGTCCGCCTCTAGAAGCCGCGCAAACCTGAGCCCCCTTGATTACATTTTCTGTCACTTTTTGGTAGGTTTCGGGAAGAATATTTTCAATCGCTTAGGTAATATTGTTCTTCGGCAGCTCTACAATATTTGGTTTGATGGTATAAACCCTATTTTTCGAAAATCTTCATAAAGAAAGTCAGGAGCCGGTGAATCCGGTGACCTTGGTAGCCAGTTGACATCACCAAATCGAGAAATTAAACTTCCCGGAAATATTGTTCGCAAAAGATTCATTTTTTCCCTAGCTGTGCGACAAGTTGCTCCGTTCTGTTGGAAGCACATGTTTTGCAGGTTATATTGTTGGATTCGAGGAGCCAGAAAGTTTTGGATCACACCACGGTAGCGTCTTCAACGAAGTAAGATCCAATGACACCACCATACCAAACACCGCACCAAACTGTGACTCGACGAGAATCTCGTCGTAGCAACAAATGACTCCTTATTTAAGTAGAACCTTTTAACAATACGGACGCGTTGTGGAATCGTGTAGCGCTCCATGATGAATTGGACACATATGCTTTAATCAACTACTACGGCGCCACCTGAAATGCGTGTATCAAAAATGGCGTGCAATTCAAATCAGTCAGTTATATATGTCAAAAGTAGCGTAACCGAGTGCCGGATTTGCTTACTTTGTTGTGCTAAAAACGGTGTCATAACAATGAAACGTTCGGCCATGCAATTTCTAGAAAAGTCGAGAGTCTGAAGCAGCATTCGGCATATTAAGGATAAAGGAAGGATTTAAATTTAACGTCAATTTTCGACCAGCTTACTTAGATATTGCATGTTGCACATGCGCCATCTATAGATTCACGCAAAAAGCATAAAATTGAGCAGGAATTGTTCCAAACGGTGTCGTGGAACGGCCACCTGTAGTAACAGCTGAGGAAGCATTTGAGGAAAATTACTCATAAATTATAACTCCCATAACACATTCTGATGATATAAACAAACATGACATTTTTCCAAAACTGTTGAGCTTATTTAAAAAAAAAATACTGAAAAGTCACATCATGTATTTTTATTTACATATGTCTTCCATATGTAACATATCTAAAACTTTCAAACAAAACTTGTAGAGTTTCAAGGGTGTAAAACGAACGTGACTCTGACTATGACCCTTATCGAAATATTCACAGTCATTTCAACGTCAAACGAATATTTTCCAACTGGAATTGAAAATAGGAAGAAATGTTACGTCTGAACATGACCTTGACAGTGACCATAAAGGTGCCCGACGATGACCTTGATGATTACTTATTAAGTCAAGTCAAAATTTTAAGAGAAAGTACTTCCTTTTTATCCCGCGATTGCATAAAGTAGGAAACGTTACGTCAGAATGTGGACCTATCCCCAAAAATAAGGTCGTATCAATCTTTAATGTTAAGTAAGACAAGAAGTTTTATATTTAAGCATGTTTAAATTTGACATAACCTTGAAGGTGGTGGCCAGGCCCAACTAACAATTATCACTCCTATTAGAGTTGCAAGAATGATTATACAGTATTCCTTAAACAGTATTGTATACTGAAAGAACATTAGCAAAACCCTCTTAGAACAGCTATACAAGCAGAATGGGCACACCTAATAGGACACTTCAGTCATTTAAGAGGTTGTATAAGGGCTGCAGGTAACAGTTATAAAACAAATGTGTAAGCCTCTTGCAGCCGCTATAGGACATTTGCGTCAGTGCAAGATTCAGTTTTTGTCAACTATACAACTATTCTCTTACGTGATTCTACTTTATTGCAACCAAACTATTTCCTATGTATTGTATAGACGAAGTGAAGAATATATAACTAACACATTACAGTCATCTTGTTTACTTACATATCGGCCATTGTGAATTTCATACACAGGTACATGATAAACTTCTACACTTTGATATAGGGCTATTGAATTACTTGTGTAGCAAATTTTATTGTGAGTATCGTGCAAATTAGTTACCCAATTTCTACGGGCTTCGTATTTGATTCATATTTTGACAATGATCAAAAGTATGTCTAGATTTTTAAGATGGAAAACTGAACTTATCTGCGTTCAATCTTCCACAAATCCTATATTTAGACACAATTGCACTAATGTTTATCACTTTATATCTGTAATTTTGAACTGAAACATAATTATTTAATATTAAATAGAGGAATAAATGTTTGCCCAATATGGCGGGTGGTTGTGTACAATCATGGCATCGTCCATGTTGTCTTTTACCCAGAATTTGTACCAGATCTATATCTTCTGTTTGAACAGTTGATAAAACCTTTTGAACCGATATGCATGCGTTGTTTGCCTTAAAACATTGGTTATGGCATTTTACGAGTAACAAAAATATGACAGCAGAAAGTTAGGTTATGGTGAAGTTGTTTACCAACATATTTAGCATATGTAACAGTTGTATAAGTGCTTCCGTTGGGAGCAATTTGTTGGCTAATGTAGTAAATTGCACAGCAAAGCAACAAGGCTCGGTTTTTTTTATAAACGTTAGCATGGGTGCCACAACACAACCATTTTGACTAACTTGCAAATATGCCGTATAACATAGTTGTACGTTTATGCAACAGTTAAACATTTGCCCTATAAGGTGTTGTATAAATATGCTACAAGAATATTTTAAACACCTCATTTTAGAGCAAATATGTTGCAGAAAGCAAATTTGCATTCCACACAACATTAAGCCAGCATTTTGGTGTTCAGGCAACAAGAATAGAGAGCTTTTATGGCTGAACGGTTCTTTTACCAAAAGCTTATACCACTACTTTGCTAGTTGGGAGGGTCATTGGTCATTGAGTGACCCCAACAAAGTTCATAACTGTGTTATGGAACATTTTTGCTAAAGCAAATTGTTTTCCGAGCCTCGATTCAATCTTAAAATGGTCATCACAGTGATAGTCATAGTCAAGATCACATTCCGGCATGAAATCTCCTCCGCTTTCGGATTCCGGTGTAAAAAAGAGTTCCATTTGAAGATATTCGTTTGAACGCCAAATTAACTTGAAGGTTGCAGTCAACGTCATTCTCAATGTCATCATCGCTCTGCTATCTCGAAAGCCTGCAACTTGTTTTAGAATTTTTTCCTAGGATGCGCAGTTTCACAAATGAGACACCCTGTATTGCTTTAGCTCACCCCAGTAATTAGCGAAACAAAATGTACCCTAATTCGCCCTTCAGGAGTGCTTGAGTTCCCGAACAGCAACAAAAAGAAAAGCAGTGAACTGAATGAAAGCTGCAGAAAGAATTAAGCATCTTGACAGATATAGAAAAAGAATCCTTCGCTGAAACGACTGCTGTCGCCGTATTGACTCATTGTGAAGGATAATTAAATAATTAAGAATAACTCTTAACAGTTTAATTTATTTTGTATCTCTACCATTAATTAATTAAGGCAGCGTTTGTCTCGTTAGAGAAAGGATCAATTAGGAAATTTATTCATCAGTGGCGGTTCTATACAAACAAAAATGATATCAGCTACCCGTCAAAAGTAAGTATGATTAAGTAATTTTCGAAAATAAACGTCGTAATGTAAGAGTGGTTACAGATCTACAGTACTGTTTTATTTACAGTAAATAGATGAGCTATTACCAAGCGCTACCGGCACTATCAGATATATTTTCAATGTTCTAACCGCGTAATAATTACAGTAACGGGGTCACTGTCTTTGAATAAATTCAGAGAAAGATATTCAGGACAATTTCACATGTTTGGCGACCCTAGACATACCGCGTGTTTCAAATTCGACTCTCACCACTATTTTGGCCAATCGGTCTGGACTAGCCCTACCATGGATCGATCTGTCATCCTGTAGGCATTAGGGGTACATTGAGGTATTAAAAAATCTGAAAACATTACCCTTCTCATTAGCAGGTCCAATCCATTATTTATGTTAGAGTCAAAAGCTCTATTGACCTGTGCAAAAATCTAATATGGCGTCCATATGATAACACATTTCAGTGTTTCTGTATCTCTCCGGAAGTACTCGGAACTGCTCAGCTTTTTAGGTGCCATTTTCTTCGGATCTCTTGCCGTTTCCGAGATCCCAATCGTGAGAGTCGAATTTGAAACGCCCGGTATATTGTTATACCTTTTGAACTAATTAAAAATTTAAGCAGATACGCCTCTGTAAGTAAAACGTCTCAAAAGTGAACGGCAGTGCTCTTTATTCCTTCAGAGTTGCCGAAAAGAGTGAAATACGCCTGGCAGGATCGACCCCGCCATTACTTGTCCTTGCTGTTGCTATTCAGGACGCGCTTGTTTAGCCCAATTAACTTATTCCTTATTACGGGTCGCATTATACAATGGAAAGGGCTGACTTCGGACGACAAAGGCTTGTAGTTTAGTGACGTAATAGCGCAAATAAGTTTGATCGGGGATAACTAAGAAAGACGCGTTGTTTTTGTTTTTTCTTTCATTTCAAATTAGCTATTTTATATAATACACTTTTGTCCAGTAATTGTCTCTGAGGGCGGAGGTTTGTTTGTGCAAGCTCATACATACGTTTTTCCGTTTCATCTCGTCACCTTGGAAATCGCCGAAGTATGAGTCTTCCTAATCTATGCTTGTCACTGTCTATATGAGAAGCCACTTTATACCAGTACTTGAAAATACAACTAACAGTCGATATCGGTAGTTTTTGGTAAAATTATTGGTTTTTGTGTTTGTGTTTTGAAAAATTGAATGAAGGTAATGGTCGTCTATTAACTCATCCATGTGTGCAAGAGCAGTAGTGTTTAATATCGATTTGCTTCAGCTCTGAACATGGTCCAGTTAGTCGATATGGCATTGATGACGTCCAAAGGACATCTATTACAAAACTCCGTATTCTAGTTAGGAAAAAAGATTATTATAGAATGCCTTAGACGGAACAGTCTAATCTTCTAACATACGTCTCAGCTGACACAACAGGTGGCCATAACCTCAAATGCCGTATTAATTAGTGACGTCACTGATGCTGAGTCGTAGGTGAAATTACGTTCCGTTCCGAGTAACTTTGAACTTCTGTTTAATTGTTGATAAAATAAGAGCGTTTTTACTTTGCTACGTTTGATTAACATATTTTTCATAAACAATGGTTTTGCGTCTTTTTTATTGGATGGAGACTCAGTTTGGACTACTTTCATAATTTGTTGGTCACAGGTCTCCCTGAAGAAAGAGCTACAGTGAATGACTGATGAGTTAGGTAGAAAATCAACAAAGGAACACTAGAAATGAACTGCAGTGTAAAACGACTATGACAAACCAAGAAAACAAAATAGAAATAGCAGGCAAATAAAATAAATTAGAACAGGTCACTGAATACATATACATGGGATAGATAATTTTGAACACAGAACAAACTGATGAGATAAAAAGGACTGGAGTGTCTTACACATCCTTGAAAATAAAAAGTACCATCAATATATGCGAACTAACATCTTCAACCTGTGCATACTTCCAGTTCTTACATATGGCTCTCAAACGTGGACATTCACGATAGGATCCTACTAATTACAGAACATCTAAAACAAAAAGTGCAATAGAAATACATATACTGGCGATAATGGAATTAGATAAGAAAAAGAGGAAGAACACATATGAGACCACATATGAGATCACATATGGGATGGAAAGATGTCATGGAGAAGTTGGATGCAAATCACACAGGGCAGAGACTAATACAAATTAGTATAGATCCAAGAAACAATGTTCGAGGCTGATTAGAGATATAGATGGACAGGTCTCTCTGAAACTTCCTATGGCAAATCCATGGGTACCTGTCTTAAACTTAACGAAGTACGGATTGTGGTATGTGCCTATTGTATGTTGCAATGGACTGCTTAACTATACATCTACGCTTTAGAGAAGTTTCCAGAAATCTACCTACAGTAAGAACTTTATCATTGAGAAATTTGGAACTTATCGCAGAATATTTTAAAAACCCCTATTTGCCAAATACTCCCCTGTCTCTGCATGGTGTTCCCATGTCTATGTTCCTCGTTCGACAACTGGAGAAGAAGGAAGTATACTGAGTGGCATAGAAAAAAGAACACCCAGTAATCATGAATCTATTACAAAAATTTCTAGTTGTATGTTTGATTAGGCTGAGATAAAAAACGATCAGCTTTTCAACCATGTCGATAAAGTAGTCTTTGTGATATAGTCTGTTCTCACAAAAAAGTAAGTTGTTATGTAGCTGCAAATGGCATCTGATCCAAGATCAGATCTTCACGTATTGTGCGATTACAATACGTTATAGAGCTGCTTTAACCTGTTTATTATGCCTAAAATGAAAAGACTAGAAAATCTTCAACGGCTTAGCGAGTTTGTTGGGGACGGGTTGTGGGCTTATGTGAAGCTGGTTGGTCCTTTAGACAAATAGCCACCAGGGTGCATAAAAATCTAAATACGGTGGTAGTTTGTTGTCGGGCATGGAATCAGGAAGTCCGCACATGAAGAGTTAGGGCAAAATATGTGTCAGAAGAACAGTCCCACACAAATATCGCCACCGTATGCTTTTGGCTCTACGAAACCGCTTCTCGTCCGCAAGTTAAATTACAGCACAATGGTTTAGATAGCATGGAGAGGCTATTACAATGCAAATTGTCTATCGCCAGATCAACAGTTTTGGACTTGGTCCATACCTTCCTCATATTGACCTACCTGTCACTCCTATGCACCGAAGTGATCGACTGGCCTCGTGCAGAGAATGACTGAACTAGGACCTCGAGTGAAACACCATTCGTCTTTGGTGATGGAGCCAGATTCGGTTTGGGGATACATGATGGTCGAGCAAGGATGAGAAGGTGACGAGGTGAAAGAAGAGATTCTCAACGCTGTGTGGAAACGTATTTGCACGACACTGTTGGAATTATCTTGATCCATTGATTATGGAAGCAGGTCACATTTGGTTTCCAACAAGACAATAAGCGACCACATATAGCCAAAATTACGTTGGTTTATTTTGAAGAAAACCAAGTCGATTTGTTGCCTTGCCTCCTGGATCTCCCGAACTATTGCCCACTGAACATATTTGGGACAATATGGAAAGAATATTATTCCATTTACCCCATCCTCCATAGACTCCAACAGTACTTCGGCATGAGATATGTACAAGTAGCCTGAGATGAGATACCTCTGATTAGGGGTATACCCAGACGCCTCTGAATGCAAAAAGGTGAAAACACAGTGAAAGCAGGTTTCCTGCTTACCGGCAGCCAGCGCCGATCGGTACCGAATTTCCGCGCTGGTCATGGACATAGTGCTGACGAGAAAAAAGCAAATAAAACCGGCGTCTTGTTAGTTCCAGCGCAGTCTTCGCGTTAACGTGGGGTCTAGCTCATCTAAAGATGCATTTATTGCATTGGACAGCTCTGTAACTAGAATAATCACTAGAAAGAAAGTTGGTATTCACCCCATAAATCGTGAGAGGGTACATTATGGTGAATATCATTATCTGTTCAAGGCGTTGGAAGATGACCCCAGTACACCAGAATGAATCATGAAACGCGTAACCTCCACAGTCTTAACTAACTTGTCTATATCCATTATTCACATCAACCTGCTCTGACAGCCTGCGAGAAAGAACTAAATAATTGTTCGGGCAAAACCGGTAACGCCGACTGCCTGCACCGACAAGCCTGAGCCTGCCTCTATTGTGTTTATTGCTAACTCAAGAGTATGATATTATTATAGAAGCTTATAGGCGCCGATTGGCGCTGGTTGCCGGTAAGCAGGAAACGATGTCTTAGGGCGAAAATACAGTGGAAGCCGAAAAAATATATAATCATTTACATTTCTTTCAAGGGTTGCCTTTCTATGAAATTTTTACCAGTTGCTTACATAACCCTAAGAGACATGCTTACAAAACATTGTAATAGATTCATTATTACTGGGTGTTCTTTTTTCTATGTCCATTAGTATATTACCAATCGTTGGTTTTTAGTCTCCTAGGATTTTGTTCCTGTGGATCTATTACCGCCGCCGTTGTGTTACAAAAATACATCACCCTGTTCGAATCCTGAACTCGTATACCTCATGGCAGTGCTGCTGTCACATAGCGGCGGCCAACATCAATATTTGCGAAATTTGCATCGGCGTGTCTATATATGAATGTATATATTGACGTTTTGTGTATCGCATCCCGCGAGCTGCGAGTTGCTGCCGGCGCGATGTGACGTAACACGGTCTAAAAACTCAGTCGGTAATATATCGGTAAACACTGGATGCCATTCTGACACACGTCACGATGCCTGCTTATCATACGGGCATATAGTCACTCAGGAATATTCAGGAGGAATATGAAATAGTGGCAGCAAGAGGAACATATACATGTCTACCCCTCGGACTTAAGTGAATACGGTTCTTTCCACCAATAAATTTATGATAGTCCTGAAGCGTCACCTATGTGAAAACCGGGACACTTGACCCGCTTTTCACATAAGAGCGCATAGCCTCATGTGAATGAAAGTATTGCCATGGTTAAAATTGGATACTAAAGCGCAGTTAGTAAGCTATGATTTACTTAAAGTCTTATGTGGATTTCTTGCACAGTTCCCACGTCGTTGACAGTTCTATTGGACATGACATTTGGCTAGTGTCTACAGAGTGGATTGGGAGATATTACCCCAGAAGTAGCATCGTTTATTAGAAAATACATATTATTATTTTGGACAGATAAAATGAACACAAATACAAAGGGTTGACAAACTTCATAGTCATTATTCTAATAGACTTATCACCATCGTCCAGCGTTTGTACTTGAAGGGCAGTTTTGTTGATAGTACTGAAAAATGATGAGAAAATATTTTAATATACTTACCTATAAAAAAAATGTGCACCCAATAGAGGGTTAACAATGGCATTCTTTAAAACTTTAAATTTCGATCTCATTTGAATTTTTTAGCACAGCATAAAGTATAGCCATTTTACATACAGTGAATACAATAATTCTGATAAGTTCGTGATCCCAAAAAAAATAGACATAAATTTTCAGGTCACCTTTAGACTTTCGTCGTACTTTTTAGCCAATAATTGTTAACTGACCTTGCGTTTCCTTAATGCTTTATGATTGTCGTCATTGTATACAGGTATTGATATTCGAAAAAATTTCAGTTTTTAGACATCTTGTATTGTTAAGGGGGTAAGGTGGTAGAATAGATATAGTATCTAAGTCTCGCCTCCTGTGAAAACAGGCGTTAATTTTATTATTATTGTTATTATTATTATTATACCATAAATGGATAATAGTTGCACTGAAACAAGACCGTTTTTCTCAAAAACATCAAATATTATGCGTTTTTGAGCTGAAGGATCTAAAGCAACAATATAATTTTAAACGAAGACGTGTTACCAACATTTCGTTTGTTCTAGTACATACCTGACCATCTAAATGAGTTATTTTTAATGAACATCTTCATATACGGACCTAACTGGTCACTATCCCGTCAAAATTTCATTAAAGTGTGCATTATCGTTCAAAATCGTTAAAAAAAAACGGGCTTCCAGTGGCGGGAGAAAATACCCCCTGGAAAAAAAATGTTTGAACCTAAAAGAGAAATTTTTTTTGAGCCTATAAGAGATCGCAAGGATTTGCTGTATCAGTGCTAAATAATAATAACCATATAGTCTTGAATTAGTGGGACCTAACGGTAATAAACGAATATGAATAGGAAATCATTTTACACTTACCAGGCGCAGAAACGTTGTGCCCTGTACAATCTAAACTAAACAACCGTCTTGACACATGAGCGTTAAGAAC
The DNA here is from genome assembly GCA_963669975.1 of Acanthoscelides obtectus. NCBI lineage: Eukaryota > Metazoa > Arthropoda > Insecta > Coleoptera > Chrysomelidae > Acanthoscelides > Acanthoscelides obtectus. The sequence goes on along the minus strand of CAVLJG010000007.1, from coordinate 38,646,996 downwards.
ACCAATAGGCACCCGTTTTTTAGAGTCTCAAGGTCAGGTTGCATCATGTGCAGCAAGCGTCCAGTGGCTGGGCCCCAACAAACCAAATGCAGATCTTCTTCCGCCCAAGGTGACGCTCTCACTGTTCTTGGATGTTTATGGAGTAACAAACTAAGAAATTATTCGTACCATTTGTACGATTACTATGACAGTATACTGAAGTCAACTTCAACATTTGAAGCATAGACTCTGTCGTAAGCATCCATAACATGACAAAATATTATGTTTTCATTATTACAGTTATTATGGCATCTGTAGGTTAATACATTGATTTGTAGTTTTGTTCATGACACAACGCACTCTTACAATACAAATCGTATCGTTTCGCATTTGGCTTTTTATGGGGGTATCTCGAACGGAATTTGCACAGGCCTGTGTTAAATGTAGCTTGTCTGCATACACCTGTAGCTGAATTCCAACTAGCGGGACCCGCCTGGCGGTAGAACGCTTGTATATCAATTCCAAGGTTCTGAGTTCGGACCTCAGAGGAGGTAAGTACTTTTTTCATACACATCAGAACATCAAATTGCTATATCATGAAGACTTACGGCATACGTCTCTCCCATCAATCACAGAACGAGGAAACTTCACATAATCACGCTTATCTGTCAAATTTCGCGCGCTTTTTGTTCTAGAATCGGCTTTGGTTCTCTACTCACCTCATGTTGCTAGTATAGCCGACAAAGGCTACTGGAGCTGAACTGTGAACTCTGCCTCAACAGATTTCAGTTCATTACGATCACTCAGTAATCAGTTAGATGAAAAAAGCTTTGATGCTGAGCCGCAATTACAACAGTACATAGATGACTTCTGCATATCCAAGCCGGCAGTTTCACAGGTACGCCATCCACTCTTCGCCCATTCGCTGGCGAACAAAAGCAGATACGGTGGTGATTATTATGTCACAAGTGAATTAAACTACAAATGTTACTTAGCGATAGGATGTTATTACAAGTGCGCATCCCTAAGCCAGATTTAAGTCGAAAGGTTTATATAAAAATATGTCTTAAAAAGTCTGGTTCTCAATGGACAGGGTGTAACGTTTTAAAGATGCTTGTACCAGTTCTGTTGAATTTTGGCAGTTTTGTTTATTACACTAAGGCGCTAAATTGGCACAAACTAGAAAATAATTCTGAATTCCTCCTCCTTCTCCTCCTTCCTTGCTCGGGAGTAGTCATATTTACAAAAAATATGCCCCACTGACTTTTTAATACAATATATATTTCTCTCGGATTAAGCAGCTAATGGTACAACTTTTTGCCACTTGATATCACTTCGTATCTTATTTTGTTTCAGTCGAGCATACACAATACGTAACACCCAAAGCCAAGAAGCTTAGGCAGCAGCGGTGGCCGCAGTAGTAGACTCTTCGGTCTCCTCATCAGTCGCCGTGCGCTGTGCGGGTTCGAGTCCCGTCCCAGGAGAAATTTTTCTCTTGGCTATGGATGTTGTGATTGTCCGTAGGTGGTAGACGGTCTCTGACTGTCGAACGTGGAGGTACCACCCGGCGGATCTCGTAGGCGGAGCCAGAATGTGTGCATGTTGCATGCACACGTGTTCCCTCGCCAGAGTCCGTGTGGCGTTCCCCATTTCCCCTGTATCCCCCTATAGCCCCACGGTACCCAATGGGTGTTTAGGTCTTAGGCCTTCGTGGTAGTTGGAATATAAAAAAAAAGCTTCTATACATGCTGGAGAGGTCTTTCATAAGATTTGATGTCAACACTTGCACCTTCATTTGTAGCTCGCACACCTAGTTATGACGAGTTATTCCACTTGATCACTTCGACGGAAGAATTCGAGGTGATCTCATATACCAACTGTCCGCGGTCACAGCTTTAAACTGCAAAAGGAACCGTTTAGAACAACAGTCCGACAACAGTTTCTCTCCAATCGTATATTCAACACTTGGAACAGTTGAACAGAAAGTGCGGTTAACGTTACATCAGCCATTAACTTCAAAATGTGTTAAGATAGGTGGATCCATGTACACACTTTGTAGCTATGAAGTTTTTTATTTTCTTTTATGCATTTTACGTTACTCATCCGTAGGCTACGTTTAACTTTTGTTCATGATCTCACAGTATTGTACTCTGCTCATTTCTATTTTGTAATAATAGTAATAATAACTTCACTCGTCGAAAACTTGTTAGAGTATCAGAGCACAAGTCTGCATAGGAGCGGTAGGTGATCATTGCCAACATGTTTTGTGTATATTTAGTCAAATTGTTGTTACTTTCCTCTCCTTACGTCTAGAAATGGCTTATGGGTGTTCAGGCGTTAGGCTATCGCGGTAGCTGGAGTATAAAAAAAAATATTGTTCATCGATCAAATTCATTTGAACAGCTTTTAGACATGAAATGAAGTAATTTTTATCCCTTCCCTCAAAAACTAAGTAAGATACGAAGAAATATAAGACAAAACAGTTTTTTATCTTCTTAATTCGAAAAAACGCAGTGGTGTACATTTTTTTGTCAATATTATTCATAACAATCTCAGCCGATACACCACAGGAATTTATAACAGTATTGTAGTTAGTGACAGCTTAGCGGCTTATTGCAATAAATAATACTGCCAAAATTCATCAAGAACAGCACAAGACCTTTGACATAATAAAAACCAGTCATTTTAAACTTTGACACCCGGTATCTTGGAAACCAGACTTCTTAGAGCTCATGCTTACATGAGCTTTTCTACTAAAATTTGGTTAGGAAATGTGCCCTTATAATTACGACCCATCATTAAGTCCTTATATACGTGTCGCTCATCATTAATTAGACAACCCGATAAAATCGAGAGAATTTACAAAAGTTTTGAGAAACCCTATACACGTTAATGTATCGCGGTGTAACGCCCTTAGCACCTTCCAACTCCGAGCCTTACCAATCATTCCCTATAAAAAGCGAGGCGGGAGGGTGGTCTGGTCTGCTGAGCGAGGAAAGTTAATAATATAGAAGAGTCGAGGCAAAAGTCGATCGATTTACTTTTTTCGCGGGATACAACTAATGGGTTTTCGTCACTTCAAATGAATTAATTTTCCCGAAGCAATCTACAACCGAAAATTAAAGAAGGACGGGGGTTACGGGACATCAGCTTTTTTCAGGAACTCCCCCTAAAAAATACACCGAGCGGGTATCATCGGAATATTGATGAGCTTGTCTTTCATCTTTTTCTGCTCTGCCAGAGAATGGAATACTTTGCTATCTGCAATTAATATTCGAGTATGTATTTTTTTCGTATTATCACCTAGGCTGTATTGTAAACAGAATTGACAGAACTTGACAACCCGACAACCCGATGTGCATCAACGTCAGCTATTGCATCACCAGAATGACGGGTAGCAATGTACCAAGTGGGAATTGCCACTAAGTTTTCTTGGCAGCTTGACAATAAGTTCTAAACTAACGCATTACATAAAACTGTAGACAAATGACACAAAAGATGTTTGCATAGTGAAGTGCCAAGACAAATGTATCAAAGGCATTTGACAAGATGTGGCACATAGGCCTCTTGTATACGCTCATCCAAAAGGATTTTCCATTTTGGCTACTAAATGAAGTCTTTTCTAGAAGAAATGAAGTTTCGGTTCAAAATTAACAATATGTTGTCAACAACATGGCCCGTAAAAACCGGTGTTCCTCAGGGTTCGGGCTTAGGACAGATCCTTTATTCTCTTTATATACATGACGTCCCTTGCCCCAGCAACTGTGAAGTCTGTCTCTATGCTGACGACACTGCACTGCTAGCTCAGTCTTGTTCCGGTAACCTGGTTCACGATAGGCTGCAGATTGCGGTGGAGGAAGTATTGGAGTGGGTTGATCAAAATCAATACTCGATAACGCAGGCAATCTATTATACTCCGTGCCCCATCAGAGATATCAGTGAATGGAACTCGTATACCATGGGAGCAACCTGTCAGGTACCTTCGAGTCATCATTGACAAGGGGTTGACCTGGCAGAAGCATACTGATATTTTGAAAACAAAAGTCCAAATTACCTTTCGGCAGCTTTATCCTTTGTTGTGCAAAAATTCAAAATTGAGTTTGATCAACAAGATTCGGTTGTACAAAATGGACAAAAGACCCGCAATCACCTACGCATGCGCGGCTTGAAGTTTTCTTGCCAAGACGCACACGCAGAGATTGCAAGTCCTGCAAAACAGAACCCTACGCACAATCACTAACGCCCCTTGGTACGTGTCAAATGAGACGATTCACAGAGATCTTGATATCCCATATCTAAGGGATTATGTAAAACAAGAGGCACAGCGGCGTTATAATCAAGCTGAATCGCACAGCAACCCTTTGTTGCGTGATTCAGTAGACTACGCAGTCGAGCAAGTTCGCAAACATTGCAGGCCGCGCCTCGTACTGTGGTCAAAATTATATTGTGAATTTCAGACCAGCCAAAATTATTTCAGTATACAAACCCGAACAAAATTATTTTTTGGAGTTACAAATTATCCGAGTAGTCAAAGCAATAATGCTTACGCTATTTCAAATGATTTACTTCTTTTCTTTGCTCCATTTCTTCCTTTCTTTCCCTTTTCCCCTTAAACATGTTTGGTATCTCCGTCTCTGACCAATAATGATGAACAGTAGTAGTGCCAAGACGAACAAAACATAACAGGTTAGGTTGTAAAAAAGGCAGGATCTTTAATTATTCTGCATATACAGGGATGTTAATGAAGTTCAACGGGTAATTTCTTGAGCAACTTTAGGAAAGTAAGTTCATATAAACGTGGTCATGAAAATACTTCGCTGTCATGATGCAGGATGCCAAACTTTATTTGAAAGTTCTTTTGTAAAAAATCCTCCTTTCGGCCGATTTTGCTAAGATTTTTCACTATGCAGATGGTACCGATGTATCGCCGAAGATTTAGATAAAGATGAATAAAAAGTCGTACTAACAAAATATTAAAACATTTAAATCCGATTATCTATATGACAATTCTTGGATGTATAATAAGGAGTCTTTTTTTTGATGGCTGTAATGTTTTATCAAAAGTAATATAAAACGATTTTTTCCAATAAGATGAGAAATAAATCAGAAAACTTCGACTTCTTGTTTCTTGGAAACGGAGCAAATTCCGAACATACATATATAAACTTTTTTCTTTAAATTAAACCCAAAGTTATCCCTTGAATTTTGGCGAGGTGCATTATCAACACCCTATATAGAGCTTCTGCTACAAAATAACAAAACTATATTTTTTTAACAAATAGATCTTGAAGTTTTGGCATGATCCGAGAGTCTTTTTAAAACAGCAAGAACAAAATATTAGCACTAGAAAATGGATACACTCAGTCAGCCGAAAAGTCCATTCAGAAGACTTGTGTGGTTTTGATTATTTATTGAACATAAAAAGCACTGGCGTTTTAATTTTTCCTTAAATTGCATTATTGTTGCATCGAAAATTAGTCCCTCTGTTCAATATTATTCTCTGGCAATACTGGCTCTTTGTCAAATACATATAGCTGTACAAATGGAAATACATACAGGGAGGCGCATCAAAAACGAAACAGACGCATTAACTGGCAGCTCAGTTTTTTTTTTTGGAAAAACGCTCAGACCCGTCGATTTTGTTTTCGAGGGGGACACGGGACACAAGTTTGGCAAAAAATCACGTTAACCCGTGCAGCCCCCTGGGCGGGGGTGACACCAACCCTAAAATCTTAAATAGCAATGGGGACCGAGTGATACCTTATTTTAAAGGTACTTCAATTCCCTTTATAATGATGTAAAATACATGAGCTTTAGTTCAGTTGTTTTGAAGATTCATTGATGTAAAGTCTACTTTAAGCCTTTAATAAGTACATCAGATTAGTTTGTACTACTTTCAGAAGAAATTTTACTAAAAGAATTCACTTAATAATTAAATGCTTTTCTTCACTACGACCATGGTTTGTTTATCATTTTGTTGTTGAAAATAGCTATTGGAGCGTTTTTTTGTGGCAAAAAAGTTATTTCTTGAAGAAAGATAAGGAAATATCTCGTACTTATTTTAAATAGGAATTTAGTTCATAGTTTGCGATTGATTTGACCAAACTTTGTTGCTACAATAACTTGTAACGCTTTATTACATAAATTAATCATGGTATATTCCACTGCAGAAAGAGTTGAAATTATCGAAATATTCTTCGGAAATAATCAGTTCGCTAATAGAACAGCAGAAATATTTCATGAGCGACATGAGAACAGTAACGTGTATCGAAAATATGTTCTAGAACCTGTAGCTAAATTTCGGGAAACTGGGTCAGTCGCCAATAAAAAACGCAACATTGAAAATCCCATAAGGAACGAAATAATAGAAGTGGGGGTTTTAGGGCAAGTTTATGTAGATCCTACGTTAAGTACCCGCAAATTGGAGACTGTGTGGCGTTAGTTGACATACTGTCCAACGGATTCTAAAGGCCCATAGTTTTCATCCGTACAAAATTCACCTGGTACAAGAACTTAATCGTCTTCGATTTTGATCGGCAATTACAATTTTGTGAAGATATGAGTGAACGAATTATAAACGACTAACATTCTCTATTCAACACTTGCTTTTCCGACGAATGTTCCTTTTTCTTAAACGGCGTATTAAATCGTTATAACTGCCGATATTGGTCCGATACTAATTCCAGAATTTATCATGAGGTTCATACACAGCAGCCACAAAAATTAAATGTTTGGGCTGGTATTTTTGGAGATCATTTAGTTGGTCCTTTTTTCTTACCTGGAAATTTGACCGGTGAAATGTATTTGGAATTACTGGAAGACGCCATAGATCCTGCATTAACAGCCATAATTGAAAATCAGAATGATCGGCGGTACATTGCGAATAGGAACAGGATGGTGCCCCACCACATTACGCATTACGTTTTCGACAATATTTAGATCAGACGTTTCCAGATCGATGCATTGAATGGCCCCCAAGATCGCCAGATTTATCACCTTTGGATTTCTTTATGTGGGGTCATTTAAAAAGCAAATCCTATACTACTAAGCCAACATCATTATAAGACCTGCGACGAAGAATTGTGAATGAGTGCCTTCAAATTACTCCTCAAATATTGCAAAATGTGTTTTGAGCAAAATCTTTATTATTGCATGGAGAGTCATGGTGGCCATTTTCAACATTTACTTACGGGTCAGTTCATTCTTCATTTTTAAATTACTTTGCTGCCAAATGTATTGATCTCCACTAATGATGATGTATTAGTTTTATTTAAGCTTTAAATCAATAAGTCTTCAAAACTACTGAACTGAAGTACATTAATTTTATATCATTATAAAGGGAATTGAAAGACCTTTAAAATAAGGTATCACTCGACCCCCCTTTCTATTTAAGATTTTTGGGGTGGTGTCACCCCCGCTTAGGGGGCTGCACGTGCTAACGTGTGTTTTTGCCAAGCCTATGTCCCCCTCGAAAACAAAATCGACGGGTCTGACCGTTTTTCCAAAAAAAAAAAAACTGAGCTGCCAGTAAATACGTCAGTTTCGTTTTCGATGCACCACCCTGTATATATAACAAAATACAAATACAAGATTTACTGATACGAAGAAAGGATACATCTTCACTTTGCTTCTCAATACCTAATTCTACCTAATCTGTAAAAAATATCATTCACATACCAAATCTTGAATAATTGCCAAATCGTTCAGTTTCTGATTGCCTGTCGTTGCTACCCATTAATGGATTATATTGTATGATGTTCTTGGATTTGATAGGTACCTACTATAAAATTTTCACGATTGCATCTTTTGTCGGAGCATTATTTATTAGTCTGTACCATTCTAAAAAAAACTATTCATTATTAATAAACTACGTTTGGTGGCAGGTTAGTGTTTATGTCAAAAAAACCTGAATTGGGTAATTGAGTAATTTGCCATTAACTTTAGGTCATATTGTATAATATTAGTTGATCACAACCACAGTCACTATAAACTACATCTTCTGACAGTGCAGACATTTCCATCTGCTGCCGTATTTTTTGATCGTTTGACGCCATTTTCATGCAAAACCAAACCTCTACGGTCTAGCCAGAAAAAGCGATTCTGGTTGAACTATTTTCTAAAAATCTGAACCGCTCTGCCAAAAAACAATAAAGCCATGAGCGATGCTAAGCTTTAAAGCTCTGTTTGCCGTACGCATTTAGCTAACGATGTGGCGTGTTGGATGTTTTGGCGGGAAAACCACATTGATATATGAATGTTGACATTCCTCGTACAGGGTTATAGTGTTCACCTGCAGTCTACAGTATAACATCGACTCTGCTTGACAAAATGTTCGTATACTATAACTACAAATATTTTATAAAGGTATAAAGATTCATAAATATTCCGCCAATGTGCCGAAAGGTTGCGGCAACCTTAGCACAGCTGCCTCTGGCGGTCCATGAATTTCTACTATGAGTGTTTTTGACTTCAATTATATAGAGTGTTTCCTAATTGTACGTCAATATTTAATCTTGCGATTTTTGTATCCACTTTAAGATCAATACTTCCCATGAACGCGAGCCCTAAACGTTTTAACCTTTGAGATGCGGGTGGTAAAGTTTTCAAAAATAAGTCATCTATTATCAATATCTATAAATATTACTTTAAATATTTTCATGAAATTTGGATTACACATAGAGGCATATTTTAATACACACAATATATTTTTTTTAATATCTACACTTGACCTTGGTACGGTGTAACACAACTCAAATGAAAATTATTCTGAATATCCTCAATTTTCTAAATAAAGGACTCTTCTTTATCCAATGCACGGTTTTCGCTTAAAAAATAAAAACAGTTTTTCTACGTAATCATAACAATATCGTTGATACGACAATATCAATCTGCAGAGAAATAGCTTTTATTTTTAGGTGAAAACCATGCGTTGGACTAAAATAATTCAAGAGATAACATCTGCCCATAAATGTCTACAAGTGCGAAAAGGCAATGTAGTTTTTGCAAATTGGCCCAGTGACGGCAGTGAAAAATGCCAAAAACGTAAAAAATAGGGCTAAGACATTGGGAGATGGGGATTGTCTGGGGTGTTTGAGGAGTATCGTAATTTTTTGATGTTAGTATATTAATCCACTTCAAACTACGGTAGTTCTACGCACCTATTAGACATGCTTCACACATCATACATTTCCGCGTACATTTGCCTTTAAAACTGAACTTAGGAAACCACAAAAAGATAGTTTTTTGAATACCAAAGGTTCTCAAAAGTATTTACAAATGGCCAATTGCTAGTAGACCGAGGATTATTTAGAAAAAGTGGCGTGTTTAATTTTAGATACCACAAAATATCGAACCGATAGTCAATATTTATTGAATTGTAGATGCTTATATGTGCTCATACAGTTAGTTACAGCGCCATCTATGAGATAACATTTTTAAGCTACATTTCCAATTATTGCGAAGAGAAAACATAGGTGTCATAAAACTGGTTATTCCTTATAAAATAGACATCATATTCATATCCGACAAGTAACATATTGTTTACGTTTGCATTATGACGTCCTCGGTGTGTGACATTAGAGGGTATTTTTCACGTTACCTTTATATCATTCAACTCGTGACTTCTCGTCACATCATAACCAGCTTGAAACGTCGTTTTCACGTGATTGTGCTACCTGCGTTTTTTTTTTAGGCGCACTGCAGATCCTATCGTTAGTCATAAAGACAACTGCAGATTTACTTCAAGAATTGCGATACCATTGAGACATCTTTTGAAATTATATCATTTCGATTTATATTCATCTAAATGTACGTAGGTGTTTTCAATAGGGAGGTAAAATGACGAAGGTTGTCTCATTTAGGTAGCTGTTTGACAATTCAGTTAACAATTATTGTTAGTTTCTGGACCCACATACGTTCCGAGGTCGATTTCTATATAAAATAATTATAATAATTATGTTAAAACCACATACCTCACACTTCACGCATAGATTTCTTCGCAACGAATCAAAAATGCACACACATTCACCCACTAACACACACACACCATAACAACAACTCCTTAAAAAGTAACCATAACAGCTCCATGAAATAATTATTTAATAGACAATGAAAGAAAGCACACAAACAATTGAATAAACCAATGAAATGCAGCTCAAGGCAGGCAAGAGTTTCCTCAACTTTGGTTCCCTGGAGTGCACAAGTTTGGCGGAAGAAGTCGGCTGTCAAGACCCAGACATTCAGAATTTGTTGAAGCAGAATTTTTCTTTTCTGATATAGGTAATAAAACTGTGAGGGTAGATTTAACAACAAATTTACTCATCTGGATTTTCCAAGTTAAATACCACATAAACCATCAGTGCTTCCTTGTGTATCCTGCCAAAATTTAAAGGTAATATATGTAGCGCCATCTGTGAACCTAGTTCATAAGAAATCCGCCAGATGAAAAATGCTCCAACAGAAAACTGTGCGACTTCGAACCGTACAAGATGTAGTTTATTGATTTAGTGTAAAGGTGGCCGTATACATTCATTATGATTTAATCAACATGTATGCACATTTCACTTTTAAGAAAATGTCACTTCATCAAGAATAAATGTAATATTTGTTACAGTCCATGCCACTTTAGTAATTTTCTTGAAGGCACAAGCCATTTATGACAGCTGGCCATTTACCTTACCACACACGTTCTTTCGCCTGAATATTGCGGGGCGTGCAATGTAGCATTTGCAGTGTTACCAGGTCTACTCATTTTTCGGTAGATCTATCGATCTTAGTCCTATACTTTTTTTTGAATCTAGAATAGTATATTCCCAAGATAATTAAACGACACAACAATTTGACATCCCCTTCCCACTTTCCAGTTTTTAAAATAGCGGCTTTTCATCCCTCAATCTTTAGTTTTGAAAGCCAAATGGCGACCAAGCAATTTATTTTCAATCAGCGGGAAACAAAAGTACGCTTGAAACTCCTTCAGTTTTTAATATGTCACGTGCCAACGCCCATGCACTAACCCCTAACACAAGTTTTCTAGACGTCACAGCAATCGTGTATGTATAGCCAGCTTTTAGGCCCGTATCGTCAGTCGTCCCTACAATTGTAGGGCGCCTCTATGGCCTCCTTGATTATCATAGTTTTCTACTTCTCCGTGTCAGTGCTCTATTTTGAGGTTATGTCACAAACATCTATTTGCATCAAATTGTGCTTGCTTTTGAGTTATATCATGTTTTATCAGCCTGAAATTTCCTACAATCAAGGAGGCCATAAACGCGCCCTACAATTGTAGGGACGACTGACGATACGGGCCTAAGTCTTGTCAAATCCTTATTTAGGCTCTCTAGAGTTTAGAGGATGTCAGGAGATGGTGTGATTCAATTTCTTATTACAAGCTTAAGATGAAAATTGCATTCCTAATTGAGTCTCCTTGTGTTACTTTACTTTGACTCCGAAGAGACTGGACTGCTTGAAAGATCTGGAATAGATTGGCCTTGACCTCAGATTCAGCTTGACTTTGCGTTGATCTTGGATTTGGATTGGCCTTGCCATTTGGTCACCTTGATCGATCTTGACTATTGATCTCTTCTAGTCTTGGATTCACCTAGATATGACTTTGAATCGACATTGACCTTGAGTTTGCGTTGACCTTGAGCTTGGATCGACAATTTTTCTTCCATCAAACTTTTTTTCATCACCTTGTCCATGTATTGGTATCAGCCTTGGGTTCACCCTAACCTTCATACCGACCTTACTTCTTCATTGCTTTTGACCATTGACCATTCTGGAGTTCAGTTGACCTTGAGTACGACTTTGGATTGGCCTTGAACTAATTGTTGTCGATAGAACAGTGGGGAGGGATATAATGGATGGATATGAGGCATAAGCAATACTACAAAGCAACATTACTACCTAAAAGATATGCTGAATTTTGGGATTATTTTTATAACTCTGAGAAACAGATACATGGTGTAAGAAGCGCAATCGTATCTCCTATTTGCGTGCCTTTGAGTATCCAATATTCTTGACTAGACTATATGAAGTATCCCCCTATTCCTTCCAACCCTATCACTCTTAGCACGCCTGCGTCTTCCCGCTTGTACCTGCGCGCCTCTGGTATATCGATTCAGCTCAGTTACTGCGGCCGCTTGAGCAAATTGACTTCCTCAATGAGATAATGGATGTTTTCGAACCTTGAAACGCCTACATTAGGTCACAATTGATCTATAACAACATGAAGTATAGTAAATACGCTTTTATAACTGTGTTTTTATGTGTCTTCTCCGAGAGTTTTGCCCAGGATGAAAACAGGGAGGTTGTTAGTAAACAGCATCCGGAATTATCCAAACTGTGAGTATGAAGGTGACTCAAATCATAAAAATATCTGTTCACTGTTTTTCTAGACTAATAATGCTGAAATTTTATGTCCATAAACCTCCTCTTTTTGCTTCAATGCTACGTACATTTCTCTTCTTCTGTAGCGAGTTCTATAAGACGAACTTGTGGTATTGAACAGAAAAGATACAGATATAGATACCTATATTATTTAAGGCCTTACGACACTTATACCGAATAAAGTCGATGAAGAGGAGCGTATAAAAACCATTGTAAACTAAGCTAGCATGCAGTTTAAGTATAAATCGCTTTTGCTGCCCCATACCTTTAGTGACATATCTTGCCATGCCGCATTGCGATTTTGATAGTGATAAGAATACCTAGGAGAGGTATAGCAACACTTGATTGATCCACAGTTTCAATCCCCTTTTTCGTAAACGAAATTTGTTTCTTCCTCAATAATACCGTCACGCTGGGTCACATTCATAAACATCACTGGAGGATTGAAAATTGAAAAACGTTGAATGATTTCTCCTTTGGATTTTGAATGAACAATATCTAGCTTCCTCATGCACCGATGTCAGGTTTTTCTTTGAAGGTGACCAAAAAATACAGAAAAATATCTTTTCGCTGTTTTCTAGGCCAATAATACTGAAATTGTACATTTACTTTCTTCTGTAGCGAGTTCTATATGACGAACTTGAGGCACTGAACAGAAAAGATATAGATATACTTAGATATATTATTTAAGGCTTTACGATACTTACACCGAATAAAGTCGACGAAGAGACGCATATAAAAAACATTGCAAACTAAGCTAGCATGTAGCTTTTGCTGCCCCATACCATTGGTGACATATCTTGTCATGTCGCATTGCGATTTTGATAATAATAAGAATACCTAGGAGGGGTTTGGCAACACATTAATCCATCATTTCAATCCCCTTTTTCGTAGACGATTAGTGATTCTGCGTTTTTCTATAGATGAACCGATATGTCAGCGACAATAGTTTCTTCCTCAATAATACCGTCACGCTGGGTCACACTTATAAACCTCACTTGGGGATTGAAAAACGTTTGATGAATGAACTTTCCTTAGATTTTGAATGAACAATAGAAGAAGGGTCTCTAAGGGAGGATTTGGCATTTGTATTTCATGCATCGATGTCAGAAGGTTTTTCTTCGCTAGCCGTACCTTATCTAGGACAGTTTGTTCTTTTTGCTAAATGTTACTAAGCAGTGCAAAATAGTAATGGAAAATGTTTGATTTCTCGGTTTTATAGCCAAGAGCGGATTTTGTAGCAGATCAGACTAGGCCAAAAATAAGGAACCAGTATTGCAGCACTAACTGTTTCATGACAGTTAGTACAGTGAACTTGAAAAAAGCTCCCTGAAGAAGAGGAGGAAAATTCTTATTATAAGCTGAGCAATAGACTTGAGTTTTTTATTGATTGATTTGCCCCGGTTGTATATATAAGCGCTCTAATTAATTTTTTAGCGTTTTCCTGTAACCTTTGACATGATACACGACTTTTCAAACTAGAGGTTTTATCTTTCACTATTCTTTTGAGAGTGTCTAGTATCTGTACTAATAACACCTCTTCTGCAGATTTTTTTTAACTATTGCTCATTGTATTCGTTGATTAACTTACAGATTGTACTTCTAAAGGAGGATATAGCAATATTATGCTTTCTAACAACATTAATTAACAGAGACTAACGATTCTAGTAGTATAAAGGTTTGTGGATGTAGAGGCTTTATTTTCATTTATTCTTTTAACCTTGTCTAGAATCTGTACTAATGACATATTCTCTTCTCCGGATTATTTTTTAAATTCACTGTTACCCATTATTACAAAAAATCATCGATTAACTTTCAGATTTTACCATTAAACTAGATTATACCTATATTATAGTTTCTATGGTTCTGCAACAGAAACTAACGATTACAGTATTATGAAAGCTAGTGAAATTAGAGGCTTTATATGATAGCTCCATATTTGCGGGAAAAGTCAAACTTTCAGGTTGAAACAGCAATTTCTTCATTAAAATAGATTTGTTTAGTTTCGCTTATACTAAAAAATACAATACAGATAAGAGAACTATGTCAATTATTTCCAGAGTAATTAATTGGGCATCAAAACTTGGCGGTGAGCTGTGGCATTTTGGAGAGCTAGTAACTAGAAAAACAAAAGTTAAAGATGTAAGTTGAATCCACATTAAATACTTAATAAAGTCTGATATCACATCACACTAACCACTTATGGCGATAGTCTACATGATTTTTGATATAACAAAAAACTGAAGAAGAAAAATATTCTTAGTATCAAAATTATTATTCAATAAAAACAGAAATAATTGTTTTTTATAATGTTTATTCCTAAGCAACTCCTGCTTTGAAACGCAGGAACATCTCATTTAACTATTCTGAATCTGTAATATGTGTATGTTCTAGAGTTTCAAAGATACAACAGTGATAGTAGAAGATGGAGAAGCGCTCCTTAGAAGTATACATGAAAACATATCGAATATGATGAAACAAAAAGTAGAGGCTGTAAAGGTAATTCCTCGATTAATTCAACTTGCGTTTGTAAGCCGAAATTAAATTTTGTTTTAGCGAATTATGGATATTGCAGAGCAAGCAGCTCAAGCTCAAAAAGAAACCGATATAGATTACAATTTCGCATATTTTACTGTAAAGAATCTAACGAATTCTTTGGAAAATTCGTCTGAGGAGGCTACCAAGGTATGTGCCATTACAGAAATTAAAGCATATATCTCAATTTTTAGGCGTTAGTATATATTATAAGCTTGCAAACCCGGTATTGCTATGCACCTGTTAGGCATTTCGTACATCATAGATTTCCCAATGCTCTTACCCTTGAAATATTTTCAAAATACGCAACGCAGCGAACATGGATATACTTGCGTCTAGGTCCGACCGATGGATGGTTATCAAGTGGCGAGACTAATCATAGCAAGAAGGGGAAGAGGAAGAAATGTATAGATCGCAAAGTTGTAAAATGGGTGGGGACCATCGACTAACCAGAGGGGCTAACTTGTGCCAAATATAATCTTTTATGAACTGATGGGATGTGCCTACTTACTTGACGCCATTTTGTATTCGTTGCTAAGTGACGACGCATCTGCCAGCGATAAATAGTACAACCCATTTGATTTAACGCAATAGATACATAATTAACCGTTCTTTAAAAAATATGATTGCCTAGCAGCCTGAAGTGGAAGCTCAAGAAGTACGTGATGATTCCTTCATTTCGCCATCTGGTGGAAAATATCAATCGATGATCCATCCTGAGGAAATGGGTGAGTTCCAACAAGATCAGGAACGCGATCTGAACCTGAGCGAAGACGGTACATCTAAGGATGAGGAATTTGATCCAGATTTGGAAGTAAGTGAGACATAAATAGCATAAATATAGATTTTTCGTGGGTCTGGTTGGATAATATGAACCTTAGCAATATGTTGTTTCAACAACCTAGTGCCACGTGTGATAGGGCAAGAAAAACTTTGGAACTGATAAATTGAAAAAGGCGTGAATCCTTGTGACGTCCTCAATTTCCCCTGTATCTTCATATAACCTCCCAGTTTTCATAGGTACTTAGGCTTTAGACCTTCGTGGTGGTTCAAGCATAAAAAGAAGGCACGTTTATGCGGCTTGAGAGTTCATGCCATCTAACCCCCATTGTCATTTTGGGTGGCAAACAATGACATTTTTTGAAAATTATAGCATATACTTAAATTATTTGAATATAAAGACTTAATTGCACTGAACATTTTTTCTTCATTCACAGACTAGCGATGATACCGAGAAAGATCCCCAGGCCAGCCAAACTCAGCTCATTGACAAGACAAAGCTGCCACTCTATAGAAATAAAAATTTTTATAACATTCCTGTAAATACCAACTACAGTGCCGTCCATGTACCAAGTAACGTATTTGATAGATGTAAGTATATTTGACTACAATTACATCGAATGTATTTGATTACAGTATTCCTGAACCTAACTGAAACAGACACTAAACTATATCCGTCAAAAGAATTGTGGAATATTGCACGGATCGGTGGAGCGGTAAAGCATAAAAGCTGCCAAATTGCTGCGTCGTAGCTTTTTTCATATCATATATATATATATATACATAACTTGAGACGTGGTCATTGTCGTCTAGACCAGTTAGGTGAAAAATTAAAGCTTCCACCTTTTGTTGGGTACTTCGACAAAACTTAAGCAAGGAGGACTCTTTATACCTTTTTAAACTCTCTAGCTTTCAATGGTCTTTGCCATCATCATCAGGAGCTGCAATTACATTAATAAAAGTAGCAACAATTGTGCAAAATGAATTTAAATTAACTTACAGTAGTATGTGAGGATGTTGCTAAATGTTAGTTACGTTCAGGATGAGGGAAACATCCAGTAACATGATGAAAGCTGGATACATGGTACAATAGTCAAAATTATACAAACTACACACAGCTGTATGACAAGAACAAATTAAAAACAGATTAAAAATATTTAAAACGAAAGTTAAGCATTACATCGTGAAGTCACTTGATGATTGCACAAAATGGTGGGCAAGAGTTTTGACAGATGGCCGAAGGTTAGCAGAGTCCGTGTAGATGTATGGAACGAAAATTCTTTTGTAAGGCGTGTGCTATGTTGCCAAATCACTTCAGATAGTGTGATTTTCAAGATATGTTGGGTAAGAACTTGTCAAACCGACCAGAGGCAGCTGAACTAACTATATTATTATGAGTTGGGCAATTGAGTCAACAGTTATTATTTATTTATGAGAAAACAATTATTCAAATTTGAATGGAATGGAATTTTTTGGTGGAATAGACCAACAAACAGATTCCATTTATGGTTGTGAAAAGTCAAAATTTGGAGAGATGTGTAAGTGCTCCAATTTTTCGCAATTTAGCAAATATGAGTAAATGACGCTCAGTTGCTTAACATTTGTCTTCTTATTGATACTGTTATCATTCATGAAAATGTGGGACATATCCAAACGTTTATTCCTGAAAATGTCCCACATGCCGGTGAGAGCTAGGTTATTTGTTTGTGGCTAAGAGACCTCCTCACTCTGTGAAAGGTCGCTTTACCGCTTTGTCTGCGGGCTTTGCTCCTCAGAGCTCTCCTCCGTGGTACCTCCGCGTGCTGAGTCTACCAGTAGAACCCGCCAGGCTTCTACCTACCATCCCAACTCTTTCGAACTTCGCACACCAAAAACTGGCCGATACGACCGCTCATTCGTCCTTAGGGTGTCGTGAGTGTGGGGACAGTCTGCCTGAAGAGGTTTTCCCCAGTGACGCTAACCTTAGGCAGTTCAAACAATGCGCCTTTAAGTTGCTGATAGCAGTCTCGATTCCCGGTATTTAGGTTTCAGTGTAAAAAAGAACAGTTTTAAATATGTACCATTGGATCATTTCTTCTAGCTAAAGAAGTGATATCCGGCATCAAGTGGTCCGAAGAGCTGGACAAGACCTTCAGAAACAACTACAAACTAGACCCAACCCTCTCCTGGCAATACTTCGGGAGTTCCACAGGGTTCATGCGCCAGTTCCCAGCCATGATCTGGTCCCAGGAACCAGTTGACCTCTTCGACTGCAGGACGAGGTCCTGGTACATTGAGGCAGCAGCATCCCCGAAGGACATGATCATACTTGTGGACAGATCTGGGTCCATGACAGGAATGAGGAGGGAAATAGCTAGACATGTGGTGTATAATATTTTGGATACTCTTGGGAATAATGATTATGTGAATATTTTGACGTTTAGTAATACTACGGAGCCGCTGGTGGAGTGCTTTGAGAACCAGTTAGTGCAGGTGCGTATAAGTGCTTCCACAAAATGCAAAACGAGATCTTAACCGAGGCTGAATTCGAAGTTCGAAGTTTTATAAGAGAAATCAACAACCATTTTAGGCTTCTTGCTATAAACCTGTGATTCTGTAGGCAGAGGACTTTATATATTCTATATAACTATCTTCATCTGCATCCAGTGACCTTGAATCTGCAGGAAATTTAGATTTTGTGACAATTATTTTTGAGAGTCAATTTGAAGCCTTTACCAAGTCGAAACAGGAATCCATGATGTTTATGAACGTTGAGCCCCACTTCCAAAGTTATTCCAAGGGCAACTCTTATTTTTTAAATAGAAAGCCTCCCTTTTATATCGTCAATCGGAAAAGCCGAAAATTCTAGTTGGCTTCAAAGGTTAAATGAAGGTAAAATTTTTGAGGCGGGAGGGAATTCCTAGATGTTCGGCGGGATTATTGATGAAAAAAGTCAAGATCGGACCTTTAGTAACTTTCAAAAGTGATTTTAATGTTGACATTGGATTTCTTCACTTCACTTGTGCAAAAAATATTAATATAGCATGAGAGCGTATCGGAACGTAAAATTTTCCATCTCTACCATCCCCGGTGTCAGGGATGATGGGGTTCCCAGTCATAAAAAGGTGATCTTTAAGTGACTTTGAAGGTGAGGCTCAAGGTTTAATTTCTTATAGCCATTGAAATCCTTATCAAATGTTACAAAATAGTATCTTGTGCCATCAATACACTTTTGACCTCCGTTTAACCTTTAGAGATGACCTTGACCTCAGATTCAAATCTATATCCGGACGTAGAATTTTAGGCAGCAGCTAACTTTGCAATAATTTTGGAGTTGAGCTCAAGGTAAAACCTAAGGTAATTAGTTTACTCCTTGTTAAAAATTAGTATAGACCTAGACTGCTTTCAAAAATACTTTATCTGGAAAAATACAGAGTGGTTCCCTTACTTTGGTTACACTCGGTATATTTGATACCCTTGATGCGTGTTGGAGATGCATTCAAGGTCATAAACATTTGACGTCTCGGGATGTAGTCCCAGGTCGAGGTTGCGTAGAGTTACCTACAGCTTCTAACCTGTATTCATCTTAATTCTAAGTATTGACGATTATGAGTATCATACCGAGTAAATATTAAGTTATAATCATTTTCAGGCAAGCCTGCATAACATAAGGGTCTTCAAAGAGGCTATGGCTGGCTTTAAAACAGAGCAAATAGCCAATTTCTCTTTGGCCCTCATCTCAGCATTTGAGATGCTCCAAACTTACAGGGAAACAAAAGCAGGTAAGTTTCGAGTTCAAAATGTTATGTTGATTTTTTCTCTTGCTGGGACTTGTGATTCACTAAGTGCGTTTTCTCTAGGTGCCAATTGCAACCAAGCCATAATGTTAGTAACAGACGGTGTTCAGTACAACTATAAGGAAATATTCGAAGAGTACAACTGGGGAAACTTGCCGTTTATGAACGTCAGGGTGTTCACGTATCTCATTGGTCGAGAGGTATCTGACGTCAGAGAAGTAAAATGGATGGCATGCGCCAATCAAGGTAATATTATCACATACCAAGTACTGCCACTTCCCATTTTCTGGACCAATAGGTCGTCATAAAGTATTGTAATTGTCTATTGTCCAGTGAGAAAGTTAATCTATTATCTGTAAGTATGGGCAGTGACCCCATCCCGTTGAAGCCGTGTGTTTCTGTTAAATCGACGTTCTGTTCTTACAATAGGAGCAAAAAAAGTGTCAATCATGGGCTTGTATCGCTGGGAATTGACTGTCAATGCATGACCGTTTTCATCTTTAAAGAAATACGACTTAATAATACCGCTAGAGGATATGGCGCACCAAGCACTCACCTTTGAACTATGTAGCTGTTGTTGATTTTTCTCTTTTCGGTTCGTTGATGCCCAATATCTGCAATTTTCGACGTTCTCGAGTCTGCGCTGCGTAGGAAAAAGATGCAACATCGCTTCAGCACAAGATTTCGTACTACGTAATCACTTTCCTTTAAAGCATGAACAGATAGGATTCTATAAGGATGAAAACCACCTTCATCATGCCATGCAGTGTTGACCTAGGGATTCCCAAAGCAGCGGAATGCTTCCATACAGAACGCCGAGGATTTACAATCACTTACTCGACGCACATTTTCTTCGGTTGATACAGTAGGAGTGGGGCCAGGAACGGGTTGACTTAGAGTAGAGCCTGTTTTACGGAACCTGTTAGTCTACTTTTGTAAAAGGATCTTACTTGGGTCATCTCTTAGTCGGCGAATGTTGTATCGTGTACAAAATTTCCGAAGGGCAGCTGCGCCAAAGTAAGACTCGATAACAAAAGTACGTTGCGCTTCGGTCCAACGTTCCATTGTGACTATTTAACCCTCACGCCGAACGCGTCGATCAAGACCTCTCCCGTATTTACGGTTGCCGCGTTATTCAAATTTGAAATGTGAACTTTCCCACTGGATACCCGTTATCATTCCTTGAAGTCTTTTGTGGGGCAAAAAACCCTTGAATTCTTGGGCAAAGCCATCTCCATGTGATGCTATTTTTCAGACGTACTAAAACTGAATTTTGGGTTTAAAAAGTAGGTAAATTTGGGTTTGGGTTATTTCAAATACAGCCCTTGATTTGTTTAATTTTCATGTGTATGTGCTGTATGCACCAGAATAATCATTTTAAATTCACTAACTACAAAAATAAGTAGTCTGACCAAAGACAGCTAACCATGGATTTATTTCTATAGATCTCATACTACGGATAGCAGATAGTTGCTATGCTTTCTCTCGTTGTCCCAGGGACCAAGCCCATACTGAGGCGTAATCAAAAAGCACGAAACAACTGTCTATGGTTGGCTGTCTTTGGTCGGATGTAGACCACATCGACTATTCGCTATAATCGTCAGCCCCCAGAGGTCACAGTGGTGACTGGTCTGCCAGACGCGAACTGGGATTTCGACATTACCAACTAATACATACACTCTCGCCGTTGTCGATTTTAATAATAGATGATGTTTTGTGCTGCTTTATTACGGTACAGAAACGAGGTATCGAGCGAATACAGTATCTACTCTGCCTTATATGCTTTGCCCGAAATCAATTATTTAAATTTTCTTGTTCTTACCAAAACCATTGACTCAATCCTCCTCATTTGTATGTCCGAGAGATTCCTTTAAATATATATTACGTATTGTGAAAAGCTCCCCATATAGGTAGGGTAGAAACACCTATTTCGCAAAACCAAATTATTTTTTTTGCTGTCAGGTACCGTGGATTCTACAACCGCTGGTTCTTGAAGAAGTTTGAACCAATCAATTGCCTAATTAATATATGCAACATGTTAATAAGTCAGTGTAATTTTCAGTAATATGCAATAAAAATATGGTTATATTCTTCTTTTGTTCAAGTTATATACTATTATGTATATTGAAACACCGTATATAGTTCTACGAATTCTTACCATTATTACTTACAGGTATTACTACACAACTATTATTAACAGTGAAGGTCATTTTAAATTTCAATATTTTAAAGCTCAAATACTATATTAAACCCTAAAGAATTCATTAAAGCTGGTTCATTTGTCAAAATACCATTTTTATTATCTTCCAAAAAATTTAATTTCCGAGACTTGCGACGTTTCGGACGAGGCAGTTATTACAAAAATGGTGGAAGTACTGCGAGCAAATGGTGCCACTTTCACCACAGTTAAAAAAATCTTGGCGATACGTGTACAAAGAAAAACTACAATTCCAGTTTAATTAAACAACATTATCTAGGATACTACGTGCATCTGAGTACCTACGCTGAAGTTCGCGAAGAAGTACTCCACTACGTACCAGTGATGGCCAGACCGATGGTACTCAACTCAAACGTGAAACCAAACCCAGCCTGGAGCCAGATTTACGCTGACGTCACTGATCCCAAGCTCACCAATTGGTTGTGGGTGAACAGGGAACGAAACAGACAAAGGGAACGGTTCATGGGATACAGCAAGTTGAAGCATATGCTGTCAGGAGAGCAGAGTGATAAGAAGTTCGTGCATCAACAGACACAGGTGGGTTGCTATACAGTGCTTTCCAAGACCCTATTTTTTAAACAGGTTAGCGAGGTGAAATTTTGGGTGATGGATGTTAATGATTGATAATGATCATATTTTTATTTTTTCCTTATTTCAGATTTTGCATAATCCATTTCTTCATCGTAATTGACTTTGAAGGAATCCATTATAGAAATCGCCCGTTTAAATATTTTTTTTTAAAAGCGCCTTTTGCACGACAGATGCAAAAACTCCAAGAGTTCACAGTTCCCCAATATGTATCAGTCTATAAAAGATAAAGAGATCTGTGTGTTAGAACAGATTCATACGTTTTCAAATGATATTAGATATTATTTAGCAACTTCCATCAATATGGGTATCAATCAATTCAATTTGAAATCTTTATCTTATACAGATTATGTTTCACCTGATGCCTTTGGCTTAAATATAAACATTAAAAAACCACAACATATTGCTTCTATACACTATATTTCTAGGTGAATGGAAAAGCATGGCTATTAGATACTAATCGGATATTTTTGCTTCTAAAATCGATTTCTTATCGATAATTAAATTATCTTTTATTCTTATTACATGTCCAAACAGATACTTCCAAGGCAAGAAGATTGATATAGCATACTACAGCGATTTAATGATTGGCAGATAGTCTGGGACTGGCGAACGTGGAGGTACCACTAGGTGGACTTCTAAGGCGGGGCCATATTGTCTGCATATTGCGCGCCATGGGTGTTTAGGCCTTAGACCTTCATGATGGTTCAAGTATAAAAAAATGTTGGCAAACATTGTTGAATAAATAGCTAACGGGCTGTTTAAATTAATTAGAGAATTTTAAAAGGATGACGATGTTTTAGTTTTTATCACAAAACAAATTCTGGAGTATCCGGGAAAATCTCAATTTCAGCCAAATGTTCCTGAAGTTTTTGTCCGGCGTCGTTGATTTAGGTGATAGCAGACCTACCGATGACCTGGCCATACTTTATGATAGCGTGACGAAGTTTTCCAAACGCGTGGATAAAAATTTTCCAATCTCTATTTTGTTTTCAGAAACAAGATACACCTGGTGCTAGTCAAACCTACCATATGATGACCTCAGTCTCACTACCCGTATATGATAAAAAACCACGTCAGGTAAGCAGTGTTATCAATTAGCATCTTTGCACTTGCCATAATATCTCAAAGAATATTTATCTGCTCATGGTTTTTACTAGTTAGTAACAGTTTACTTCTCTACTACCACAGAATATAACTGAGAAAGTTCAAATCAACGAAGCAATATGGATAACGGTAACCCGTGAGGTACATTTCACCCTTAATTTTGCCAGGATTGTGTATTATAACCTTAAGCTTTAGGCAGCCGTTAACTTAGACTCCAGTGCTAGTATGAAATAGGCAAGTGTCGTTTGAGTGATAGTGTGAGACTCTACGCAGTTATACTTAGACGGTTGAAATACGTAGCCCACTGCTGACAATATAAATTCCAGTGCTAGTTTGGGATACTCTGCGTGTTTTGCTGTTATACAAGGTTGTCTTAGAATGTTCTTTTTCGTTATAAAAATTGTTTTTGTAATTAGACCAGAGTGAAATAGTGATAGTATCTTAGGTGCGGATTAGAGCGGTTAGTTGAGGTTACAGATTGTAGAAGTTCCCATACATGACAACCAATATGGTTTGAATATATATAATTGGTATACCACGCGATTTTGAAATTTTTAGATTCACTACTACAAAACCTGTCATATCACCATGTATACAGGGTGTCTCCTACCTACACGGTATGAAACTTAAGAGGATTAATGTGACCACGTTAGTCTGCTCGAATCAAACCACATGCAGTATGCCTATATTTTTATGCACTTGTGAGACATCACTAGGCTGGAAATTTTACGCTCTTTTCAAAAATTAAAAATTCAATATGGCGACCATAAGAAAAATGAAAGTTGAGGCAGGTTACGGGAAAACAAAAGACGATTGAGACATGTCACATTTTGACAGTCAACTTAACCGTTTCGGATTTACTAGCAAAAAACATTTCCTGTTTTTCGCCGTCATTTCCAAAGCCAATAGACCGTTCGTAAATATGAGTTTCCTCTAAAACTCCCTCCATTTAACCCTTACTGTAGGTATAACAGGCGCCGAAATCCCTGTATAGAGAACTCTTCTTTATTATACGACGTTTCGCTCCCAGCGACGACCATTTTCAAGTACAATTGATGATAAGGACTCATAAGTCCGTCCAGCCCTCCAAAGCGACAAGCGAGCATGAGCTGGCTCTGGTTTTTCTGTGTACCAGACTCATCACCCTAGTCCATCATCCTGAAAACTTCAAATATCCGCCGAAAACGTGAAAACCCACCTAGAACTGCAACTCAAAACACAACTTTCTAGTATCTTGTGTTCTCTTTATGTCTAATAATAAAAATATCTTTACCACATGCTAAAAACTATTAATGAACAACATGGTTTTCAGTAAGCAGGGTATGCAGAAAACACAAAACATCAAAAAGGTGCATTTTCTGAATAATATGGCTGTGGTGCCCACTAAGGCAACGCTGGATCTAATAATTTCAGTCTACTCAGACCTAAAAAAGCACCTTAATTGTTCCAATAATTGCACCAAATTGGTTTATAGATATTCATGGTATTTTATATACCGCTTATTTTTTTAAACTTCAACGCCCTATATCTCAGAAACGAAGCAACTCCGGACACAATTATGTTCACAGAAACTTTATTCTTAAAACAACCTAACCAATCATCCTCTGGTGTGGTGCCTTAGTTAGGAAACACCCTGTATAGACTTTTATGCTGATAGGTCTCGCGTAATTCGAGATAACCCTTTAAAAATGGTTTTTTATATAAAAAAATATTTTTTAGGAACATATTATTGCCTTTGGGGCCATAAAATAGAGTAGTTACGCTAGCGGTTTATGTATAGTGATATTTTTCTCTAGCAATTTGTGAGAATAAACGAAATATTAACAGTAAGCAAGTAATTACAAGGTTCTGTGCTTTCGCAAGACCATTAATTCCATGCAGTTTTACCGTTTTTGGCATTTTTTTATTGTTGTTAGTTGAAAAGCAAAAAAAACCTTGTTTATCACATGCTAAAAGTTCTATACAAATATTTTCACTCATACTTATTGTGATGCTCTACTTTAGCATAGTTTCAGCGATTGCACGGAACTGATTACCAACTAGCTGTAGAACATAGAAATTAGTACTATACGCTGTTTAATTACTCAATTCTCAAAATACGAACATGACTTGAACTTGAATAGTAATAAAAATAACGTTCTGTTCCAGGAACGTGTTGCTAATCTTTTGGGCGTAGCAGGAACGGATGTTCCTATTGAGTACATCCAAAGACTCATGTTACCATACAGGGTAAGTATACAGGGTGTCCAAAAAGCAAGCATACGCCAAAATGGCTCGAAAAATATGTTTCCTAGAAAAACATGTTGTACATCGAAGTTGAGAAAAATACGTGTCATAAAGAGGGAGCAAAAAGTTGTAAGGTTCGATAAAGGTCAACAAATGGTGTCCTGAAACGTGAACTTGGCTATGACCGTCAAGGTTATTAGATGATCAAGATGCTCAAGTATGTCCAAGACTTGACTAGGTTACTTGGAGATTAAATGAGTTTCTAACATTAAACATATACTTTTGATTCCTAAAATTCTATGATCAAGTGTTTGAATTGATTTGAAGGACAGAAAATTTTTTGAGTAAGTACCTTTTGTCGGGGATATCACAAAGTCAAACATTTTATGCTCATAGTCACTGTCATGTACTTGATAGTCAACTTTGCTTATTTGTTTGTTGCAGATTTATTTAGCATTAATGCTGCATTATCAAAATAAATGTCAATGATATTCAAGGTAACTTGGACATCGAATAAATTTTTACCGGGGTACTCCTATTTTTGCTTCCAGATCAATATTCACATCCCGTAAAATACTCGATTATCGTGAATCCTGCTGTTAAGGTCATGTTTAAAGTACACTTTTTGATGACTCTATTTAAGCCCTCCAACATTTCTACGCAAGATTTTTCTCTACGTAGCATATTTTTTGATATATTCTATTCTTATATGCTTTAAAGTTTAATGTGATCTTGAGCGTCATTGTCAAAGTGTTCAAAACGAACTACGTTGAAAGTAAAATTCCCGGTGTCTTGGCCTTCAAATGACGTTTGAGGTTGCATTTAAGGTCACCGTCAGATAACTCTTTCCAAACTTTCGAGATATTTTGATGAACCTTATTTTTGGACGCACCCTGTATAGCGCATATATGGAAATATCTAATGAACAGGAAAATAATACAACATTTTCACTGTCAAGTTTATACGAATACATAAGCCAAGAACAAGTAAACTACTTTGTCTCTTTTATATTTTTTAGCTTGGTGTGAATGGGTACGCCTTCATAGTTACTAACAATGGCTATATCCTAGCACATCCAGACTTC
The DNA here is from genome assembly GCA_963669975.1 of Acanthoscelides obtectus. Lineage (NCBI taxonomy): Eukaryota > Metazoa > Arthropoda > Insecta > Coleoptera > Chrysomelidae > Acanthoscelides > Acanthoscelides obtectus. The sequence continues at coordinate 38,620,316 of CAVLJG010000007.1, read as the reverse complement.
CGCCCAGTAGTAAGTTTAACACGATGACAGCTTTTCTGAAATTCCTCAAATCTCAATTTATTTTAGTTTGAAGGCATTTTGAAGCCATCGTATAACAGGGTAGACGTCATTGAAATAGAAATACCCGAGGATGAGACTGAACCAAGAAATTTTAGTGATGCCATCAAAGAATTTCGTAGAAAAATCGTTTTCCATAACAGGGGGAATGCCACGTTTAGGATAAAATCGCATTTGGACGACATGGTGAGACATCCACTTTTCTATATTTCTATACAGAAAGCTCTGACAGCTGAGACGTACATGTTCCGAAGCAATAACTCACCGTTCATTTAATAAAGAACAAGTATCATCATGTCACATGTTGCTTATAAATATTTTCGACATCTTTGCATATTCGTTGTATAATTGTATAAGTGGATATACGGAAAAAGCCATAAAAGTCACAATAAAAATTGAGGCTAGGATCAAATTTGTCTAGTCTCCTTGGTAAAAAAAGCATCAAGTTAATTTTGTATACCTAAGTCGTCAAAATTGACTTATGCACAGGAATATTGTTGAAAGTTGTCGCTCTTTGATTCAGAACAGTAAGTTTTTCCTCAATCCGCAACATTCTGGTATGTCTTGTCTCCTACTGTCCGCATCGTGACCTTCTTGCTCACGGCGTTTGCACGAGATAAAAGAACAAACGCAGCGAAGAATGGAGACGTCCATGTATATGCACTCGTGACGCACCAGCAGCATGTTGAAGATCCTCACTGTAAACTAGTATCAAATCAATAAGTTTGTTGTTGTTATACTAATGTGCCGTTTTTGTTTTTTCAAACCCGATTTGTAAACAAACAGCTCTGTTTACCTGCACGATGCGAGGTGTTGGATAATGACGCATGTCGTAGCCAGGAGCGGGTTACATGTCGCAGAACTTTCGGAACCCGATCTATGAGTTACTAGAAAAAATTGCTTGTTGTGCAAGAAACGCTTTGCAAAGGAAACTGTCAGCTTCAACATCATTTCAGTTTTACTTCTCACTCCTACTAGTGAAGAAGTTTTTCAATCCAGAAATATATATATATATATAAATATTTTGAAAATAAGGTCACGAAAAACCATGTCACTCATTTCTGTCGGTCTGGCAGTCAGTTTGTCTGTCGGTCGGTCCGCAAATCCTTACCCCTTCTATAACGTGGGAAGTACTGCTCGGATTTGGATGAAATTTTCACACATGGTTACCACAATGCCAGGGACTAAATCGCTTGTCAGGTTTTGAAAATCAGTCTAGTTGCGGCGGAGCTAAGTGCCGAACACCAAAAAAATTAAAATCGCTAAAACATCAACAAATTGGGGGGTGGGGATTATAGGACAGTGGGGGAGGGTGCATCACAATTCTTTGATGTTGGTATATTAATACACTTCCAATCCCGGTAATCATACGCGCTGTTAGACATATTTCACAGATCATGGATTTCCCCGTATATTTGACCTTGAAAGTTCGTAAAATATTTTCATCAGACACGACAGGCGAGTTACCTATCGGTCGCACTTTCCGTGCGCCACGGGATTGTACATATTGCATTTTTGGCAGTGGATCTGAGTAACTTACCCAGGAAGGTGACGTGATATCCACATACGAGGCATGCGCGATATCTATATGCGAGCATTATACTTGGAGTATAATTTAGTGAGGTTACTTGATTTCGTGAGGAAATATTCCATATTATATAGACGTCAACTTATCTATCAAAAAAATACCTGCTCCTGGTATATACGCCAAGTGTGAAAAACATCGTACCCAATCTTCTGGAGAAGTAACCATACAAGAGATAACACCAGTAAGTACTTACAGAAACGTTAGCAGCTCTTCCGAGGACGAACCAAGCATTTTCGGTCATTTTTCTTTAACCTCTCGCGAAATTGTCACAAAAGTCACATTTTTGTCAAGAAATATCAACTTTCAGCCTGGCCTATACATAGAGTTTTTATCCGATATGACTAGACGAAAAAAGAAGGATGAAGAAGAGCAACAAGAAGACAAAGATGAAAGCTATTTATTCAAGAATAATGCAAATACAACTATAGAGCAAGAAGTACAGTACCTGAAGAAGCTATTAGAAACAAAGAATGAAATAATTTTAGATAAAGAGAGGTATATCAATCAATTAGTTAATGAGAACAGACGTTTACAGGAGCATTATGAATTGATCATTAGCAGTATAGTGAATAAAGAAACCATAATCACTTCTTTGGGGAAAATAAATGAAAGAGTTGAAAAAAATAGAAGCTACTACCTCATACACCCGTTGTAATGATGTAATTAAATCGTATAGTGGGGCTGTAAAAGAGTAAAAAAAAGCAGAGATGAGAAGAATGTAGATAAAATTAATAATACACAAAAGTTGATGATAAAAAGTACGGACAAATCAAACTCTAATGTGTTGGAAGAGCATTGATCCAGCTAAGTCAAATATCTGTGTGAACTCTGTGAGGAGGGTGAATAACGGCATCATTCTTAGCTGCGAAAATGAAGCATCATTGTCCAAGCTGATGGCGAGTATATAGGGAGAACTCGGTGCGAATTTCACTGTCAATGAGATCAAGAAATATCGCCCACGCATGGTGATAAATAATGTAGAATGCGCCTACACAAAATCTGAGGGATTAATCGAGAAGATCTTGTCCCAGAATGAATTTGGTATTTTCAGTAGTGATGATATAAAAACTGTAACCACTTTCAGATGTTCCGAATCTACTTTAAATGTTGTCATTGAGGTCAGCTCAAAATTTAGAAAAACGTTGCTAGATAGAGGTCATATATACATGGGTCGGCAAAGATGTCCTGTGGGGGATTATGTACGAATTATACGCTGCTATAAATGTTCAGGTTTTGGCCACATGGAAAAAAATTGCATACATTCTAAAGTATGATGTCCTTTATGTGATCATGAGATCATTTGGAAAAAAAATGTAAATCTGCTTTTAAGAATTGTTCAAACTGTATGAATCACAATTCTAAATTCAACACTCAATTTGATACTAGTTATTCTTCTAAAGACTTAGATTGTCCAACTTATAAAAAACATGTTACATACTTGAAATCTAGAATTGAATATGAATAGTGATAAGTTCAAGGTTTTAAAATTTGGTCATATAAACTGCAGATCAGTTTTATCAGGATTTCATGTATTTAGTACACTGGTTCAAAACAACAAGCTTGATATTGTTGGAATATCGGAAACGTGGCTATCAAAAGATATATCTAATGACCATATAAGAATGACTGGATACAACTGCTACCGCTGTGATAGAGATGGGCGAGGTGGTGGGGTTGCAGTCTTTGTAAACAACCACTACAACTCTTCCATAATTTCATTTGGGCAAGGCCCAAGTCTTGAATATATATGGTTGAAGGTGCAGCTTCCAAAACAAAAAATTGCTATTGGTATATTCTATCATCCCGCACACAGCCGGTAATACCTTTGATAACATGTTGCCTGCCATATTAGCTGAATATGATGATATCATCCTTGCAGGGGATATCAATGTTAATTTGCTTTTAGTTTATAACAACTTGACTCAATGCCTTGATTCTTATAATCTGAAACAGGTGATATCGGAACCGACTAGGATAACTGAATCGACACTCACTCTCTTAGATCCTATTTATTTGAGCAAGCCTGAAAGTTGTCTTAGGAGTGACACTATTAATGCCGATATGATTACTGATCACTATTTAACCTTCTGTGATATACGTATTGCACTTCCTAAAAATCAACAGAAATTTGTGACATTCAGGGATTTCCATAGTTTAAATGAAATAGCGTTTGAACAAGGTCTCAAGAGTTTTCCATGGTGGCATATTATATCGATAGATGACATTGAAGATAAAATTAACTTTTTAACAGATAGTATTTTATGTTTATTTAACGTTCACTGCCCAAAAAAGGTAGTGCGTGTAAACAAAGCTCCAGCTCCTTGGTTGGATGATAATATTAAACTTGTGTTCAAGCAGACAGCTGAAGCTTTGTCAAAGTTCAAACGTGATCGTACAGCCGCCTCTTAGCAACAGTATACATATTTCAGAAATCGTGCATTAACGCTCGTGCGAAGAGGAAAAAGAGATTATTTACAAGCTGTTCAAAATCAGGATATAAAAAAGTTTTATAAGACCCTAAAGACTTTAAAAGTTCAATCTCAGAAAGATTCTACAATTCCCGCGAGCTTGTCAGATCCGTATAAAATAAATGAGGCATTCATTTCAATTTTCGTGAATAGTGGTTTGGCTTGTGCTGATAAAATTGCATATTACCGAACTAATAGAAATAACTCAAATTTCAATTTAATAAAGTGACTATTGACACCGTTGTTAAAATTATACATAAAATAAAGTCAAATTCTAGTGGTACAGATGGAATAACTTTGCATATGATACTACTACGTATACCTTAAATTGATGTGTACTTAACGCATATTATAAACTGCTGTTTAGAGAGGGGATATTTCCCCAATCAGTGGAAACGCGCTGTAGTTATTCCGCTACCTAAGTGTTCTGATCCTACTAACTATGGTCAACTGAGACCGATCAGTCTACTGCCAATTTTTTCTAAAGTATTGGCACGCGTTGTTTACGAGCAGCTCTGCGCCTACTTACGTAATATTCTAACAAAATTATTCCATCTAAACAATCTGGATTTCGACAAGGTCATAATACAGCTTCGGCACTCTGTGATTTAACAGACAATATAACAATGGCACTTAATAACCAAAAAGCAGTAGCTCTCATACTTCTTGACTTTACTAAAGCATTTGACACCATTAATCACTCACTTCTTATATCTAAATGCAGTTATTATGGATTTTCTGAAAAACCTCTTTCGTTTATTCAAACCTACCGGTATCAAAAAGTTCGTCTAAATCAACAGTACTCTACGGAACAAAAAATTTGTTCTGGTGTACCACAGGAATCAGTCTTAGGACCGCTATTATTTTCATTAGATATCTCAGATTTAGAAACAGAGGTAAAATCATGCAGCATACAATTTTTTGCAGATGATACTCAAATTTTCTATTCATTTAGGAGTAATGACTTGGAAACGGCAAATAATAAAATTAATCAAGATCTTGCCCAAATTGAAAAGTTCAGTAGTAGTCATAATCTTCGTTTGAACACTTTGAAGACAAATATGTTGGTATACGCAAATAGAACAAAAAAGAATACCTTAAAAAAGGACATAGACATACATTTAAAAGGTAATAAATTAATTCCTGTGGATCATTCGAAAAACCTAGGTATTATAATGGATGATGACTTAAAATTTGTTGCACACGTGAACTATCTAATTACTCAGTGCTACGCTATTCTCAGAGTTTTATTTGCAAATAAATCTGCGAGAAAGCAATTGTGTGAATATTTCGTGTTTTCAAAGATATCGTATTGCTTAGTGGTTTACTATCCCTATTTAGATATTATAACAAGAAATCGTATTCAAAGTATTATGAATACATGTTGCAGACTTGTAAATGATCTCAGAAAATATGATCATATATCGAATGTCATTAATGAACTCAAATGGATGAAAATTGATAAAATGTATAAGTACCAGCTCCTAAATCTGACTCATAAGGTTCTTTATTCAAAAACACCGTCATATTTAGTAAACGAATTCATACGTAGAGGGAATATGTATCGTATTAATATTAGATATAGAGAGACTTTTTCAATTCCTCGCCACAGCACGTCTCTATTTCAGAATACATACATTTACAATGCGATCAAATCATATAATTCTTTAGACCGCAGTTTAAAAGAAACCAATCCATTATCTGAATTCAAGAAAAAAGTGAAAGAAGTTCTATTGATCAGCAGCGAAATCGGTTGTAACCCATAAGTGTCCTCATATTTTCCTTATGTATTTACTTGGATTATACTTTATTCTGTCGTTATTGTATACAGGTGCCTATTAATTTTCAACAAATTCTTTTTTTTTTACATCTCGTATTGTTAAGGGGGTTAGATGGTAGAATAGATATATAATCTAGATCTCGCCTCCTGTAAGAATATTACAAATAAAAGACGTTAATTGTTATTATTATTATTATTATTATATTATAGTAAGTATATATAAGTATGTGTTAACAAATATTTTAATCACGTATCAAACATTGCTGACAAACAGTTTATCTAATCTGAGGAAACTTCATTCCATGAAAAGCTCAAATAGTGCATTAATGGTGCTCGCAAAACCCACGTTTTTTATGCCATTGCACTACATGGAAGATTGTGGTAGATGTTGTTTCGATGGCGTGGGAAGTATATAGTCAATCTTCTTGACGCCATTTTTTGATAAGCACTCTGAAAGTCTTTAGTGCGTTTCCTGCATGTCTTGTTGGCCATTTATTAATGTGACTCAATTATAATATTATAACGTATAATCAAACAATTTCTTTATTTCAGAAACGGATCATGGTGCAAACAAAACACTATTACTACATGGGCATAAATGGCACCCCCTTTAGTTTAGTCATCTCGTTACCACATAAATATGGCTTCAATCGAATTCAGCATCCTGTTGAAAACGACATCCACAGGATGCGATCTAACGATAAGATTAAAGGTTCCTTAGCCCAGTTTTTTACGGGGAACTGGACCATTCATCCAGACTGGTAAGTCGCACACTGTTTTTCAATTATCAATTTTTGTGGTCGTAAAGGGTTTTTTATGAAACTTGGCCTCAAATTCCGGCCTCTTTCCTATATTTTTTTATTTTGTTTGTAGGCAGTACTGCCGGTATCTGGATGATAAAGAATCCTTTAACACGCCGGAGGAAGAATTTCTCCATTTTCTCAAGAAAATGGAAGGACCCGGGTGGAAATGGTCAAAAGAATGTACGTTACCACACCTATCTTCAAAATATCAACCATTTGTTGTTCTTATTATTTTTGGCATCTATATATATACAGAGTGGCGCATCGAAAACGAAACAGACGCATTTACTGGCAGCTCAGTTTTTTTTTTTGAAAAACTGGGACCCGTCGATTTTGTTTTCGAGGGGGAAACTAGTTTGGCAAAAAATCACGTTAGCACGTGCAGCCCGCTAGGCGGGGGTGACACCACCCCCAAAATCTTAAATGGAAAGGGGGGTCGAGTGGTACCTTATTTTAAAGGTAATGTACTTCAGTTCAATAGTTTTGAAGATTTATTGATTTAAAGCTTAAATAAAACTAATACATCATCATTAGTGGAGATCAATACATTTGACAGCAAAGTAATTTAAAAATGAATAATGAACTGACCCGTTGGGCAAGTAAATGTTGAAAATGGCCACCATGACTCTCTATGCAACAATAAAGATTTTACTCAAAACGTTGCCGGACATTTTGCAATATTTGAGGAGTAATTTGAAGGCACCCATTCACAATTCTTTGTCGCAGGTCATCTAATGATGTTGACTGAGTAGCATAGAATTTTCTTTTTAAATGACCCCACATAAAGAAATACAAAGGTGATAAATCTGGTGATCTTGGGGGCCATTCAATGGCACCTCTTCTACCAATCCATCGATCTGGAAACGTCTGATCTAAATATTGTCGAACGCGTAATGTGTAATGTGGTGGGGCACCACCCTGTTGGAACCTATTCGCAATGTACCGCAGATCATTCTGATTTTCAATTATGGCTGTTAATGCAGGATCTATGGCGTCTTCCAGTAATTCCAAATACATTTCACCCGTCAAATTTCCAGGTAAGAAAAAAGGACCAACTAAATGATCGCCAAAAATACTAGCCCAAACATTTAATTTTTGTGACTGCTGTGTATGAACCTCATGATAAATTCTGGGATTAGAATCGGACCAATATCGGCAGTTATGACGATTTACTACGCCATTTAAGAAAAAGGAACATTCGTCGGAAAAGCACGTGTTGAATAGAAAATGTTCATCGTTTATAATTCGTTCACTCATATCTTCACAAAATTCTAATCGCCGATCAAAATCGTCTTCATTAAGTTCTTGTACCAGGTGAATTTTATACGGATGAAAACTATGGGCCTTTAGAATCTGTTGAACAGTACGTCGATTAACACGACACACAGTCTCCAATTTGCGGGTACTCAACGTAGGATCTACATAAACTTGCCCTAAAACCCCTACTTCTATTGCTTCGTTCCTTATGGGATTTTCAATGTTGCGTTTTTTATTGGCGACTGACCCAGTTTCCCGAAATTAAGCTACAAGTTCTAGAACATATTTTCGATGCACGTTACTGTTCTCATGTTGCTCATTAAATATTTCTGCTGTTCTATTAGCGCACTGATTATTTCCGGAAAATATTTCGATAATTTCAATTCTTTCTGCTGTGGAATATACCATGGTTAATTTATGTAATAAAGCGTTACAAGTTGTTTTAGCAACAAAGTTTGGTCAAATCAATCGCAAACTATGTACTAAATTCCTATTTAAAATAAGTACGAGATATTTCCTTATCTTTCTTCAAGAAATAACTTTTTTGCCACAAAAAAACGCTCCAATAGCTATTTTCAACCACAAAATGATAAACAAACTATGGGCGCAGTGAAGAAAAGCATTTACTGATTAAGTAAATTCTTTTAGTCAAATTTCTTCTGAAAGTAGTACAAACTAATCTGATGTACCTATTAAAGTCTACTTTAAGCATTAAATCAATAAACCTTCAAAACTACTGAACTGAAGCACATGTATTTTACATCATTATAAGGGGATTGAAGACCTTTAAAATAAGGTATCACTCGACCTCCCTTTCCATTTAAGATTTTAGGGTTGGTGTCATACCTGTCCAGGGGGTTGCACGTGTTAACGTAATTTTTTGCCAAACATGTGTCCCGCTCGAAAACAAAATCGACGGGTCTGAGCGTTTTTCCAAAAAAAAAACTGAGCTGCCAGTAAATGCGTCTGTTTTGTTTTCGATGCACCACCCTGTATGTCGTTGCCACATCGCAAAATTTCATGAAAGGTATTATTATCCAGATGAATGATGAATCGTTTGTCGATATGATCACCAAAATGCGCGCGTATTTCATGTAATGGTCAAGCTTATTTGATTAAATCGTAAAATAACTACATTAATTACCGATAAAGGCGCTAGGAGCGCTTTGATTATGTCAACACGGCGGCCGTTAATAACAAAGTTGCTTTTCTGAGTGAAAATTCGAATAATTCGTTACTAAATGAGAAAGATGGTGAAATTAAAAGGTGTTAGAGTTTTTTTGTTTTGTGATCACCCTATTTGACGGTATGATCAATCGAAAATAATCAAATCTTTAAACGTTGGATATTTAACGATATGGTCAAATTTAGCTGCCTATTTCATGAAATGGGAAACTCCACGGTATAACCACAGCACACGTATTAGACATATTACTAATGATTCTTTCAAACTTATTCCGTAGGTGATCGAAAATTGATCTGTAAAGTGGTAGCTGATGCCAAGATCACATCATGGTTCAATCAAAACATCACTACAACCACCAAGGAGGAAAATGGGTATGTACAATTTTTGTGATTACCTATCTATGTGGAATAATTATGTTATACAAAACGTCTAATGTCTCTCTTTTTATTGATAAGACCCATGTCGATTTTGATGGCATTGGCAAGGTACAGTATGAAAATGTTATAAAAATACTTAAAAAATCTCAAACATACATCCATCAGCATGCATTTATGATGAAAGTGAATGTCAAATTTTATGGATATTCTAGACCTAAGAGGACGTTTAAAAAATGTATATAAAGCTACTCAGAATCATACCTTAGCTCTAATCAGTCAATCATGCAGGTTGCTGTTATTGCTCAAACTTAGAAAAGCGTTACAATTTTTTATTGATGATTTATATTTAGTACTTTTTTATATACGGTGATGTTTAAAATGTTGCCAGAAGAAAGGAAATGATAGTCAGATAACCGTAGAATCAATATGAACGGCATTGAAATTCAAACTGTTCGGTGCAACTGCAGGGATATAATGTTGATATACCCACATTATGTAGTAACGTGCATGACACATACACACCTACTTATAAATAATGTGGAATTTTAAGTGATGATTATGTTTTTCCCCTTTATTATACCTACTGCTGACCAAGGAGTATTTTATTCGTTCATTTTGAAAATATCATGCAGCCCAGGAATCCAGGATCTGATACATTTCTCTAATTAAGTAGCTATTTTAAAATTTAGGAATAATTACCTGATCTAGTTTAGCATACAGGGTGTGCCATCTTTTATGTCGGTATGTAACCATGAAATAACTTCGAAAAAGGAAAACCGATTTCTATATATCGGGTATTTTATTAAATGTGGTCCTTTACAATTTATTGGGACTAGTTTTTGAACACAACATCTATCAAGTGGCCACCTTTATTGGCCAAAACAAAATGTGCCCGTTTTGCTGCGTTTTCCATTACTTTTTCGAGCATCTCTGGTGGTATAGCGGCGATTGCGGTTCGAATATTTGCCTTGAGTTCTTCAGTGGTCTGGAGCTTGCTAGCGTATACTTCACTTTTCAAATAACCCCACAAAAAGAAATCCGGTGGGGTCAAATCTGGAGACCTGGCCAGTCAATGTCACCTCTTTTTGACATCAGACGTCCGGGGAATTTTCGTTGCAGAAACTGGATTGTTTCATTTGCAGTGTGGCATGGCGCACCGTCTTGTTGTAACCAGTAACCATCAAGACCTTTTTCGCACATTTGTGGACAGACATAATGAGCCAACATCCACCGGTTTCGTTTTCGTTGGAGAAAAATGGCCCAATGATGGTTTCCGGTCATGGAACGGTATTTCGTGGATCTCATGTGGATTTGTATGGTATACATGATGATTTGGCCGCAAATTTTGGCTAAAAATTAGAATACATCATAACCGCTAAAGTAAAAAAGAATCGAGTCATATGTATGCAACAGAAGTACAAAGAAATGAGCACCAAAGATGTATATGAATCACCTGGTGTATCTAAAAATCAATTTTCTCCAATTTATGTAGTGTCCCGGTGAGGACCCGAGAGTTCCTGCAATTCACTTCGCAAGACGATGAGACGGCGGCTCGATCTTCATTTGTTGACATAACTTTTTATTGTCTTTTAGACAGATTTTAACTTCACTAGCTTTGGAGACGTTTAGAGCTATTTTATTATCTGAATTTATTTTATGCAATGTGGATGACCTATTGTCATAAAAAAATTCAGATGACTCCTACGGATATGGATAATCCTTATTGATATAAATAATCGTGGAAGGTGTTTGTACGTGAATTTAATAACGGTTAGTGAAGACTGATTATTGCAAATACGCGAATCGTTAATAACAATATTTATTCTAAAAGACATAGAAAAAGGAGCATCTAAGAAATATTAATGTATTACTAATATTCTCTAGGTGTATGTTTGCTTAGGGTAGGACAGAAAACAATCAATTTTTCTACCATGTCCATAGTTTGCGATAAATAGGCATTTGACCATTGTTCAATACGTTGTAGAGAGCTGCTTTAATATCTTCATTACACCTAGAGTGAGAAAATGTTTAACAGCATGGCCAGTTTGATAAAAGGTTTGTTAGTACAGCGATCGGTACCTTGTCGGTGACTGTGTCTGGGATTCGGCAGTGTCAATTTTCGGTCTATACAGGGTGTCCGCAAAGTTGGGGTTTTCCTTTACACGACGTGCAGATCTTGAAAACATAAGCAATTTTTCTTAGTACCATATACACCAATGTCTTAAGGGAACCGAGATAAAGGGCTCTGCAACATCAAAAATATCTGAATACCGTCCTGTAGCCGAGACATCCCCGAGTGGTCCTAGAACACTAGCTCAACCCGACGACAGGACTGGGTTGGGGTCAGTATGTCAGGTCAGTGTGCAACCTTGAACCGACGGTTACCGTCACGCGTGTAGAGGTAATCGCGTAGACGAGAATCCCTCAACAACCACTAGAGACTTGGCTAGAGAAGTGCAAGTATCAAAAACTAAAGTGTGGCAAACGCTGCGTGAAGAGGGGCTGTATCCGTTTCACGTCCAACGTGTACAAGCCCTTCAACCTGACGATTTTCCAGCAAGAGTGCGGTGTCGTGAGTGGTTGTTGCATCAACATGACAATAATACGGACTTTTTGAAGTGCATATTGGTGACAGACGAATCTACGTTCACGCGTAATGGGGTGAATAACTTTCGCAACACTCATGTTTGGTCAGTAGAAAATCCGCACGCGGTCCGTCGGGCACATTTTCAACAAACATTGTCGGTGAATGTTTGGGCTGGCATGGTGAACGGTATGCTCATTGGACCATTTATTCTCCCAAATTGATTGGACGGGATGCAATACCTAGACTTTTTACGCAACATTTTGCCTTCCTTGTTTGTCTGCGTCTGCTCGGTAGCGCATCAGCTGATTTCATTTTCTGTTGGAGCGGTATGATTTCGGGCAGAGACGTACTTAGCCCTTCTCGTCAACTGGAGAGTGAGTACTTTTTCCTTTATTTTTTCTACTTGGCCGCCCTCGTTTCACTACACATTACCTTTGTTATTTCAAGGGTAGTTGTTTCTGAAAAGGAAAACCCCAACTTTGCGGACACCCTGTATAGTTTGGGACTCGATCACCGACAGGCTGGCGTCAGCTCTACGGACAGGGCTAAAGGCCAAATAGTGGGCTTAAGTGAGGCTGGTTGGCCCTTTAGGAAAATATCCACCGGGATACACAGACTCTAAAAATGGTAGTAGTTTGTTGTCGGGCATGGAATCAGGAAGACCGTTCACAAAGGATTAGACGTAAAGGGCGTACCAGAAGAACGGTCTAACATCAAGTTTGCCTCATTAGGCTTTTGGCTCTAAGGGTCCGCTTCTCGTGCAGAAGGTCAACTTCGGACCAATGGTTTGGACAGCATGTAGATGCTATTACATTGCGAATTGTTTATCGCCGGATCCACAGTTTTGGACTTACTTCTTACCATCCTCAGTTGTCCTAGCTATCACTCTTAGGCATAGAAGAGATCGGCTGGCTTGGTGAAGACAACGGCTGGACTGGGACCTCGAATGGAGTACCATTCTCTTTAGTGATGAATCTAGATTCTTTTGAGGGTGATCATGCAAGGGTGAGGAGGCGACGAGGTGAAAGACTAGATTTTCAATTTTCTATGAAAATGCATTGTAATTATCGTTTTGGGGCTGTCGCTCGCAGATCATTTTTTATGATCCGCCATGCGTTGCATCTAGGAGGTGAGAGAATCACATGTTTTGCCTTATATAGGGACGCTCGCCCACTTTTTCAACAAGATAATCTGCGGCCACGTATAGCCAGAATTACGTTTGTTCATTTTGAAGACAATCAAGTCGATTTGTTGCCTTGGCCTCTAGATCGCCCGATCTTTCACCCATTGAACATGTGCAAAGAATAGTACTCCGCTGACCCCATCACCCACAGACTCCAACGGAACCTTGGCACGAGGTACAAGTGGCCTGGGATGAGATACCTCAAAAGGAAATCGTTCACCTGATTAGGAGTAAAACGATCATGGGATTTTAAAGGTATTATTATAGGTATGTTCAGTGAATAAGCTGTATCGGGGAGCTCCGGCAATATTTCTTTTCATATAAAAAAAATATATTTTTTGAAAAACTACCGTTGGCCTTATTAGGAACCCAGGTATCCAAATAAGGCCATGATCTGGTTTTCAATAAAGCCACGCTCAAAATATAAAACAATACTGTTGAATAAACAAAGTTATATTTTTAACTAACAACAATAAATAATTCTTAAATCCAGATAGATTTCAAGTAAAAAAATCAACTTGTTTTTTCCTTCGCATTGATGACAAACAAATGATACCTTATCGCCTCTACACAAGCCTACACATCCCTCATGGACATATCTTAAGCATATGCAGCAGCGGTGGCCGCAGTAGTAGACTCTTCGGTCTCCTGATCAGTCGCCGTGCACTGTGCGGGTTCGAGTCCCGTCCCAGGAGAAATTTTTCTCTTGGCTATGGATGTTGTGATTGTCCGTAGGTGGTAGACGGTCTCTGACTGTCGAACGCGGATCTCGTAGGCGGAGCCAGAATGTGTGCATGTTGCGTGTACACGTGTTCCCTCGCCAGAGTCCGTGTGGCGTTCCCCCTTTTCGCATGTATCCCCCTATAGCCCCACGGTACCCAATGGGTGCTTAGGGCTTAGGCCTTCGTGGTAGTTGGAGTACAAGTAAAAAATATTACACACAGACGGATGTCACGTAATTCATATTTATCGCATATGAATCAGTCGAAGTTTTCGTCTTTATTCTTCTGGGAACCATTTAACATGGCCTTATTAGGCACATCTAACCTTAAATATTCAATTTACAAAATTGAAAACATTCAAAACCTGGCAAAAGCAAGTAACTATCTGCATATGCCTTACAGACTTACCTGATCGAATTAACAAGAGATTCCGTAAAAAGAAGCAGACAACATGCAACAACGAAGATAAATTTAAAGCAGAAATTTTATAAGGCACATGTTGAAAATCGACGCTGTCCTACTGCGCCATCTAGCGCCGCTCCACAGCTGCTGAATTTATGGCTGCTAACTGCTCTCAATAAATGTGTAGAACTGCAGAAATCTTCAATTTTAAATGTCAATAGTTTCTGTAAAATCGACGCAAGGCCTTATTTGGTAGAGGGACTTCCGTGTGCATAAGGCATCGTGGAGTCCCAGCAAATTATTAATTTTTGAATTTTTTCCAACAGCTTGATTTGTCTGAAATTTTGACCAATCACCTAACTGTAAGAGACATGTATCAAAAAATTGTTGTAATGAATTGATTATTACTGTTCTTTTTTCTATGTCAGTTCTTTTTTCTATGTCAGTCGCGTCAGTTGTTTGGCTTATTTATCACGGTATAATCTCAGTAATTCTTGCATAGGTGATCTTGGAAAGTGACTCATGTCATAGCAGGATGTTATATTTTTAGCGGTATCTGCTTTGGTGGCAAAGATATAAGAAACCAGTGTTCGTAAAGATCTTATAATGAGAATTTTTTATTTCATGCAGAGCGGAACTAGTGAAAAAGATAGGAATTGTAGTAGCTTTCCTGGCTACTCACAGTGGCCTTACAAGATGGCAAGACTTTCCTCAAAATATCAACAGCTCAGAACATGAACCGTAAGTAGCTTTTTTTGGAAAACATGATATTTGCCTTATATATAAATAAAAGATACTAATACTATCTTCATGTTAATAACCTGACGTCCACATGGAATAGCCTGGTCTCAATCAGACGGAGAATAACACTGTGGTCATTTATTGAAATCGAGGTTCTTTGTATTTTTTCAATTATCATCTAATACCTCGAATTTTGATCTTTTATCACAAGGTCGCTACTATGATATAGATGAAATAACTATTTGTGCCATATGCCATTGAAATAAATATATTTTATTTTCTATAGTCTGAGTTCAAGTTAACAAACAATCTACTCAGGTTTTGTTACAATTCTTAGAAGTAAGTGTATTCTTCATTTCTTTTCTTAGTAATTTCCACATGTTACACAACAAAGCCATAGACGAAATTTGGTACAGAAGGGCAGTAGAGCATCACTATGTAGACCCGAGCAATTTCGTGTATGCAGTGCCTCATGACGTCGGTAACTCATCTCACACTTTGGTGACCGTCAGCCACGCCATCTTCAAAGAGGATGGTGCCAAAAAGGCACCAGCTGCTGTAGTGGGGTACCAGTTTTACCATAGGGCCTTACATCAGCTGTTTACCAAGATTACTAGCAGTGTAAGTTGCATAATAGAATTACCTATCGGAGGCTTTTTCACAGCTATATAGAATGTTTTGCCCCCAAAAAGTATATTCTGAGTGCTTTCAATATTAACTTGGCGACTAAGTATTGTTATCACGAAAAATATCGAAAATCAGATATTATGTTTTTTGGATGATACATCACATGCACCTCGCGAAGAATATTGTCACTTATTTCCGTCGGAGTGTCTGTCCGCTAATTCTTAGCTCCTCTATAACTCGGGAGGTACTGCTCGGATTGTGATGAGATTCTGACGGAAGATTACCACTATGACCAGGACGAAAACAAGTAATCAAGTGCTACGGACAAAAAACGCAAAAGACAAAGCGAAAAGGGCTGAAACTTTGTTTTTGGACGATTCATAGGATCCTGAACGTTTTCGCATGATTTTAAAGTGTTCAAAATTGGGGACTGGGAATCGAAGGTAGTAGGGATTATGAATATTGCATCTCTGGAATAATTAAAAGACGTTCTACCCTTAAGGCGTTGCTGATCCCGGTCATGTTATGCAACAGATAAGTAGATATAATGTTACACAAATTTCAACTTTCGATTCTGTTTGAGGCTTTTGAGTAGATTTTACCCAGGCAATTTTTAATTATACATATGCGTAGTTAACTTAATAGATAGGTAAAATTGTCCCACTTCGTTTGATCAGCTACTACTACGACAGTTTACTCGAATAACGTAAAGAACTCTGTCAAATAGGTTTGTTCGATATTTCATTTGCAATTGGTTTAATCAATTTTTGTTAATTATACATATTTCATGTGGCATTAGGTATGGAAATAACCCAAACATAATCTAATTGATGACAAAACTACAGAGAGAGAAGTACAGAATTGGCGTAATTCTCTCATCTCAAAAGTAGATGAGCTATTAAAGTAACATATATATATATATATATATATATATATATATATATATATATAATACAATACAAATAGGTTTATTCACTGTTCAAAAAGTAATTTCAGTATATAAACATAGATGTATATTTTAAATGAGGTATAATTAAAATTCTGGCAAGTCTTAGAAAATAGGAAGAAATACTGTAGCAATAACATATTAATTTTTCTCCATGCCTCTAGTGTGGTGATATGCCTTGTAAAAGGACCTGCGAGTCAGAAGAGCTGCACTGCGTGATTCTGGACGACAACGGTTACGTGATTATCAGTGATAGCCTGCAAGAAACCGGCTACTTCTTTGGAAAAATTCGATCAGACGTGATGCACCAGCTTGTGGAAGAGGGTATCTACAAGGTCACTACGATGTTTGATTACCAGGGGTTGTGTCCTGAGCCTATTGATACCTCTAGCCCCGCTACGAAGCTATTATCGGTAAGTATAATACAAGGCAGTACACAATTGGACATTACGACGTGATTGTGCTGGCGGACAAGCTGAGGGAGATACCGGCTGAAGACTTCCAGCGCTGCTATCAAGACTCAGAACATGTCTCCATGGGTGTGTAGCTAATCAAGGGAGCTAGTTTGAAGAGGATAATATTGACGTTTGAACAAAATAGAAACTTTGGTAGATATAAGATCGGTCTCATTGCTTTTCTGTCACATCTCGTTAATGGGGGAAAATCAAAATAGGTAACTATGAAATAGGAATAGTTTTCCTATGCTGAGTGGGGTGTAATTTTATGTATGTATCAGCCATGACCTATCCTATCAAAAGGATTAATAAACTATTTGTCTATCTACCTATCTTAAAAAGTGTGGAGTAACTATCTTGATTAGGAATTGAAAAAATATTCCATATTTCTTCAATAATAGTGCTTTCGTCCTTCCGATCAATCGTGTCAGTCAATCAGTACAGTCTAGGTCCTTAGGTAGAACAACAACCGAAAGCACAGCAAAAGTGACCTGCATCATATGGTTGGTCGGACAGACAAAAGCAATGTTATTAGTTTTTAATCGCGAGTACACCGCACGTACTATATCACCAGTAACGGCAGCATTTAGCGGTCATAGTGATGGGACTGCTGTTTAAGCGAACTGAGATACATTTTCAACCGACAGTTGGTCTTAGAGAATAGGGAAGTGTAGCAGTGGTCGATACTGGTCGATTCTGACTCCTGTGATACCTTCCTAACGTAATTTTTTGTCGCTTGCAAGTCAAGTGATATTGCTCCATATCCAAATAAGCAAGGAAAGTAATTGCGAAAACTTTCAATTTCGAGACATGACATATTTTTGGATGTTACATTATCTGCTCTTTGTCATCGTTTGTCTATCCTTAGTTCCTCTATCGTTTTAAAAATCGGGTCAAAAGTCAACAATTTCCAGAAGGCGTCAATCTTTCGTTCCTATGTTTACTATTACTGGCGATTCCAACCGTTTTTTATGTCTACTATAATCCTATTATTGATATTTATTTTCTAGCCTACTGTACACTTGATGAAAGTAGTAAACTGGGCGATAGGCATTGCAATTCTTTTCGCAAAATCCGTGTTTCCCCATTACCTGGAGGTACTGCCAGAATCGGAGCATTTTGGCAATAATTTTGGGACCCATGAAGAGTACAATGCTGAATTGCACGATCAAGAACATTCAGAAGGCGGTGAAGAAGCAGCTTATGGCGAAAAAGAATTTATTGAAAAGTGAGTGTCCATCCATCGTTAGTCTTACCCAAACTCTTGTACCTGACCTTGATAACACACTTGAAACTTTTACTGCTGGAGAACCTTCGATACTCTGAAACATAAATATAGATGTCTTATGTGTGACGATACTTTTTTGCGATAACGTTCAACCTCTGAACAGCTTACTATCTACTAACCAATAATTGAAGGTAGCCATACGAGTATACTGTAATCCGGCATCCCAAGAGGGATCTAAAAGATACTGGTACCATCTATGAGACTACCAGAATACAAAAATGAATTTGGAAATTGACTTTGAAATCATCAAGGTGTGGTGTTATTTTATTTGACCATTTTCAGATCGAATACGTTAATCAGTGCGTAAACTTATTTTTACAATAGTTTTTCAATGAACCTATATATTTAAGCTGTTTATTATTCTTTTATAGATTTGCGATAAGGAAAACGAAACCAGAGCCTTGCGACCACCAAATGTACATGTACTCTCTAGTACACTACTCAGAAAGAAACATATCAAATAGTGGATATAATCGATCCATGGTGGATTGCACAAGGCCTTACATAGTTCAAAAAGTCACTGGTAGCAACCTGATACTGGTAGTGGTGAACAACCTGTGTCGAGAAAATAGTACTAGAGTAGCAGACTCGCCTGATCCTGTACAGGTACCGTAACTTTAAATAACCATGTGCTGATTAAAAACCAAGAATTTCTACGGGTAATACAACAAAAGTACCAAACTGATTCTAAAGTGTTTCTATGATACCATACATCAAATGATACTATCTAATGGGTTGAAGAGTTTCAATATCCACCTTAGATTAGTCTTTTCGCGCATTTTTTCAAGAGTACTGTGTGTCAGGTCGGAAATCTATATACAAATGGACTCAAGATTGCTATCGGTATCAGATTTCCTCCGATACAATTCGATCAACTGTCTCCGTCTGTACGAGATGTCGTGAGTTCGCCTCAGATGTCATCAAGAGAAACTCCGCGACCGCTCAAGCTCGATATCAAACACGTCTGATTTTTAGGAATGGACACGCTAGTCGAGAGTGAGGCAGCTTGTAATTTGCCCAAAGGCAAAATCTGTGGTGAAACGTGTTCCAGAAGGAAATCAAACTGAACTTCAGACATTAATAGCAATGTTATTTTAAATCGCCAGGGTGCTCATTTTTTAGTTCAGCGCCTGTCAAATTTTATGCTCTCCCAGATTTCTTTATAAAAGTATCGAATTCTTAACCCAACTAAGCTTTTTCTTTTTACTTCCCTGGCGAAAATTTTCTGTCTGCCTATCCGCCATCCTATAACCGCCTATAACTTGAGAAGCACCCCTCGGATTTTGGTGAAACCTTTACACAACGTTACTACTATGCCACGGTCGTAAAAGCGTTGTAATTTTTTAAAATCGGTCCAGTGATGGTCGAAAACAAGAAAAAATCAAAATTGCTCCAACTTCGTTTTTTGAACATTTTCGGAAATATTATTGAGGGGTTAAAAATTGGGGGTTGTGATGCAGGGGGTAATTCCATCTCTATTTTTTTACGTTATTATATTTATACACCTCTAACCCCAGAGATCCTATGCACATGTTATTCATATTTCACTCACAATAGATGTCGCCGTAAATTTAACCTTAAAACTTAGAAATATCTCCTACAGTCGGGTGTCGATACGCGTAACGTGGTCCCTGGGATGCATTTCCGGACCCATGTTTATAGAAGCTTCTTTCATACTTTTGAACAAGGAATCATCCTCTAAAATATCTCCGTCTATTTTTGAAACACCCTGTATATATACATATCGACATCAATCGATCCCTATTCTAAACCTTTTCGCTAACATACCATTTAAATCTGAACTCAAAAGAGCACAACTATCAATCACAAGCTCCTTCGTGATCGGCTTGATCATCGCTGGTTCAGTTTTCTCTCCCCACTCAATGAGCCATGAAAGAGAGAGATCGAAAGCGTGCCACGCTGTATTTATGCCCTGTGAACATAGCTGTATGCAAACCATTATTCTATTGTTCCAGGTGGACTATAACATGTCCTTAGCATGTTACAGGGCATATTACAATGATTTTCCAAGGAGGCACTACATGACCTGCATCAACAGACACATTAACGTGAGTATTGTGAGGTGTAATTTTAGAATGCCTATATGGCCTCCTTGATTTTCATAGGCCTTTCTCTCCTTCAAAAAGGCGTTTGAGGTTATGTTACAAATATCTATTTGCATCAAATTGTTCATCTTTTTGATTTTGATCATATGTTTTATCAGCCTGGAATTTACTACACTTCAAAAAGAAAACATTTACTACGACAGCGCTGACGCTGACACAGAAAAGTAGAAATTTAGAAAGAGAAAAGACTGTGAAAATCATGGAGGCCATAAAGGCATCCTACAATTGTACGAACGACTGACGATATGGTCCTTAAAAGTACTGATGCAACCAATAGGTGCCTATAATTCACGCCAGTTTGTTTTAAGCATGTTGCTTTTGCATATACTATAACAATAATCTTGCAAACGTATTCGAATAGTTTAGGTACGAGGTCTATAAATTAAGTGATGAGACTGATTTTGATTTTTGTATATATATTCAAATATAATTAAAATTTTATATTGACACCTTCAAAATAATTTCTTTCTGAAGCCACACAGCGCTGGAGGCGGTTCTTCCACTCTTTAAAGCAGTGCTGGAACTCCGATACTGGAATAGCCTTCAGCTGGTCGGTTACAGCCGTTTGAATGTTTCCGACTATCCCAAAATGAGTTCCCTTGAGGTTATTTTTCAATTTCAGCAAGAGAAAAAAGTCACAAGGACTCAAATGTGAAGCTGAGGAGCCACAGAGGAATGTTTTTACTGGCCAAAAACTCGTTTATTGACATTACTGTGTGACAAGGAGCACTATCGTGATGCAGCACCCACTTGTTCTTGATCTTTCCGATCATTATGACTGTCAACCAACGATCTGAACGTACAACACCCTGGATTATGTTGTTATATTCATCGGTTCTTGAAGATGAAAGCCTTCCGCTCCGTGGTTCATCTTTCGTCTTAAACCACCAAATAACCCAGGCTCTTGACAAAACGATATCTCCCTAGGCCTGCTGAAGTTCAGCAAGAGTTTCCGTTGTACTGTGCCCAAGTCTGAAGTAAAATAAGCAATACAATAGAAAAAACTGTTAGGGACAACCAAATGACTCGAGCGAATTCAAACTTGTAATGAAGGCGGATCACATGACCCCCCTATCTCCTCTTCAAGCCCTGCGCCTCCAGTGTTGGCAGTCGAACGCTACGTTGCCAGTCTCATTACTCAATTTACAGACCTCGTATCAATTGCTTTCCTTGTACACTTTGAATTTGTCTTAATATCGATGACAGAATGACTGGATCGACATTTATTCAAAAAACAAAGCACACGTTATCGATGATGCAGCCACTCCTAATCGGATACAAGCCAGAAAGAAACTGATTTTCTGTTTAAGCCAAGCTTCCGAATTTTATCTGTGCCTCTAGGGTAGCTAGTTTAAAACGGGAGTGGTCGGTGGGATTAACGGATAGTCTGATCGTCTCAAACTCCGCTTACTTAACACAGATTGTCATAACATCCAATATTTTTCTTTTATAGGAGAGCGAAATCAAGCTTTGCGGCAAAGCGACCAACATATCACCTTCCAGAATTTTCCAAATAATGATACTCACCTTGATATCCTACGTTGTACTCATCTAATAGGAAGGCTACAATACCTTTTTTGCATCTGTGATATAATAATTTTAATTATTGAAGCCCATTTAACTAACTAATGACGGTTTTTGACTAGTCTGTACTTGTTAGTTTTATAAGATTTTATGGTGAATTTCTTCTTATCCGATATATTCTATCTTTAGTTATTTGTCGTTTATATGTTTAATAAATACGAATATTTAACTCATGTTTTCCTTATTACCCTCTCAAAGAAAGATTTTCCATTTCCTATTCAAGTTTTAATACATTGGCTACTTGCATAGACAGAAAATCGTTACGAATTTTCTGTTATATCCAGAATGATGATGTTTTTTGGAAAATCTCTTAAGACACGGCATGAAACATGTATTAACTTTTGATGAAGGTTAACTTACTTGCTTTAAGTAAACCTTTGTGAGTGAAACCCTTTTAGTTAGTTGTATTTGTACTTGAAGGCAACGAAAGTATTTGATACTTCTTTCACTCTAATTTGACGAAATCTACAAACAACAGCTAAACTGTAGTTGTTGGTTTTTTTTTCAACTAGGCCAATATCGCTTTCATAAGTGAAAGTCCTGTATGCAGTGTGCGAGAAAATTAAAACATATTTTAAAAATGGAATGACTAGATTTTTTTGGTGCTAATCTGAAACCTAAAGGTACGAAACTATAGTCGTTTTCACGAGTATCCATTACGTCAAGCGTGATAGCAAAAAGCAACTGATTATCTAGCAACTTTGCGCACAATAAATAATGCTACAAGCAAAATGGCTGCTAATAAGACAATACTTCAAGTCACGTCGAAATAAAACAGTTTTTGACTATGATTGGTATAAACAGTTCTCAATACGGTCCTGAGTTTTACCTACCATTATTGCCAACACCAGACCTTAATACAAAAATGTCACTTGTTGATCAACTGTTCACCTAAGTAGACGTCAAAATGTAATAATACACGTGAAAAAGAACATAATATATACCCTATTTCACGAGTATCCATCACGGTAGAATGACAGCTCATTATCTAGTAATATCTCAAAATTCCCCATATCGGCACAGGACACATAATTCTGACCGATGCGTCAACGCCAGGTAGTAAGAGCCGTGTTTTGTTTTTTTTTTTTGTACGAGATTCATTTTGTACTCGCTAACAGCTATTTAGAAAAGTTCACTTGCAAACAAAAAACAATACGCTATAAACAGGGATTACTAGATTTACACCCGATTCATTATTGCCAACACAAAAATGTCACTTGCTGATCAGCTGTTTACCTCAGTAGACGTCAAAGCGTGATGGATACTCGTAAAATAGGGTATAGAGGTGTTTGTCTATAATAGACATCATCTCAAAGTACAAGCCTTGCCCTTTCCAATGCCGTTGAGTTTGCTTATTTTTTTTCATAATATATGCAGAGATATGGCACTTTAAATTTTTCTGAATTTAACTATATGTGATGTTCTACACTGTGTTCTTATGAAATAAGCTTTGCCAACTAAGAAAAACATAAATCCTCAACACTAAATCCACAAAATATATAACACCCAAACCCATACTATCCTATCAAGGCCGAGTTTAATGTTCCCATTTTCAATTGCACCCTTCTTTAAATAAAAAAATATTTCTTCTGATAAAAGTTGAACTTGTAGAGTATCAAATATAGTGAAGTTCAGAAAACACCCAAACCACATGCCCACAACCCACTCTACCCTATCAAGGCCGAGTTTAACGTTATTTTCGATTGCGCCTTTTTTCATATAAAACAAACTTGCTTCTGATAAAAGCTGAACTTCTAGACTTGTGCAGTATCAAATATACTGAAGTTCAGAAAAATGAGAATTTTAAAGTGTCACAAAAATCGTTATTTTTGCAACTTTATGTTGGAATATCTCCGGAACTAGAGACAACTGAGAAAACCGGATTCGGATTCAGTACATCAATAACCTTCATGTCTCAATAAGAGGGTCGGCTTACTTTTATAGGTCTGTGTAATTTTTAGGACCTGCATTATAGAAACAATTTATCAAAAAACATTTTTATTATAAAATACACTTTACGGTATCATTGCAGAGAGTTCAATGCACTTATATACAGAGTCCATGCTATAAATATATAGCATACCCTGTTCAGATCTATAATAAACCATCTTTTAATAAATCTCTAAGTTCATCATTGACAACTTTTAAAAAATACTAACCTTAAATATAAAAAAATATCATACTTCACTCTTATAATATTTTATAAGCTTTCAAGGTACATTAAATTGTATACTTCCATTCACGAAAACACTTGTTAACTAACTACTTAATAAGAAAGTACAAAAACTAGGAATTTCTGGGCAATATGGAAGACACAAAAAGGGTTATAAGTTCTGAAAATTTATGAACTAAAACACTAGAAGCAGTGTAAGGAAGTTTAGAAGCTGTAACAAGCTTTGATGGTGGGCCAACTTGGCCCCAGTTTGACAATACTTTCACAAGTATACAATTTAATGTTGTTAAATATGAATAAAAAGGACGACGCAAATGGTAAATAAAAAATATAAGATATAGGTATACAAAAGATATGTGGAACTTATGGCAAATATATGGTAGGATTAATATAACTACTGCGTCTGTTGTATTTGAGATTGCATCTGCGCGATAACTTCTTTCATTCTTCGTAGTTCTGCTTCTTTCTCCTGTAGAATTCTGTCTTTTTCGTTCACGGCTGCTGATTTGTCGTCTCCCAGACTGTAAAGATGCGATTCGATTCGATTTTTGTCATTTTTTAGGTAAAACGGTTTTGTCAAATTTTAATTAGTCCAGTCCTGAATTTATTTTCCATTAACGAAATGGCCAAAATGTATGTCGTTTATAAGAGGCTAAAGACTCGTCAACCACTATAATCACCACAGTGGCTTCTATCGACTGTGGTTAAAATATCTCCCTCCCAAAAAAAACACACTGGTATAAGCCAAAAGAATCACATGCAACATAATTTAAATAAAATAAAAGTTTGAAGATTGGGTTGAACTGATACAAAAACTACTCACGTATTCCTCTTTCCCTGATGCGCGGCCGCCACCACAGCCGCTGCTGCCGCAGGTGGCGGCACTCCCTTGGCGAGCCTCTCCGACCTGTAGTTCTCGTAATGCACCTGCTGCGTGATCTCCTGCAGATCCTGCATGTGCGTCACAAGCATGGCGCGCAACTTCACGAAGTCGCAGTGCTCGGGGTTCTCCACTTCGACCACGCCCCATGGGTACAGGCGGCCGCGTACTTTGCGACCGCGCACTTCGAGTTGAGTGTTCGCGCCGCAAACGGCGAACGGGACAGCTTGCTTCAGTTGGCGGACCTGAAACAAAAAGAAATAATTTAACAAGCGATGGAGAAGTAAGGTACTAATATAGTGAATATTATTTACTTCCGACGTTGCTTGACTCAACTTGACTAGTATGATTATGCCTCCCCTCTAAAGAGCCCTAGAGCTAGAGGATATAAATATGCACACAGCTGACACACATCTTGTTCATAGTCGGATTCTAGGCCATCACATAAAAATTGAGGCTTCTGCCGGCTTTGAAAATTTTTTTTTGCTTTATCTTCATAAACATCAATGAAATTCAGTCTAACGAGAATTTTGTACGGTGACCTTGATCAGGACGTTCAAGGTCAAAATAATTATCGACCAGCGCCATAGCTAAACGTAAATTTTTCCGTTCTACCTATTACCAGGATCAAAATTTGGAGGACTGTTGAACAAAATTGTCTTGATCTTGATTTTACCACCTGGGTCATAATAAAGGCCAGTTTAAGGGCATCATTAAGTAATCTTGAATTTACCACCTGGGTCATAGTAAAGGCCAGTTTGAGGACATCATTAAGTAGCCTTACAAAAACTGAAGCTCCTGGGGCTTTTGGATCCTTATTTTTGCTTTATCTTCATAAATATACTATTTTAAAAAAACTAAATTTTTCAAAAAATATTCCCAAATATTTGAAGCTGTTTAGTGAGAAATAAATAGCTTTTCGTAAAAAGCTGTACCTGTTAGTTTAGATATTGTGGAGCAGGTCTTAATAAGCATACTAAAAAATATTTAAGAGAAACGGATAATTCAATTTTGCACAATAATTTGGAGTTTTAGGTATATATTATATATTGTTTAAAACATGCTACAAACTTCAAACATTGCCTCTTTTTAAAACATGATATGCAAAATTAAAGGTAGAATAAAATCATATTATCATATTATACCAATGGTATTTACGCAATCCTCGCGCCCTGTATATTGTCTTAGAGCCGTTTTACACACAAGAGAATTACTCCGAAAATTATGGTCATAATTATGCCGAAAATTTTTGCTGTCGTATTACACGTAAAAGAATTCTTGTGAAAATTTTCATGGTAAAAATATAAAACCCGTTCTATATTATATGCGCGAGAATCGGCGCAGAGGGTTATTTCCGTGCATGTCAATATCAAATGTCAACGACAACAACAACAACATAACCTCACTTAACATTTGTGGGAGTGGTCCTGTTCGAGTCGTACGAAGGAGCGTTTATTGTTATTGTTTATTCATAATGTCGTGGAATCGGGAAGAATTTACAATGTTGTTGGAGGAGTACCAAAAATGGCCAAACCTGTACAAGGTGAAGTCACCCAATTACAAAAACAGAAATTTGCGGCGTCAGGCGCTGGATGCGATAGTCCAAGCATTGAGAAGTTTTATAATATTAACCAAGATCTCGATTTCAAAAATAAATTTAAATTATCGACGTCTGTTGTCTTTCCGATTATATTGGACGTCATACCCGTTAAGGTTATGTCCATTTGAAAATATAACTCTAATGCGCAGGCGTATCATATGAATTACTCCGAAATTTTGTTTGCTTGTGTCATACAGGTTGTAGAGAAAATCTTCAATATTTTTTCCATGCAAATTTTCAGCATAATTATGACCATAATTTTCGGAGTAATTCTCTTGTGTGTAAAACGGCTCTTACTGAGTAGGATTAGGTCTACTGATGAATACTACCAAGACCAAGATTGCTTGTTTTTTGCTGTGGAAATGTCATTTAAATAAGGTATATAAGCATTAAAATTGTTGTTTGGAAGTAGCTTGTTTCACACTGCTAAAAATGTAATAAAGTTCCCCAAAAAATACCCAAAAGTACTATTTTCTGCAAAAACAGAAAATCCCCAGAAAATTGCACAAAAGTATAAAAATCCTCAAATGTTGAGAGAAAGTTTGTTGAAGCAATGCCAGCAACTTACCACAGTTCAGCTGCACTTTGCCCAAGAATTAAATCAGCTTTCTAGAAACCTGCTATGAGTATGTGATTTCATCAAAACTTCATTTTCAAAAGTAAGAAACGAATTTTGGTATTAAGAGAATGTGATAGATTCTTCATCTGACTTACACAAACCCTAATATATTTTACCTGCTCTTTGTATTCCTCATCTTCATCAGAATCACATTCAGGCAAGGTGTAGATTTTGATGTTATTCTCAGCAATCTCATCTAGAACCTTCTTTTTCAATCTTTGCATTTCTTTTTTGGTTAAAACATCAGCCTTTGCAATAACAGGAACTATATTGACTTTGTTGTGGAGTTGTTTCATGAACTCAATATCCAGAGGTTTTAAGCTAGGAAGGAATATCAAAATGAGTATCAATTATACCACTCACAAACTAAGATGAAATAAAAATCAAATTTCATATTTGCAAAGAAATTATAACTGATCTCAAATTCACATTCTAATTCATATTGTTTATAAATGATGACCCAGATTTGTCATCCAAAAGCTATTCAGGAACTTTAAAGCAATGCTTATTGGTATTCTGGCTGGGACAACATTATAATGGTAACAGATTATTAAAATTCAGATAGTACACATTCCATTTAGGATGTTATAACAGTAAATACAGCATTTCTATTATAGATAGCTGGTAGCAAGTACAAAAAATACTAGCAATGTTGCAAACATTAACAGCTTTATAGTTGTTTTATTGAATCATGTTATAAATAAAAGAAAATAAACAAATGAGGAAATCAAACAGGTTGTTGTGTATATATATAAACATTCACCATATGATGCTCAAGAATATAGAGTGTATAAAAAAACACATGGTTCATTTCAATCAAGGAACTATATGCTAGAAACAAAATTGGTTACTGGAGGACTAACATAATAAAAACAGTGTTTAATTCCATTTATTTTACATTATAGTCTGATAATCTGGTATGGCATTAAAAGGCTATCTAATGTTAACAAAAACATTTCAATTGACAACTTAGGAACACCCTTTTTACTATTTTAAATAATTTCAATGATAAAAAATGTAGTTATTGATAAAAATCAGATGAAAGAAACAATTTCTTACCCATGGCCAAAAGGTGAGATGAAGTAGAAACAGCAATGGATCCTATTATCCATAATATTCTTCCTATTTAACCCTGATTCATCTGTGAGAAATCTTTCAAACTGCTCATCTATATACCTTATTATTTCAGAAAATGAGTCTGTATTGTCAATGGCATCTCCATACCCTGGAGTATCTACTACAGTCAGTCTCAGCTTTACTCCTCGCTCTTCTATCTCTACAGTTGATGGTTCCAGTTTCACAGTTTGCTTCATTTTTTCTAAAAAAGTAAAAGATGCTGTTGTATAGAGATGGTATAACTTAATATGAAAAAGTGATAACCAGAAGAGCTTCAGTCAATTTGTTGTCTATCGTAAAACGAGAAATAGGTGCAATGACAAACTGCTAGATAAAAGTACATATCAAGAGATACAGAGTTGAGGACAATGATTCAACTTAAAAAGCACAAACCTATGGCGTCAGGAACTACCCGTTCTGGGTAGAGATCAGTCAGAAAAAGGGCATTGACCAGAGTTGATTTTCCTAGGCCACTCTCACCCACAACCATCAAAGTGAATTCAAAGCCTTTTTTCACAGATTTTCTATGAACCTGGTTTGGAAGGTTAGCAAACCCCACGTATCCTGGAGCTTCTACACTAGAAAACTTAAAAAAACATTGAGTGTTAACGAATCCATCTAAAAATAGTGTGAAAAAGCTTACATTCTTTGCAGATTCACTAGACATTGTCACTGTTTTTGTATTGGCACTGGAATTGCAAAGTTTAATTCACAAAATATGATAAAACTTAAGTACTACAATTTAACTAAATTCGAGCTAACTGATAGGAAACGTCGATGCTATGTTGAAGAATTGACGTTACGTTAAACGCCTTAGCGTTAAACTGTCATTTTGAGCATTTAGCCAAAACAAAACCGTGAAATTTCATTGGTCGGGTAGGGGTGTGGCCAATTCTGAACCTAATCAAACAAAATTCCTAATTTGAAACATATAGAACTGGACTGCTAATGAAACGTATAATCTGTCCGCCATTTTCCTCTGTGCTTATTTTTGAAAATGATCTAGCAACGCAACCTCTAATCAAATTCACACGCAAACATTTCTCCCATGAATATTATGAAATGTTTCTTATTTAAACTTTCCATATACAGTTGTAGACGAAAAAGCACCGATTATTAAGTGATAATAAAAATAATCAGTTATTATATATGCGCTTTTCTAAAATAAACAACTTGCAACAAAACCGCGGTTAAAACCAACGCGTTCAAGCGATTCGTTTAACTGACGTCTTCAACCCGTGTGTCATCTTGAACCATATTATAATCAAATTCAAGCGGATAACCAAATGGAAATGGTATTTACCATTTTGTGTTGGTATTTACCAATCCGTTCAGGCGAGTGTAGTTATCAGTTTGTTTATAAGATCCGTGACGTCACGAATCAGTTGTTATATGTCATAGTTATCACCGCAAAATTGTGGTATTTACCCAACTCTAGAATAGTTTTATATTTCTGGTTATTATTTGAAATGTGACAAGTTAGAATTTTGCCTGGTATTGGATGTTGTTATTGTACTTCAGCTTCATTTTTGAGAAAAATGGTACAGGCTGACTTTAGTTTTACCATAAAGTGGAGCACCTTATTAGTTATACTCATTACGGTTGTTGGGGACACTTTAAGTGTAGTTCCTATGCTTAACAAAGTATCCTGTGTAGCCATATACCACAAGAATATTAAAATATGGCCATATAAACTCACTAGATGATATCCACCTGTAAACGGTTTTGCTAATTTCTTTTTTCATCATTTCTGCTGAATCAATAAATGTTTTCTTTGACATGCGGAAAAATTTAGAGAATTGAAAGTTATCATAGCTACAAAGCCATGGTTCCATCATTAAAAAAAAAATCTGAAAAAACATTTCTCCCATGAATATTATGAAAGGTTTCTTATTTAAACTTTACATATACAGTTGTAGACGAAAAAGCACCGATTATTAAGTGATAATAAAAATAATCAGAGATTATATACACGCTTTTCTAAAATAAACAACTTGCAACAAAACCGCGGTTAAAACCAAGGCGTTCAAGCGATTCGTGTAAGTGACGTCATCAACCTGTGTGTCATCTTGAACCATATTATAACCGCGGCACATAACACAGAAATTTTGGTTATTCGCTTGGATTTGATTTCTATTTCGAGTATCGGGAATTCCGGAACAAGGGCAACTGTCACTCTGGCCTGACAATCACATTTGTCATGAGTCAAAACATTAACCTTACTTTTTCCATCCATCATCTATTTCTACTTTTTGAAAAAAATATTTGAAATGGGTAAACTCAACGTGACGGTTATGCGTTACTTGACGCCAGAGGATTTCCGTGTCCTCACAGCTGTTGAAATGGGGATGAAGAACCATGAGTTGGTACCAGGACCAATGGTTGCCTCCATAGCAAACCTACAGCATGGTGGAGTCCATAAACTTCTGAGAGAATTGTGTAAACACCGTCTGTTAAGCTACGAACGAGGCAAAAAGTATGATGGGTATCGCCTCACCAACACAGGATATGATTATCTGGCTCTTCATAGTTTAACAAAACGAAATGTAGTTGGGTCTTTTGGTAATCAAATTGGAGTCGGAAAAGAGAGCAATATTTATATTGTAGCAGACCCTGAAGGTGAAGAACTATGCTTGAAGCTACACAGATTAGGCAGGGTGTGTTTCAGAAAAGTGTCAGAGAAAAGAGATTATCACAAACACAGAAAATCAGCTTCTTGGTTGTACCTTTCCAGAATATCGGCTACTAAAGAGTTTGCTTATATGAAAGCCTTACATGACAGAAAATTTCCTGTGCCTAAACCTATGGATTTTAACAGACACTGTGTTGTTATGGAATTGATTAAGGGCACACTTTTAAACCATGTTATGGAAGTACAAAGTGTTGAAGCATTGTATGATGAACTTATGAACCTAATAGTTCGCTTTGCTGATTCAGGAGTGATACATGGTGATTTCAATGAATTTAACATCATTTTAACAGAGGATGAAAAACCTGTTATAATAGATTTTCCTCAAATGATATCAACACAACATCCAAATGCAGAGTTTTTTTTCAATAGAGATGTTAATTGTATAAAGGATTTTTTCAAGAAAAGGTTTGCATTTGAGAGTGAGTTGTTTCCAAAATTTGTTGATGTTGAAAGGGTAGATAATTTAGATGCTGAAGTTTTGTGTTCTGGCTTTACAAAGCAGATGTCGAAGCATATTAACAAAGAGTTAGGCATAGAAAATAGTAGTGAATCTGACAGTGATGGTGATGAAAATGAAGAAAAACGTGAGGAAAGTTGTGTAAATACAGACAAAGGCCATTCAGAAGAAAGTGAGTCTATTCAAGATGAAAATGCATGCAAAATTAATGAGTATGCTAGCATAGATTTGATATTTGATAAAATGAAGATTGAAAATCAGTCTCCTGATAAGCATGGTGAGTATGATCAATACAGAGTAAACCATATTCGATTCCAAGTACTCAAAAAATGCAGCTGAGTTTATATTAGGTCTTCCATCTAATAACATGCTCAAACAATAACTTCTTGATGTTGAAAAAGATAACTACTTAGTGTATTATTGTATCATGATAATGGTAACCAAATACCACTTGAAATGCTGCTATGTGTCATTGAGAAGTGAAATTCCAGAATTGCATGACTGCAATAACAGCTGATATTTCGAAGAAATAATTTTTAAAACACTGATTGCCAAGAATGATTTTTCACTGAACAATAATGATAACTGGTTATAGCAAATACTTTTTATATTTTCACCTTTTCCATAAAATGCCTCATGAATTTTACAAAAATTCTGTTTTAGATGCTGATGGTTCTGTGTTGTCAAGTGAAGATTGTGACAATGGAAGTTTGTGGTCATCAGCTACGACAATTCCCCCAGATGAAATTAAAAAAAGAGTCAAAAAACAAATTTTGAATAAGGAGACAAGGGTTCAGAGGAAGAAATGTGTGGCTAAAGGTGAAGCAAGTGCTGTCACTAGATCAAGAAGAGAAAATTTGAACACAATCAAGGGTAGCAAAGGAATTTGGGATGATTAAGTCTATTTTAATGTAAGATGTATTGAAGTTAAGCAGAATAAAGTAATTTTTATAAGTAAAGCTTTATTCATTCATAAGTCACACTCATAATTGAAACTCCTGCATCAGATTACCCCCTACTGAGCGAGGGCCGTGGCAAATGCTTGTTCCGGAAGTCGTTGTATCCAGTATACAACTTCTTCCCGTCCAAGTGATTGCGCACGCGTTAAGGAATACCTCAGTACCGATTGCCGGGTGGCGGTACAAGTCCGCCAACGGGCCACTTTAGGTCTATTTAACATCACTAATACGTAAAAAGAAGGTGGTAGACAAGGACCAGTCGACCGAGGCAGTACCACCCGCTAGCTTTTCCCAGGGTGTCTTATAAATGTCCGCATGTTTCCACACCTAAGCTATGCAGTCGGTTATCTACCAAAACAAAGAAATTAATGATGATGGATCCCTCGAGCACTAAAAACTCCGGACGTAAACTCACTCCACTCTCGGAATGTCCGGGTGGAGGGTGGGCTCGAGGGAACAACATCGAAGATAAAATTTGTTTTTCGAACATCTGCGGGATCAACAGCAACATTGATGCTGTTCATCACTACCTGCAATCCAATCGTCCCGCCGTGCTTTTCTTGGCGGAGACAAAAATCTCAGAGGCTGCACCGATTAACCATCTCAACTTCCCAAACTACGAGGTGCACTCCAATCTGAGAAAGAACCGGGGAGTTGTGGCTTTTGTCCGCAGCAGTCTTTCCTGCTCCAGGGATCTTTCTTTGGAATCAGACCGGAAGGACATTCTGTGGCTTCGCCTCAATTCCAAAACATCACCCAAATTTATTTGCTGCCTTTATCGCTCTCCCTCGAACCATAACTGGGATGACCTACTCGAATACCTCGCCGTCCAGATCGACTTCCTGAACATCAATCACCCCGCTTCAGAGGTAGTTCTTCTCGGTGATTTCAATGCCCATAATGAGCTTTGGTTGGGCTCAAATAAGACCGACGCAGCAGGTCGTGCAGTCGAAGCGTTCGCTCTTACTCAAGGGCTGACCCAGCTGGTGACGAGCCCTACTTTTTTCCCCTGCGTCTCGTCACACGCCAGTAGCCTGCTGGATCTCTTTCTGACCACGCATCCTGCCCCTTACAGCACTGCCGTCCTGTCCCCCCTGGGTAACTCAGATCACGGTGTTGTGGAGGTTAGGTTTCGGTCAGAAGCCTCTGTGGCCGCAGAAACTCGCACAGGCCGCAAAACTTGGCATTACGGACATGCCGACTGGGAGGGGCTCAGAGACTTCTTCTCTAGCTTTCCTTGGAGAGATGTCTGTTTCACTGACGCGGATGCGTCGACTGTCTGTTCTTCAATAACCGAAATTATCCACGTCGGAATGGAGGAATACATCACTCACACAGTGAAAGTTCCTAAACCAGGGTCCAATGGCTGGTTCAACAAATCGTGTGACACTGCTCGCCAGCAGAAGATCAAGGCCCACAGAACCTACTTACAAAACTCCACTGTAGAGAACAGACAAGCCGACGTCGAGTCCAGAAACAAATATAACGAAGCGGTTCGCAATGCCAAAACCCAGCATGATATAAAAGTTAGGCATAGGGTAATGTCGCAGCGCAATGGCAGTCGGTCTTTCTGGACGCTGGCCAAGCAGATTGAAAAGAACTTCTCACACAGTAGCCTTCCACCACTTACGTGTCAGGATGGAACTATTGTATTCGACTCAAAGGCCAAGGCGGAAGTGCTAGCCAAGATCTTTGCTGCCAACTCCACCATGGACGTCCCCACCAACGCCCAAGTGCCGTCAATTCAAAGGGTTCCCCTCACTATGCGGGAGGTAACATTCAGGCATAAGACCGTAAGACGAGTGCTCTTGTTGCTCGACATCAACAAAGCTTCTGGTCCGGACTTGATTCCTGCCATTGTACTGAAGAGATGTGCAGCTGAGCTTGCTCCAGTTCTTTCGCGTCTCTTCCAGATAACTTATGAATCCGGCACCTTCCCAGAAAACTGTAAATTTGCTCATGTACAGCCCATCCCAAAAAAAGGATCTAAAACCGACCCTTACAACTACAGGCCTATAGCTCTGCTTTCTGTTATAAGTAAAGTGATGGAGAGGTGCATAAATCGCGAGCTTCTGGACTACCTCGAACGTCACAGCTTGATTAGCGACAGGCAGTACGGTTTCCGGCACCAACGATCCACAGGGGACCTCCTAGCTTACGTCACGCAACTGTGGAGTAAACTCATCCAGTCTCATGGTGAGGCTCATGTCGTTGCTCTTGACATCACGAAAGCGTTCGATCAGCTGTGGCACGCTGCCCTCTTGAGCAAACTTCCATCCTACGGCCTCCCAGAAAAGCTTTGCAAATGGGTGGCTGACTTTATCTCTGGCCGCAAGATATCCGTCGTAATTGACGGATTCTCCTCTTCATCCCACAACGTCAACGCGGGTGTTCCCTAGGGATGGGTCTTGGCTCCAACACTGTTTCTCTTACATATCAACGACCTCCTTTCCTGCACGATCAACCCAATCCACAGCTTCGTTGATGACAGCACTCTACATGCAGGAATTCAGAGTGACAAGCCGATCTCTGCCGCTGGGCTGGAAAAAAGAAGACTAGCGACGACTTCTTCTATGACAAGAGACCTGGAGGCTATCACTGCTTGGGGACGCAACAATCTTGTACAGTTCAATGATTCCAAAACCCAGTACTGTACTTTGACGAACAAAAAGCGTCCTAGCGCTCATACAGTTTCGATGGACGGTCGAGTCCTACCAAAGAGCCATTCATTTTGGCTGGTCGGAGTCCAGATCACCGAGGACCTGATCTGGCACGAACACATCTCTTCAATAGCTGCAGCTGCTGGGAAAAAGCTAAGCTATTTGTTTAGGTCTAAGAAGTACTTTTCTCCGCATGACCTTCTCACTCTATACAAGGCCCAGATAAGGCCTAGCCTCGAGTATTGCTCACACATTTGGGGTGCTGCCGCCCCGACTACATTGTCCATGCTCGATGCTGTCCAGAGGAGGGCGGTCCGACTGATCGATGACTCTTCTCTAACAGACAGTCTCGGGACTCTTTCGCACCGGCGGGCCGTCGGCGATCTAGCTCTTTTCTATCGCTACACCAACGGGCTTTGCTCCTCAGAGCTCTCTTCCATGATGTCGCCGCGCGATGTGCCTGCCAGACAGACCCGCCTGACTTCGGCGTCCCATCCTAACCGTGTCAAACTTCGTACATCCAGAACTGGCCGATACGACCGCTCCTTTGTCCCGAGGGTGTCTAGATTGTGGAACAAACTACGGGAGGAAGCTTTTCCCAGTTCTACTAACCTTAGGCAGTTCAAAAATCGTATTAACAAAATTTCTTTGGGATCATCATAGCAGCCGCGGTGTTTCGGCATTTAGGCTTCTGCCTGCGCGGCTGTTTCGATATATAAAAAAAAAAAAAAAGATAATTTGTGCACATATATTAACAATTTTTTTATATTGATCTATAGCAGATACAGGGATGTATGCTCATACAGTTTTTTACCAGTTTTAAAGTTCTCTAACTTCTACAGCTAACTTTTGCAAATGTAATTTTCATAATTAGTTCAATTCTTGTTTTTAATCTACATAATTTTATAGATCACTCATAGAGATCCATATTTGGGACAAATATAAATTTTGAATCAAGAGCTGACATAAGCGAGGTGCCTTTCTCTGACTTCCTTTGTATATAAGGTGTTTTAATACAAACCAAAACAGCATCTCAATGTACCATCACCCATATTGTCATGAAATTTCAAACAACAGTTGTAGGATCCTCAACATGTCAAGTATAAAAAGCCTCAAGAATAAATACAGGTTTGCCATATTGGGGGATTTTTACGTCCCTTGGTGTATTTTTGGGGAATAAAATGTTCTGGGGGATTTTTGGGAGGAAGTAAGTTTTGTCTTTTTGGGGTATTTTAATCCATCTGTAACAACGGAAAACGTAACTGCTAAATTAATAACAAAATTATCTTTCTGTATCTTTTTCGTTCCTCATGTCGCACTCATCTCTAAAAAAACAGCTATGCTGACCCATCTTTATTATGTCTATTGTAGGTTGGTAGACATGCGTCTATCGTCATACAGCACGGAAAAACAATAATAAGTTGTCCAGTTGTGGACTGGCAGGTTAATATTTTTGCCACAAACGCGCTACGGATCTGCGATTTACCAATCCCCGAATGTCGAAGTGATAGCGAATGCGCGTATCGTCTTGTGTTAATGTTCTAACAAGTTTGTAAAATAGTCCCAATTCGTTAGAAAAAAATTATATTTATATTTCATACAGGATTCAGGATCTCTACACAATCAAAAATACATTATCATGTAAGTTCATTTATATTCCTATACAATGTGCAAATTTAACGCTTTATTAGATAATATAATTGATATATTATAGTTTATACTTGTTGGCGTCTAAAAATGGTACTCCTTCTTAGTACATCAAAATTCTCTATCAACGCTCATCAGAATAATACATTGATTCACATTAAATCCTTGGGATAACATCAGAGAAACAAATAAAAATCATGGGAGGTCTCTCATATATACAGGGTGAGTTTTTGGTGTGGGCTCGGGCAACAGCTCCGCTATTAGTCTAAAAAAGTTGGATACAAAAATGGGTAGCCTAATTTGGAAAATAGTTTCATCTCTACATCTACATCTGATTCGTGGTGACCCGATCATATATTTTTTTTTAACGGAAAGCCGTACATTTTATCACAGGTTTGGATAGGACATTTCAAAGGAAGCAATTTGATATAGCATACTAAGGGGTTTTGTTTTCAAATTGTTGAGATATTGGACACTGCATCGAAAAAAAAAACACATTTTACTACTCGCAGTTCTGCAAGTATTGAATTTTCCATCAAAAATTTTATGGCCCCATAATTTCTCTGTCTACTTTTTCAGTTTTTTTCTATAGTATATAAGAACGTGAAATCAATTATTTTTAAAAATTTTCAAGTGAACGGCCTGTATATTTTCACATTCTTTAATTCCCCTCTTCACAGACCTTTTTCTGGTCTGATGTTTATAAGTGTTTGTATGACTGTGGCGACTAATAACGTCTTGACCTTTAGACTTTATGACATAACGTGCCAATTCTAAGGATCTAACTTTACCAGCTAAATGCTATTTTTCATTTTGGGACACTGTGACATTTTTCATTCACTATGACATCAGATTTACAAAATGGTCAGCTGTAAGTGACTCAAAAATTGGTCGTGCAAACCCCCAAAAACCTTATATATGTAAAAAAGCTTGTGAAAAGAGTAAGGATGTGAACATGTATAGGGTGTTCCATTCGAAAATTTTGAGAATTTGTTCAGTAAGCGTTCTTGACCACCCTGAATAAACTATCAAAAAAATGAAAAGGTAAGTAGATAGAGATAAAATATGGGATCATAAAATGTGTCTACCGAAATAGTATCTACTCTAGCTATAACAGATAAGGAGATGCGAGTTGTCAAAGCTAAGCGTTTTTTTTTCGATATATTGTCTAATAGTTTGAAAATGGAAGCATACGTGTTAGTATGTTATTCCGAGTTGCTTCATTTGAAAGGATCTATCCAAGTCCGCAATGAAATGTAGGCCTTTCCATCATGAAAAAATATATTTGGATCATGACGTGGTTCTGAGTCACCATGTAGAGATAAAGATATTTTTCAAGTAAGGAGTACACCGTTGGTTACAATTTTTGTTTTTTAGACGCCATGGATAATAACGAAGTTGTCGATAGAGCCCACACTAAAAACTCACCCTGCCTTTTATGTTGGAGGTTGTTCGTTTTCAAAGATTAGTACATTGATTAGTAAGAGTAGGGCTTATATTCTCCATTTTCTTCATTTTACGTAGTAATTTTTAATTCTGCTAATTTCAAGTTAATGGCTAAAATTAGGTCTAAAATAATTTGGCTAAAAAGTTAATTCTTGCTATCGTTTCTTGATTGCCTGTTGGGGTTCTTTCTTCTAACTACCAGCGATGTGTCGACCACGATTTCGTCGAAAGGTGCTCCGAAAACAGCTGAAAACAGAAAAAGACAGGAACTTTAGATATGCGAATATGTACCACTATTGGGAGCGTTCAGTCAACGTACAGTGGTCCAGCGGTACTATTTGTCATTTGTTTGTCTGGCCAGCCGTAGGACCTTTGCCCATTAGTCACTGTCTAATGTACGTTAGTCGAATCTGTCAGTCCTGGTTGAGCAGAAACCAGACAATTATTTCATGGAGGTGGTTCAGCGGTGTAGCACCCTTATGCTGAATAGCAGTAGCCATGAAATATTTTTGTCAGTTTCTCAGCAGCTCTGACTTGGGCTGCCAAATTTGAAGTATGCTGATGAATGTTGCGAAATGTCAAAGCTATACCACGGCTACTTCTATTCAACATATAAAAGCGGCCGCTTCACTTTGGTTGAACGCTTGGAATATTATAGCATACATATATACAGTGAGCCCTTTGAAAGATCCAATAATCAAGAACTACACGCTCATATCTTTCATGTCTTCGAAAAATATAAATATCCAATGCTTTTTATCAGCGATTGCCGGGAGTCTTGATCTAGATTTCTTGAACAACTTAACATTTCAGACGATCCTTATTTGACTTGGAAGTAGAAGATTTGTCACACTGATCGAGTTGCTTAAATGTATCTACGCTGTTTCTTTTATCTATGTGAATAAAATAGTTGGAAAGCTATCAGCCTAACCAATGCAATTTCTACTATCATGGGATAAATCTATGGACCCGACTCATTAAAAATCAATAGAGCAGTAAACAACTTTCATATAAGCTCTAATAGATTTATCAGCCTTGGTTGATTCATAGTTTAGCGAAAAACAAAACAATAATATCATCAGGATACAACTGGATGTGCGAGAAAACCTTACTTAATTCATAAAAAATGTCAAGCCAACATTCCGCATAATGAAAAACAAAATATTGTCTTACATTTTGTACGAACATTATTTATCTTTTGATATATCAGAACATACGAGCTAGCCGACAATAGGTTGTCACGGTAGCGGAGTGTTTAACGCATAGAACTAGCAACCGGTCGACCTCAGGTTCGCAGGTTCGATTCTCCGTCTCGGATGTCCAATTCCGAGCCATGAATGCTGTGTTGTGAGTTGCACATAACACGTATTAGATCGGTGCAAAATTAAGATAGATACAGGGTGGCTAATATATAACTGACTGATTTAAATTGCGCGCCATTTTTGATACACGCATTTCAGTAGGTGGCACATGTGTCCAATTCATCATAGAGCGCTACACGATCGTAGAACGCGTCCGTATTACTCCCAAACCCTACCAAAAAGTAATGGAAAATGTAATCAAGAGAGCTCAGGTTTGCGTGGCATAATTTATAAGTTTGAATAAAAGATTATATGAAAAAAATTGACGTATTTCATTTCATTTCACAAATATTCAAGATACAAACCAGTTAGTTACATATCGGTCACTATGTACATCGCGTCGCTGGAGCTGGTTTATTCAATAATTGGTTACCAGTAGATGGTTTGTGGAGTAGTGCAGTGTTGGTACGGCGGCGTCGGCAAAAAGGCTCAAAGGTGACCTAGTTACCAGGCTTCGCTTCCCCGCCTCTATAACTACACCACTGCTACTACTACTAGCCGACAAGGCTCTCATTTTCGGCAGTGGAAATTCTTCCATGTGAAGGTTATAAAAGTTACTTAATGCCAAATTGATCGACCGATTATGAAGCAAATATTATTCTTATTCTTCCTAAGTGACAAACCAGTAAAACTACAAAATTAAAGGAATGAGTCTTGGTCCACTTTTAATAGAGAGGCTTGATTTCTACCATGCAGCTAAAAAAATCTAAAAAGTAATTTCGAAAGTGGTCAAATGATGTTTTATGGCTGCAAGTTGCTTGGACAGAATGGTAGGTTATCTCTGTTTCACATGCAGTAGAATACCATTTTCCAAATATTTTAATAGCTCAAATTTCAAGTTGATTGCATCAACGAAGTTTTTACATTTATTTTTAAGCTTTCACCAACATTTTTCTTGTAATTGTGGTACTTGAATTATTTTTATAATTTTGGTCAAAACTTAGGGGAAATGCATAAAATTCTAATTATCTACTCAAAGACGATCACACATCAATTTTTAGAAGCTGCTACTACGTGATGTCGAAATCGCCATTAATCCAGTGACTGATCAGTTACTATAGGTTTTTGAAAAATGATTAACGATTCAAGTGTCCTAAACCCATGGGAGAGTTGACCATAGTAGATGGGAGACTTAACCGCATCCATTTATACAGACAGACAAGGAAAACAATCTTTACTTAGGAACCAACGACAAACAAAACTTCTATGCTCATAAGGTATGCAATGTGGGAGTAGGCAAAGCAAAGCAATTTGGTACTCATGAAATAGTCTGTAAATAAAAAGTAAGAAAAAATTACACTTTATTCGAGAGAAATAATGAGATAACACATAATATAATTTTAGTCCTAATGACTGGTCACATTCATGGCATATGAATTTTTCATCATATTTATTGGTCATACCTCGCGAACATATCTCTTACAGGAAATACGTATATAAACTCTCGTGTCTAAAACTGTTTCGCTTTGGCATACAAATCACTACCAAGGATCATCTAAATCACGAGCTTCCTCACACTTTTACTACTCTAGAGCTTTCTTCGTGACTGAAGTAGGTACTCGTTCTCAGATTATGTTTCACTAATATTTGTTAGCTGTTTTCTGTAGAGAGCTATCAGATGTCTCATTCAAAGTAGCGATTTGTAACTCTCACTCGATAACTTTTTGTGAGATGAGCTAGTATTTTTGTATTGGATATCCGGTAGAAGGTTTAAATTATTCTTCTTTCATCAGATATACCAGAGTATGCCCCACTCCCCAACCCAACTTTGTTTATTTAATTTCCAAATTACGGAAATGATACTCGGATTAAAACATAATTGGTTCTTAGAGCTAGACCAAGTCAGCAATCTAACTAATACGAAATTCATTGCGTTCCAAAATCAATAAAGAAGTAACTTAAGAACACAAAATCCACCAATTTCTTGCTTCTGACTACCAAAAACGCTCACAGTCGAATCGGTGTAGTAGCAGCCAATATGGCACCGTATCATATGTGTTAAGCAATGAGTAGGTATGCAGTGGCCTGTCAGTAATCTGAATAAGGCGGAATTAAAAACGATTTAAGCGATGTGCCACAGCCACTGTCGTGACAATGTCTCCCGCCTGGTTAAGTCTCCGAGATTCCCCCTATCAATGTCTCAGTACTCGTATTTTTATATGAGCGTAAGTGGAATGCTCGAAAAATGGATGTTTTGGTCAAAAATGCCATGATTGGGAACTTTGGGCTCTTGAAAAGCTATCAAGTAATGAAACAAAATAGGAAAACTATGTAGAAAGTTTAAAATATACCTATATATGTACGTATACAGGGTGTTCGTTAATGATATGAGAATATTTAAGGGTGTGAATCTACATGAAAAATCAATATTAGTCTGCCTAATAAACTATGGTCCAAAAATGTTTCTTTACAAAAACTCGGACTGTTGAAGTTTTAGGAAAAAATGGAAATTAATTAATATTTTCAGAACCGCTTCAGATCTTTCACTGATATTAAGTGCGTAGTGAAAGTGAATGAAGTTGCATATTTTTCAATGCAAAAATAATTTTTAGCTTCAACAGAGGCGTGCGTACGGGTATTGACTTAGATATTTTTTAAGAAAAAAATGGTACGCCAATGGTTTATTTCAACGAGTGCGCAATTTCATGAGAAGAAGTACCCCTAAAGTGTTTAATTTTTCCAAAAAAATTAATAATAATTTTGCAAGTTCAATAGAACGGTTTTTATTTTTTTACTCAAAAATGGGACATCGAAGGAAAACAATTCAAGAGAGATCATTTCTTTAGAATTGCACGGGGAATTCAAAAATAATTTTTATTTGGCAAAAAACCATTGGCGTACCATTTTTTTCTTAAAAAAGTCAATACCCGTACGCACGCCTCTGTTGAAGCTAAAAATTATTTTTGCATTGAAAAATATGCAACTTCATTCACTTTCACTACGCACTTAATATCACTGAAAGATCTGAAGCGGTTCTGAAAATATTAATTAATTTCCATTTTTTTTCCTAAAACTTCAACACCCCGCGCTTTTGTAAGGAAACATTTTTGGACCATAGTTTATAAAGCAAACTAACATTAATTTTTCATGTAGATACACACCCTTAAATATTCGCATATCATTCAGGAACGTAAAATATTCAAATGCAAAAATTTCATAGATGCGAAAGCCCCACTTATAGCTGCTGAACCTTCTAAAATCCAGCTTTGCAAACGAACAAAAAGTGTTTACTTACGTTTGTTAGCAACTGTATTCGTGTTGTCGCTGGTTTCAACGGGCCGACACTCAGTGAAGTAAACAAACAGCGAAAAAAAGAAAACATGGAGGATAACGAGTAGCAACTGCAGTTTCATGTTTAAACGAAGAACGATTTGTTTTTTGTTGCACTGCGACAAGCAAACGATGCGTGATGGTCTGAAAATTGTAAGAAATTGAAGGCAGAATCACGCTGCTGAAAAGTTGTCTCCGGATAGTCCGGCTTGCTTGACCTCGTTATGTTGCTGCTAGCTAAAATCTCGCCGATATGCGACAACGTGTGTACGCCAAGTTATATTCTACTTAATACAGGATGGTCGGATATGATAAAATTTGATAAAGCTGTGCGAAACACTTGAATATACAGGGTGCTCCGTACTTAAATGGACAGTGAAATGGTATGGTGGTATGGACCCAGAACCTTTCATATCTGAAAAAATAGGGACATAGGTTTAGTTGTATACCCTATTCGTAGTCCATTTTGG
This sequence comes from Acanthoscelides obtectus, assembly GCA_963669975.1. Classification (NCBI taxonomy): domain Eukaryota; kingdom Metazoa; phylum Arthropoda; class Insecta; order Coleoptera; family Chrysomelidae; genus Acanthoscelides; species Acanthoscelides obtectus. The sequence continues at coordinate 38,576,789 of CAVLJG010000007.1, read as the reverse complement.
GCATCGATAAAACAAAGATGCAGCGCGGCAAAGCAGCAGCCGCCTAAGCGGGATATCGCCGGCACGCCGACGCCGGCGGTTGCTGTTTATATTCGGTGCATACATAGCGTGTGCTTACAGGTATACGTTAGAATGTCGTATACGGATTCAGCAGATGAAATTGAGAATATTTTTCCGAATGCTTCCTTCAGCCATGCGTCCTCTTCAGTGATGTCTCCACCCCGAAAACGTGACAAGAAGGGGCTTTCGAATATTCAGGCAAAATAAATTGCCGTTAACGTCTATAAGAGCGAAATTTTAGAGCATCCTGAAATGCAAATTCATGATATTGAAAGATGTGTGGCAAAAAACACGCTTATGTACTAAGACAATTTTCAACATTGTTAAAGACTATAAAAAAAACAAAAAAATGTCTCCATCACACAAGATGATGCATTACACGAAGCTGTTTTATACAGTTGATAAGTTTGATCGGAATGTCATCAGACGCAAAGTAAAATCATTTTTTGAAAGGCAGGAACATCCCACAATAGACAAAGTATTACATGAGGTTGATAGTGATGAAGACTTGACTTTCAAAAGGACCACATTCTATAGTTTACTCAAAGAACTTCATTTTGAGTATAGAAAACAGGACAGAAATAGTATATTAATGGACAGCCAAGAGATTATTTTATGGAGAAGAAACCATTTAAAATCAGTAAAAAAATACTGCGACCAGCGTAGGAAGATTTATTACCTGGATGCAACCTGGATAAATGCAGGACATACAAAACCTAAAGTATGGGCTACTCTACTAAATCAGCAAGACAAGCCTTCTTAGATGGACTAACCACGAGCCTAACAAATCCGTCAGGTATGTGCATCTAACCAATTCGTCATTTGTGTTTGCAAAAATGGTGTCAAGTAGACTGAATCTATGAACCCACGCTAAACTTAGCTTTATTTGGTAAATTTGGAACCAACACCTAATAGATATTCTGCTTGTATTATTGCTAGTTTTCTTGAATACTATATGAAATGATTATTTCCAGGAAAAGGAAAACGATTTGTTATCTGTCACATTGGCAGTGAAGATGGCTTTGTGCCCACTGCCCTATGGGCATTTGAGTCACAGAAAACGGGAGTTCATTAGAACGATGGTTTGAAGAAACGCTCCCAAAGCTTGACGACAATGTTCTCATTGTACTTGATATTGCTGAATGCCAGACTAGAAAAAATTCCCACAATGACCACAAGAAAGGAAGAAACTCAACAATGGCTCCTATCAAAATACATTAGTTTCAATGAAAATATGGTCAAATCAGAACTTATCTAGTCAGGCAGCACAAATATAAATATAATCTTAATGTTATTGGCAAAATGGATAAACACCAAAATAAGATGGTTTTAAGGCCCCTTATCACTGCTAATTAAATGCTATTGAAATTCTTTGGGCAAATATGAAAAACTATGTAGCTTCAAACAATAGATAATAGAATATTTAAATTTTCTGACGTGAAAAATTTCTTTTTTGAAGATGTCAACAGAGTGACGGCAAACCATTGGAAAAATTGCATCCGTCATGTTCAAGAAACAATCGAAATAAAGATTTGGGATCTGGACAATATGATCGATATTCAAATTGAGTATTGCAGAGTCTGCTTGGTGAAAAAAAGTCATAAATGGTGCCAGTTAATGAACAAAAATAGATCGCTTCTTTTAGTTTTTTAGTTGAACATTTTATTGATCCAAATATATTATTTTTAGAAGTTTACGTGACACAAAACTAAAAATTTCAAGGGTTAAAAACTTGGTTCCACGCAAAACAGTGCTTCAAATTGAACAAAAGATGTTTTGGGAACTCAAAATTTCAGGATCGGATTCAGTTTTTTATTATTGTATGTTATCTTAGTAAAAAAAGGCGCAGTCAACCTATTTTCCTAATTAGCTAGCACCATTCATTGGCTTTCCTTGTGCATAATCAAACATTTCAATAGTGAGCTTAAGAGGTGTTGATTTTGATAAAAACAAGACAGTGAAAAAATCGAGTCCGACCATGGAATTTTTAATCGTCCGTATTCTAGGTAACGCTGTTGTCGTGCAGATTATAAATAGAAAACGGTTAGATGATGCCTGAGGTATGTGATATTAAATGTTTGGCGTGTTTAGACAAATTACCCTGTATATTCGTAAATAATGGATTTAGATTTTTTATTTCCAGATATGAACAGTTCCCAGCCATACTACATACTATTTCACTATGTCAACTTAAAAAAAACAAATATGGCTTCTAGTGGGATATTGGTGATACGTGAACTATGCAACTAAGTACTACTTTGTAATATTATTGGACTTCAGGCGCGCTTTTATTACTCTGAATCATTTTCTATTATTGGAAATATTAAAATTCATTGGGCTAGTTCAAAGTGCAGCAATTTTCTCCACAACTACTTTAAAGGTAGACAGCAAAGATTGGTTCGATGTGATAAATCATCAAGGTTAATGAATATATCATCCAGAGTACTTCAAGGATCAGTGTTAGGCCCTTTGTTGTTCATTATATAAACAAGTCAATTCGCTTTAACTCTACAGCACGCTAAACGCTGTTGTATCTCTTGCTGTACGGGTAACTTGTGCGAAATTACACGTGGCCACAGGTTACACAATGCAGATAAATAAAAAATGTTAGTTGGTCTAAAGGTATGCAACGATCATGTAAAATCAGATTTCGGAATATAAATTGGTGGTGACCACATTCCTTTATCAGCACAAGCTAAAAGCCTTGGAGTACTTGATTCTGATCTGAGGCTTAAGTCGCATATACATGAATTGGTGTAAAAAAACGTATGCCACTTTGAGGGTGATTTATGTTAACAGATATTATCTTTTTAAAAAGCTAAAATAATTCTATGTGACAGTCTGATTCTATCAATTCAAAATTATGCTGATATTGTATGTGGTCCCCATGTAACATCTGTTTATAAACAAATAGTACAAAAGCTACAAAATTCACTAGTTTATGGTATCCGCAGACTAAGCAGAGTCTCTGACAAATTATATGATGAAGGTTGGCTGAGCATGAATTGCAGCTTGTTTATAACATTAATAAATAATTGATAAATAACCGATATATTTTTATAATAAAGCAAAATTTCGCACCGATATACACTTTAAATATAAGATTTAAAGGACTACTGTCTCCTTCTAGGTTTCAGCATGATTTTTTTAAGCCAGGTTTCACCTAACACATTTATAGTGTGTACAACGGTTTTCCAAACGAAATTAAGACATTGAATATTGTAAAATTCACAAGTCATGTCAAAGCGACATTATTTTGCAAATAGAGCTGATTATTCTATTTACAATACAAGCCAGTATTTCTCATTATTTTTGTTAAGTGTATGGTGTTGTATCATTAGGGTGGTTATTTTCATTATGCGTTATGTTGAATATAATATGATTTAACACTCAAAGAGTTAAGTGGAAATACAGATATGTGTCACATGAGATTGAAAAATGTATTTGTTGTTGTTGTTTGGAGAATATAGACCTTATATCATTAAAACATGTTAATCAATAATTCTTGAGCTTGGAACGATATTTTCGACTAATCAGAGCTACGTACATTGAGCGACAATAATTAACAAGATAACTTGGCTGAAATGTACTAATAATGGACGCTTTTATGTCAAGCAGTAACCCGATCGAACGTTGTAATAGGTTTGGGACCTCGTGAATGATAAATTGCACTGGATTGAGCGGTGCTTCGCTAGCGGATCACTCAAATGCAACATTGTCACCGGATTGATTGCATCTGCATTTTTTATTAACAGCTATCCCCAGTTCTCGCTATTGCAGTGATGTGACTGTCTACGTAATCGAGAAGGCATTATAATTGATCAAAAAATGTTGCAATGTGTCAAATGTCATGAAAATAATTGAGGTATAGTACGTGCTCTAAACTGTTCCGCTTCCCTAAACTGAACCACTGGCATCATCTGTTATTCCATTACTATCGCAATCCTGGCATGCTAAGGTAATGCCCCATATTGTGGAAATTCGAACAACTGGAAAATGGTTGTCAAACCTTTTCTGACGTATAATTGACAGTCTAAAATGTACGCTTGGTGCTTGTCAGAAACTCCAAACCTCTACAAAGTTTGGCTTTTTTGGAGGACGCATCGACGCCATCCACACGTTTGCGGGTGTATTCGTGTGTGCTGAAGTGGCGGCTATGACGGACCTCGAACTTGTATCGGCCATGACATTTAGACTGAAATATTTTCATTATCTTCTTCTTCTTCCTACTTTATTAATTGGCTCATGCCTGTTTTACTTCGGTTTTTAGCCTCAATTGATGTTGTCTGACCATCTTTTCCTCGGTCGTCCCATTGATCTTCTTCCATTTGGCGATTTGTCTCTTGCTATTCATACTGTTCTATTTTCTGTCATTCTTTCTATGTGTTTATTCCATTCTATTTTTCTTCTTTTGGTCCACAGGTTTATTTCCTCTATACCACATCTCGCTCGTATTTCCCCACTTCTTACTCTGTCTCTATGAGGTTTGTTTGTTATTTTTCGTAAGACTTTCATTTCTGTTGTTTCCAATAATCTTTGTGTTTTCGCCGTATCTGCTCTTGTTTCCGCTGTGCACGTCATTATCGGTCTTATTGGTGATTTATATATCCTAGTTTTCGTTTCCGTTGCGAGGTATTTGTTTCTCCAGATTGTATTGGTGAGACATCCTGCTGCTCTGTTCGCCATGTTCACTTGATTTTGTACTTCTTCCACTTTTCCATAGCTTGACAGGTTGATTCCCAAGCATTCCGTTTCCATCACTTGTTCTATTATTTTGTTATTTACGACCAGTTTACATCGTTTCGGTTCCGCTGATATCACTATCGATTTAGTTTTCTCTGTTGAAATCACCAGGTTGTATATGAGCGCCATATCTTCGAATTCTTTGATTAATCTTTGTAGGTCATATTCATTTTCGGATATTATTATGGCATCGTCGGCGTAGCATATTATCTGCATTTCCTTTTCTCCCATTCTATATCCTCTTCTTTTTTAACTTTCTTTATGATTTCATCCATTATCAGATTAAATATTAGTGGGCTCAGCGAATCTCCTTGTCTAATGCCAGTTTCATACTTGACAGGTTGCGAGAGTATTCCTTTACATCTTACCATAGCTATGTTATCTTTATATATATTCTCAATAGTTTTTACTAAATCCAATGGTATTCCCCTGTCATATAATAAATGTATCGCGTCCGGAATTCTCACTCTATCAAACGCTTTCTTCAAATGTATCAGGCACATATATGCTGGTTTGTTGTATTCCAGCGACTTTTCTTTTATTTGTCTTATTACAATAACTGCATCCGAGCATGATCTTCCTGTCCGGAATGCTTGCAGTTCCTCTTGCAGAGTTATTCGTTCGTTTATTTTTGTCGCTATTATTTTTGTTGTCAATTTGAGTGTTGTCTTTGCTCGATAATTATTGGGGTCTTTCTTATCTCCTTTCTTGAAGAACATCAGCATGATCGCTCTCCTCCATTCATCTGGTATTCTGTTCGTGGTCATTATTTTTTGAATAAGGGTTGCAGCTGTTGTACAAAAAATAAGTCAATGGAAACGAAACGTACAGGCAAGATGTGGATCTTACGATTCATAAAATCCGTATCAACTAAAAAGGATACTCGTAATTGTCTGTTCTTGACAGGGATAGAAACTGTTGACTAAGTCTGAAGCCTACTGGATCGTTGACATAGTAGACAGTTTTTCCGCAGTGCTACGGTTTTTAGTATTGGAGTTTCGAAAACTGGATGTATAAAATGGTGCTACCCTGTTTGTACAGTCTGTTATGAAACAAAACATGAATATCGGCGAACTGAACCGAACACCTTTCCAACGTCTGTGCGTATATGTTATGCAAATCGTTATGCAAATCACATTTTTATGTAGACGAGTACCGAGAAAGTTACTACAATGTTTTTTTAGAAAGAGTAGCAAATTAGCAAAATGTTTTAGTTACATTGAACTGAAACATCGCATTGAAGAAGGATGATCAACTCCTAACTGATGATGGATATTTTATTTATGCAGGCACTTCTAGGTAGGCATTGTTGGAAATACGAACTATTATCTCGAAAAAACATGTTGGTAAGTAATATTTTAACAATAAGCATGAGTGCTGGTGGCAACATCAGTCAAGTTGTGCCGCGAGTTCTGGACAAAACTGCTGACGGGAGGTGCTGTCATACAATTTTTCCTACTAGAAACCATTTGTAATTCAAAATTGCGTGTTTGTGATTGGTAGAAATTAAGACGAGGGAAATAGTCAATGGGAATGTCTGAGCACAACTTTTTTCTAAGTATCAGATTCAAATACCGAGTACTGGACACTTGACCGAGTATTAGGAGGTGTGAATTGCTCTGGGTTATTTTAGGTGCTGTTGGTGATTTAAGCATTTTTGAAAATTTTTATATAGAATTGATTTACGTTTCCAAGAAATCAACTTATTACAAAAAACGTTGTGCAGCTGAAACATTGTTTTTATCAGTAGAACGTCGTAGGATTTCAGAGGATTTATTTTTTAAATACTCAGAGTCTTGCAACAGCTGGGTACCTAAGTGTTTTTCACTTTGTATTTACAGGGGGTTCTCAAAGTTAAGATTTTCCTTTACAGGTCAGGCAATAATAAGCATGTTTTTTGTAACATATATGTCAAAGCTTTAAGGGCCGTATCTTCAGTCGTTCGTACAATTGTAAGACGTCTGTATGGCCTTGATTTTCTTAGTATTTTCTCTCCTTCAGAAAGGCTGGAGTATTTCTAGACTTGTACTGTTCCGTGTCATCGTCAGCGCTCTGCTATTGTGATACCACTACTTTTTGACTTGTAGGAAATTTCGGGCTGATATAACAGATGATATAACTCAAAAGCGGTTTGATGCAAACAGATATTTGTAACAGAACCTTAAAATAGAGCGCCGACACGGAGCAGTATAAAACTATGAAAATCGAGAAGGCCATAAACGCGTCCTATAATTGTGCGAATGACGATGCGGCCCTAAGATAACAGAGACATTAGGTTCCAAAATGCAATAAATGAGCCATTATGAACCTGCACTCCTCCACTTCCACAATCCCCTCCTGTATCAAAAACGTATAATGTTGTGCTAAGACTATGTGAGTCTCCGCATTCGAAAAACTCAAATTGGCATACTCCTAGAGCAATAACGTAGTTATCGATTTCATCAGAGCTGTATTTTATCTTTGTTTATATCGTGTAAAATCCGTCTGGTTGAACATAGTTGATGAGCTAGTCAGCCCCAAATATTGCAAATTTAGGAAGATGTAAACAAACTCGTGTTTTTGAATTGAACAGCGACAACTTCAAGTAGCGTTTACAGACAAAATATGTAACAGGAAGTAGTACTTGAAATTCCTTCCAAATGAATTGTGAGTATTTTTTCAATTACTTTTTTACCTTTTCGGTTTTGTTTTGGCTCAAATCAGCTATGGTATTGCAAACGTAGTTGACTGTGGAAAGGAAAGTCCCAGCTTTCAGGACACCTTGTATATATAGGGTGATTTTTTAAGAGGTATATGATTTGATTTTCAAAAAAGACACAAACAATTTGAAAAAACGATTAAATCTTTATTTGAGTCGATAGAACGGTCGATATAATTTAATGTTTAAAGATTATTTCATGTAAATGTTGGCCGCGGCTCCGCTTTAGATGGCCCATGCGCAAGGTCCAATTTTGGCACACTCTATCCAACATATCGGCCGTAATCTCACGAATAAATGCTTCAATATTGGCTTCCAGTACGTCAATCGTTGCTGGTTTATCCCTGTAGACACTAGCCTTAACATGGCCCCACAAGAAATAGTCCAACGGCGTTAAATCACACGATCTAGGCGGCCAATTGACGGGCCCCTAACGTGAGATAAACTGTTCACCGAACTCGCCTCTCAATAGGGCCATTGTTTCGTGTGCAGTGTGGCATGTGGCACCGTCTTGTTGAAACCACATGTCAGCCAAGTCCAGCTCTTCCATTTTGGGCAAAAAAAAGTTTGTTATCATCGCACGGTAGCGCTCGCCATTCACAGTTACGTTCCGGCCATTGTCGTCTTTGAAGAAGTACGGCCCGATGATGCCACCGGCCCATAATCCACACCAAACAGTGATTTTTTCGAGATGCATTGGTAGCTCTTGCAATGCTTCACGCGTCATCTGTCAAAAACAGTGTTGCCAAAAAGATACTAGCAAAAAAATTACCCATTAGTACGTCTATGTTTTATGGTTTAACATGGATTCAACTTAATTCGCTACACTGACGATTTTACAACGCAATTATTTCAAGAAGATCTCCTTGATCGCATAAAAGACCTATCTCGATAAACAGCATCCTTATTTTTATTACGCCTGAAATGACGAGACACACCACTCCAAGAGGATTTCCACTTAAGCGCAAATAGGCAACAGATTAGGAGAAGACGAAATTAGGAAAACAATGCAATTGTAGCCCACTTGATGATAACTCTTTTACGTCATCCACCAACCATATATGCTTAATTGGACACTTTGCCTAATATAACAAATTGTATTTTTTTTTCTTCCATTACTCTAATTTTGAAGAAAAGCTGGCGTCAAGTCGGTTGCCTCTGCAGTTTCCATGCAACTGTCATCAGTTCATAAAGAATCATATTTGGCACAAGTTAGACTCTCTCAGAAAAAAGCTAGTTGTGAACATGTATAACAAAACACTAAATGGATCAAGTCAGTCAAGCAGGCCTATACAATTAGTCAAAAGTCCCCACCCTTTTGACGACGTTGCGGTCTGGAAATGCCTGCCGTTTCTTACGGACAGCACGACCATCTAGTAACATTGCTATGACTAACGACCACGACATCATTCTAAGCTTTATTTGGTTTGTGCATTTTTTTATACCAAAGTAGGCAGAAGCCTAAATACCAGGGCACCGCGACTGCTATATGTCTAATAGGTGCGTATATTTACCGGGTCTGGAAGCGTATAAATATACTACGGTCAAAAAAATTAGATATACCGCCTCCTACAGTCCCCATATCCCAATTTTTAACCTCTGCAAAAATATTTCATAAAATGGTCAGCGGTACTTTCCAAATTATTCACGCTCCAGCGGTCAGCCAATAGACAGATCGACGGTAACGAGTAGCATGGTTTTTCGTGATGTACATGTCTGCAAAACGTCGTACACGCAAAATTTCTTGGTACACAAGCTATGCACCTATAGTGTATTTACACCCAAGATAGAATGGATGCGTGATTGCCAAAAGCAAGGACGGCGTTACAGGGCCGCAATCAGGGCTACCTCCGAATGATGGACTACCACCAACGTGTTGTAAAACAAAGGACAATATTTAACAGAAACTTAACAAATTACTCAAATACACTTAACAACAACAACAGCAACAACCAAGCAAGGTGAATACGAAAACACGAGCACGCAGTGATACACGCGACGGACGGTGGCCTGAGTGCAACTCTGCCTGCCCTGCCCCTGCCCTGTGCATTATTCCGCCTGGCGGCCCCTTGAAATTTAATGGCGAACTGACCAATAAGAGGCGTTGTCCCCACCTGTTACCGAGACATCACGCGCTAACTGTTATAATTTACATCTCATCTTGAATTTGGATTCAGTTTAGATACATTTTGCAATATTTTTTCCGGAAAAATACTGGACTGGTATAGTGTGTCAAACCTCAATATCGTCGTTACTATTAGATTTGCAGGAAAAACTTGAATATAAAAGTTTTATTTAGAGCTAAGGGCTATAACCTAAAATTATATTTAGCTATACAGGGTGTCCCATAAATTAGTGGCAATATGAACTTTTATTTTTTAAGTGAGGCACCCTTGAGTTCTGCTGACTTTTAAAAGCGCCTTTTCTGTCAGTGTACGGTTTCGGGGATTTGTACTCGGTATTTCGGAACATATGGCCACTTTTTCGTTAAAATCATTGTACATTTGACGTGATGGCAACAGTGATAGACATTCATATCCAATGTTTTTTTACGTACATGTTTCATCTGAGGCACAGGGTGAGTCAAAACGGAAAGATGTAATTTTCTCGAGAAATTTAAATGAACAACCTGTTATGTTATATCTCTATTCAACGGTTCTCTCATATGTTTTAAAAAGTGAAAACCATAAAATAGCTAAAAATAATTTTAAGTGGTAGGCCTTAGCTCCATCTACATGTTATGTATTCAACTTTTTTCTGCAACTCTAATAGTAACGAAGATATTGAGCTTTGACACACTATTTGGACCCTGTATAGTGCAAAAGTGCATACCAGCAGAAAATTCTACTTGTTTATTGAATGAAGTCTGACCAAAACACTTCATTAAAGATAGGCAGAGGTGAAACTATGGGAAACTTCTGATTATAGAACAACCTGCGGTATCAAGTAGGTATACGTAGATAGTGATACATAAGCTACTTCATGCAGTGTATGAGCTGAAACAAGCTAAACTAACAGTAGCAAACTCCTAGCAAGTTATAACGAGCTCATCATACAGCACTTACACATCCTTCTACCTACAGGTATTATCCAAAGGAAGTTCCGAACACACACCCAGCAAATCCGTTTATGCATTATAGCCTCGTCGCACTTGCCATCTGAGATTACTCGCCTAATTCGATTGTTTTCCTAATTTTCTCGTGTACACTCCCATTAACTGGAAGCCGCCAAGGACAACATAGTTTTAGAAGACAGCGAGACGGAGTTTAGATGAAATAGGTGGATCACACCCAATTTCGTAATGGTTTAGTAGCTGGTGACACAGGGATATGAATAGGTTGAGTTTTCTGATCCTAGCCAAAGGTCTTTTTTGAGTAGAGGCGATCAAGGTGTGTATTTTAATATATGACACTTCATGTAATAATAAGGGTCAAATAATGAAGAATTAAGAGTCTTGACCAACAATACAACTGTTGCCTGGATGAAGGGGGATTTGTAATTCAACTGTTGAACAGGCAACCGTTTTTAAATATTGCAGCTAAACGACTACGATTTGGATCGCATGACCTTTTTATACATTATAGCTGCTGAATAAAGCCCCATAATCAACCTGAGAGCATATACAAATTGGACTCTCATTATTGGGGTCTCAGACGAATGAAACCGAATTTTCGCAAAATCGTGTTTGTTTTTTCCTGACATTATTTGAAATAGAGTTTCAAAATAAAAAGGTACATTAGCCTTGCCACTTTTGCTCTTCAACAAGGTGGCATAATTCCAATTTCAATTTGACGTTTCGACTCTTCTACTTAATCATCAACTTCATTTTTTCATGTGGATATTGCAACTTCTTCGAGGCTTTTATTTACTCTGCGTTGTTTTCATCAGCTGACTGTAACTACACAAAATAATAGTTTTCAATGTTTTCAATACTACCCTTGAATAGTGTAAAAAGTTTCAGCATTATGTTGGCCTTTTATTCGATGGGCTGACAACAACTATAGGATGGTTACTTTTTTAAACATTTTGAAGCTTTTTATCAAACCATCTCGTAACCTGCTCAATGTTACACCACCAAAATCGGAACCGATCATCTACGCCTGGTTCATAAAACTGAAGCAATACTTGTCTGATGACGTTTCGTAACGTCACGGACATATTTTACAGTTGTGTCTGTACGAAAAAATAGAGTTGATGATTTAAAACAAAAGACGAAGAGTCATATTGGAATTCTAATTATGGCATCTTATAGAGGAGGAAAAGTCGCAAACCTAATTTACTTTTTATTTTGAAATCCCATATCAAATAAAGTCAGTAGAAAATAAAAACGATTTTGGGAAAATTCTGCTTCTTGAAGTTGTGAAACTTTCTATGGTTATTTAAATGTGCAACTTTGCCCCCATTTCTTCATATCTCTTACCGTTTCCGAGATTTCAAGGTTGAGAGGTAAATTTAAAACATCCGGTATATGTTTCTATTTGTGGAATTGGTTTTTAAACTACCAAAAATGTACCATTGTCATACTCAAAGTAGTATTATTTGAGTAACTGCGCAAACTAAAATATATCTGAACTACTGGATTATTAAAAAACGAGTTGTCACTGAGCTTCAAAAAGCTAAAATCAGCTCAGTGGTTACGATGTTATGTTGAATGACCGAAACACCACGGTTTGAATCGCGTGACCTGATTTTTAGCTACTCCCCCTAGGTGTCTAAATATGACCCTATTCAAACTAAGGGCACATATAACGAAACAAGTAAACTTAGTAGCTACTCCTCGACTATTAGTCATCACTTATGCCAAATAGGGGAACCGCCTAATTGAAGGTCATATGGGATCTTCATTTAGGTATCTACTCAATGAAATCTTGTATCACAATCATAATATTTCCGTGGTGCCAAGGAGGAAGGAGATAAGTCTATTTTTTAGAATTCTCTGTGGTTCGACTTAAAGTTTCAGTATTATTCTGAAATGGAGTATGTAAATACAGCCTTGAAATTTTACTTGTCGCTTAGAAAGAAATAACTCGCTCAGAACGCAATTTCAAAAAAAAGTTTATTTAAGAAAAAAAAATGGACATATCCCTTTACGAACTTAACAAAAATGTACTTATCTCATTAGTTACATTTAAACTAAACTAAACTAAACAAAGAAACGAGAATATCAGTTTTTTGACATAGATAATTCAAAAAAACAAAAAAAAACATTTATAAGTACGAACTAATCGTCGTCGTCAGAGGACACTATATCTGAATGTGTTTCTTTATCACGGCTAGTGATTGATCACTTTAACTGTTGGATGGGATTTTAATACGGCAAAATTCATTGCAACAATGTGCGAATTCTTATTCTGACCTGCAGTTACTTTTCTGATGTCATCATCTGTGTATTTGAAACACTACTCTCAACGACAGGATTTGACAAGTATGTAGCTAGACTATAAAATATTACGGGCGAAATGATATAAGTCGAGTTTGTTGTTGTTTTTTTTGTCCTGGAGCGATACAGCTCATATTTTTGTACCTCCTCATGAATATTTTCAGGGACCTGTTTGAACTTATCTCATTATAAACATTACCTACTTCACTGCTGTATTTTGAATAAGTAACATACCTCACTTTGTCCGGAACAAAGATCCCATAATATACAATTTGAATTTGAACTTATCCTACTTTGAGCAAATTTTGACTTATCCCCTTTTTACCTGGCAGCACGGATTTATACTTTTTTTATACAAATACTAATAAGAAATCCTAAAACTATATATACTAAGTGACATATAAATCCGAACACCCAGTTTAAATGGTTTTATTTTAATAAAAGTTGGTGAATGTATTTATCTTACTGTAAATAACAAGTGAAAAAATTTTCAGCCTTATCACTTGGACATTCCGGTTTTTATACTGCTTTTTTTAATTCACTAACGCTCTAAAAATGATTATTTCGGCCGCAGTAAAGAATCAACGTTGGCGGATTTTGGTTCTTGACATCTTTTACGATCGGTTACGATGCCTAGAGTACGGAGACCTGTACGATTTCGTCAACTTAGTGAGTTTGATAGGGGCCGTATAGTGAGACTTCGGGAAGCTGGACTTTCTTTTCGGGCAATTGCAGTTAGAGTGCAAAGAAGTGTAGACACTGTGGTTAGGTGTTGTCAGGCATGGCTTCGAGAAGGCCGTACGCAAAGAGCAAGGGGCACTGGACGCCGCCGTAGAACAACAGACCGTGAAGATCGCCGCCTAAGATTATTGGCCTTAAGGGACCGTTTCTCCACTACCAGGTCCATTGCAAATGAATGGTTTGCAGAACACGGAAGACCTACTGGCATGCGAAGTGTTTACCGACGAATGAGAAGTTTTGGCTTGTTTTCATACCGGCCACACTGGGTCCTCCCTTTAACTCGAGAACACCGACGTAATCGCCCTGAGTGGTGCAGACAACGGTCACTCTGGGATCAGGAATGGAACGGTATTGTCTTTAGTGACGAGTCTCGATTTTGTTTAGGCATGCACGATGGTCGTGCCAGGGTTAGAAGGCGACGTGGTGAAAGGAGGAATGGACAGTTTTTTGTTGAAAGACATGTTCATCACACTGTTGGAGTTATGGTTTGGGGTGCTATAGCTTATGGTTCCAGGTCACCTTCAGTCTTCATCAGAGGTAACATGAACGTGCAGCGTTATATCCACGAAGTTCTAGAACCCCATCTTTTACCCTATCTTGACACCCTGGCAGATCCAACTTTCCAAAAAGATAATGCCCGACCACATGTTGCATGAGTCACAATAGTCTTCTTTCAACATAATGATGTCACATTGTTACCATGGCCACCAAGATCTCCCGACTTATCCCCAATTGAGCACGTGTGGGATATGATGGGTAGGAGATTGCTCAATTTGCAACGTCCTCCTCAGACTCTAGAAGCACTTCGAGAGGAGTTGGTGGTTGCCTGGAATGAGATACCACAGGAGGACATTGACCACCTGATCAGAAGCATGCCTAGGCGCGTTGGAGAATGCGTAGCACATCAGGGTGCATCCACACATTATTAAAGATCAAAGGGCTTTGAAGCAGTGCAATCATTTTGAAATTTTTATCATTTGCTTATTATGCTTCATTAAGTACTTATACAAAATTTTATTAAAATAAAACCATTGAAACTGGGTGTTCGGATTTATATGTCATTTAGTATATTTGAACCTTATTTACTATCTTCTCCATCGTTATTTCTTCAGCCTTCCCTCAGTTTCAGATTGAATTACCACTAGCAGCCATTACTTTGAATAGATAATCAATTTATTTTTCAGAAATCTAATGTGTTTGTCCCTGTACCGAAGGCGCATTCAGTACGTAATGAAAAATAGAATAAAAGGCCATTCTAAGCACACAAACATATGCACACTTGTTTATATGCTTTACCTATATTGTTCTGGTGGCTTATCTTTCCAGCAGGTCTTTGCGATAAGCGCGGGGCGGGGGGCGGGCGCTAAGACAGAATGAAAAAAGGACCCCATGTCGGTGTATTTACGACTTGAAGTCGGCCCACTGAGATAAAGGTACTTGACACCGGCCAGGTAGAGAACAAACGAATGTAGCACTCACCACAAGTAAAACAAAACAGTGGCGTAGATTCAGATTATTGTTTAGCATTATGTGGGAAAAAAGAGTTTTTTTCCGTGACGGGGAAAAAGTTTGACATTTTATCTCTGTTGACAGGTAACAAAATGTCACATTTTTTGGAATTTTTTTTCCCCGGGAAAAAAATGAGTAGCTTTTTTCCCGGATATTGTATAAACACATAAGCAAAGGTAGACATTTAAATTTAGAATATTTTATTATACAATAAAGTTACATGTCCTTTATATCAAAAGAACAATTATTAAATGTGCATTGCATGAATGAGATGTTCCTTAACCTAGAACAGTAGAATTTTCTTGTGTTGAAATTATATGTTTTTCTGCCATCACAACTCCACTTGATGTACTTGGTCGCAAGTCCGGTGTTATTTCAGCACTACCACACGTTCTAAACACTTCATTAGCTATTTCAGTCCTGTGTGCTATCGATTCATCAACATACCCTTCAGCGACCGTTGATGACTTCCAACCGCCATGTTTCTTTAGTGTCATCAAGTCTTCCACAATTAATAACGTTCCCGAATCTTCAATATCATCTAATGTTACCTGGCTGATATCACAAATTCGACAAGCTCCTGCAATTCCAAATACAACAACAACTTTGGCCATCGAATAAATTTCCTCGAGAGCATTATTTAAAAAATCACTAATTTGTGTACTCGTAAAAATCGTAGCTTTTTTGGGCTTGGTAACCTTTCCCATTTTGTTTCAGACATGTAATTAGTTTGAACTATTTTGAAATGTCTTCATTATTATTGGATCGTAACATACTTTTGAATTGAATAATTCAACCACAGTGTTGATGGCTTTTGTCGTTGTGCCAATTCCGAAAAATCAGCCAATACACCATCCGACAAAGAACTGCATGTTTTTTTCATCTTCCATTCCATGAATCTTCGTAAATTTTCCGCGATTTAGCTTGTAACAATTTTTGATATGCTACTTTGGCTACTTCTACATTTTTTACTTTATAGTATTAGACACTTCTTCTAAACAGCCACTAAGTACACAATTTTTAAATCAAATCACAAAATTAAATTGATAGCTATTTGATTACTTTAAAAGTTTTCTTAGCAACGCAGATCTAAATTGTCGCTATAAGTACAACGTAGCCTACTAATTTCAAAATTCAAATTTCACATCGATAACTTTCTGACTTAAATATTCTAATAATATATTTTTTTCAATATCACATCGTCGTTTTTCCCGTCACAGAAAAAAATTGTGTATAAAACAAGGGAAAGATACTAGATTTTAGCTTAAAATCTAGTACTTTTTTTCCCTTGTACGTATAATAAATAACTATTGTTTAATAAAACACAATGCACTATAAATTTCCTGCTACTCTGTGGCAGTAGAATATTATTTTATTAGCACCTACCTGATTTTGAACTACTTTTTAATACCCAGAACAGAATATTATAAGAAAATCGTATATTTCTTACAAAAACAAATTTTTATTTTCCAATGTGACGATTATAATATATAATACTTCTGTAAAGTAGTGTAAGTAAATTAACGAAACGCGTTACCTATTGGGAAATTTAGTAATTGTTGGAGTTTTTGGTAGCTGAAATATTGTTGAAATATATTCAAAATCGATGAAATTTTATAAATCACCATAAATTGACATTTTTTAAAAAGCTTATCAGCAATCATCAGATTGTTTATAAAATCACCCGATCTGGTGAAATTTGACCAGACCTGGCAACAGCGGTTTATGAGGCATCGCCATTCCGATAACAAAGTTGCCGATGTTTTTCAAGTTGGTGGGAACGGTCATTTATAGTGGACAGAAACCTTCAGCACAAAGCTAGGCAACATCGTATCATTAATTTTTTTTGTATGAATACATATGTTATGTCTCTAATGACTTGATCTACCTAATTTATTTGTTACGCATATTCGTAGTTTGAGTATTTTTTGAAATGGGCTACCTTATCCCGAATAATATATACAGTCGACCTCCGGTAATCCGACAAACATTATGCAGGCCAGTGTCAGACTATCGAATTTGTCGGATTATAGATCACTGCCTAAGACCCCCTATAGTCCAGAATTTTTTACAAGAGTACCTTGTAATCCGACAAATTACATTTCCAATGGTAAAGTTATATATGTTATGTATATGTATGTACTTTGAAGTACAAATCATATATAGTTATGTATGTCGAATTTAGTAAATTGTAAACCTACCTCAAAGACGTTAATTGCGTCTTGTGCTGTGACTTGTGGAGCAGTTGCAATCACGTCGTCGTTATTTTCCTGACTGTTTGTTGTATAATTAGAAACCTCTTTTATAATCTCTTCGTCAGACATTTCATGAAAAACATTTTCCTCTTTATCCATTCCACGGCACCAGATTTCAAAATTTTCCGGACTTTCTGTGTTTCAGTAGCGACTTGTTCTATAACTTCCGAAGTATCTAACACTGATTTGTGGAACGTTGCTAGGAGTGGTGACTATATCTGGCCATAACTTTTTACAAGACGATTTAATAGTTGATGACGGTAACGCATTCTACGACTGACAAAGAGCAAAAACCAAGTCTTTCATATTGAATTCTTTTAAAGATTTTTCTATTGGTTGGTCTTTTGATACGGTTCTCAGAAGTAGGTTTTTCTTATAGTCTTGCTTGACAAACTGAATGATATTCTGGTCCATTGGTTGAATCAGTGCAGTGCAATTTGGCGGAAGAAACATCGCGGTGATGCATTTATCCTCAGTTGTTAGTTCTTTTTCAATCGGATGACCGGGAGCGTTATCAAGAAGCAATAACGCTTTTTGAGGAAAATTATGATCTTTTAACCATTTTCTAACTTCAGGTGCGAAGCATTCATCAAACCACTTTTTGAAAAGGTCTTTTGTCATCCATGCACTTTTTTGTCCGTAATAGTGTACAATGTTTTTGAATGCCAGTGGTTTATTAGATTTCCCAATGACCATCATCTAAGCGCGTGTGTGCCCGCAGCGTTAGCACATGGTAGTATGGTTATACGCTCTTTACTTACTTTTCGTCCAGGTACGGATTTTTCGTTACAAGAAACGAAAGTTTTGTTAGGCATCACACGCCAAAAAAGCCCTGATTCGTCTGCATTGTACACCTGTGACGGGTCAAGATTTAAATCTTTCACCTTTTGAAAAAATCTTAATTTAAACGGCTCTATGCAGGTGGCATCGTTAGAAAGTTTCTCTCCTGTAGCAGTCATTAAACGTATGCCATGACGACTTTTAAAACGTTCTAGCCATCCTTTGATGGCCACAAAATCATCTTTTTTTGTTATTTCCTTATAAAAAACTTAGCTTTCATGGCCAACATGGGTCCTGAAATTGGTGCATGCCTATTTCTTTCCTGAAGAAACCACATGTACAAAGCTTCTACCACTTCTGGGTGTTCAGCTTTCTTCAGTGTCTGTCTCTTGCCTGGCCCGCAGTCAGTAGTTGACACGAACTTCTTGATCTTCTCGTGGTTTCTTTTAATGTCATAAATTGTAGATCGGCCTACGCCGTATTCACTTGCCAAACTACTGAAAATTTCATTGCGATTTAAGCGGTCTAAAATATCACATTTTTCTTTAATTGTCAATGTTTTGTGCTTTCGCTTGTGAGTTTGTGATGACATTACTAGGTACAATACTTAATACACAATGAATAAATAGTAAACAATGAACGCACGCTAGGCCGTACCGCTATCACAAGTAGTCAATTTCAAACTAAGTAAAACAATGCTTACGCGTCGAGCACGATAGCGGTGGCGCATACAAGTTGTAACCTGTTCAAACCTGCGTGATCTACATTAGCGAAGATTGGCTAATACGTATGTGTGTAATACATATTCAAAGACATGTCGGATTACAGGGTGCGCCGGATTAGACAGGGGCCGGATTATCGGGGGTCCACTGTAATCTTCATGAACTGACGAGAGCATGCAACGTCAATTTAGTTGACGCCATTATTTTGTCACTGCGAGGCATCGTTTGCTGTTTGATGAGCGATAATCATACTAAAAAACGTTGTTTAGAAAATACATTATGAAAATCAATAACCCTCATAATAAAAACTTTTCGCCCGGTATCGAAACTGTGTGATTAGTTGTCGAGACCTGCCCGGAACGCCGGGAACGCATGTGATCTGTAGATGAATTCAAAATGCGAGGAACAATAATTTTGGCATCTCACAATTCCGCGGTACCATTTTGTTTTTGTCTCCTGAAAAGACAGTGTGAGATACACAGTGAGGAATGGAGCAAAAGTTCAGGGAGAAGCAAGATTTTCGAAAGTAGCATGGGCTGCACAACGCTTAGACTTGTATACCTTAGATTATCTCAAGGCATTTGATACACTACTCTAAAAGAAAATTTGGACGATCAGAAAAATCAATGCTGGCTGTATCTGTGGAGTCTTCGACTCTAAGTGGAGGGTATTGAACAGTCTACTCATTAATCCAAATGGATCTTAGAAAATAGTTCACGGACAAAAGTGTTCAAGATTATAGGTGTATTATAGACCAAAGACTCGTCCTTTGATACTTTCCCCTACACTACTTAGAAAATACCTTGTATGAAATGGGTACGCCACTGAACAGTCAGAAGTCTCTCTAGTCGTCTGCTGGATGGTCACAAAGAGAACGTCACGCCGAAACGTTTAAAATACCAGAAGCATTTTGACTTTCTCTTAGTTATATGTTTTGTGGAGTTGCCTGAAAAACTCGGATGCAAACAAAAGGTACCCTGAATGGCCCCAAATGGAATTAACGAACAACCCTTTCCGCTTATGTTGCATTCTCCCGCATTTTATTTGCACTACTTACGCTTTGATATTTCCCAGTAAAATGGGATATTTACTATTTTGGGCTTATGACCACTTTATTAGCAGTTAGCTACCAATTGCGGTAGTTTGTTTGATAGAGATTTTATTAATAATTGGTATAACTGAAAATTTGTAAATGAAAGATCTGGCACTTGGGGATATTTTTTTGAGCTTGATACGAGCTTTGCACCTCACTGTCCAACACCTTTATTCCATTTTCAAAAATGGCATCAAGTGGTATGGCTTTGTGTTATCAGTACATACATTTATTTATATTTAATACGTTCACCATTTTTTGCTGACATGTTCTGAATGACTTTACCAGTGACATATTTATGTACTTGGTACCGATCATTCCCATTTGTGCGGTACCAGTCATATGTATCTGGTAATTACCCTACAATAAAATGAACTATAATTTATTAGGACGTCTTAAAACTAAAACTAATTATAGACGACATTGTTAAACGAACGCTTAATCACGATATATGCTGCAGTTGCACATAGATCGGAAAAAGTAAATGAAATACCAGAGGCAAAAGTAGCGTTTTATTTATATGTAAAAAGGGACTATTATAGTATGATATAATTTACTTTCGATTTAAAGTTAAATGTATTTCATTAAAACACATTATTAGCCTATTTTTGCACTCTGCTGTTAAGTGGTTAAGTTGGTTGGTTCAGGATTAAAAGAAACACACCTCCAAGAAGTACCTCTAAAACAAATCCAGAGGTTATAGCTTACCCAATATTAACCTAAAATGTGATTTCAATGTTCTATTGGGGGCATATTGGTAAGTAAGAATTATCTCATTAGTGACCAATGAAAACTCCTTCTGAGTTTGCAACATATACTGGTAAAAAACAAAGTCAATATGCCTACTAAATAACTGTGTTTATACCTTGAGGTTACAACAATCGTTCTGGTTGCACCCGCCCCCTTACTAATCTTTGATCTCTTATTGGTTCAATTAAATTGCAACTTGCTTGCCTATGTATGATAATTCTTTCAGTCGTATTTAAATTAAATTTAGAAGAGGCCTGAAGTTTCTAGGCAGACCTTACAATACTACCAGGTTATCCAAAGAGACTCAGGTACCACGATTTTTTTAAACGCATGCGCGTTTAATCCGGAAGTATTGTGGCAATGGTGCGTTCCGATCAATATTCAGACTAAGTAATATAGATCGTAATTTTGAAGTGATCTTTTTTTTCCATGACACGTTTCAGAACCTATCATTTTTTCTTTAGAACAAGCTGAATATGGTATTAAAGACCACACAGTATAAACCACAAAACTAGACTGCAATTTAGAAAGAGAAAATGATCCCTGTAAGGATTTTTTCCCATCGCATAAATGCAACACGAAGTGGGATTGTAGTAAAATTATTCATATACATCTTGCTAATAAACACAGTCTACTTACATGAATCTGAAAAATTATTTAATGTCAAATTGTTGACTATAGACAAGTGCATCACCAGCTGATTTTTAACCAATAGGTTATCAACTGTATGTATGAGCAAGAGAGAACGAGATAGTATGTTCTAGTAGTTGTTGTTAAATTTAGGACAGACTCATTTGATTTTTTGGGCAAAAAATACTACGATTTTACCACAAGATGACCACCTTGATACTCTGGGAACAAAGAAGCAGTTGTATGGGCCAGCCTTGGTGTGCAGAGCTTAACTAAGTTAGAATGGAAAGGATACAAGACAGTCACCAACGTACACGAAACTTTAATACTCGGTTACTAGCTACTGGTGGAATAAGTTTCATGGTTTTCAAGAATCGGGTTCAGTGGCTGTGGAACTACCGTCTACAAACACGTAAAAATAAAAATCGTTGAAACTCAGCAGTTACTTGTTCCAAAAATTAGGCGACTGCCTTCATAGAGGGAACCATCTCCTATCTTTTGTTTTAGCAAAATACCTACATATATTTTATAAGCTTCAAGTTTGACCACTTTTTTCGAACAGATAACGTCGCTAGAACTACACTATGATTGGCAATGGCTTTCAGAGAAAGTTGAGGGTTGACCTACTTGACGCTACTTTTTCCAAATTGTAAAGTATATAGTATATTTACTGAATCAAAGCAGTTACGAAACAACGTCAAATAATGACAGTGACGCATATGGTTGCCACATTTATTAAAACTAATAGGTGCTGGGACGTTTTAAAAAAATCTACTTTATGTCCTACATGCAAAATGCTTAAAAGGACATATCAAAGTTTTAAAAAAACTGTGTTTATAAAATAACAATGCAAATATTGAGGCAAAAAGAACGAAAATAAACCACAAATAAACAGCAGCCGTTGGCGTAATTGTTATACCTGACAAGCTGTGCGACAATGTCACGACACAGCAAACTCTTACCAACATAAATGTAGCCGGGAAATTCAAACGATACGTACCAGTTTAGGATCTCTTTTGCATTTACGTTGGAAAATTTACTAAATATGACGTAACTGCTTTGCTTCAGTGAAATGACTATATTTACCCTGCCGGTGTATTTGACACTTCCTATGTTCTTAAATTGTGTCTACTAGGTTTGACTTTGATCAGTTAAACTACTTGACACCTTTTTCCCAGTAACCAGTGGCTCAACATTTCATTTTCTAATAAAGATTTGTACTCTTTTATCACCCGGCATAGTAGTAAAAACCTGTTGTCGTGGAAAACTCCAACTTTTGCACCCTCGAACACAGATTTTTACCCCTCATCTCCCGGATAACTGCCCGGCAATGTTCTTCCGGCAAACCGCAGTAAACACCTCTTGGTGTCCGGTGTGTGTCGACCGGCGTGCAGGCCGCGAGCACCGTGTGGCACGTGACGTATCCCACCCCCTTCCCCTACCCTGAAACCTGCGTCGAGACGGACACCGTCGAACACCAACCCAAACGCCGCCGGTGGATCATTCCGCGGCAAACCTTCGTTAACGGGGTGCCTCTCTTACGCAGAGAGTCTTCGACTGACGTGCGATCGCGACCCGATACTCGACGACACCTGATAGTGCTTCGGTTAGTTCAGTGAAAACAATTCTTTCATGTCTTCTCTTTAGAGCTTCTTTGCTAACTTTCAAAGCACCTGGACATCTACTGAGCTTCCTCCGTCGCATTCGGTGCTATTCACTTTGGAGATCTAGTGAACTCCACCTGCAATTATTGGATCTCTTCATCATACCACCTTGGGCATTTACTTAGGGCTTCTTTCAATTTAATTTGGTTCTGACCAGACAAGCAACCTGACCATCTATTGGGCTGCTTTTACGCTTGGTTTCCTCTAACCGTACCTATTTGACTTCACCATCAACTGGTGTTCAGACTCGCAGAATCGGTCTCCTACAGTATCTGCTGTTGCTCCAATAGTATCTCCAATAAAAAGTTTCTCTGGTTTATGCATTGAACAAGCTTTCTTCAATTACCACTTCTCACTGACAATTTCTCTTCAAGATGTCTTCTTGGCTGTTCTTGGCGGTGTTCCTCTTTGGCTTGGCCAATTTTGCAGATTGTGGTAGTTGTAGAGAAGCAAAGTTGTGCTGTTCGGGCAGAGACTCGTCCTGTGTGGTACAGAAAGCTCCGATAAATGCGATCATCGAGGACTTAAGCGACAAACCGTGTTATTGTGATCATGCTTGTCTGAGGTTAGGAGATTGTTGTCCGGATTTCAAGGAAGCTTGCGGAGGTAAGTTTAAAAAGCTTGTACAAAAGAGTCTTGCAAAAATAATGAAGATAGCGAATGTTTGTTAATCTGGTTTGTTACTTGCGATCATCAGCTGTCGTATTGACAGACATTCGTTTTAATGCAGATTCATTATTTTACTCTCAATTATTGTTTAAAACCCTTAACTACCGACATGGACCCTCGTAGACTCCGCCGCGCAAATGTCGTACTGTACCCAATCTTCCTGAAGACAAATTGTAGACATAACGATATTTTAATATCTCAAAAGTGTCACAAGTTTAAAATCTGTAGCTTTTACCAGAATGCTCCCCGCGGTTCAGCTCTGAATCCCTGGAATTAGTCCTACTAATTAACTTACAATAACCGAAATCGCGTCTTCACTCAAAAAATAAATGGTCACGTTATCTATGCTTCCTTGATCTGCTCGGCCAAGTTGCCAAGTTGTAATGCAGACCAAGCTTATATCGCTTAAGTTTTACTCAGAATCGTTAGCATTGATAGAGCACATTTGTTAAAAAATGATTTCACTAGCACAGCTTACACTATTTTGGCACTGACTGAACCATTTGGGCTAGTTTTTCGTCAAACTAAGAGTCTTCACTAGTCGAGTCTCTAAATTTAATAGAGAGTAGATATGTTGCATTAAATAAAAGCATATTTACAGTCAGTTGAATTCAATAAAATATAAACAAAGCTTATAATAAATTCTACAGCATCAGATTATAAAATCCTTTAGACATATATGCACGCAATCAACTGAAATATTATCATGAATGTCGAAAATAAATTTATAGTGATCTCTTTTGACATAGCTCTTGTGGTGACTGACCTATATGCGTTTTCATGCTCAACTGTTATAAAAAACGTATCCTCAGGCCTCTCACGTTACAAATAAAATTACATCTCTACCCATCTTTTATTACCCGATCTCTTAAAGTACCATATGTAAGATGCTACGATGCTTACCGCTATGCGTTTTCAAATAAAATTTGTTTTTGTTTAGTTAAGACAGACAGGGGTAAAGCATTATCTATTTAAGACCCTGAAAGGTGAGTGTCAACTCGTAAATACAAAGTTTTACCATTAATTGAAAGCTGTTGAACGATTTATGACAGCATTAAATAGCCGAAAAAGCCTCTTATACAAATATTTCCACGGCTTTAGATCACATTCTTACAGACTGGCTTATAGAAGCTATAAAATATGGATTCTGAATTACTTTTAAGCTTGATATGTATATGCGATTCGGACATTTTAATTCCAAAGGACTTATTGCTTCAACATGATAAATCATGTATTCTCTCGTTATTTGAGATAAGTACAGACTATCGCTAAGGCATGTTGTAGGATAGACAGAACCGAATCATCCTTATGAAAAAATGACGTAAATTTGACGGACTGTACTTTCCACTGAATTCGTTAGACTAAGTTTGGTTTTGTAACTTTGACCAAAGAAAGTGTGTGTGAAATATAGTCAACATGTTTAAGACAATTCACAATAGACTAAACACATATAATGTTCATAATTTTTTTTTATTTTTGTTTATATAACGTACTTGTTGTAGTTGCTAAAATATAAGTGGGAAAAAATGACCGCTCTTGTAAAAATGTATGAACCCTTATTCATAAACCTCATACCGAATCGAATCTTGACTAGGTAATTAAGTAAATATTCTTTTCCGAACTATATCTGCATATATACAATTTCTGTTTTAAAGGGTATTGTAGGGAGAATTTATATCATGATGATGTGTGATAATATGTAATATGTACATAAAATTACGGGAAGCACAAACTTTTTAATAATAGAACGTATGCGACTGTTACCAAATGTGTACAACCGCCTGGAATTCCCAAAATCCGAATTTTTTAATTCTTCAAAAAAATGTTTCCGCATGAAGCGCTGAAAAAGTTCAACAAGCCCTTTTAACATTTCTACTGCAGTTGTAGTACTTCGGTGCTTGAATTTTCTTATTGCGGCACCTCAGTAAAGCTGGAGCCTCCCTTTTGTCCTTCACTCGCTTTTGTTTTCATTAAGAAATATTCATAATTACGCCCAAAAGGTTTTTCATAATGTCGACATCAAAGCGTTTGCCTTTATTCTTCAAAGACTTTTTGCGGCTTCTATTTATTAATTTTATTCTAAATATGATTAATTGATTCTTAGAATCCACAACCCGGTGATTAGTATCTCTTCGGTATCATTGAACCGCAGAAACACTTAATTAGCTTCGCTGAAACGAATTGTGTTTTATTAAAGTGTAGTCTTGTCGTGACTCAAAAAACCGCAGGGTCACTTCGTCCATATTTGGCTTTGCAAATCATGGATTCGTCTTTTGTTCATATTTTAGTCATTAAGCATTTCAATGTTCAAAGCATTGTTTCTCAAAGTGGTCACGTATTGGCCTCGAGAAAATAACATATTCTTTATATTTTATGTGAATCTTAAACCTAAAAAAAATTTCAACAAATTCACTGCTTGTGAATAAAGGAAAAAATGTGTTGACTATTAGATCAGGTTGAAGATATTAGCTTGGTTTATTACTGTTTTATCAGTGTGACTTTTGAGTTTCCAGTGACATATAACATTACTTGCATTGGCCCCCAGAAACACTGAGTTTCTATAGTGTTTTTCTTGTAGATAAACTTTGTACGTGGGGTTGATTAACGTCGCATGTCTCTTGTGTCTTGAGGAGTATTCTTAATACTTTTTGTCTGATTGTTTCATGGTGTGTATAGAGATGACTGAAAAACAATATTACCAGTTTCTTTTTTCGTAAAAAATACATTTTTGTGCATTTTGTGTTAGCAAATAATATTATATATTTTTTATCACTTTCTTTCTTCAAAAACTCTTGAAAACTCAATTTGGTGCAAAATGAGGTTCCAGGAAAATTAAAACCGTTTTCAGAGAAAGAAACAAAATATACTATAAAAGTGGAATTTCTAGCTGTGCTAATATCTGTCAACAAGTTACGATTAAAAAAGCACAATAAAATGATCAAAAATGTATGTTTTGACAAAAAAACGCCAACATTGTTTTTTAGTTATCTCTATATATATCATGAAATAATCAGACGAAAAGGATTTAGAATCATGCTCCAAATGGGCAGGTAAAAAAAGGGACATGCGACGTTGATATATTCTACTATAGATAGCCTATCAGGATATGAAAGATACTAGCGCCATCTGTGAGACAGTAGCAGAAGGCAAACATGTATTTAGACATTTATTTTGAAAAGAGTTGGAGCGTTTGGTTCTTCTGTTGTCTCGTAGATGATGCTAGGATCTTCTATCCTTTTTGGCCTCAATAATGCCTATTTTAATTGGGTATCTCCAGATATTGATTAACGGATTCCACGTGAAGATATCTAATTAAAGACAGTAGCAGAAGGCAAACATGTATTTAGACATTTATTTTGAAAAGAGTTGGAGCGTTTGGTTCTTCTGTTGTCTCGTAGATGATGCTAGGATCTTCTATCCTTTTTGGCCTCAATAATGCCTATTTTAATTGGGTATCTCCAGATATTGATTAACGGATTCCACGTGAAGATATCTAATTAAAGAATACTTTACAGATGCCAAGAGGATTGATGATCTTAACGCCATAAAAACTAACCACCCTGTTCAAAGTATATTTCAGAATTAATTTTTGTGTTCTGCTATCCTCTCACAGTTGGCGCTAGTACCTTTCAGATCCCTGTTTGAACGCTGATTGGCTACCTTAAGGTAGATAATGTTTATCAATGATACAAACCACCAGATGTTAGAAGTGGGAGTTCCTATCGGCATCAAGAATTGTTATCCTTTTGGTATATACTGGATCCGCCGGTGGAAATTCGATTATCTAAAAAAAGCTGGAGTGCATGGAGCATGGAAACATTCAAAGAGACAAATCGAGCTGGTGCGTGTTGTGGTTGTCGCGTGTGTGTTCGTATTCCCACGAAGAAAGTAAAAATAGAAGACGGGAGATGCATCCAGTGCACCATTGTGGCACCCACTTGGTTTCCTATTCATAGAATATCTACCTCTGATCGAGACTGCTATTTTACACATGAACATGGGCGTAGTTTCAGTATCCCATTTGGAGACAAACATCGTCTCTTAAAAGGTAATAATTACCAAAGTACTCCTGTCGGGTATTAAATACAAACGAGTCATTGATTGTCTACAATGAGTAGAGTGCATATATAATGTATAGAATAGTGAGGTTAGGTTTATTCGAAAACGACAAAAGTCAGTAAACCGGCAATTATAAAAACAGTACGGATGGGGCACGCTGAAATTAAGGAAACTGGTGAACTAAGTATGATTTATTTCGTTCAAAGAAGGAAGAAAATATTCCGTCGGGTACTGTGTTCGTTAAAAGAACTGTCTTTTTAAAATCGCACAGGTAAATTTTTCGTATCGCAGTACGCGGCTATCTACGCGCTATTTTACTAATTTCCAGGTACCTCATATAAGCTCAATTTAAAAAATATAATAAGAAGTAGTAAGAAAATAAATGTTACTCCTTACTGTTGACCGACGGCCTTGGCAATTTAAAAAAGTACTCGACGGTGCTGACGGCGCTGAATGAAATCAGTCAAATACCGTTTCTAACTATTGAACTCTAACTAATAGCTATAACTGAACTATTATTCACTATTATATTCAGTGTTTTCATTGTATACATGATTGTCAATTAGAATTGTATATGCGTAAAGAATGATGTATTTTATATAAAGTAAGGTATACCTACAATGCGCCCATAACTGATATAAACCAACCGGAAATGCAAAAGATGTTGGTATTGTCTTCCTTAGTAGACTACTAGAATCTAAATGGTAGCAAAAAATGCAAACATTTACTAGAAATAAGCATTTAGGCCCGTATCGTCAGTCGTCCCTACAATTGTAGGGCGCCTTTATGGCCTCCTCGATTGTCATAGTTTTCTACTTCTCCGTGTCAGAACGCTATTTTGAGGTTATGTCACAAACATCTATTTGCATCAAATTGTGCTTGCTTTTGAGTTATATCATGTTTTATCAGCCTAAAATTTTCTACAATTCGAAAAGAAAACATATCTTCACAATAGGAGAGCGCTGACGCTGACACGGGACAAGTGTAATATAGAAATTTTTGAAGGAGACAAATGAGTATGACAATCAAGGAGGCCATAAACGCGCCCTACAATTGTAGGGACGACTGACGATACGGGCCTTAGTAATCATAGTTTTGAAAAATTTTACTATTACCAATACAAATGAAACCAAAGTTATGAGTCTCAATTTCACGCAATCATCTATGGCACATATACAAATTCAACAGAAAACATTGCAGTAACAAAAATGATCTGAACGTGGTTGATGTAGACTTGGGTTAAGGCTGTTGCTCATCGGTTTATAACGCGTTTTCAGGACGGGACCTACGGATCCAAATTGGACTTAAATCGGAGGTTCCAAAAACCAAATGTACTATTAGGGAACCTTACTTGCCTATTCACATTTTGGCCACCGGCCCCGTGCTCCCATAGGGTGAACTCAAAATAGAGTATGAAGTAAGACGTTGTGACATTAACCAAATTCCTTGCCGTTTTCTCTAATAGAATAAACAGACCGACAAGGTTTTTATCCAGAAACCAGAGTATACATTCTGGAAGCTCTTTGCTGCACTGAATCCAAATCTCTCAGCTGGCTCTAGTTTTGGAGTGATCCCTACCTAAAGGTGCAAAAAAGAATGATGTTTGGCTAATATTTGGGGTTATGTAACATAGCGATTTTTCTTTCAAAAAACCACAGACATCGAACCTTGGCAATTTCAAATGCCGATGAGTTTGCTTAAATATTTTTTTTTCGCTGGGATAAGGTACATTGAAATTTTTATTTTTCTGAACATCACTATATTTGATAATCTACACGTTATGATTACTTGTGCATCAAAGTTGTGGTTTGGATTATAATAATAATTAAATAACAACTTTATTTTTATGAAATACGACATGCCAACTAAAAAATCCATAAATCCTCCACAATAAATCCATCAAATCTTACACTTACCCAAACCACAAGGCCACAACCCTTCCTACCCTATCAAGGTCGAGATTAACGTCCTTACTTTTGATTTTCGATTGCCCACCTGTTCAAACAAAAAAATTACTTTTTTGTTAATAGCCGAAAACCGATCTAGATCGGATAAATTAAAATTTCAAGGTGCCATATCTCAGCACAAAAGGAACATATTTAAATAAACACAACGGCATTCGAGATACTGTCTATGGGTTTTTCTAAACAATATGCCATACTTCATAACCCTAAATATAGGCAATAATTGCTTTTTTGCAGATTCAGGTTAGGGTATCTCGGAAACCAGGGCCAATTCAGAGATTCGGGCCATGGATTTAGATTCAGTGCAACAAAAACCTTTTGGACAACATACTCTGATTTCTGGGTAAGAGGGACAGCTAACTTATTATGGAAACTGAAATGGAACATTTTTTAAAAATATAACTCCGCCACTGCGTGTGGAGATCTTTGACCCGTGCTTGCGGGAGAATTCCTTGTAGAACGCGTGAATCACCAGGCGCCGCGGGCGGTGCGGACCACAGTCGCAAGTGTCGAGATGCATTTTAATTTAATATCAGCCTGACGGCTAAACTGACGGACCGTCCGGCCTCGAACGGGCGGAAGGTAAGGTGAGATACCTACATAGTAAGATACCATCTCGCATTGCGGGATGTTCGCTCCTTAGGCGCTTGTTGCTTAGTGATGGCGAATTATCTAACGCCGATTTATAATTCGGTTCAAGTGGGGACAATTTTTGTACTCAGGCGGCCACGAAAGCAAAGCTTGTGACTGATACAGAGGACTTAAGCAGTTTGTTGTGTAGTAGAACGAAAAATACGCGAATAACTCAAGTTATCTGAATTACCAATAAATAACTCGGCGGTACCATGAATACCGGTATTCAATGAACCTTTATGACAATCTCTCTTCATTGCCTCTCCAGCCACTTGACATAACATAAACAACATACAGATGCGTCATCGATGCATTCCCAAATATAGTATCCTAACCATAATCGTTAATACTCATCTCCTCATCATATGCGTAGGGGTCGATAACATCGGCCATACCTTGATAATAGTGAGACTGTCCCCAGTCTAAGAATTTTCAAACAGGATAATTGAGATAACTGATTAAAACGGTCTAGCTAATAAAATTTTGCAAAAAAATCCCGATCACGCAGGCTGAACCATATGTGCAGCTATTAAACTTGACGCCACTGCTTCTGAAGTGTCCTCGTCCCGTCACGGTCCCTTGACCCTTTTTATGATTCATTTTTCCTAGAGATTAACAACTCGAATCAATAACCATCTATACTTTGTCGCTCTCGAAGTGATCGATAACAGATGGAAACCATACTTGAGCTACGACTTTTAAGGAAAGCTTATATACAATAGTTAAGGATGAAATTATGATACTTGTTTTGAAAAAAGCATGCGATAAATAGATATACCTGTAGATATATGGTAACTGATTTAGTAATAGAATAAAATAGAAATAGTGAATAGCAAATATATGAATAAAAATATAAATATGTAATTATAATCGCAACTGCAGTTTGCGTTTGCGCATATAAATGTATGGGCCCGCACTATTTGCAAATCACATGCCACTTGCCGCTTACCTGTGAACCTACGAGGGATGTCTTTTAAGTTTTGCATATGGAAATAAAACAACACGGTAGGTAGTTTTAAATGACTTTATTGTTTTTCGAAGTATTCTCCACGAAGATTAATACACATCTGCAGGCGCTCGAACCAATTTTCGAAGCACCTATTCCACTCGTTTGCTGGTAGATCCAAAATGGCATTTTTGAATGCGTCAACTGCTTCTTCTGGTGACCGGAACCTTTGACCACGCAGTCTGTTTTTAATTCTCGGGAAAGTAAAGAAATCTTTAGGACTTAGATCGGAACTATATGCAGGATGGTCCAATAATACCACGCTTTCTTCCGTTAAATACTGCCTTGTTTTTTGGGCTGTGAGCGAGCTTGCATTGTCTTGGTGGAGGATGATTATTCTTTCGAAGTTGATTTTTCGACGCTCGGTGATGACTTTTGGCAAACAAATCGTGGTATACCAATCCGCAGTAACAGTTCTTTGCTCATTAAGAGGAATTGTTGCAATATGACCCGCTTTTGACACAAATGTCGCGACCATCTTTTTCGAAACACTTCGAGAACGGATGACTTTTGTTGGCTTTTCTTCACCTTGGAACACCCAAACAGCCAACTCTCTGCTCTTCAGTCAACAGGTGGGGTATCCAACGAGAAACTAATTTTCTTATTCATGTAAATTTTTTTGAATTGAGGTCTTTGAGATCTTCAAGGACGCCTCAATCTCGCGATACGTCACATGTCTATCTTCAATAATGAGTTTGCGTATAGCATCGACGTTTTCCTGGTTGACTCCCGTTTTTGGTGCACCCACCCTGGAATCGTCGTTAAGATTCACCCGTCCACCTTTGAATTCTCCATACCAACGGGAAATTGTCGACTGGTGTGGCGCTTCGTTGCCGAAAACAGACAGTAACTTAGCAAGGCATTCTTGTTGCGATAATTGTCGCTGAAAGTTGTAATAATCATGGCGAGAAAGTGTTCTCGGTTGAGTTCCATGTTTCTAATGACTTGGTGACACTTAAAAATGCACTGTACTGAGAACACTGCACGTATTGTTGTAAAACTTTGAATTTAAGTTTACTAAAGAGTGAGATTAAGATTCAGTACTGACGTTCAATCCGCGCGGCCTACTATGTTTCAATATGCAAAACTTAAAAGACATCCCTCGTACTAGCCGTATGTCACATACTGCGTATCCTGCAAGTTGCAATAATTACATTGCCCTCCTAGCTAACCAGCCAGCAGAATGCACACCTCAGAATCATACAGATATCCCAGGGACCAAATGCACTATCTCTCCAGCCAGTACCTAATTCTGCCTGCACTACTACCACGTGTAAATAGGCATATCTTGGTAATAATGTACAAAGGGTTTCCAACCGTCAAATTTAGTTGACCCTTATATAACCAACCTACAGGCCCGTACAATAATTACATTGCCTCCCTAACTTCTCGCCCGCAGTGCACACCTCAACCGTATACTGCTCTTCACTGCCCACACCTACCAGTACTGATTTTAGCCTGCATTCCTGCCACGTGATCTAACATTTACCTCTGACTCGAAGTCCCGCTAGCTGCACATCTCATGCCAAATAGCTTCCAAAACACGATGGTGACCCACTCCTTTTTTACTTATAACCTGCATAAACACTTAACACCGTTGTTCAGTACTGCCTGACTGGACATCACTCTCATGAGCGTCTTTCCTCAAAACCTTATCAGTGTCCTAACGTAACACTTCTCTTTATCTTCATCCAGCTACACTTACCATTTCAGGAACTCACTCATAAAACATCCAATCGCAAACTCGAGTAACATCTAGTCATCAAACTACAGTCAGCACTCTCAACTTTCACACGTCTCATCTCTCAATATATCTCATAGCATCGGCGCGTGCAAGTAGACCGGCTCAAGGCTCATGTCAAAATGGATATCGCACTGTACACGTCGCTTTTACGCCAAATACATGTTTTGCAAGGCATCTCTATTGATATAGATAACCACTCCTCTATGGCACGCCTAATTCGACGCCTCATGCATGTTTTGTAAAACATCTCGCAAAACTGTTTTGTTGGACATTGTATCGACCAAACGTTTCCTACACGTTTTCCACCTTGCGTCGGTTCATGTTCACGAAAGAGCACAAGTTACTTTTTAAACGACTGAGACCACCATGGTACTCTGAAAACGCCAATTTAATCTCTGCAGGGTACTGCTCGACACAGTACGCATGATTTTGGAATCGCACGAAATTAAAACTCGTACTCTGGTAAGACGGGTGAGTTCTATCCCATTTTCTGATGTTAGGAGCCGAAGAATACGCGAATAACTCAAGTTATTCGAAATACCAAGAATAACTCGGTGCTGACTTGAAATACCGTATTTCCAGCGTTAGTGTTCAATGTACACCTTTATGCTGGGCTCTCTACATTCTTTTCAATTGACATAACACAAACAAAAACAGATATGCCATGCCGAAATATCCTAACCGTAATCATTAGGACACAACACGTCATCATAAGTGGAGGTGTCGCTAACAGTTGAAAGTAGCTTTGAACCAAGCTAGTAGAACTGATATTTATTGCAAAGTGTTTCAAATATTCTCAACATACTAAAGAGTGATGGTACTAAGCACTTCACAGTGTACATAACACGATCTAGGAATGACAAGCAGAATTTTTGCGAGTTTTTGAGGCTGAGGACCTCAGAATGCAGCTGCAGCTGCTAATATACAAGGTCTGCGAAAGGTTGGGAAATCTCGAAACTGGAGATACTACAGACCAAAATATGTGAATTGACCTAAACATACCTCAGTCAAAGAGTTGATAGTTTGCGAGATGTCAAAGTTACAATTTTATTTTCTATTCCTTTTATTGCTTGAGAAGTGTTTCAGTTTTTGGCATAAAACTCGGTATAGTATGAGAAACAAGAGTTCGTTATTTTTATGGCCAAACTTCTAGAGGGCCCCCATTACAGCACTATTTCGGTAAATAACTTATCATAACTTTTTTGTGCTACCCAGTATACAACAACTGACCAAAAAATCTTGTTTTCTCGTATTTCCACAACAATAAAGGTTCACTTGTTAGAAGCTAATAGTTTTCGAGATATTTGTTTTTAAAAGTTCCAATGCATTATTTGTACCAAGATTATAAAACATTTTTATAACATAATAATCAAGTTGCTTTGGATAATGTTTGAGTAGCGTTGCTATGGTTTCTAATGTTTGTCATAATATTGCTTTAAACTTCATGAATAATTTTAAGTTGACAATAAGTTGTTTAACATCATGGAGTATACGTTTGATGAATATTTTGATACGAATTCAATGTACGGATTGGCAAGATGTAATGCTTTAAAAACAAATATCTCGAAACCTATTAGCTTTAGACACAACAAGTTTACCCTTTTTGTTGTAGAAATACAAGAAAATAAGATTTTCCGGTCAGTTGTTGTATGCAGGGTAGCACAAAAAAGTTATGATAAGTTATATATAAGAAATAGTGCCGTAAGTGGCGCCCTCTAGAAGTTTGGCCATAAAAAATAACAGATTCTCGTTTCTCATATCAGAAAACCTCGCTATACCCAGTTTTATGCCAAAATCTGAAATACTTCTCAAGCAATAAGGAAAAATAGAAGATAAAATTGTAACTTTGACACCCAGTATCTCGCAAACTATCAACTTTTGGACTAAGGTATGTTTAGGTCAGTTCACATATTTTGGTCTGTAGTATCTCCCGTTTCGAGACTTCCCAACCTTTTGCATGAGTAGAGATTTTACCATTATTCCCCGGAACCGGTGTATAGTGGGGGTAACTGAACCAATCGCCACGCACGTAGTGAGCAAAAAGGGAATCAAGATTGGTGATATAGTGGAATATAGGTGTGGTCTCATTTGTTAAATCGGTGTCACGTAGGATCAAATGAGGCCTTGTAGATGTGCATATATTTCGCTGTCATTTTTCATCAATTATGCACAACCTCAAATCGACTGAATGTCTGTCATATTCATTAATATTCGTTTATCAAGCACAAATATTTCTGTCTGACAACCGTTAGTTGGCGCTATCATCGCGCATCCATAAAATACAAGTGAATATAGAAAAAATTATACTAAAAGGACATTTCCTGAGAGTGGTAATATATCAGCCTTCATGCGGAAAAATTTGCGATTTGTATATTATTCTATATAATATTTGCTTTTGCCATCACTATACATAAAATGGATTCTCTTCTGAGAATCGCGTTCTAAGTGGGAAACTGGGAAGGCTACCTGTCCGTAGCGCTATTGCGATGGCTCGAGCTTCGAGAAGCTTGTATATTTACACGACATCCCACAGAGAGTCAAAGCACAAAGAAAGGCGACTTTTAGTTTCAGTTCATCTATTTACCTTTATAAAAAGAAAATACGAATAAAAATTGAGACGAGACCTGAAAATGTTGCCAAGTAGGCTGACTGAGCATTTGATATGCATTTTATGTATATTTTTTTTATTCAAAACTCAACCACTTTTTTAAATTTGTAAGTTCTTAATATTCAATGAGCTGGTGATGTTTCAATGACAAGCTGTCATCTCATATTTCGACAATATTATGTTTTCAATATTTCATAGCTACTGGTTGCTAAAATTTATTGATTGGAACTTGAAGTTCATTCGGACTGTTACCCTATAGATGTAGAATAACGGACTGTTGATTTGACAATCCTGGTGAAATCCACCCTAAGACAACTAAACACATTGCTTTCTCATATTGCCATCCACATGTTTGGCCTCCTAGTCAGGTTAGGAAACAACTCCTGATATTGATGAAAACGGAAGCATGATGATCTCGTAAACAATGCATTGATTATGATAATTTATGACAAGGATAATATATGCCAACCCTCCTGCCCAACATAAACACAAAATCGTGATTGGGAATATATCAGGATATGAGATATACCGCGTAGCGGAAACGTCGGGAACGAGGTTGGTTGATAGGAAATGGGATGAGGGATGGGCACATCGGGACATCAGCGCAAATCACCCTGCATTCAGTATATACTACTCGAAAAACACATGAGAGTGTCAGAATCTATAATCTATAGATCTAGCTAAATATTATTTTTTCAGCCGTCCGAAAATAGTACGTTAGATACGTTGGTGGAGAAGTGTGCCATTACTGGCCACCGGGATATAATGTGCAAAGACAATGATGGCCTCCTCCACCGAAGTATGGTCCTTGGATCAATCCTTTATTGTTTGTCCATTCACGTCCATAATACCAGCAACTATGAAGTTTATATCTATGCTGATGACACTGCATTGGTGGCCCAGTCTAGTACTGGTAACCTAGTCCCCACAATATACAGTGGAAGAAGTGTTAGAACGGCCATCTTGCTTCTGAATGTCTTTAAGGCATTTAACAAGTTGTGGCATGAAGGTCGCCTTTATAAGTGGATCCAAAAGGGCTCACTATTCTAACCTATACCACTTTGAAGATCCTCGCTCGAATGTAGGAAATTGCGAATTAAAATTAATAATGTACTGTCCACAACATGGCCTGTACGAGCCGGTGTTACTCAGAGTTGGATCCTTGGACCAATCCCTTATTCTTTGTCCATTCACGACGACCCTAATCCCAGCAACTCTAAGTCTATCTGTATGCTGATGACACTGCAATGGTGGCCCAGTCTTGTTCTGGTGAACTAGTCCACGACTGGATATAATGTGCGGTGGAATTAGAATGGGCAGATCAAAATTAACGATTCGAAAACGCAAGCCATCTGTTGTACCAAAAAAGCTTCGTGACGCCCCGTCAGAGATCTCTGTCGATGGGACTCTGGTACCATTGGAAAATTCCGTTAAATATACTAAGTGACATATAAATCCGAACACCCAGTTTAAATGGTTTTATTTTAATAAAATTTTGTATAAGTACTTAATGAAGCATAATAAGTAAATGATAAAAATTTCAAAATGATTGCACTGCTTTAAAGCCCTTTGACCTTTAATAATGTGTGGATGCACCCTGATGTGCTACGCATTCTCCAATGCGCCTAGGCATGCTTCTGATCAGGTGGTCAATGTCCTCCTGTGGTATCTCATTCCAGGCAACCACCAACTCCTCTCGAAGTGCTTCTAGAGTCTGAGGAGGACGTTGCAAATTGAGCAATCTCCTACCCATCATATCCCACACGTGCTCAATTGGGGATAAGTCGGGAGATCTTGGTGGCC
This sequence comes from Acanthoscelides obtectus, assembly GCA_963669975.1. NCBI lineage: Eukaryota > Metazoa > Arthropoda > Insecta > Coleoptera > Chrysomelidae > Acanthoscelides > Acanthoscelides obtectus. The sequence continues at coordinate 38,539,278 of CAVLJG010000007.1, read as the reverse complement.
ATGGTAACAATGTGACATCATTGTGTTGAAAGAAGTCTATTGTGACTCTTGCAACATGTGGTCGGGCATTATCTTGTTGGAAAGTTGGATCTGCCAGGGTGTCAAGATAGGGTAAAAGATAGGGTTCGAGAACTTCGTGGATATACCGCTGCGCGTTCATGTTACCTCTGAAGATGATTAAAAATGACCTGGAACCATAAGCTATAGCACCCCAAACCATAACTCCAACAGTGTGATGAACATGTCTTTCAACAAAAAACTGTGGATTCCTCCTTTCACCACGTCGCCTTCTAACCCTGGCACGACCATCGTGCATGCCTAAACAAAATCGAGACTCGTCACTAACGACAATACTGCTCCATTCCTGATCCCAGAGTGACCGTTGTCTGCACCACTCAAGGCGATTACGTCGGTGTTCTCGAGTTAAAGGGAGGACCCAGTGTGGCCGGTATGAAAACAAGCCAAAACACTTTTTATTAAAAACTTTACTTCCAAAAAGACTTCTTTCGGAGAATCAAAATCATGCTAGTTATTTCAACAACGCCTAGGCGTTTCCTCTCCTAATTGCGGTATTTCTTGATCTTTGTATTTTATCTTCCTTTATTCTTCCTTCTTGTCTTTCTCTTTCAGTCTGTCCGGTTTCTGGGCAAGCAGGTCGTCAGATTGACAAACCGAAAGACAGACTTTGATATATGTATATATATAACGAGTGTTTTTTTGTTCGAGGTATAGAACTTTAAGTTGGCATTACTTTTGAAGATGGCGACCGATTTGACAGCTGACAAGTGACTTATTCTCATTTTGGTTTGGCAATTCATCATGAATAGACTCACCCCGGAACAACGCTTGCAAATTGTGCAGTTTTATTTAGAAAATAATGGTTCTGTGCGGAATACGTATCGCGCACTACGTCCATTTTATCGTCGACAAAATCGTCCATCAGAGCAGTTAATTCGATTAACCATGGAATGTTTTCGCACCACGTTTACTCTAATTGATAACTCGCATCCCCAGAGACGCCATACGGTGCGTACAGAAGAAGCTATTGCTACTGTAGAGCGTAGCATTGAGGAAGACCCGAATGAGTCCATTCGCCATCGAGCACAGGAATTGGATCTGTGTCCATCCACTTTAAGGAAGATTTTGCGGAAGGATCTTGGTTTGCGTGCTTACAAAATCCAACTCGTGCAAGAATTGAAGCCAAACGATCATCAAGCAAGGCGTAGATTCGTTGAATGGACCCAAAATGAGATTGCCGTTGTTCCCGATTTTCATAAGCTTTGTTTAGCGATGAAGCGCACTTCTGGTTGAATGGCTACGTCAACAAACAAAACTACCGCATTTGGAGTGAAGCTAATCCTCAAGTCTATGTCGAAACACCGTTACATCCAGAAAAACTGACTGTTTGGTGCGCTTTATGGGCTGGTGGAATCATTGGTCCGTAATTCTTCAAAAACGATGATGGCCAGAACATTACAGTCAATGGTGATCGGTATAGAGCCATGATTACTAACTTTTTCATTCCTGAATTGAACAATCATCATGTCTAGAAGCTATGGTTCCAAAAAGATAGCGCAACACGTCACACAGCTCGTGCTACAATCGACTTATTGAAAGACACGTTTGATGACCGCCTAATTTCACGTTTTGGACCTGTGAATTGGCCTCCAAGATCTTGTGATTTAACACCGCTAGACTATTTTCTGTGGAGCTATGTAAAGTCATTGGTCTATGCGGATAAGCCACAAACGCTTGACCATTTGGAAGACAACTTTCGCCATGTTATTGCCGATATACGGCCACAAATGTTGGAAAAAGTCATCGAAAATTGGACGTCCAGATTGGACTACATCCGAGCCAGTCGTGGTAGTCACATGCCAGAAATCATATTTAAAATGCAATGCCACAAGATTATCTTTCGATTAAAAAAAATCATGTCAATCGAATAATCCATCGTTGTTTTATTGCAATTTAAAGTTCTATACCTCTAAAAAACACTCTTTATATGTATATATACAGGGTGGCCCATCCAAGTGTGGATGGAATATTACTCATAAACAAATACATTTTGGGAAAATCTATTTATGGCATGTTATACATGACATTTGGGGGCATATTTCTAAAATATTGGCAATTATACAGGGTGGCCCAATTTTATTGCATATTCGGATAAACCAATTCAAAAGAAAAAGACTGATATAACATACTATCGGGTTTTGGTAATTAGATACTGAAATGTAAGGTGTTTTGTCCAGAAAAACCGCCCACTTCGACAACCCCTCAATCGGCCATTTTGAAATTTGGAGTGCTGAATCAGGCAAATTGTCCAACATTATTATCAATCTAAGATATACACTGAAAACCAAGTACCACTGACGACGTAATGTGTACGACAGATAATTTGTTTTTATACTTCAGTTACCAAGAAGAGCACGAAGACCTAAGGCCTAAGCACCCATGGGGTACTGTGTGGTTATAGGGAGATATAGGGGAAAAGGGGGGACTCCGCAAGGACAGAAGCGCGAGTATTAGAAAATGTATCTCGTTCCCTAGCTATAGTACCTTAGTGACAAGGCTTGCGCCATCGGCGCAATCTTTATAACATACATATTGGACGTTTCTCACGCTGAAGTTTCCAGCCGCTCCAGGGAGGAGAAGGTGTTATAATAACCATGATATTCATTGGCAAAGTCCGCTGATATGAGAAGTGACAGAAGATTGAGACTGTCTGTCAAGAAAGTGTGTTCAATCAGCCAGATACATTTCCTTTCAATCGTACTAAGTATCTATAGTAGTCAACAAAGTATCTCAAGCTATGCACAGCTTTGGGATCTCAGCCTGCCATAAAACAGAAGCGCATTTAAAAAATTATTGGCTAGCCGTATTTCCCAAAACACATTGCAATTAACCCACGCTCCGATGCTGCTCTATTCCATAGCGCGAGCTTTAAAAGCTTTTTAACAAGCTGTACAACTAGTCCCAGGATAGTTTCGCAAACTAAAAAGTTCTGACCGCCCGTTCGCTGGTTGGTAAAATTCCGCCAGCCATAATGTTCTGTCACTAGTGCAATTTTTTGCCCAAGGCCACATTTTTCAGGCTGCTGTCAGCCGGGATGGGTAGATACTCGCCCCTTTTTTTTCTGCAAAAAACTCGGTGTAGTGCCGGCAACACGTCAATCAGTCTGTTAATTAATAGAAGCTTGCAGTCTATCTCAGGGACGTACATATTGATAGAAGACGGGAGGGTTTAGTAGATGTAGTCTACTTGCCATTAAACATTTAAACATGCTGACATCTAACCATGGACAGCTGTGCCGTGATTTTTTGGCAACTAATCAGCATGGTCTAGTCTTTGTCTCTAGGACAACGAACGGAAGCATGGCAGGTTTCTCTATCCAAGGTATGACATCTATCGAAATAACACTGCGCAAAGCGCTATCTATCGCCGCTATCTTACTTCCATGGAATTCGTACCTTGGATAGAGGATAGCTGTCATGCTTTCGTCCGTTGTCTCATCAGAGACCAAGCCTGGACCATACTGATTAGTTGCCAAAAGCACGAAACAGCGGACTATGGTTGGTCGGATGGAGGAAAGCATTTAATAGAATAATAACATTTATTTATTTGAGAGAATTTCTACCTCACAACCACTGTGCGTACTAACATCCATCGGTTGGTTATCAGTTGGATACGGTACAAAATAGACAATCTTCGGAGATGTCTAAAAAAATTCGTTGCAAAACCAGAACATGATAATTTTGGGTGGTCTATGAGAAAGGACAGCGAAGTCACTATATTGAGTCCTGTGTTCAACATTTCAGGATCTCTAAAATTAACATGATTAATTGATAGGTCGTCCTTTTAATGATGCTGTGCGACATCTATTCGTTCAGTGTAGGCCAGACGAGGGGCATTCTGTCATTTTCTTTCGTTTGCCAATTGACCAGAAACGGTTATTTCATATTCACAGACTTATTATATTATTTTCTTTACGTAAAGATAGTAGGACTCCAAGGAACTACCATTTCATCAACTTTCAGTAACTGATGTTATAATGGTAAGAAAAAGAACACTTGTATTCGAGGTTAAATATTACCAACCAGTAAACTGTACCACAAACAAGGCAACTGTTAACATTACTAAGGTATAAAAATTGTATGTACACGAGGCTAGCAGAAAAGGTCGTATCGCATTGTCAATCTCAACTCGTATACCTTAGTAAAATATTCGCCAAACAAAATTGTAGGATTTTGAGTAAACTATTTCGCCTTTTGCACCAGTGATTGCTTACAATCATGAAACAACGTTATATACAGTTGATTATGGTCACAGAGACGGAAATGAAGCACATGCAGTTCAAACCAAAGGTCATGTATTCAGGTATACAGGAGTAATCTGAAGTGAACTATTGTAAATGCTAGTTCCACTGTATCAGATGAATAAGCTCAAATGTGTCGATCACGGGATGCTTTTTAAAACAACAGGTTGATGCTGCTCACCCAGCAGTGTGTAACTACGTTACGCGATTTTGTAAAAAATATATCATTTTCTGCTTTAATGGAGCCTCTTAAAGAGCAATATTTTGTTGCATGTCTTTTCTATATCAGCTACATCTCGGCTATATCGTAGCAACATTCTCTTTAATGTGTAAACACAAACTTTTTAGAATTCTTCATCAGCAGGGCCACAAAATCAGATAAGAATGCCTGAAGAATTTCATGTCTAGGCAGTTTACAGTATTTACATTACATTCTGTAGGATTGGGATAGTTCAACAGCAATTCATGGAAATACATAGTCAATATCAAACATGTGTAGCAATATGTATAGCCGTGCCATATTAAAAATATTGCCGTATGTGGCTGACAGCCAGATTATGCAGCAGAAATATTGCCTATTTAGATGCCCTTTAGCGTATACTGGTATTTTCTATAGTGTTTCTATAGTATCGTATAATAGGATATAACTGTATGCACCTCCAGCTGGAGGAACGAATATCCCTTAAAAGAAAACGTTTGAATCGGTAGCGGTTGGCAGGCACAGGAATTGTTGGAAATGTACTTTTGTTTGTTCGCTTTCCATTAAACTAACTTTTAATAGAAAGATGAAAAGAAAATTGAAACGTGGGTGAGCCAGTGTTCAACTTTTTCAGCTCATTCTTTTAAAAGGAACCACATTAGTATAAAACAGGGGGTAATACAAATTAATTCTCTTTAGCGTGTCCTCCAGGACTTATCTTTAATTTTTTCATTTTTGTTGTTCAGTTAATGTCTGTGTGCCTTGTGAGTTTGTGTCCCCTTAACTCCAGAGACCCACCAGTTGTTACTTGTTATTTCATTTCCTAGTTTTTGTAACTAGATGGTGCCCAAACCGCAACCGCTTTGCATCCAAAATCCAAGGTACACAGAACATCACCGTGATGTCTCATATCTACCGACTAATCTTGTTTTGGCGGGATAACAATGAGATGTGCATCACGGACATCAATGCCACGCAATTCTATCGGTCCGTCTCTTTGTCCGCTAGTGATTCAGCTCGCTATAACTATAACAAGTAGATATTCTTGACACATGGGTGACTGCCGTGACCAACGACTGGCGAGCTTAGTCATAGCAACGTTGCCAAATGGTCGGTACTGTCAGTAGAGCAGGGAAGACATTTCTAGATCGCAACGTTGTCACATGGATGGGGATTATGGGTTTATTGTATGGGCCTGTTTGACTGACTTGATCTATTTAATGTTTTTGTACATGTGCGTATAGTAATTTTTTTCTCAGAGTGGCTACCTTGTGCCGAACGTAAATCTTTATGAACTAATGAGAGCGTTGCATGGGAAGTACAGAGTCAACCTACTGGGCGCCATTCTTTCTTCTCTGAATGCTGAACGAAGCTTGCTCTCCAAAGTTCAAACGGACAATTTTACTCCAATAGTGTAAGACGTAACTGTAAGTTTTTTAAATCGACAAAATCCGCTACTGTTGTATTGTCTGACATTGTAACACTGTTTGCCCTTTTGCCAGTCGGGAAAATATCAACGGAATGAGATATGATGGAATTGCTATAAATTGTGCCATTTCGTGCGAATAACTGAAGAAGAATAGATTGGAAATGCAATTCCGAGTCGGAGCGATGCAGATATTGTTTCCGACGTCAGACGGACACTATCCGCCGATACATAAATTGTATTGCTGTTTCGATTCATTTCTATTACCCCTACATTGAATAGACGGAGGTATTACAGTTAAAACGGCAATTTATCCACGAGGTCATAGAGTTATGATACGATTAATAAGTTTAGTGTAATTCTCTGTTATACATGACTTTGGTACGGACATATGTTTCAACAATAGCTTAAGTTCCATGAATTCACCTGAGCAAGACGATGCTGAATATAAAGTTTGTCGTACATTTAATGTGTACTAGAACAAATGATAGAAACATCCAAAGGTACCCTAAGTCCCGATTTTTCCTGATCTTTGAATCGAACTTTCAAGTTGGGTAAACTATTACTTTGAAGACAACTATATAACTAAGTTTCCCATAAATTCGTGTTTCTGGTATGGTTAATTATCACGTGATTGCTTTAAAGTCTCAACTATCGTGTTTTGTGCATTAAGGGCCGATTTCACCAACATTAATATTATGGACCAATGGGAAAATACCTTATCGAAATGCAATTTGACAGAAGCTGTCAAAGGTCTCTGAATATCAGTGATTTCTATTAAAATATTGAATAAAATCGTGAAAATTCGACTGTATTATAAACAAGACCACTTCTTGATTCCAACATGATGCTTTTGTACAGAGAAAATAGGACAACTTTCATGTATTTTGATTTGTGTTTAAATTTACATTTAACAATCAGTTATCCCCAAAAGCCAATGGGAATGCGGCAAATAATAGGTCGATTTTCTAGCTGTTAAATTTGGCAGCAGATTTGGACGTTTGTTAATGCATGGCAATCTCGAATTTAAGTTCAATATACCGTTATAATTACATACCTGTTGAATAGTGTGGATTTGTCTGTATTTTGCAAGAAAATAGAATATAAAATACATTCCATCCAATTCCTCATCTTCCGTTACATCATAATAGTAATCATTTATTAATTTACGGGTTAATGAATTTCTTCAAAGCAATAAAAACATTGTCCTCTCCATCCTAAAAAACAGATAATATGTGTAAGACGTGTCAATCCCTACATCTCCGTGATGCATATTGCAATTACTATGGACATAGACAAAAAATTATGAAAAATGTCTCACAAGTAATGCCTTTTAAGTCCAAAAATCAAAAAACTATTAATGTTTATTGTTTGAATGCCTTTTTCACTAGTGGGGTTATCTATCTGTTACTCGCAGGGTTGCCAAGTCTAACGACGATCACGTCCCGTGATGAAGGGTGCGACATGAATCTTTTACATTTGCTGGTTTTGAATTTAAAGTAGGAATACAAACATAGTACTTATGATAGTTAGAGCTAGACTGATAACACTTCTTGAAGAATATTTGAAAAATGTGAACACGGTCATGGTCTGTTGTCAAATTGCAAGTGAAGTATCTGAAAATTCTTACATACAGTGGACCTTCGTCATAGTTTACTATCCTGATTATGATCATTTTTAGCAGACGTGTTGTATCATCAAATTGATGAACAAATATTATAAAGCTCTTATATACCTATATACAGAGGTTTTTTCATGTAAATTTACTAGATATCATGATCATAAGCATCTTTGGTGGATTGTTCGATCCGGAATGGGAAAGATCTCCTATTTATGAAAATATTTTTGGTATCATCTAACCGTTGCAATCAGTGCACAAACACTGTGACATGTGACTTATAGCATAACCCGCTGCCCTGTCAATACAAATTTAACATACAGGTCGCCTAGCCGTGGGGATGCAGTGGTCGGGATGAATATCACGGCAGCAACTGATGATTTGGGCATGTCTGGTAACAACGTATGAAGTGAAACTCGCTAACTTCACAAATTTGAAGACTTTGTACAATTTATTTGAAAATGATGAAAGATATGTCTGCTTTTTCAGGGTAATGTCGCAGCCAAATGGCAGTCACTCTTTCTGACACAGTCCGGATCGAAAGATGACGATACTCGTGAAATGTATTGATACTTCTAAATATAGGATCCTATCGAACATCCCTACCATCAAGATGAATAACCCAAGGTACCGACGGGGCTATTTTGCGGCGTCCTGGAAATAATTTTAAATTTTCATTTGTATTTTTTCAAGTGTTGTGCAATGATTTTGGAAAAAATGTCACGAATAGTCTTATAAAGCATAGTAGAGTATATTTTAACAGTTGGCGGAACTTACTCCACTGGGACCAGGAGCGCGAAATGCACAATCTGGCAACCCTGTCGCACCCTCACGAAATGGCTGCTGATAACCACACAAGTCACGTGTTGTCATTGAATAGCTTGGAATTAAACCTTCAAAGTATAATATGTTTTGTGACTGGTACCAAGAGTTAACAGATCCCACACATGTGTCACTCCTTGAAATGCAATAATCAGCTGTATTCAAATAATGTCTAATACAAATATAACCGAGAGAACGTAAAAACGATTCAATTCAAATTTTTTAACCGTTCCAATACATTCCACTGATCGCAAATGTATTCTCCCATCACTAACATTATGAGACACTAATTTGAAATGTCAATTCCGATCTCCTTTGGTCTATTCTCCTTCTCAAACGTATTCTATGTTTTGTGATCACTTGTTTTGTTATGTGTGGACAATGTAATTTTTTAACAACAAATTTCCGTATAAAAGTGCTCCAAGATTTTTTTGTGAAGAAATACATATTTAACTGTCGTGTACACGTTAAATCTGCACTAACCCCTAAATACGTGGTTATGTTGAATGTAACATGTACCGTCACTGATGGTGCGACTGATTATACACTGAAATTAAAACAAAAAACTGCAACTGCAATTGTATGTATGATTGTTGAAACTGTTGAATAGTTTCGGACCAGTGGGGTTAAAATATCGTTGAGGAACTGGAAAGAAGTGTATGAATGTGTTGAAATGCAACACCTAACAAAAATTTGAGTGAAAAGGCTTTCTCATGTAAGGATTTGGAAGTGCAAGTTTGCAAATGTAGGATAAACTATAAGCACACAGTAGGTGATATAATCACATATGGATTACAAAAGTTGCAATAAACTTGAAAAAACCTTCAGCTAATCTGAAAAAATAGATTTTACTCAGACATCAAGCATTTGTAAAAATTTTGGCTCAGTTTTACATAATTTCATAATATTTAATAAACTGAAAAGATTTCAATGGCAAGCTGTCACTTCATATTTTACAGTGTTTTGTTTTGAATACCTTGATGCCATTTGCTGCCAAAAATTTGACGGAGAGATCTTGAGGCTGATTGGGTATATTTAACGGACTGTTTGGTACTCGTACCCTATTGGTGCAGAATAATGGTTTGTTAAATTGTGAAATCTACCCTTAGTGATTCTCGATATTCATGCCTCGTGTTATCCATGACAACTCATGTCACTGTCAATCAAACTTTGATCTATACCTGGATATATACCTGGGTCTCAGGTTGAATTTAACACTACCATTTAAGGCAAATATTTCATTGAAATACGCTTTTTGAGGTTCACCTTCTGGTTAGGAGTAAAACTTCAGTTGAGCTGCGATTGAGACACCGGGACTAAGATAACCAAATTCGTCGTGCTTAATGGTGATCTGTTACCAAAGTACCCTTCTGGCTATCGGCTGTCGTTTCTTATATCGAACATCTGTCCGCCTATGCCTGCTAATTCAAGTACCTAAACTGAATCCAAATTCAAGATGAGATGTAAATAATAACAGATCTCTCGGTAACAGGTGGGGACAACGCCTCTTATTGGTCAATTCGCCATTAAATTTCAAGCGATCGCCTGGCGGAATAATGCGCGGGCCAGGGGCAGGGCAGGTAGAGTTGCACTCAGGCCACCGTCCGTCGCGTGTATCACTGCGTGCTCGTGTTTTCGTATTCACCTTGCTTGGATGTTACTGTTGTTGTTGTTAAGTGTATTTGAGTAATTTGTTAAGTTTCTGTTTCTATTAAATACTGTCATCTTTGTTTTACAACACGTTGGTGGTAGTCTATCATTCGGAGGTAGCCCTGAATGCGGCCCTGTACGCCGTCCTTGCTTTTGGCAATCACGCATCCATTCTATCTTGGGTGTAAATACACTATAGTTCATTTGTACGTTTTTTCAACATCACTGAGCTGCAACCTATTTTTAGTAGCTTTTATTTGACTGGATCTGCTTGTCAGCTAGTAGGTATGTTTTTGTGGGACCAATCTTCAAACTAAAGTTTGAGCCAGTTCACCTTAACCAATTGATCTGACATTTTTTATTCGCGTTTGGTTCACGTGAAAATACACAATAAATCAACTGCCGTTATTTTGAATCCAAAATGGTGGATATAACATGATTATACTTGCAAAGCTGAGTTGAGCGAGCTCCAATCGGAAAGATCTTTTTAAAATTTTAGTTTGTTTATGAAGAGCAAAATAAAAGGTTGTTTTCAAAAACGTATTTTTATTTTATTCATTGCTCGTAAAGTAATACTGTAAAGTTATAAATACACATTAGTACTACCTAGAAGCCCTATCAGCCAATGTTCGAGCCACTATATCTTGCATATAGTGGCTCGAACACTTCAACTAAATCTAATTATCGACCTGTTGATGCACATCTTGCAATGGTGATACTAATATTTCAGCGTACATACAAGCTATTTTTCTTTCCTCCTGGAAAACTTACTCGAGCTCTTTCATTGAACTCTTCAATTCTGCTTTCTGCCTGTTGATCGCTCATTTGTTGGAAGTTGCACCCGTTGCTCCCGACTCCAATCTCCAGTAATCCCACCCGCTGGCTGCCACTAAAATCTAAAATATCCGCTGAATATTTTCGTGCTCATTTGTGCTAGCGACCGGGCTTCAGCGTCGGATCGTCGTCTTAGTCAGAGTGTACAGACTGTGAATACTAGGGTCCGACCGAGGGTCAATTTTTTAGCCGTGGTTCGGTTTTTAACACAACTTTTGCACGAAGCCAAACGTTTAGTTGATCAAAAATGAGGGTCATGTTATACATACAGTGCTTTTCTTTAATGTCCCCCTCCCCTTCGATTTTTTGAACAGATCAATACAAAAAATTAAAACTTGAGGTAATGAAATTGATGCGTGGATACCATCTTTGAAAAAAAATTATATGGGGGGTCTCGTTTTGAAGCTCCTGACGAGTACTTTATAATCCTAGAATATAAAGTCAATACCTTTACCTGCTACAAAATAGTGTTACATTTAATAATTACTTGAACACAAATCCACTAACATGCATATCTTTATAAATAATTGTAATTCCCTGCCGTATCCACAGCAACAACGATAAAAACTTGTTTTGTTATTTTTTTGTTGACGGTGAGAAGAATATCAGTACGAAAACAAACATCATTGTATAGTTAAAATATTCTTATTTAGTTTTCGGTTTTAGTGCTAGGTACTGTTTGAACTATTTTTAAAATGGTCAATTCCCGTCCACTGGAAGAGAAAATCGAAGCGATTTTTATTTATGGTGCGATGCGTAACTTTCACGAGACCGAAAGGATTTTTACTGATCGTTTCCCGAATCGTCCCATCTGTACAAAACATTTAAGGGAACTTATCTATCTATCTAAATTTACAGCTACTGGTAGTGTAAACAACAAAAAGCCCCCAGGTCATCCGACCATCCCGGAAGGAAAGCAAGTTCAAATAATTGGTGAGATCATAGCAAATTCCTAACAGTCTACGAGTACCCATACAAAATTCAAATGGTACATCAGCTAACTGAAGATTATCGTGATCGAAGAACAGAATTTTGCGAGACTATGACGGAAACCATTGCACGACATACTACCTATAACCAAAATATTTGTTCTAGTGATGAATATAGATTTTTCTTCAACGGTAATGTGCATAGACAAACTTGTCGTTATTGGAGTGACACCAGTCTTCACTTCTTCCGGGAAACTCGTACTCAATATCTACAAAATTAACGTTTGAGCTGTGATATTGGGAAATCATATTGTGGGGCCTCTATTCATCGAACAGACTTTAACCGGGAACTGTATTTGGATATGCTGGAAAATATTATTGACTCTCTGATAAACGCACTACTACAAACAAGTTAGGAGTTATTTAGATAACAATTTCCCCGGTCGTTGGATTGGCCGTCGAGGTCCTGTGGAATGGTCAGCTCGCTCGCCAGATTTGACACCTAATATTTGTGTCATAATCTGCATCAATTTTAGGCATAGACATTGAAAGAATTTTTTTAGGGGGTAGCCAAAATTCAAAAGTCAATTTGAACTTTTTTACATAAACTCTGCTGTCAGCAGACCAGCGATTCCTTGAAAAATTAAACAAGGCAGCAGCGGTGGCCGCAGTAGTAGACTCTTCGGTCTCCTGATAAGTCGCCGTGCGCTGTGCGGGTTCGAGTCCCGTCCCAGGAGAAATTTTTCTCTTGGCTATGGATGTTGTTATTGTCCGTAGGTGGTAGACGGTCTCTGACTGTCGAACGCGGAGGTACCACCCGGCTGATCTCGTAGGCGGAGCCAGAATGTGTGCATGTTGCATGTACACGTGTTCCCTCGCCAGAGTCCGTGTGGCGTTCCCCCTTTCCCATGTATCCCCCTATAGCCCCACGGTACCCAATGGGTGCTTAGGCCTTAGGCCTTCGTGGATTATAAAAAAAAGTTAGGAGTTATTTAGATAACAATTTCCCCGGTCGTTGGATTGGCCGTCGAGGTCCTGTGGAATGGCCAGCTCGCTCGCCAGATTTGACTTCTTTAGACTTTTTTTTATGGGGCTATTCGAAGCAAAATGTGTACGAAAGTGAACCTGCTTCAGTATTGGATATACGGCTGAGAATAACAAATATTTGTAGAAATATCGATGCTACTATGTTTGAAAATGTTCGATGCAACGTATTTATTCGAATTATCAAGTTAAATGTTAATGTATTGAGGTGATTATTAAATGTACCACCATTTTGCGGTAGGTAAAGGTATTGGCTTTATATTCTAGGAATACAAAGTACTCCTCAGGAGCTTCAAAACGATGTGCCACAAGTCCCCCGTTTTCATATACTTTTTTTTCAAAGATGGCGCCCAGCGTTCATCTTGACATTTTCATCTGTCAATTTTACTCAAAAAAAAGTATCCACGCATCAGTTTCTTTACCTCAAGTTTTAATTTTTTGAATTGGTCCCTTAAAAAATCAAAGAAGAGGGGGACATTAAAGAAAAGCACTGTATAAGTAAAATGGTAGCATTGTTTTTAGATAAAACGTGATGACTTTTCGATGATCAGGAATATCAAACTTAAATAAAGTGAAATGGAAAAACGTAAAGAAAGAGATACGAAGTTAGTCAACTTGACGAAAGTTTTGTTTAACATACGGGTATCAGGGAAGTATGTATTCATCAAAACACAAAATATACGTTTCCTAGAGAAAAATGCTGTAAATCCAAGATGCAATGTTTAAAAACGGTTATATAATGGTGACCTTGAACGTGACCTTAATTATTACCTTCAAGGTCATTTAAAGGCTAAGACAATTGTCTTGAATGGGAACCTCTATCTTTGACGGAAGTATAAAAAGCGTTAAATTTTACGTTCGAGTATGTCTTTGACCATGACCTTGACCATGATCTTCATGGGTATCTGAGGGTTCCCAAAAGTATCGAAGAGACAAAATCTCTCGAAAAGTAGGTTTGGTACAGAAAAAAGTAGCAGAACAGGGATTCAAGGTTTGGAAATGGTCATCGTACGGTGATCTTGAACGATTACCCTACCATGCTTTCAAGGTCATTTGCACGTCAAGACAATTTTCTTGAATGGAAATCCATCCTTTTCACACCGGAAATCGGAAAAGCAAACATCTTTTTGTACAAATATTCCCATGAATTTGACTAGGAAGATCAAGGTCGTTTGAAGATCGAATGATGATTACCGGAAGACATCTACTTTTAATTCCTGGAATGAAAATTGCGGAAAATTGTACCTTCAACTACATCGTTTCCAAAAAACCTGACCAAGGTGATTTGAAGGTCAGATAAGTAAACACAAACATTTTACGTTACTGGTCATTAGCATGTACTTTAATGTTACCGCTACTATGATCCTCAAGATCATTCGAGGTCAAACTGTTTCAATAACTTACTTCTACTCTTGCGTCCAGAACAGTAATTTCACCTCTTGCTAAATACTTGATCATTATGAAACCTAAGAGGTAGTCAAGGTCACGTTGAAGGTCCCACCCAAGGTCATAGGCAAGAAATCACTTGAACGTAAGATCCCTCGCACTTTACATTTCCTGTGTCAAAAATAGGAGTTTCCAACTAGGAAAACTGTCTTGACCTTCAAAGGACCTTCCATCCTATGGCCTCCCAGAGCAGCACATATCTCAAGTATATTGACAGTTAGGGTACTACAAATGAGCATGAAGTGAATAACAGCTCTTTATAAAATGTCAATTATGGCGATCAGATTGCTATACTGTCATCTTGTAGTTGAGTAATAAGGGTGAAGGTCACGTCTGTTCTACGGTAAGATAGATATACCGCGTCAGCAGTAGCTACGATGACTTATGTTACTCTCGTCCACTTTAGTACTTGACTTTAGTTTTTAGGAAAATTGCCGGCTCCTTAAGAAATCTGAGCATAAAGGCTTTTTTATCTAGTGCATCTACTTTTCTGAGTATGTAGACTTTTTCTCAGCGCTTCTTTGGCGTCGCGTAGGGCTGGCTGCTGATCGTCTTTTGTCTTTTTTTGGCGACGCCGCTTCGCCAACGCCGACTTCGGTGCTGTGTCGTCGCTGCCAGTGGTAACAAATGAAAGTCGCGAGCGACGACGGAAAACAAACGAGCGACGGTAGATGCTGTCTCCGGGATACACAGTTGACAAGCGGGGCTCGTTAGCAGCGCCTACCTTGATTCAGACGAAGTATAAACATAGGCGCATCTGAAAGGAAGTCATCTCGAAGGTCACAGGTGTTGATTGTGATGACGGTTTTGAAGGATTTTATCGAAGTTACATCTATCAGTAAAAGAAGAATGCAAAACAAAAAGAGGCACTAAGCTAAAGCTGAAATATTTCATGTTTGAAGTTTTCAAATACCTATTAATTAACGAATTACCACCAAAGACAATGCTTTCGATGCATGAAAAATTATCGTTAATATTTACCTCATCTTAGCTGGGTGTGTCGGTGACATATACATTTCTTTCTGTTAACATTAAAAGCTGTTTTCAGACATGTTGATTATTGTTATATTCAAGAAGAGGAACTACATTAAAACCTATACTCAAAATTACTTATTTCTCAATCGTTCTGAAATATTTCGAAATATAAAGGTCAGTTATTAAATTGACACAAAGAAATTGTTACATTATTATTTACCTAGTGCGTCACTTGCTTTTATCATTTACCTAGGGAGAGAAGTACCTACGTATCAATGAAGCGTTGCGGTCCATAATGGTGTTTTCTCAGACTGGTAATGAGAAAACCACATCTCTGTCTTTATGTAGCAGCATAGTGTCAAAATTAACACCCTTTCTTTCTTGATCTTAAAAGACTCTAAGAAATACTTCTGAGATATTTACATTCTATAAAAACCTCCTTTAAATTATATGATCCGCCTGTTTTCCCAAGCATTTCCCTTGAATATCTACCATACCAAAGACGTGCAACTGATACGTCTATATTTGCAGACGTTCGTTTTCCGGTAAAGTAACTTCTATCCTTCATACCGCAAGATAAATAAAATCTTCTGTGTCGCACGCCTACAAATTGTTCCAACCTGTTAAACAGTTTTATTATGTATTTGCTCTGGGTACACGTGAATATAGTGGCTTTTAACTACACAGATAAAACAAGCATTGTACTTTGAGATTTATTTTCATAACCCACATTTACTCTAGTCAATATTCTAGAATATTCCAAGGTATAAAAGATATTTTAAATAACATGTAGGCAAAACTGCAAAGGATTGAAAAATTCAACAATTATTCGCAACTGTGAGTCAGTATTTTGCATACACAAAAAGTTAGCTGTAGTTTTTTCTTCAGTCATCATAATTTTTTTTCATCAGAAAAAGTCTAATATTATTGAACTGTTTCGGATCGGCCCAGCCTGGAAGTATAGTTACACGGTTTTTAACGTTTATGTCACAATGTCTTACGGAGTACGTAATCACATTCGCCAACGGTACCATGTGCGTAGCTTAGCTTCCCTAAGGAAAATTGCACAGTGCGCAAGTCGATCCACAACGCCGCTGCTACTCGCTCTTGCATACCGATATCACTTGGGTAATAGAGGACCGTTGTTTTCACCCACGTTCTGAAGGTTATTTTGATCAGACGCACTAACAAAACAGCTGATTCTTCCTGTCATTTTCTTGTAACTGCCCGGCTTCTGCATGAAAATTAATTTAATTTTTAATGCAATCTGGTTAAATAGTTAGTAACTTATGAGCTACAAAGGCATGCAAATGTCGGGGGTTTATGTGGTATTTGATTGTTTATAGATATAAATTGATGTTGGACGGTTCGCAATTGAAACTAGTTTTTGGATATTAAAGCCATGTGTTCTGAATGGTAAAAGAACAAAAACAAGAGTATTGGTAATTAATGTGACAGGGAATATTTCTTTCATTTGCTAACCTTGCTCGGTTTAATCGGGGAAACAGGGCCGACCTGCAACTTCAATTGATTGGTCTGTAAAACGGTTTTAATACCCATTGTATATACAGGGTGGCCCATCCATGTGTGGATGGATCATTACTCATAAACAAATACATTCTGGGAAAATGTATTTATGGGATGTTATACATGACATTTGAGGGCACATTTCTAAAATATTGGCCATTATACAGGGTGTCCCAATTTCGACCTACATATCAAAGTTGTGATTTTTCAAATAGAGTGCCAAGAAGAAAATTGATATTACATACTAGGATTTTGGTAATTAGCTACTGAGATATAAGATGTTTTGTCTAGAAAAACCCCCCACTTCGGCAACCCCTCAGTCCGCCATTTTGAAATCTGGAGTGCTGAATTTTGTACCAAAAAAAACGTACGCACCTCAGCTTTTATCTTATTTGTTACTTTTTTGAATTTTAATTTTTGCTCATACAGGGTGGTCAAAAACGCAAATTGTAGTTTTTCTCAAAAATTTCAATACAACACCCTGTATATTTGTGCAAGTTTGGATTCAATTAATTCTAAGCTTTTTTTTGATACTAGGTACATAAGGGTTTTTACGGCTATTTTTTAGGTTATTACCACGACTTTTATGGAACGGTTTAATTCCCCAAAATATCGCATCATCCTTGGAAACAAATAAATTGTTGATTAGTTACAAACTGTCAAAATTAGCTTTGTGAGCATTATTATTAAAAACGTGTTTCAAAATGAATTTTTCTAAAGAAGACATGGTGAATATGGTGTTCGTTTTGGCCGAAGCCCAATGAAATAGTTTCCTAGCACCTCGCATTATACCTTGACCTCCTAGATTACCAGATATGATACCGATATATTTCTTTCTATGGGGCTACGTTAAGCAAGAGGTTTATAGATACCCACCATGTACCCCGGAAAATATGAACGAAATGATTAAGGATCCTTTTCTGAACATAAGGGAACACATGCTGAGGGATGTGCAATGGTCATTTATCCAAAGACTATGGCTGTGTATTCAACATGGTGGAGATATTTTCGAGCAATTTTTGTAAATTGGGTCTTGAGCAGTGATAGTTGTTGAGACATGACGGAACTATTTACTTCTAAACCAATTTATTTTCTCAAAAACATTTTATATACACTCTAGTCGTAAAAAATACATATTTAAAATCATTTAGACCTATAACTAATAGAACATCTGAACAAATAAACAATGTGCGAATAAATGCGCGAAGTTAACAAAGCAACAATTGAAAGATTACCATTGGGTAACATCACCTTTATTTTTAATTACGGCTGAAATTCTTTGGGGCATAGTGTTAACCAAGTTTTGGCAAAAATTTCTTGCAAAACAATCCCATATTTCTTGAAGCTTTTGTCTCAGTTCGGTGATTGTACGAGCAGGATGTTTTCGTAGAACTTTTTTCATCTCGTGCCACAAAGTTTCAATTGGTAAGAGATCTGGACTGCTAGAAACCCATTTCAAAAGTGGTACACTATTTTCTTCCTTCCATTTTATAGCCTTTTTTGAGGTATGGCACGCTGCTCCATCTTGCTGAAACACAAAATATTGGCCGGATGTCAAACATTCTTCCATCACTGGTAAAAGCCATTCTTCTAAAATTGCCAAATATTTGTTTGTATCCACATTTCCATCAATAGAATGAAGTTTTCCTACTCCTTTCGATGACATACTGCAGTAGAGTTAACAGTGGCTTTTCTTTGGCCTATAAACAAGTTTAGGTTTTTTACTTCACTTCTTTTTATAAGACAACTTACCTTGCAAGTGCTAAATCCCAGTTTGTGGGCCTCTCTATGAGTTGTGGATCTCAAAATTCTCCTTCCAACAGCGTCACTCCACAGAGCACTTAATTGTAAATAATTGGCACGCCTGTTTTTCACGATTATTCTTCTTAATGCTCTTCGGTCGGCATTTTTGATATTACTTATTTTCACATATCGTGGCTTAATATTAACTGAACCAGTTACGTTATATCTTCTAACAATATTTCTCACACTGTACCGCGATAAGTCTAACAAAGTTGCAATTTCTGAGTTTGATTTCCCAGAATTAAAAAATTTAATTATCAGTAACCGAATTTTCTCACTAATAACCTTTCCTCTACCCATTTTGAAAACCTTAACTACCAAAACTATTTTAAACGTATTCGGACAGCTGTGATTAATAAACACAATTGTCATGGCTTTTATTTTTCACAGCCACTTATGCGGTATAGACTTATTTTGCATTGAAATAAAAATAGGTTGATATGCTGTAATTGCAACATGTGTTATTTTTATGCGATAAAGTTGGTGTTTTCTACTATATATTATCAAAATATTCATTGTTAATATTTTAAACCTATAACACCCTGCTACATTTTTATTATTTGTGTTTGATAAGAAAAAACTAAGATATCAATAGTTGAGCCAACTGAAGTGGGAAGGGGCTCGTAGTTGTCTTTCTCTATTGCGCTTGAAGCTGAATACTGTTCTGATTGTTATTAGTTTTTACATCAAATCTGTACTCTAAGTGGCAATATGGAACTAGCTCACTGTTTCTCTTTTGTTTCCATGGATGATGTTGGTAAATTTTAAATGTAAAAAATTACAGAAAGGTAACTGTAACAATGCCGTACGTTAGTTAATTAATTTTTCCGCATAGAAAATTTCCTGAAAATTAAAATTTTATTATGGCTTCCGGCACCATTATTTCCGTACTGCACTAAGTGCATCGTGATTATTTTTTTGGCATCTGTGATAGTAAAGAAAGCCGTAAAAAATCATTTAGACTTTTCCGACCCCTTCTGGACAGAAAATTCAATTTTCCCCTGTACTTACATGTACCGCTCTCAAGTGACGGCATAATGCTAGAAGTTATTTTTTCATGTATTACTATCGTTCTGAGTAGGTTTCCTGCTGTATCACATGACCCCCCCATTTTTGCCCACAGTTCCCGGTCTAACACTCATTTCTCCAAAATCTGGTGCACACTGCCACATGTTTGATTTAGCACGCATATTAACGGTCGTATTTGCTAACATAATAATACATGATATAATAACTGAGTTTCTAAGAAAAATATTTACTCTGGGCTCCTTTGTTTGTCGTGGGAGAATATGAGAATGTCGGCTACCTTTTGTGATTCCTCTAAACGATAAACTGGCGTAAGTATTTCGTAGCCTGAAAATGGATGCGAAATGTCTCCACCATGGAAAAATGTCTAAACAAAACTGGGTTTAAACAAAAAATGCTTGATCTTTCACCGCAAAAAAAATTGCCTATTTTTTGGTAACAACGCAAGCATCCTTTACCTAATGTAAAAACATATGATTAGATCTGGTGCAAGGGGTTCTGATGGAATGAGTCTCTCTATTTTAACTATGTGTCTGCCTCAAGTTTTATTCCTCGTTAACATATTTTGAATTTATGCTTGGAAATTCGTTATTTTCCACAAGCATGGAAACATGCTTTAGTAATACCTGTTCCCAAAAATAGTAAGCCGGAAGCTCTCTCTGATTTTAGGCCTATAAGCCTTCTGCCATTATTATCGAAAGTTCTGAAGAAATTAGCTCAGCAACAAATAATCGAGTATGTTGAATTATGCAGAATATTGCCAGAAAATCAATCGGGCTTCCGCCAATCATACTCAACTACTACCGTTCTGCTTAATATAACAGATAACATAATACGGGCTCAAGATAAAAATATTGCCTCCATTTTGGTCTCGATCGACTACTCTAAAGCATTCGACAAACTGAGTCATCAGCTGCTTCTTGCTAAATTGGAGTATTTAGGTTTTGATAATATATCTATATCGTTTTTCAGGAAATACTTAGCTAATCGGTCACAATGTATTGTCATAGATAATTCTTTTTCGAACTCTACCAATATCATAATATCATGTCTGGTGTTCCACAGGGATTTGTTTTGGGACCCTTGTTATTTCTAATATACAGGGTGTTTCAGTTTATTGTTGCATATTTTTAAGATTCGATAGAACTTTTAAAATTAATGCATAAAGTCTATATAAACATGGGTCGAAAAATGCGTGGCTTCCGAAATACGAACCGTGGGCGTAGTTTTACTGTAGCCGCTAGAGGGCGCTCTTTACTTTACCCGTAGTGTATTAAAATGACTGAACATTTTTTCTTAGTGCATTTTTTTGGTTTTTGAATAAAAAAGCTGATTCTTCGCACTTGTCAACATAAAAAAGCTCTCTTGTGAATTTTCGTTATAGTTAGCCGTTTTGGAGATATTTCGATTTTTAAGGTTCGATGCATTTTTAATTATTTATGATAAAATAACGTTAAAAAGTCAGTATCTCGATAATTTTTAGAAGTAGGCTGTGCCTGCAAATATTTTTGAAATTGAAAGCAGAATAAGGTTAAACGTCAATTAGTTGACAGTTAGTTTTGTTGTCTGTTGAAACCTGAAACGTTTTTTTACAATTGTGAATGCACGAAATTTAGTTTCTTTTACCTGTTTTTTTTTTGTAAGTTTTATAAAAATGCCATTTTTATTCTCCAATCAAGAGTTAGCGGATATTCATTTTTTGTACGGCTTTGTAAATGGAAACACAGCAGAAGCAGCCAGAGAATACGCACGAAGATTTCCAAACAGACGATATCCAACTCGTTCAGTATTTGTAAGAGTGCATCGCCAAATAATTGAAAATGGGGAAAACGGGATCAAAACATAAATGTTCATCAGCGCAGATTTACCCGTATGATTCTGCGTGAGTTTGATAGAGATCCGACCACAAGTGTTAGGAGAGTTTCTGGTGCCTTGGGAATTTCAGCAAGACATGTTCA
Source organism: Acanthoscelides obtectus (assembly GCA_963669975.1). NCBI lineage: Eukaryota > Metazoa > Arthropoda > Insecta > Coleoptera > Chrysomelidae > Acanthoscelides > Acanthoscelides obtectus. The sequence continues at coordinate 38,517,703 of CAVLJG010000007.1, read as the reverse complement.
CCGTGTTCTTAGAAATGACCATAGACGTCCTTACCATTTGGAACCTGTGCAAGGACTACAACCAGGGGACGGAGAACGAAGAATCACGTTTTGTCAGTGGATTCTTGATAGAACTGATAATGATAGGGAGTTTTTAAGTAACGTTTTATGGACCGATGAGTCATGCTTCACTAGACGTGGAGTGGTAAATTTTCATAATCAACATATTTGGTCGCATGAAAATCCGCATGCAGTTCGGGAAAGAAATTTTCAGCATGAATTTAGTGTGAACGTGTGGATTGGTATCTATCGTAATCGACTATTTGGACCCTACCTTTTGCCTGCAAGGTTAAATGCTGCGACCTTCTTGGAATTTTTAAAGGCTGAACATGCAAATATGTGGGATGATGTTATGTTAGATTTAAGAAGATTGGCCTGGTTCCAGCTTGATGGTTGTCCAGCTCATTGTTCGAGAATAGTTAGAAACTGGCTGGACGAAAATTATCCAGAAAGATGGATCGGCCGTGGAGGACCAGTCGCCTGGTCTCCACGATCCCCTGACTTAAATCCATTAGATTTCTTTGTGTGGTGATTTCTAAAAGAAAAAGTGTACCAGACTCCCGTAACCACAAGAGATATGCTAATAGACAGAATCAGGAATGCATGTGATGAAATAAGACCTTATTTGAATAATGCTATACACGTTCGATCATTCGTAGATGTGAATTGTGTATTGAACAATTGGGTTTACATTTCGAGCAACTACTTTAGATTTTGTAGGTTTGTCCTAACTATTCAATAGCATTTTAGTTGTAAATAATTAATTTAATTTGTTTAAAATAATATTGGAAAATTAAACAAATTAATATTCTGTTTTTTTGTGTTTATTTGGAGTTAGGAATTATTGCTGTGTTTAAAAACACAATCTAAACGATCATCTTAATTACTTGTAATGCCCAAATCGAAAATGTCAAAAAATATTATTTTCCCATAAATAATTAAAAATGCATCGAACCTTAAAATTCGAAATATCTCAAAAACGGCTAACTATAACGAAAACTCACAGGAGAGCTTTTTTATTTTGAAAAGTGCGAAGAATAATTTTTTTTATTCTAAAAGCAAGAAATTGCACTAAGAAAAAATTTCCGGTCATTTTAATACACTACAGGTACAGTAGAGAGCGCCCTCTAGAGGCTACAGTAAAACTATGCACATGGTTCGTTTTGTCGTACCAAAAAACCCTTGTATACCAATTTTCGCTGTTATACATCAAATATTGTTCGAAATATTTAAAAAAAACTATTTTAGAAAGTACATTTAACCACCCTGTATTTCGGAAGCCACGCATTTTTCGACCCATGTTTATATAGACTTTATGCATTAATTTTAAAAGTTCTATCGAATCTTAAAGCTATGCAACAATAAACTAAAACACCCTGTATATTGCAGACTTGCCTTCTGTAGTAGGTAACTCTACAATACAGTCATTCGCAGACGATACCCAGTTGCTCTATCATTTTGATCCACATGATCAACCAGCAGCCGTCGAGTTACAAGAAGATAATGATGTAGTTTATAGCTACTCTATAAAGCACAATTTGATGATAAATTCCTCTAAATCCAAAATCATGTTATTCTGCTCTAATACTAAACGTAAGCGCATCCTCCAAACATTTCATCCCAAAATTGGATCGGATAGAGTAGAAATTAGTAATGAGTCTAAAATACTTGGTGTCATTTTAGAAATTTAACTTGAGATTCAAAAGTCATGTTTCTAGCATATTACAAAAATCCTATTGGAAATTACGTGTTTTATTTGCGAAAAAAACTAGCTGAATCCCTTATTCTCCCAATTATTAATTATTGCAATATTCTTTACCAGCCTTGCTTGGATCAGCTCACTAAAAGACGTTTACAAGTGATTCCAAACCACTGCCTCAGATTTACGTGTATTTTAAGAAAATACGACCAGGTTAGAAATGCTTACAACAGTATTGCATGGTTTGACAAATTTTCATTATTTGGTCTACATAAACTGCTCGCATCTGGTAATCCCAAATACCTGAGAGAAAAACTTACTTTTTCTAACGAAATACATAACAAAACTCTTAGATATACATTAAATATTAGAATACCCCATTATGTCATCTCGCTTTTCCAACGCTCATTTTCCTATAATGCTGCTAGTCGCTACAATAATATTCCTGATGATTACAAAACTATGAATGTCTTGTTTCCGTAAGCGTGTCAGGCTGTACTTACAGAGCTCACATTATAATGTTTCTTCTTTGCCTAATTTTTGTTAATTATACATTTATAAGTTTATCCATCTTCTTTTTTTTTCGTATTCATATGGTTAAGTGTAAGAGTAGTTTTAGCTAAACTTCGCCATAATGAATCGCACTCTGTATCTTTGTAAATAAAGACGATACTATTATTATTATTATTATTATATCATCAGCTGTCCTTTAAAGGTCATATTTTTGGTATAGCCAACCTACTGTACTCGAATTCATTAGCCTCCCTTTTTGGAATAACTGGCAACTCCTGCTACTTTAAAGCGTATACGTTTTGTGACAGAATTTAAAACAGAAGAGAAGCATGTCGTGCAAGATAAATGCAACAAAGCATCTCTGCCTCATTAAGATCCCATTTAAAAACTAAAAGTTAAATCAACTCTGCGATAGCTCTGAGTTTCCCTTGTTAGAATTCAGATATTAAATGCTGGGATGTATGCATAATCTCACGCTGAAGCTTCAGCTTCAAGCTTCTGGCAGCGTAACGAGGATGATTACTTCCGGGTAAAAAAATCACAAATTGCAGAGTGGACGAGGTGGGGTAAGCAAAACGCAAAATTTCCACGGTCCGGCAGAGCTTTTCAACAGATACATAAATTGGGTTGATTCTGCGTGTATGCAAAAAGTATATTTTTGGATGTTTGCTGTTTTTCCACATTTGAATAATTTTAGTCGGATCACAGAGAGATAGAATTCCATTTCAGGGAAAAGGACAGAACAGCTGGAAAAACGAGGCTCCCGATTGTCCTTTTGAAGGTCGCTGTTACGAGTCAAGTCAACAAGTTAATACAGGTTACCTCATAATGCCCCATACAGTAATAGAGGTGTTTTCTTCAAATTATGTGGATTACTACCGGAGGTGACAGCCAAGTTCTATCAGCACCAACTTGAGTACTATGCGCTTGGTAGGATTTTCGTTGCTGTCAACTGTTTCTTTGATATTTAGGTATATTCGACTTGCTCACTTTTTCCAAATAATATTTATATCAAGAGAAGACACTTCGTGGAATGTCTTTATAATCCGTTGGTTGGCCCAATTGATCTTGGGAGTCGTCTGCATTGCATTAAGCAAAGCCGACTGCAGTTTTTTTGTTACATCGTGATACGACACGTAAAAACAATCTAACATGGTTTGATTGAAATCAGTAAGTTTGCTGTTTAGCACCAAAAAACTAATACTGGATCACAAATAAAAATAGCGATACATGTTACGGCCGTTCTTGGTTAGGCTATTCGCTCACAGATGGCTCTGCATGTACCGAGATTGTGTTGCCACATTGTCATAAAATGTGTAGAAAACGCTACATCTACACTGAGCTGAATGAAGTTCAGTTATTTTCGTCAAAAGGTCATACGATGTAAGTATTAAACATATCATTTTAAGGCTGACAACTGACAATCATGTAGAGTAGACCAACGATTGGATAAATAAGGAGTTTGAGGTTAGAAAACTTTTGAATTCCAAGTTGACGTTACTCTTTTGTTTCTAAACTAACTCGTGCAATATTCCACGTAAGGTCCTAAAAGTTAAATAGCTATGTGATAACTACCAACAGGTTTCGAGAATAATTTCTCTTGCGAAAAATGTGTTTCTTCACTTTAACGAATGAAAGATATATTTCGACGGATGATAAAAGTATCCGCAAATTTGAAAAAAATGCGTTCGCTACAAATGATGAATGAACTCATCAAAAAAGGGAGGCGTGTTCAGACGCCCTCAGCTGTTTTATGAACTTCATGTTTTTGGAGTCATATTTTATTTCTCATTAACTGTATTCGCATTGTCTAACTGGCGTTTCTTTATACAGGGTGTCCGCAAAGTTGGGGTTTTCCTTTTCAGAAACAACTACCCTTGAAATAACAAAGGTAATGTGTAGTGAAACGAGGGCGACCAAGTAAAAAAAATAAAGGAAAAAATACTCACTCGCCAGTTGACCAGAAGGGCTAACTACGTCTCTGCCCGAAATCATACCGCTTCAACAGAAAATGAAATCAGCTGATGCGCTACCGAGCAGTCGCTGGCGGTGGTGCAGACCACGAAGAGAGGTAACAAATATGACGGTGTTGCCACGTTTTCAGTTTTTAGGTAAACGTACTTTATAGGTATTGTTCGAAGTTATCGCCGTTTGATTCAAAAACACAGGTGCGTGCACGACGTAGCCAAGCATCGGTGCAGGCTTTGAGAATGGAGTCCCTCCCCCGAATGAAAGCACCAGCTTGTTCAATTCTGAGACGAAGTTCGTCAACCGTATGCACTTCAGTTTTGTACACTAAGCGTTTCATTTCTCCCCAAAGAAAAAAATCACATGGTGTTAAGTGTGGAGATCGCGGAGGCCAAGCTACGGGTCCATTACGTCCGATCCACCTATTCGGAAATAATTCATTCAAAAACTCACGCACTTCGCGTCTAAAATGGGGCGCTGCACCATCGTGCAGAAACCACATTGATTGTCTTACACTTAATGGCACATCTTCTAACAAGGAAGGCAAAAGGTTGCGTAAAAAGTCTAGGTATTGCATCCCGTCCAATCGATTTGGGAGAATAAATGGTCCAATGAGCATACCGTTCACCATGCCAGCCCAAACATTCACCGAAAATGTTTGTTGAAAATGTGCTCGACGGACAGCGTGCGGATTTTCTACTGACCAAACATGAGTGTTGCGAAAGTTATTCACCCCATTACGCGTGAACGTAGATTCGTCTGTCATCAATATGCACTTAAAAAAGTCCGGTTTATTGTCATGTTGATGCAACAACCACTCACAAAACCGCACTCTTGCTGGAAAATCGTCAGGTTGAAGGGCGTGTACACGTTGGACGTGAAACGGATACAGCCCCTCTTCACGCAGCGTTTGCCACACTTTAATTTTTGATACTTGCACTTCTCTAGCCACGTCTCTAGTGCTTGTTGAGGGATTCTCGTCTACGCGATTACCTCTACACGCGTGACCGTAACCGTCGGTTGAAGGTTGCATGCTGGCCTGACACACTGACCCAGTTCTGTCGTCGGGTTGAGCCAGTGACCTTGTACCACTCGGGGATGTCGCGGGTCGCGGCTACAGGACGGGATTCAGATATTTTTGATGTTGCAGAGCCCTTTATCTCGGTTTCCTTAAGACATTGGTGTATATGGTACTAAGAAAAATTGCTTATGTTTTCAAGATCTACACGTCGTGTAAAGGAAAACCCCAACTTTGCGGACACCCTGTATATTTACTCTTTGCGGGCAAATGATTAATTCTTGATTCTGTAGTTTGACGTCCATGACGTCAGAGTAATGAAGCGTAACTACCTCTGTTCAAAAATCCGCCGGAAAATCGTGGAATCACGAAGATCAAAGGAAGTGATAGTAGCTGTCGTAACGGTATAATTTAAACTAGGGTTGCAACAATTGGGGTGCTTTGTCGCCATAGCAGAAGAAAAATTCTCTACGCCACTGACTTTTTCGAAACATTTACAGGCTCTTTCAATAATACCTTCTACTTTATAATTATTCATAGCCGATATTGTAGCCAGATTACTCATTTTGAACAATATTTGGTCCTTATGCAGGTTCAAATCTGTTATACAGGGTGAGTACCAATTTTTCAAATTTCTGGACTTTTTGGTAATCTGGAACGTTGACATTCAAGAACAAAACAGTATCGAAATAGCACCTACTTGCTCATTGCCGAAGAAAAATAGCCCAATGAAGTCGCCGAAGCAAAAAAGTGAAAAAATAGTCACTCGGTGTTGGTTTCTTGACGACGCCACGTGTGGATTTGCTGATCTTGAAACGTGGCAACTTTGAATATTTTCGTAGCCATCGAGGTAAACATTATCTGAAAATATGATTGTCTGTTAAAAATGTCCATCTTCCGCGAAGATCGCATTTGACAACTAGGTCACCGCTGTGGCCGCTAGTTGCCGCCGATTCTGCTGGTATAGTAAATAGATTTAACAAACAATTAAAATAACATTGGTCCGTCCGGTCATAGACGGCCAACCATAGTCAGCTAAAATCAAGCCTATACCATACTAATGAGTGACCAAATAGCACGAAACACCTATTCGTGGTTGGCCGTCTGTGAACGGGCGAACGAGAGCTATATGACTAGCGTAGTTGCGATGGCAACATGTACCTCGGAAAACAGCATGAAGTTATCAAAACTTGTCATGCTATTTCTTGATATACATTTTGCTTTGAAAAGTACACGTATTTACAGCATTAGTCTAGTATAAAATATAAAAATAAAATATGCTTGTAGAAAGTTCACTGAAGCCATTCATGTTCAGCGGAAAATATCAAGGATCGTCGGTAAGCTATACGGTATGCTGTAACAAAACTTTTGATTAAGATGAAAACAGCTGGAAATTCAGAAAGTAAATCTTACGGACTGGAAGTTAGTATAACCAAATCGCATTTTAAGAGGCGGAAAGCTATTTAGAGTATGTCATTAGAAACCAGAAGGTTGACGATTAAACGAGTAATAATTTTTTATTGCTGCTACTGGAACATAAGGACACTGCATAGTCGTACTTATATCATATTTTCAAAGGCGTTCATAGAATTCTATATTTTTTGGAAAAATGTAGGTATGAATGAATAGATCCTAAAAGCTCACAGTATTTTATTCTATTGAGCATTTTAAGGACTATAATAACAATAATATAATCTTTATTTATATAAAAACATTATGGAAGATGACAGTCATAGCAGTAGATGCACAAATGAAAGGTATATAATGTTGAGACGTGATACACATGTCAAGGACATTTGAATACGCCAGTACAAATGTTATAGTGGTTTAAAAGCACGATAAAAAAGTTGGATCGACTCGGTACCTCCTGCCAAATTTACAGCCTACACTCTTGAAGTTATCAGAAAGTTGGATATTGTCGAAATCGCTAGCCTGGAATTTTTGAAAACCTTCATAACATATTTTCTGATTACGACCAAGGATGATAAGGGAAAACGATGTTTCATAGAGCCATCTATGTAGATACAGTGGCAAAACTAAGATCTTTGACGCCCGGGAGGAGAAGGGTATTCTCGGCCGGTATTCTCGTTCTTTAGCTTAACGTCTCTACGTCTTTAAAACGCTCAATGAATCATACCTTACGACAAAAGCGTTAAGCGTTTGGTTTAGGTATTCACGTTGTTGTGCGAATGCTTTAAATTCAATCTGCCTTGCTCATCTTGGCAACGGTGCCTTTACCTCCAACGCCTACTGGTGAAGAGGCATTGTAATGGCTAAAAACTTCGAAAACAGATATTATGCTTTTTGGATGTTATATGACATCTAGATTCCGGAAATACCATGTCACTCATTTCCGTCGGTCTATCTGTCGGCCCGTGTCTGAGGGTCTGTCTGTCGGTCTGTCCGCTAATCCCTGAGCCCGTTATAGCTTGGGAAGTACGGCTCGGATCTTGATGAAACTTTGCAGAATGTTACTACTATTCCAAAGAATCGTTCCTGTGGCAGCAGAGAAAAAGGCCAAAAGCGAAAAAAAATCTCTAGAGTCAATCTACTTGATGTCATTTTTCCAATGCTTTTAACATATCTGTTAAGATGGATGGCTGGCTGAGAGTTACAGTATGATTTCTGTCTACATCATGTTGGTAGCTTTCACGAGCAAAATGGGAACGAGATTGCTGGCCCAGAACATCTAGCAAGTTACTAGACTGGGAAGTGCCAAGGTTTCCCTTTTTCGTCACGTCCCTGAGTCTTGGCCTAAACGCAAGAGGAATTTCTTCCCGGAGCAGAACAATATCTTTGTATCATTATGAGTCCCAGGATCGCTCGATTGTGCCCCATAAATTAGTTTTAACGTTACAAAAGCCTTTGGTATAATGACTTCCACTGACTGAAGTTCAGTAATCGGTGTTGCAGAGCGGCGACGACGAGGTATGCCTTAATAGGTTTTTCAATAAAAGCCTCGCGCCTTGTGAATGCATCTCCACTCAGAAACTGATTGCGACTATGATTTCTGTTTATGTACGCATCTGTCAAGGTAATGATGATGACATTGCGTCTGATTATCCGAATTATTTTCCCGTATAAATAATGGCACAGTGATTTGTTAATTATGGCTTTATTAATGAAAGATATCCTTTTGCCTTGAGTTTCTCCAGTCTCAAGGCGATCTGATAACAAAGAACACTCAAAGCTCTTTGTATTTGATATGGTGATGGTATTTAGCACTAACGGTGAGAAATAGGTGACTAACTGCTCGATATTCTCAAAACATCATTTATAGGTCTAGACGCAAGTAGTTTGAACGTAGCACAAAAAGTTTCTAGATGTATAAATATTGATTCTAAGATTTATATTTATGGAAACTTTGAATAAATCTTCCTGATTCCTCGGGGTAAAAAATGATCGTCAAAGTTGCCTTGTTAAAAGTACCCAATAGTTCAGAAATGGAGAAGATTACTGTAGTTCATATAAATAAAGTAAATCCTATTGGAAAGGTACTTAGCTCAATCATACAACAACGAGACTTCAACTATAGAATATTTCAACGACAAAAGGTCAAATAAAAGTCAACCTTAGTAATTTGTTACGTGTAGATATGACCAACAGACGACTGAGAAGAAAAGAATGCCCAATAATCTTGAATTTATCACAAAGATTTCTAGTTTTGTTTAGGAGAAGACAAAAAACGATCGGCTTTTCAACCATATCGTTACAGTAATTTTTGTCATATCGTCTATTATTACACAAAAATAATAAGCTATAGTTGTGTCTTGCAGCTACAATGGACATACGTTGTGAAGAGCTGTGCTTTAGACAGAAGACGAAAAAGTGTTCAACATTTTAGTAAGTTTGATACGGGGCGAGTAGTGGACTTGTGCGAGGCTGGTTGGTCCTTCTGAGAAATAACTACCAGGATGCGGAAAAGTCTAAATACGGTGGTGGTTTGTTGTCGCACATGGGAGGAGGAAAGTCGTACACAAAGAGTTAGAGATACAGGGCGTGTAAGAAGAATGGCCTCTCACCAAGATCGTTACCCTCGGCTTTTGATTCTACGGGACCGCTCCTCGTCCTCAAGGTGAATTACAGATCCCCGGTCAAGCCTACTACAATGCCAACTACTTATCCCTGGATCAACAATCTCTGACTTACTTCATTCGGTTCTTAGTTTGTCCTATCTCGCACTCCTAGGCACCGGAGTGATCGACTGGTTGGTGCAGATACCGACTGAACTGGACCTCGAATGTGCTGAATTAATTAAGTTTGGGAATGTATAATGATCGTGTATGGGTGAGAAGCCGACGGGGTGGAAGATGAGATTTGTTGTCTTGGCCACTAGATCTTCCGATCTTTCACCCATTGAGCACGTCTGAGACATGGTGGTAAACATATTACTCTGGTTAGCTCATCCTCCACAGACTCTAGCGGCATTTGGCCACGGCGTTCTAGTAGCGTGGGATGAGATATCTCAAGAGGAATCGATGACCTAATTAAGAATATGTCCAGAAGTGCATACGTATCGTGAAATTTTAATAAATTACCTATCTGACCGTAAGAATCATGTATGCAGAAAAATGTACTAATAAATTCATTATTACTGGAAACTCCATTTTTTCTGTGTCAGTATATTTGCAGTCACTGATTCACGTGAGTCAAAGGTCTCTCGTCGACCGGTGACGTGCTACAATCGGTTCCCGCGTTTTATCGGCGTTTATCGACGTACCTTTGCTAGCAAAAATGACGTTGAAGATGCACCTCTTCTGTCATACCTGGAAGTCAGCCCTAAAAGTATAAAGTCTTAATATCCTACTAGTTAACTTGTGCTATAATGGAAGTACCTTCCTCTATAATATAGTCTGTTGCAACTAACTTTTTCCCTGCTACATGTTGCCACTCAAAAATGGCAGTCGAAAGTAACTTTCGTCTTTAGTAAGTCATAGTTGGAGGTAAATAGGTGTTTTGACGTATATCGTCCAAAAAGTTTTATAATATTCGAGCCCAGCAGTGCCTCAGCGCGTCTCACTTACAGTTAAGCCCCTAATCATGTAGCATATCATATTAAAACTTCTCACAATGGCCACAAAGCTCTCGCCCGTTGCAGTGGCGATACGGCCACTATTTTGTTTCACTCCTCTGTTGCCACAGTAGGTCAGGAAATGTGGAGTTTCAGAGAGATTGTGTGCATATAGATGGATTATACAAGAGAATTTTATTCTTATTGGATAATGAAAAGGCCCTTCTAGGTTTGATACGTTTTCTTTTTTTATTAGGCCGCTTTGCAAAACGTACTTTCACGAGTATATTGAGAAAATGAAGTAGGCATTTGGGCGAGTAAGTGATCCTGAAAAGACTTTTAACACTGTGACCGCCGTCTCAGCCACTGATGACTGATACTGAGCTATTTCAATGATTATGTGCCAGTCTACACTACATATCTACTTTAATTTCCTCAACTTGATATATTTAGTGGTGTCAGCCATGAGTTCTGTGTTGAATTACACTAAATAATAATAATAATAATAATAATAATAATAATATTTATTCACTCAATGTACAAAGATAACAAACAATATTAGTAAATAAATATAAAATCAATGACACAGAAAATGCAACACTGACTAGGAGTGCTGTAATTTTGAGCATACTTCTTGAAGTTTTAGGTCTAACATGTTCAAATCGTTGTAGCAATTAATTTGTTTTAAAAACTCGATTTTCAGGTTTACCTTTTAACTGAAAAGTAAATTTGAAACAGCTTTCATATAGATCCACTTCTAAAACAAATCCCGCGTTGATGTTTTGTAATCGCGAAGATTTTCGACAATGACATATTATGTTTTTTGGATGTTGTGTGACATGTACAGCTGGAAAAACCATAATATCACTCGTTTCCGTCGGTCGGTCTGTCCGCTAAAGTTATTACCGCTTATAACTATCCTGTAAGTACATCTCGTATTTCGATAAAAAGTTTTATACAGTGTTACTACTATGCCAAGGACGCAAAACATTTTGTAGTTTTTGAAAATCAGTCCAATGGCGGCGAAACAGAAGGCCAAAAACAAAATAAAAAACAGTAATTCTACGCACATATTAGACATATTTCACTCATCATAGATGTCCCCGTACATTTACTCATATACATGTCGATACATGCGACGGGTTCCCCCGATGGACAAGTGTCGTCGGCGGTGGTCATACGTCAAGTGGGCAATCGCTTCTGCATTGATGTGGCTGGGTGCATTGCGTGCATGGTGAAGGCCAATATCGTCATTCACGGGGATTGTTCATCGCAACGACCTTGTGCGCCTGCAGCATTCCTCTCAGGGTAAGGAGGAAGTACATTTGATTTTTTACAATACATGTTCGTAGCTAAGTTTTTTCTCAGAAATGCCAAACATAATACTTTACGAACTGATGATAGCTGTTACCCTCGTGCCAAGGGGGGGTGGTTGTAGATGCACTTCCCTGCACGATGAATGTTACTTCTGGGGTTCGAAGTGGTTGTTGATTTGGAGGATTAGGGCGCTGGGGTAAATGAAAAGATTGCCAATTTCCAGAGCTTGCCCAAAATCTATTCAACTATTTTTAATAAATCACCTGAAGGGTGCTATGACAAAGTTTGCAACAAACTACCTTAAGGGTGCTATGACAAGGTTTGCAACAAACTACCTGAAGGGTCTATGACAGGATTTTCAAGTATTCAAAATGATCACAGTAACCTCAAAATTACACTTTGCAATGGTTAATCGATCACCTAACAACAAATTAAAACGAACATTAGTGACTTACCAAGTTTCCGGGAGTATGCATACCTCAGAATCACACCAGCTGTGAAGTTAGGATAAATAATTCATATTAAGTGAAATTAGCTGCTTAAGTATATAGATGCAGTTCGACGGGGTCTCAGCACATGGCGTCTGTGGACATTGGCAACAGCTGAATCAGCTCCCTTCCTCACGGGCTGCTTGGAACTCTCATTACAGCGCAGGTCATGGAAAAGTCGTCAGGGCTTTATCTGAAGGTATCAGCAGTACAGTTTGGTGGAGAAAACGTAAGGTGAAGAAGACGAAAAGTTGGAAGAAGATGAAAAAGACCTGAAACAAAAATCCAATATGGCGCCGGGTTCCATTTTAACGCAAGCCGAATTGCTTACCTCTGTTGGAGTGTGGCCTAAAAGTGTCGGCTAGAACGCCGTAAAAGCGTCGAAGACTCCCGTCTCCCACATCCCCGTAGTATTATATGAGACATAAAAAGGAAGAACGCTTAGACTTTATTTGGCGTAAAGATCCGCAAAATGCGTGCTTCTCAACAGAGCTACGACCAAAAAGTCAAGTTTCTTCAACTTGGACACGGAACACAAAGTTCGAGAGGAGCAATGGAGCAATCGGACAACAGCGGACTGTTCCCGGACTGAAAGGACCAAACACTTGTCAAAATGTAACATTGAGGTTAGGAAAGAAACGAAGACGTAAGCAATTGTCAGATGAAGGGGCCTCAACTACATAATGAGATAATAGGTGGAGAGTTACGTATAAACCATAGAGAATTAAACCCGTAGCATAGCATAGCTTGGAAAGTACAGTACATTTTTTTATCTAGTCTTCTATAGAGCACTTGTACCAGTATTTGAATAGATGCCAAAAATAACGTTTGAAGTCTTCATCTGCTCCATTCTACTTTTCACTCCAACTAGCGATGAAGTATTACGGTCGCAGAAAATGTCTAAAACTGTCGGTCTGTTTGTTGGCTTGTCTGTTGGTCTGTCAGTTAACCCTTGGCCCCGCTTTGTCAAGAAAGTGTCGGTCGGAATTTGGTAAAATTTAGACATAACTATCCAGTGGCGACGACACTACAGGCAACAAAATCAAAAATGAAAAGATGAAACACTTTTGTAGGTGTTAAAAATCAAGGGTTGTACGGGGTGGTGTTACGAACGTACATGCACAATCTTACCCATGGAATCGGTGACTGGCAAGAGCGAGGTAAGTCACAGCAACGTTGCCAGTTGGTATTATCGGTAGGGCAGAGATCGCGTTGTCAAATGGGTGGCGACTGTGTACTAATTGTATGCATTTGTTTAACTGACTCAATCCATTCAATTTTTTTGATGTACAATTCCGTAGATAACTCAGAGTGGCTAACTTGTGATAAACATATTCATTTATGGCAGAGATTTATGTGCAGAGTCAACCTAATTGCTTTCATTTCTCGACTAATCCACAATACAACGCTCTTGTCTGAACATAGTTTTAAGTGATCCTGTAGCCTACAGTGAACGATTTATCCTGCCGAGGATTTGGTAGGATTAGTGGTGATTTTTAAATTCGCGCCAGATTTAATTAGCAGCCTGGTTAATTACTTTTGGCGAAATTACAACTGCGAATGGTTTCAACCGTCTGATGGAAATTCCGGAACAATGCTGGTGTCACCCTAGCCCATTAGCTTTTTATACGTAACCGAAAAAGCGTATATTTCATACTTGCTTTTTGTTTAGGGGGAGGGGGGTTAGTATAGAGCAAACGTTTCCATAATTGTAAGTATACAGATATAATTTTATGTATTTGAAACAGGGGAATGCTAATTAACTTGTTTTAATTTAATCCAAAAACATATGTTATTTATTGGAACTATTTCGAGTCACAGTTTACTGGACAGGCAGAAGACAGACCGAAAGAAATGCTGTGTTTTGTGTTAAGATGTATGGAAACATCAGAATGCCTTCCTAGAGAACAATGTTGTAGAACAAGGTTGCAAGGTTTGAAAATCGCCAACTAATAGTCACCTTGCGTTTAACCTTGACCATGCACGAGATCATTTGAAGGTCAAGAAAGTTTTCTTAAATGAAAACCCCTATTTTGGTACCGGAAATGTAAGTAGCGAAAAATTTTACAATCAAACATGCTCTTGACTATAACAGTATTGACTGTGCCCTTCAAAGTTAGCTAAGGGGTTTCTACAAAGGATGAAAAGGGCATAATATCTCGAATAATGTGTATCTTGAAGGAAAGTGCTGCTAAAATTTCTTGTGGCCTTGAATGTCGCTTGCTCATTTTTCCAAAACAACGTATGCACGGAAATATATAATAATAATAATATTTATTACCCTCATTAAACAGTATCGATAAGTTTACAAACAAAAAGCCTTAAGAGAATAAAGGGCTACTTAAAGAAGCAGCTGCTAGAGCCAAAAAAAAAACAAATTTAAACAATTCTAAAATAATGCTAATGGCTACTAAGGCATTGATAATTAATAATGTTTAGATATTAAGAAATATAGCCAAGTATAGTAAGTAGAGAAATGGAAATTTAGAGTGAGAAGAGAAAGCGAGGGGAAAGAGAAGAAGAGAAAAGGGGGAGCAGCAGATATGTTTTCTATGATATCTGAGACAGTAAATCACTTTTAACGTTCCTCTTAAATGTAGCTACCGGGAAAGAGAAATGTTTAACTTTGAATTTATTTACCAAAAAGGCAATTTGATATGAGAATGATTTCTTAAATGATTCTTTATTGTGTGATGTATTGTAATCAAATTCAACCTTGTAATATTTAGATTATGTACATCAGTCCGGTAACTAATTTTTAAGTGAAGATAAGGGGGGCTTTTATATTTTATAATCTTGTAAAAAAAGGAAGCAGAGTGCAAGGTACGCCTCTGAGCCATATTGAACCATCCCAGTTCATGTAGTTTGTGGGATACTTTGTCTACTCCTTATGCCAAATATCAGTCTCAGGCAAGAATTCTGAGCTTTTTGAACCCGTTTTAGTTCCACACCATCAAGAAATACCATATCAGCAAAGTTGAAGTGGGACAACACTAAAACTTCGCAGATCGTGGCTTTAGTATTTTGTGATAGGTAATGTCTATGGGGGTAAATTATTTTTAACATTGAATACGTTCTTCTTAGGCACAGAGTAATGTGCTCTCTAAACTTTAGTTAAGAGTCAACCACTAAGCAAACCCTTCACGGAATCCCTAAATGATATTATATTGTCCCCTAGTTTGAGCTTAATATTATTTTCTAATACGTTTCTGTAGGAATCACTACAAAACAATATAGCCGTCGATTTACTAGGGTTTATCGTTAACAAGGGATCTTCAGAGGTTTTGAGAAGGCTATTCAAGTCGGTTTGTTATAAATTCTGACAGATCAGCTTTAAAAGAGGTCTAAATTTGAGTGTCGTCAACATAAAGATGATATTGACAATAACTTAGCGACTTCATGAAATTAAAAGTATATAGGCTATACAATAATGGACCCAAAATACTGCCCTGGGGCACCCCTGATGTAATTGTAACTGTATCTAAATAAAATGTTCCCGTCCAAAGTCACGCGCTGCATCCTTTCAGATAAAAAAGAATTTATTAATGCATAGGCCGGCAGCTCTAATCCAATATATTTCAGAATAGCCACTAGTATCTCATGATTAATCCTGTCAAATGCTTTCGTGTAGTCCAATAACACCAAGACAGTAGCATTTCCCGCATCCTGTTCTCTGATGACATCATCCACAAGATGTGTTAATGCTGTGAAACAACTGTACCCGGTTCTAAACCCTGACTCTCTATGGGCGATGATATTGTTGGCAAAAAAAGTAGTTAGCAACTTGTATAGCGATTGCCTTTTCCAAAAGTTTAGAGAGGGTCGGTAAAAGCGAGATTAAACGTAGTGGGCCAAATTCTGTCGGATTGTTAACCTTAGGAAATGGAAGAACATTGGCCAGCTTCCAGCTTTTAGGAAAATAAGACCTTTTAGTACAACCATTTATAATATATAAGGAACTATACAAGGGCAACACAAGGAAATCAGGGTAACGTTCAGACTATTAGCGCCAAAAGCCTTCGTCTTGATACTGAGGATACTATTTGAAACAAAATCTTCGTCGATTAGGTTAAATAAGAAGGTTTCATTAAGCAAGGAGTTAACGTTCAAAGTATCAAATGGTCAGGGATGTATTTATTTTCATTTCTAAGTATATTTAGTGTTTACAGTTCAGCCCATTTTTCCTTTTCTGAGCAATTCTGAAAATTTAGATATGCCTTTTTTCAGTTCTAACAGCAGAAGTGGTCAGGTTTCTTAATTGTTTATAATAATCTTGATGACCAGGTTGGTGCGTTCGTTTAAATCGAGAAAGAGCTTTATGTCGAAGCCTTTTCATAAACTTAATGTTATCTGTGATCCATCTTTTTCGACCATTGCAGTCTTTTAGGGGTGCATGGGAATCGAAAATATTCAGTATAGTGTCTGTTAAAAATGATATATTATTGGGGTATAAAATTATTTGTATACAGCTAGGAGCTACACGACCCTACTTCCAACAAAATCGCAAGGAAAATTTGATTTGACTCGAGTAAAACAAGAACAGCCTTATTGCTGAACGCACCGTATGTATACTGTTAGGGTGGCTGAGAAACTCCCGCAAAGTTTTCGGCACAGGTGGCGTCGTCGTCGCCGCTCCGGTCTTGCCATCGTAGTGTTTTGTTTTTGGTGATTTATCGCCTCCCTATTACTTTACCGGCATCGAACGCATTTATCATGAAATAGCATGAGTTCCGACTCTACTGTGCGCTGCTGAATTTCGATTTGAAATTAATTTCGATGACGCCTTCGGTCATTCATATGAACTCCTACAATAATTTAGATACCGGTGTAGTAATTTTCATACAGGAATCATTTAGAAGACAATGAAATTTGGAAACGGGGCGAACAGTTAAAATCAGGCCAAGGCTTTGAATACTACCAAGAGACCCACAGCTTTTAAAAAATAATGAATTTTTAGGGCACATGTTGCCTACTGTTTTTCCTACAGTAGTTTTATAACATACCATTACCATTTCAAAAAGTTTCTCTAGTCAGACACCAAAACGTAACTCACCCTATGCTACTGCTAACGAAGCATGTTTTTGTGTACGTGAGCGCAGATCTCACCTTTTCCAGTCTGGTGCTTCACTTTAAGCTATGACGTAGCATTTCACATGATGCGAAAAACGCAGTATCTTCATGCATTTAGTCTTTGATTTCTTATTAGAACTGCGAAAAGCCTCCTCAAGTATATTTATTTATTTATTTGTATTTATTTACAAATTTACGGGATAAACCCATTCGGTTACAGGTTGTAAAAGTACAATCTTAACCTAATAAAATTCATACACATCATAAATAAAGTATCTAACATATGAACATAAAGTTTGACTATTTACTAAATTAAAATATTAAAACGTGCATAAAAAAGTTACAAACAAATACTAAAAAAAAAAAAAAAACTGAACAACTAAACAACACAGCAAACATCACCAGCAATTAAGACATTTTAAAACTTTAGCTAAGATTTCTATCTTTAAGGAACTTTTTGAGAGAGCATAGTGAAGTATTAAAAAGGTCTATATCACAGTCATTACAATTTCTCATTATCCTATCCATGCTACTATTCGAGCCATACAAAGTTCTATGCCGACAAGGTTCAAAGGATCTTCGTTCTCTTAAATGCCTAGGAGAAACATAAAAATTTAGCTTTAGAAGCAGGTCTGGGCAGTGGTAAACACCATGAATTAATTTATAAGCAAAAACAATATCTGCTGAATCTCTCCTGGCTCTTAGGGATCCAATCCTTAACTCCTTTTCAAGAGCATTATAGTCTAAATTCTCAATAGAAATGTGTTTTTTGTAAGCTATATATCGTAGAAATTTTCTCTGAACCCCGTCAAGCATGTCCTGATAAGTTACATAATATGGAGACCACACGCTGCTGCAATTTTCTAGATGAGATCGCACCAGTGAAGTATAGAGAGTTACTATAGCTCCAATGTTAGTAAATTCAGATGTATTTCTTTTTATGAAGCCCAACATTTTTAAAGCTTTATTTCTTATAACCTCTATGTTCTGATAAAATGTTACTTTGCTATCAAATATAACACCCAGGTCTTTAACAACATTCACATTTTGAAGTTGGGTATTATTTATGTGATAACTGCTGACTATATTATTGTTAGACTTTGAAAATTGAATGTATTTACATTTGTCTGTGTTAAGGATCATTCTATTTTCTTCACTCCATTTAACAAATTGATCAAGGTCACTCTGAATCTTTAATGTTGAGTTATTATCAGAAAGAGGTAAATAGATCTTGACATCGTCAGCATAGATAAGAAAAGAGCAGAATTTAAAACATTGGGCTATGTCATTGACAAAAATTATAAATAAAATGGGTGCCAAGTGCGCACCTTGTGGTACACCAGACAAGACAGCAATTGGATTTGAGAGACAGTTTTTAATTTTTACAAATTGCTCTCTTTCAGAATGATAAGATCTTAACCAGTTCAATAAACTTCCATGCAATCCGTAACAAGAGAGCTTTTCAATGAGAATATCTATATTCAACTTGTCGAATGCTTTCCCAAAATCTGTATAAATTGAGTCAACAGATTTCCCATTTTCCAATGCCTCAACTATATGTGAATGATAAACTAAAAGGTTAGAAGTTATAGATTTTCCTTCACAGAAACCATGTTGCTGTGCAATTACAACATTTTTAAATTTTTCCTTCAAAAAATCAGCTACAAATGATTCAAAAACCTTTGGAATTAACGATATCTATGTAATGGGCCTGTAATTTTCAACATTCTCTCGATTTCCACAATTTTTAAAAATTGGAATAATGTAGGAGGTTTTCCATTTCTTTGGAAAAACTCCCAGGGCTAAAGATTTATTAAATAAAATCCATAAAGGCCTAGACAGTGAGAAAGCACAGTTTTTAAGAAACAATGCACTCACACTATCAGGACCCGGTCCCTTTGACAAGTCCAGGCTAGCCAGCTTTTCACAAATATCAGAAATTTTTATATATACACTGCTCAAATTTAAGTGTTGTTCCATAGTCTCGATACTCTAGGGACAAAGGAGCAGTCGTATCGGCCAGTTCTGGATGTACGAAGTTCGACACGCTCAGGATGGGAGACCGAAGCCAGGCAGGTTTGTCTGGCAGGCACATCGCGTGGTGAATTCATGGAGAAGAGCTCTGAGGAGCAAAGCTCTTCGGCGTAGCGGTAGCAGAGAGATAGATTGCCGATGGCCCTGCGGTGCGAAAAGGTCTCGAGACCGTCCGTTAGAGAAGAGTCATCGATAAGACGGAAAGCTCTCCTCTGAATAACACTGAGCCTGAATAATGCAGTCAGGGTGGCAGCACTTTAAACATGTGAGCGGTACTCGAGGCTAGGTCTCATGTGGGTTATGTGAACGAAATTTCTCCTTATCGACGCTAGTGATTATTATTTGTTTGTTATTGCGGATTTTAGTAGCATCTTAGTATATGAGTCTTCCCTTTTTTGAGAAGAGCATAAACACATCACTTTCTCAGAAAATAAATTACCGAGTTCCGCATAATTTTTTTCACCACAGAACGTGTAAAAGGCTATTTCCGCCTTGGTGAACTCGCCTTTGAAAAACGTCTTCCGGAAAACTGAGCGTGAATCCACATCCACGCGCTCTTTTCCGCTAAATTTCCCGGACTTCTGCTTGTCACCGACTTATCAAAAACTTTCCCCTGTTGTATTGGAAGTTCATGTACCGAAGCTTGTGTGTGGACAGTGAGGGACTGGCTCAGAAATTTCATTTTGTACTCTCATCCTCTAGGAAACTGATTTTAGGTGTGAGAGAACAGGCCGATTTCCAAGCACGTTCCAATCGGTTGGTTTTGGAGTATTATTAAGCGCGTTGGAATGCCGTGTCTGCTTGGAACGTACACACTTGGCACGTTGTACAAAAATGATGTCAAGGAGACTAACTCTTTACTATCCACGTCTTCGAAACATCTGTTAGTATAACTTGCCATGCAGTGCAATGGCATCAAAAAGACGTAGGCGTTGTCAGCAGGCACTATTTGGGATTTCAATGAAAAAAAAATTCTCAGATTGCAGCAATGAGCGTGTTCTTTCACGGTATCCTCATTTAGTTAGAGCTCTGGTGTAAAACTATCAACAGTGTTTGACAACTTAAACTGGACCACCAACACATCTTAAAGGATACTTCTTCTTCTCACGGTCGGCAAAACTTTGCCAGGCTCAAGTCTCTCTTATATTTTCCTGCAAGAAAATTGAAGTTTTATAATGAATCCGTATCGTTTCGCATGACCTTAATCCGGATCTGCAGTTTGCTTTTGTTTGCTTCTTCATAGTATAAAAGTGTCTCAGGTGACTTAACCGTAAACAATGAGTTGCTTGGAACACTTCCATGAAAAAATAATTACCGCTCAGCTCAAAGTTATATATCCGTTCAACTTTGCCGGCAAAGTTTGTGTTTAGTTCTATTCCCACTAAATTTCTCCTGGGACATAGTTTTTTGAGCGTGTCTGTATTTTCTCGTAGTTTGAAAAATGTTGTTGAATTGAATACCAAAAGCAAAATCTGTTAATCAATATCCAACATCCATTACATTTTAAATGAAGAATGAATTTAGGTGATTTTCGAAAATGTTGCATGTGTAAAATGATACAGATGGTATCTGGTGATTATTTCAGGTACTTCCCATGCGTTCAGTTACGTCTATTTTAAAATTTTCTATACGTGCGTCGATGAAATGGTTTTAAACTTGTCTACAGTAAAATACATACATTTACATATCAAGGTTTAAAATAATTATTAACTAAGCTATTTTTATGAAATAATAAAGTCAGATGGCGGAAACAAAACTTGCAACTCTCTCAAGGAAACATAATGCTCAGTTGTCCCGTCTGTAAAGTTCCTAGCTGTAATTCACCTTCCTTGTATTCTACTTTGGACACCTGAAAGCAAAACTAATTCCCATTTCAGTCCATCTGCTGTCCACTTTAGCAATTTAAAGTGAGTTAAGGATTTCTCTGCTCTTACCGCGGTGTCCGTCAGTTGTGCAGCGGGAGAGCTGGAAATTACACGGGTCGTATGTTCGGTGAACTCCACTGCAATATTGCCAGGTCAAGGGAAATTTCCTTAGATCTATGGATCTTTCACTTCAATCTAAAATGAGTTTGAAGAATTGTTTTGCTTTTACTTCAAACGCCTATTGGCGAGGAAGTATTGCAATCGAAAAAATTTTAGAAAATGAGGTATTATGCTTTTTGAATGTTATATGACAACCTCACTAAAAACCATGTCAGTCATTTCCGTCAGCCAGTCGGTCCGTCTGTCGGCCTGCCTGCCCGCTAACCCTTGGCCCGTCTATAACTTGGAATGTGTCCCTCGGACTTTGATGGAATGCTTACTCAAGATGACTAGTAGCCCAATGACGAAGAAGTTTTTCTACGGTAGGTGTTCACCAACTTTACCGTTCGGAATTGTAGGGATCCAATGTTCGGTCCACCCCCAATGCAATGTTGCCAGGTCACGGGAAATTTCCATATATTTAAGGATTCTCCATTTCAATCCTAAACAATAATTATTTTGCTTTTCGTTCAGATGTTTGGTACACTGCTCTACAAGGCTGTCAGATCTAGGGCAATTTCCTAGTATCTAGAGATATCAATATAATAATATAGGAACCTACATTTAACCTTTTGGGTATCATCAATAGAGCTGCTCTCACCATCAATTGGACAAATTTTTAATGATTTGCCTATTTCGGAATTGAGTTTTACTATTTTCACTATTAAGGTCTCCACAAATAGTAATGAATTAGACAACAGTCACCCCTAGCGATTTGCCGAATATACAAGATATGAATACTGTTGATACGGCTATATAATGTTGGTTGATTTCTCTTTGTTACATTTCATTGAATGTGTACAAAAATATTTGTCAAGGGTTCTTAACCGATTTTTGTATTGTCATCCGAACCTGGAGATCATTAAAAAATAGGTGACTTGCATTAGCAAAAATTTATTTTTCTACCAGCGTGCAGAAAGTAGCACTCCACCGCACGCAAAAATCATAATCCAAATGACTGTTCTTTTACTTTTAATATTGTTAATAATCATTATAAATGAATTATTGATGTTGTTGTTGATGATAATGTTGATTTTACAATTATTAAATTTCCAATAAAACATAGTACGTATTTAAAATTATGAGTTTATTATTTTCTCGTGCTGCGCTGTTAGACAAAATCTTAAATAACTATTTTTATTATTTGAATTTGTGCTTCCAATAAGTCTGACTAACCATCAACCAGATAAGTATGAAGACAACACATCAAGCAATACACTTTACTACTACATATTTCTTATATCCATCAGGATTTTTCGACATTTCCTAGGAACATTTATTTTTCACCTGGCAACAATGTAGAGAAAAGCGTCGTGACGCTTATCACGTGGCAGCCGCATCGCTGATGATTTTAAAATGGCCCAGCGGCGAATTAAACTGCAATGATGTAAATTTGCGGAAAGGCCTTTCAAGTTCTCTAATTACGCTATGCATGTGGATGACAGGCTGGCTATCTCACTGATCTGGAGTACCTGGAGTAACACAAATAAAAAGTTACCTTTTAGAGTAGATTCTTCACTATACAGATGGCTTTGAGGCTTTGTTGTGGACACGCATGTTGGCATGTTTCGATCATAGCCTAAATCTCATCAGCACAACAGGGCAAGCCGACGTTATAAGTACAAAACAACAATGAAAGTATCTAGTATCAATATCTAAAGGTCGCGACAAGTGGCGTTGTCTAATGAAAATTAATAAGTGATGTCCAGACTTGACAGCTCCAGGTAAATTGGAGGAGGAGCATCTTCTCTGTATATAAATGTGAATGTCTGTTCAGTCTGTTTGAACCAATGACGTCTTACCCAAATATACCCTGCAAGTCATTCATAAGTCCGCCGTTTGTTATGTACGCGAACCTCAGTGGCGGAAAATACTAACTTTCATTCATAAGTTTATGAAATTGAACCCAGGCACAACGCTCAAGGTCAACTACGGAATTCCCACCACAGGCATATCACAATGTGGGCCATAAAGGGCTAAAAAAGCCAATAAAGTTCTCAGTACAAAAAACGTCTTTCTTGTAGGTGTACTATTATTAAGGTGATCCCCTTTCGGACTCTGTTCTACTGTTCCTGACAAAAGCCTGGCTACATAAAAATGTCTTTCTTTTCGGACGTGGTGTCTCCAACAAAAAACATTGGGACGAAAAATATCCTACTTTTTCCAAACCATACGGAATACGTAAAATATTCGAACGACATTGTTAGCAACCCCCGTCCCCTACCCCGCTCTTCAAACTTCTAGTCATCGGCCATCAATGCAAAAAATTAAGTATAAATGATATCCAACTAGGAGTAATATTTATTTGTCTCCAAAATACACAATCATTACTCATAGAATTTTATAGAGGACAAATAAATGAAGAGCCCGCAGAAGGGTGGCCCTTGTGCGCGGGCAAAGGATAACAAAATACTTATATACCTGTACTAACGATGACGTAACAATAAAATCTTTTTTTTATTCTAATTAACAAATGTATATGGATTTGAGTGAGATTCCATATATGTAAGTGAAGTATGGATTGTGCTCATAGAATATGGTATATCAGAGGAAGTACTGACCATTAAAGGATAACCAGTGCATGACCATTTCATCAAACTGGACCAAAACTAAACTTAAGGATACAACTCTACAGATAATTTAAAATGGGCCGCTAAGACTTAATGACTTAACTAGACTAGCGGCAGATCTATCTATGACTATTTTTCGGCCGCATCACAGACCGCTAAGGCTAAATAGATCTAATATAAATATAATAGGTGTATATGAAGGCTGTTTACACATTGTGCTTTCATTTTAAAAATAATTTTTTGAGTATTATTTTCACCAAAGTTATTGCATGACAATCGAATGAGTCGTCCTCAAAAAGATGATCTCCAAAATAATCATATACCTTGGAGGGTATCACTCTATATGTTCCATTAACTAAAAGTGTTATTAGATTTCTTATTGTTTTATTATGTATGCCTGTCGTTTTGTCAAAAGATCTAAAGTATTTTTTACCTTCTTTACACATGTAAAAAAATATAAAATAGGGAGTCGCTGGGGAAAATGACGCACGCCACGCTAATGAGTAGAATCGTAAACATAACCTCACCTGTGAAAAGATATCCCTTCACTTCCTGCTTTGCCAGCCTCAACCTTACAGGAATAACACTTTTATCTCACCAAAACTTAATAGAAGTCTAAAGAACTCTTAAAAATACAAGAAAATCAAACTTAGCACATGGATAAAAGCGAATTTCAAACAAAATAAAAATGACAGGCGATGACTCACTCTACTACAAGGTTACTATAACTAAGTTCAGCGTTGCCGTATATAAACGTTAATCACAAGTATGCAGAAAATACTCTGGGTTGTATTATACATCGATTTGTATTAAAATTCGCGTATTCTTCACTTGTTCTCTAAAATATTATAGGTATATAAGAATATACATAAATTTATTCTAGAAGAATCTTTCTGCAACAGAAATGGGTTATGGGGCCAATGTCAAAATGACCGTGGGGCCAACATATTAGGCGACATCGTAAAAAAGAGTGATTGTCGTAGGGGAAGAACATTTGTAATTGTATTCCAGGTCTATTTAGGTACGACGTCGTTGGCTTGAACATTTGAAATACAATACAGAGAGGAAAAAATGTTTACGCTTACTAATTGATAGGTACCCGAGGAAGGTTATTGGAATGCAAACTCAACATCGATTTCGCAATCAATTTTCGTGGCAAGTACCAACATCATCAGGTTCAGCGTCATGACGGCAACAACGCCGCCTGCTATCGTCCCACTCAACCTTTGACCATGAAGCGATAGAGCTGTTTTATTTTGCAATATGTTACCTGCGATTTCGTACGCCTGAAACTGTTACTAACATAAATAATACTATAAACCTCTGATCGGCTTTGTATCTTTGACGGTAGGACATTAGTAAATTGACAACCGACTTGTATGCTTGTAAATTTGGTTACGTTGTTTGTGGCGTCACCTGCATGTTCCATGGTGGAACTGCGGGACAGAAAGCTAGTAACCAATAAATTGTAGTTCGCCAGAATTATTTTATGGTTTTTACGTAGATATTATTCGTGGACTAGTGTTGCAAAAAGTTAAACATTGTAATTTTGAACTTTAGGAACGCCGTCGTTTTGTGGTGTTATGCAATAGCATAGCAGTCAAATAACAAGGCTTAAGATTTTTCAGGTCAGTCAATCACTCAAAATATATTAAAAAGAAACGTAAAATAATGTCATTAAAAGCTTCAAATACACAAAATGAACAACGCCAACACAGACTACAGGATCGTCTGTTTATCATTGGCTGTTAGAGCGGTCCTTCGGATCTTTGCTCTTGGTTAAAACACATGGTATAAGGTTACTTATGTTTAACCCCACGTGATGACACGTGGACATTACCTATAGTTCTAAGCTTTGGAGATAATCAAATTCGGCGCCAGACCCCATTGCCATAGACTGTGGTCAAAACCATCCATGTCCACAACAGTCACGTGTATATTAGAGAATATACTCTAGATCCCAGTCATCAGCTTGAGACGAGAATGAGATCAGAGCCGGTGGACTGTGCATTGTGATAGATGTAAGCGAGATCTGTCGCCGTATTTTATTATCTCGAAAGCTTAGACCTATTGTTGGAAAGGCCATATCTTCCAACGTTATAAGTAGTTTTTTCATTGATACAGATTTGAATCGTCTTGCGGGACTCTTTGTAGAATATCGTGATGAAGAAAATAAGCGTTTTCGAAAGCCCGACTTAAACGGAGATCATCTAGCCGAAGCTGCTTGCGTGGTGGAACCCTGAGGAATATATCATCAACTAGGAATTGTCAAAATTAATTTTTTGAATATAGCGTGTATTGAGTCATTATCTCAGAATGAAACAAAACGTACATCATCCTCATGTGGTCCGTACCATCAGTATTTACAGATGATTCCGTCACTGCCAGTGGATTCTTACGTAGCCTTATACATCAATAATTACTGACATCAGAGCTACACGGTCAATAAGTATCACATCCCATTGTAAATACTGATGGATCAGACTAAATACTGATCGTCTAACCTTTGCCTTAAGCCTATATTCAGACGACAATACCATCCATAAGAGGTATCGAAAATTCTCATATATAGTACTCGTATTAATATAAGGGACAATTGAGCCTGGGATAATTTTGGGGGCTGTGGGAAAAAGCGGTATCCTTGCTTGGTGTGTGCTGGATGTCCAGCTGTTGGTGCTGCTGGTCTCGCCTGCTGGTGTTAGTGGTACCACCCCTGTGGTGGTGCTGCCTCACCACCAGCAGTGGTACCAGCACCACCATCAGCTGGACCACAAGCTGACAGAAAAGTGCACCGATTTTTCCCATGGTTCGCAAAGTTTTCTCTGGCTCAAGGATCTCTAGTACTACTTATAATGTGATAGGTGATTGATTATGTTGTGAACTGTCGCCTTTTACATAAAATGGGTAAGGCGACTGAATCTCCAGATCGAATATTCAAAATTCATGTATTTCTGCCATATGGCTCCATATTACAGGCCAGTCAGTTGTTGTAATTGCGATTTATTGGCGTAACGGCCATGGCTAACGAGATAAAGACCTATACGATTTACCGCAAGCAATGTAAACGCCCTCATCAACCAATCTATCTTCCTAAGTACTGTGAAATTGCGGATTTTCAAGAGATCTCCGCACGCGCTATTATGTCTGCCCAGGGAAGCAAAAGGGCAAACGATCCTGTTATATATCAACCGGGTCGCACTTACCGGATGTCGCTACTTAATTTAAATGGATGAGTGCGGGTAATGAGTCGGATTTTTACTCCAGAATTCCTCCTGCGGAGGATTTTTTCTCGATTGGTTCGAGTTTCCGGTTCATCGAGACGACAAATGGCTGGGACGTAGAGGAATCGTGAAGGAATTGGGAATCGTTACATGCAGACAGTGATTGAATTTTAAATCGAGTTGTCAGCATAAGAGGGCCGAAATTACTATTTTCTTTAGTTTTAACCTGGTTCTTAATGTAAAATCTGAAACCTGCCATGTTCTCTTCATAGTGAAAGGACTCCATGTATTTCTAGCCAAAAAACCGCACATGTAAAAACTACTTTCTACTCATGTCTTGTTTTTCAAAGTACATAATCAAAATGAATATGTTTGTGTTCCCTGGTTAGAGTCCGTGTGGTGTCCCCCTTTTCCCCTGTATCCGCTACTATTCAGAGGTCCTCTATCACGCCAAGATCGCGAGAAGCTATTGTTACAATGTTAATATGGCACAGCGAAGGTCAGTGCCTCCCAAAGCGACAAGCGAGCATGAGGTTGCCTGTTGTTTTGGGTGGTACCCCCGCCGAGTATGCGAAAACCCATCCAGATTGGTTTTGACATGTTTAAATAATGTCTTGTGACCTCTCTGGCTATACCTAGTGGTTTACCAGTTAGTCAGAGTTTGCCAAGGAAGTGTAAGATTTGGGCAATTAGAGATCTTACACGCTATAAACGCATAGCTGCAAGCTATTGAAGTATTCTAAAGTATAAACGGTTTCTGAACTCCGATCGATGAGCTGTCAGTATGTATTACTATATACCTAAGAGCTAATCATGTACAATTCATGTCAAGTAACTGTTCCAGGTAGCATACTGACACACCGGTCTCCCAAGGCTCTCCAAGTGGCACATCACTCAGTCCAGTAACGTTCTGGTATGAAAGCTGTTCGGGAAGGTATTAATCCTAACAAATTGGGATGACGCAACAAAAGATCGAATTGTTGTAAAAACTTTCCAGCTGTACTCATAGACTACAGGTCAACTATAGACAAGAAACCCTCTGAGTTCGAATGGGCACTGGGTCTTTGTAGCAGAAGCTATCTGTTGTGCTTAATAATAAGTTATGAACTAATGCGTTACACAAAACACAAAATGACACAAAAGATGTGCACAGAACGGAGTGTCAAAGCAAGCAATAGATGATAGTTTAAGTTGCAAAGATGGCGGGATATTTGAATTCATCTGCATATACAGAGGGTGTTTATAAGGTATCTGGGTAAAGTTGAACGATGATTTCTTGGGCAACTTCAACTGAAGAAATTTATATAAGCGTGGATTTGAATATACTTCTGTGTTTTTCGTAAAATTCAACCCTTTAGCCGAAGTAATTGAAAAGTCATGACGTTTTTTTCGAATAATTTGAGAAGTAAAATAGAAAACTTTGACTATTTGTATATTGAAACCGTAGCGATTCCGTACACACGTTTATACAGGGTGTTTCAGTTTATTGTTGCATAACTTTAAGATTCGCTAGAACTTTTAAAATTAATGCATAAAGTCTATATAAACATGGGTCGAAAAATGCGTGGCTTCCGAAATACGGGGTGTTTAAATTTACTTTCTAAAATAGTTTTTTTTAAATATTTCGAACAATATTTGATGTATAACAGTGAAAATTGGTATACAAGGGTTTTTTGGTACGACAAAAAGGAACCATGGGCATAGTTTTATTGTAGCCGCTAGATGGCGCTCTCTACTGTACCTGTAGTGTATTAAAATGACCGAAAATTGTTTCTTAGTGCAATTTTTTGCTTTTTGAATAAAAAAACTGATTCTTCGCACTTTTCAACATAAAAAGCTCTCTTGTGAATTTTCGTTATAGTTAGCCGTTTTTGAGATATTTCGATATTTCGCAAATATTTTTGAAATTGAAAGCAGAATATAGGTTAATTAGTTTACAGTTAGTTTTGTTGTCTGTTGAAACCTGAAACGTTTTTTTGCAATTGTGAATGCACGAAATTTAGTTTCTTTTACCTGTTTTTTTTTGTAAGTTTTATAAAAATGCCATTTTTATTCTCCAATCAAGAGTTAGCGGATATTCATTTTGTGTATGGCTTTGTAAATGGAAACGCAGCAGAAGCAGCCAGAGAATACGCACGAAGATTTCCAAACAGACGACATCCAACTCGCTCAGTATTTGTAAGAGTGCATCGCCAAATAATTGAAAATGGTTTTGGAAATCTCCAAAGGGATCAAAACATAAATGTTCGTCAGCGCAGATTTACCCGTATGATTCTGCGTGAGTTTGATAGAGATCCGACCGCAAGTGTTGGGAGAGTTTCTGGTGCCTTGGGAATTTCACCAAGCCATGTTCACCGTGTTCTTAGAAATGACTATAGACGTCCTTACCATTTGCAACCTGCGGAAGGACTACAGCCAGGGGACGGAGAACGAAGAATCACATTTTGTCAGTGGATTCTTGATAGAACTGATAATATTATGGGGTTTTTAAGTAACGTTTTATGGACCGATGAGTCATGCTTCACTAGACGTGGAGTGGTAAATTTTCATAATCAACATATTTGGTCGCATGAAAATCCGCATGCAGTTCGGGAAAGAAATTTTCAGCATGAATTTAGTGTGAACGTGTGGATTGGTATCTACCGTAAGCGACTATTTGGACCCTACCTTTTGCCTGCAAGGTTAAATGCTGCGACCTTCTTGGAATTTTTAAATGCTGAACATGCAAATATGTGGGATGATGTTATGTTTAAGAAGATTGGCCTGGTTCCAGCTTGATGGTTGTCCAGCTCATTATTCGAGAATAGTTAGAAACTGGCTGGACGAAAATTATCCAGAAAGATGGATCGGCCGTGGAGGACCAGATTTCTTTGTGTGGGGATTTCTAAAAGAAAAAGTGTACCAGACTCCCGTAACCACAAGAGATATGCTAATAGACAGAATGAGGAAATGCATGTGATGAAATAAGGCCTTATTTGAATAATGCTATACCACGTTCGATCATTCGTAGATGTGAATTGTGTATTGAACAATTGGGTTTACATTTCGAGCAACTACTTTAGATTTTGTATGTTTGTCCTAACTATCCAATAGCATTTTAGTTGTAAATAATAAATTTAATTTGTTAAAAATAATATTGGAAAATTAAACAAATTAATATTCTGTTTTTTGTGTTTATTTGGAGTTAGGAATTATCGCTGTGTTTAAAAACACAATCTAAACGATCATCTTGATTACTTGTAATGCCCAAATCGAAAATGTAAAAAAAAAATATTATTTTTCCATAAATAATTAAAAATGCATCCAACCTTAAAAATCGAAATGTCTCAAAAACGGCTAACTATAACGAAAGCTCACAGGAGAGCTTTTTTATGCAGAAAAGTGCGAAGAATCGGTTTTTTTATTCAAAAAGCAAAAAATTGCACTAAGACAATTTTTTCGGTCATTTTAATACACTACAGGTACAGTAGAGAGCGCCCTCTAGCGGCTACAGTAAAACTATGCCCATGGTTCGTTTTGTCGTACCAAAAAACGCTTGTATACCAATTTTCACTGTTATACATCAAATATTGTTCGAAATATTTAAAAAAAAAACTATTTTGAAAAGTAAATTTAAACACCCTGTATTTGCAGTTAGCCGAAAAGTAAACTCCGTTGAAAAAACATATTATGGTTTCGATTACTAAATGAACAGAAAAATCACTGGCGCATTATTTTGTTTTATTATTCTATCATTACTCCATAGAGAATTTGTCACCTAATCCACTTTTATTGTCTGACAACACTGACTGTTAAATATACTCAGCTGTACCGCATGTAATTGCATAAATTATATATATATATATATATATATATATATATATACGAGCATTAGTCATGCCATTGCCAATGACCAGTTGGACAAAAAATTCAATTAATTATTAATTGGGAAATTGGCAAACTTCAGGCTTAGTAAACTCTTTTGACGGTAATCTCGAGCTTTCGGCACGCTATTGTGCTATCATCAGGAGTCGTCTCTGAGGTTGCAGTCAAATGGTGTTTAAAAACGAAAGCGTGGATGAGAACACTTGTTGCAAATTCAAAACCAAAAGAACGGACACGTTGGGTTTGTTGGTAACGTCGGAAATTATAGCTAGGTATTACAGCTATATATCAATACACCCAAACAAATTAAGATCACTCTTCCGGTTTGCTCTTTGTCTCCACGTGAAACAGACGTAGGAGGTTAAAAGGCACTCTGCTGTTGTTTCCCCCAAAATGCAGTACTACTTTTTAATAATTTGAAAATGTTCGATAATTTTATATTTATGATTTCAGTCGCTACCAACAAACTCCGACCTTTTGGTATTACATTTACAACAATTGCTCTCATCCACGTTTTCGTTTTGAAATGCCATTTGGCTGCAACCTCAGCGACGACTCCTGAAGATGGCACCACAGCGTGTCTAAAGCTCTATATTACAGTCAAAAGAGTTTACTAAGCCTAAAGTTTGCCAATTTCCCAGTTAATAATTAATTGTATATATATATACAAAATACGCCAGTGCTTTTGCAGTTCAATAAGTAGTCAAAACCATATATGGTATATCTATTGAATGGACTTTGCTTTTTGGCTGACTGTGTGTACCCATTTTTCGAGTACTGATTTTCAATTTTTTTCGTGCTGATTTAAGATCATTCCAACAGTTCAGAAAAGTCTATTTGTTCAAAAAATAGAGTTTTGGGTAGTGGGCTCTGTACCGCACTAGTTTAGAATTATGTTAAAACTTATTGTCAAGCACAACATATGGCTTCTGCCAGTTAGCTCTTAGAGAGCTTTTTGTCTATAGTTGAGCTATAGTTCATGTCCCTGACGGTTTTCCCTCTAGAATCTTCCGCTGGGCTGATAGTACGCTACCACTTCTTATTCTGAGTCTTCTTAGGCTTTTTAGATGACATATGGCTCAGTCCAGCACCGTCCTGGTACGGAAGCGTTTGGTCAAGTATTTATCCTAACAAATTGGATTGAAGCAAAAACAGTAAATTGAATTACTGTGTAAACCTTCCTGCTGTCAATCTTGCCAACTCAATTCGGATCAGAAGCACTTTGCTGCACGCCAAAACCGAGTAGATGCTACGATGTAACCCGATACTCCTGTTTTTCGACCTCGGTCGACTTTCTGTTCGTACCCTCTAACTTCCGGTTGACAGCACATAAATCAACGTCCTCTTCGGACGCCAAGAAGGGTATGCAGGGATAGGGTGGGGGTAATGGTAGGTCCTAGGGCGAGTGAGCTGTCACCACAAAGATCACAATGAAATCCGAAGACGTTTGGGTTGTTTACTATTAATTACGGATTAAGCCGGATAGTCTTCTACAGGGAGCATACTAAAGAAGGAGGCTTCTCATAGACTTTCACTTTCAAATCAAAGTCCAGACAATTTTTTAGCGTGATACGGTACACTTTCGGTTTCGGAAACGGGTAGAACAAATCGTTTTACTTTCAGACATGACCTTGACCAGGAACGTTCAAGGTTAAAATAATTGTCACCGAAGGTTATATCTGAACGTAAAAGTTTCCACCATACACATTTCCCGGGTCAAAATAGTACGGGGTCCCATTTTTTTTACTTCGATTTGACCTTCAAAGTTATACACAAGGTCAAACTCAAGGTCACCACTGATAACTCCGGAGCCATTATATTTTATTTTTACCATACTCCTTAAATACTCCTCAATATATAGCCTTTTTGGGACTTTTGGGTCACCCTAATAAAAGCATTGTCGCATCCAGATCGAAACATTTTCTGTGGAAACAAATTGTCTTGAAACAAAAAGTTTCGATTTGATTTGGCTGCTTGCATTCCCGCAAGGCAAGTTGAAACGTTTCTGGCTCGATACATTATTTGTGTACCTAGATTAAAATAAAATTAACCACGACACTTTATTGAATAAGTTAGGTGCACTTAGTTTCACAGATGATGCTAGGGAGTTGATGAAATCTTACTTATCCGATCGTAGACAATTTGTTATCTATAATGGCTTCCAATCTGAGACCAACTCAGCACCTTCTGGAGTTCCTCAGGGGTCCAACCTGGGACCATTACTGTTTTTGATATTTATTAATGACCTCTGTGACTCAGTTGAATGTTAACGCCTATGCTTTACTGACGACCTAAAAATGTATTCGCGGATAAATACTCCTGATGATTGTATCAAACTACAATACCAATTAAATTTTGTGCTGCCTTGGTGTGTAGAAAACAAGTTGGAGCTTAATGTTAGGAAGTGTAAAATAGTCAGCTACACCAGGAACATGAATGTTTGCGAATATCCGTATTCTATTGATGGGTTTGTGCTAGAAAGATACTCTACGTGTACGTAATTTAGGTATAATCTATGATCAAAAGTTAAGTTTTAGTCAGCATATAAATAAAAAAACATCAGAAACATTGGCGGCTTATGGCTTCATAGTAAGGAATTGCAATAATTTTCATAACATAAAGTCCATCAAGCTATTATATTATGCTTTTGTTAGATCCAAAGTCGAATATTGTAGTCTGGTATCTGGAGCCCTTACTATGAATGCTATAGCACAGCTATTGAAAGAGTACAACTGAAATTTATGAAGTTTGTTCTGTTTAGGATTGATGGGACATATCCAGAGAGAGGTACAAGTAATGAAGAACTATGTAGTCGCTAAAACATGTTGACTTCGAAACAACGTAGGTACTGTGCCTCAATAATATCTGGCTACAAACTGATCAACAATTTAATTGATTGTCCCATGATCCTGGAACAGATCAAGTTTCTTACTCCAACGTTTGCAACACGCAATCATAAAATATTCAGGCTTCCTAGAGCTAGGACAAATATTCTTCTCGATTCACCGTTCTATGTAATGTGGTCTAACTTAAACAGAATTGGATGTTACTGTGATATATTTACGACAAATGTTAATTACCTGCTAAAGGCAGATAAGGCTTATTCAGACCAATAGACATGTCTGCAAATTTATACCTGTGGTGCATTTGTTGTTTTCTTTTCGCTTTTTTTGCTTTTGTATTATGTTTATAAATTGTCCTATAAATGGGAAACTGTTGGACAATAAAGCTGTTATTATTATTATTATTACACGATATTTTCGTCGAAATATTGGGAAGCAATTCGCAACGACCGGCCGGCATAAGATCAATTGATCCACATGCATTTTGATGATACGCCAGTGACGTAATCTTCTGAATCCCGGAAATTATATGCTAGTCCCGTGATAATTATATGTGGGAAATAAACAGAGAGTCTGTGAAGCTGCTAGTGCAGCTGGAATTCCACAAGGAATTTCAATCTGGAAGCGGTATTTCATACCATTAGCACGTCTTAGGCTTTAATCATACTGTGAAGCTGCACGCTCGCGAGAATTTGACGGAAATTTGGAGACATCACATATAGTTCAGGACTAGAGAATGAGGAATAGATGCTATTATTGAGTCTTGGGAATTTCAATATCAAATGCTGACGTGATCCTCTCAAAGCATGCATGTTATATACAGGGTATCCTCAAAGTTGGGATTTTCCTTTGCTGAGCGTATAGCCCATGCAATTATGAGGAAGCGTTTCAGTAACACATATACCAAACCCTTAAGATAACCGTAATAGTAAGTTCCAAAAAAAATCTAAAAAACCATTCCGACCCTGCCTAGTATGGTGTTTTGTAGTTCCTTGGCTATGTGAGTCAGTACCCAAATTAGGCGCCGCACGGTATGTAGGTTAACCTAGTTTATAAATAAATCGCATCTGAAAACCGAAATTGATACATTCCTAAAAAAATCCTAAAAAAACGTAGTAATTGATTTGATGTTAGTTTGCTGTGAGCGTCTCCAAGATCCTATTGATACTCTGCGAGTATATTCTAGCATTCAGAGTGTCGTCGTCGTTTCTTGATTTCCATCAGAGCTTCGTATTTTTATTTATATGACGCAAAAGCCTTCTGAGTGGAGACAATAGAAGACCTAGACAGCCGCAAATATTGCAAGTTTAGGAAGAAGTAAACAAACTCGTATTTTTTTAATCAAACAGGGATAACTTCAAATGGTAATGACAAACGAAACATGTGAAATGCTTCGCAGCGCTTTTGCAGATTTAGGCAGCAGCGGTGGCCGCAGTGGTAGACTCTTCGGTCTCCTGATCAGTCGCCGTGCGCAGTGAGGGTTCGAATCCCGTCCCAAGGGAAATTTTTTTCTTGGCTAAAGATGTTGTGATTGTCCGTAGGTGGTAGACGGTCTCTGACTGTCGGACGCAGAGGTACCACCCGGCGGATCTCGTAGGCGGGGTCAGAATGTGTGCATGTTGCATGCACACGTGTTCCCTACGCCAGAGTCCGTGTGGCGTCCCCCCTTTCCCCTATAGCCCCACGGTACCCCATGGGTGTTTAGGCATTCGTGGTAGTTGGAGTATGAAAAAAATGTACAAATGAATAGTAAATATTTTTCATCAATTTCTTTTTTACGTTTTCGATGCTGTATTACTGCAAATTAACTTTGTTTTTTAAACCTAGTTGTTTCTGAAAAGGGAGGTCCCCACTTACAGAACACCCAGTACAATTTATTGATTCTGTACCGTCAAGTATTTGTAATTTTAAAGGAGATCCAGTGTTTAAAAATGACGTAACGAAAATTTCGCTCGTAAATTGCTTAGATTTATTGAACAACCAATCACACTCCGAGGTAGACGTGAAGCGGGATAGTACCAGACACATGTGTGTCACAGTGTTGCCGCACGATGCGCCGCCCTTTTCTTGATATTTCGAGAAAGAAATGTTGTTAAAAGTTTGAGAAAACATTTGGATAAACATAAATAATGCACATTAAAACGGTGTGATACAATATGGGTGTGAATACAGAGTAGTCAGTGTCCCTTGGCTTAAAATAACATAAACAATAATAATAATAATAATAATATCGTCTTTATTTACACAGAATTCATTATGGCGATGTTTAGCTAAAGCTACTCTTACACCTAACCATATGAATACGAAAAAAAAGAAGATGGTACAAGAAAGACAAAAAAAAATAAAGTTTGACTATTACAATGTCATAATAGTATTGAAAGCAGTTCAATCAAACAAGCAACTGATTTAAATGCCTACAAGCATATGTGCCCATAAACTAACTTATAAATGTATTATTAACAAAAATTAGACAAAGAAGAAACATTATAATGTAGAGCTCTGTAAGTATAGCCTAACATGCTTACGGAAACAAGACAGATTCATGGTTTTGTAATCATCAGGAATATTATTGTAGCGACTAGCAGCATTATAGGAAAATGAGCGTTGGAATGATAGCAAAATAAAATAAACATGATCTGCTTCCATCCGACCGACCAGCCATAGACAGCTGTTTAGTGCTATTTGGCAACTCGTCAGCATGGTCTGGGCTTCGGGTCTCTGGTAGAACTAATTTTAACACAGCAATTTCACCACTGCAAAATAGTAGAAGTAGAATAATATCAACATCGAACACTGATATTCTCCGACTTTACCAAGAGACTCACCTATACGTGTTTCTTTTTTCTTATTTATCTGCGTAAAAGAAAATCCGTGAAATGTCCAGTCAGCAATTTTCATGGTATATCTACTCGACCTGTGCTCGTTTCAGACGATCGTCAAAATTTGGTGAAAGCCAGTTGAATACTGTATAATTATCCTTATGCAAAAAGTCTATTACGCAAAGACCAAAGTAGTCCATGGCTGGCTGTCTTTGGTCGAACTAACAAAAGCAGCATGTTCAGTTGCTCAATTTCGAGTAGACCACATCTACTGCACCGCCGAAATCGTCAGCGTCTAGCGGTCACGGCGGTGACTAGGCTATCAAACGCGAACTGAGATCTTTAAATTTCCAACCGATAGCTGCCACACACTCTCGCAGTGGCTGATTCTGGTAATAGATGGCGTTAAGCGCCGTCTTATTTCGATAGATTTCGAGTTGCCATTTTCTCTCTACCCTGTACATCTGAAACGTGCCTTCAGACAGTGAGGCCTGTTTTTACCCTAATTGTCTCTTACTCCATACCTAGGAGTGGAGCTTTGGGTCGCGTGCTTCGCGCTTTTTGCCACCTGCACTTTGCTGAATTTATGGGCAGGCCAAAGCCCAGCAACAGTTTCCTTTTTGCTTCATGTTCCGGCTAAGTAAAATGAATTGCGCTCTTAATCCGGGTTTAAAACGCCGGGATGGACATCCGCCTACATGTAGGGATTCTTATACCAGCTTAATGCGTTTATGTATAAAAATATACGTACGTGATATATGGGTTAAAGAGCAAATCCTGTTTAAAGGACAAGTAGGAGGGGGTGGTTTTAGTAGCGGCTTTTGAAATGAAAATAGATTGCTATTTTTACTCACCTCACCTTACAGTTGCCGTTCCAAGATTAAACCAGGTATTCGTAAGAGAGCAGTATGCAGAGTATAAGTATTTCCTTGTATGAGTAGATATTGATGGATTTTAATAGATCAAGGAATGTTAATGAGGATTTCAAAGATCCAGTCGACGCTTTGGTCCAATTGTTTTGCCTCCACCTCTTGTAATCTTTTCTAACTCCTTCCCAACAAACAACTCCAACACTTATTTTGTAGGTCAATTAAAAATTCCAGCCAGCAATGCCAAGTCATCTCTCCCTCACTTTACTTTCGCTTCTATTTCTTATTTACTATCACATAACGACAAATATACCACTGTCATACCGGAAGTGGTAGCCTTACTGGAAAAAGGTAAGCATAGTTCAGCATCGTCCATCCGTGATGATTATCACTATGCATGCATTTCAATGTGCCCGTGTTCTTGAGTGCCAGTCCTCGATATGTTCGAGGAAAGACATTACATTGTCTAAAATTCACAAACATTTCTGTTGAGTACTTTCGGTGACAAATTTTCAAAGGCGACGTCAAAAATTGCGCTATTTTTATCACTTGCTACGTATCTTCTTGACATCCCATGTCAACACATATCATATTGACTTCTCACCAAGCTTATCACCTGTAATGATAGTAGAAGACTGAACTTAATTCTGGTCTACAAATTAGCTCATGATACCACCTTTAACATTGTCCTCCTACCTCTGATACTTCAAACCGTCACTTAACACGACGCTTTTCGCTAATTTGTCACAGGAAGAATTTGAATTGCCTGCTCAGCAGTTTCCCCTGTCTTCATTATTACACAGTCTCCAGCACTGCTCTCGCTGAATGAATATGGCGTTTCATCATATTCATTTGCAAAAGCGGAGCGGCCAAATTGTACCCGCCACTCTGCCAACGACTAACGATATATTCTGTATACATATACATGTACGTATATGTGCATTACGGACTCGAGCGTATATTATAGAGAAATTCTAGGACGCGGTTGAACCATGGAGGATGTAATATTCCTATCGTTGTTAATCCTTCTCATTTGGTATGATCTATTGATGTAATTCTAATGAAACAGTTATATCAAGGTGTTTGGTAGATGAACCAACAAAATTTTTTGGACGATAGGGAACGCTATTTGATGATTTTTGATAAAATCCGCAATGCTCTAAGGGTTACGACTGCTGCGCAATTTCATTAGACTACACGATCAAGAAAGTTACGAGTATTGTAACCACATAAGACGTATTGTGAACAAAATCAAGTCTCAGACTTTTAGAACTGGACTATATCCTGGAGCAGCCCTTTCTGCTCGAAATGTAAGACTCTCCACAAACGCAGCACTACTAACGATTACTTTTTAGCATCTACACTGTATGGGGCAGCGAAATGAAAAATAACATTATTGGACAGCCGAAATCTCCTACGCTTTGCCGAGTATCCTACGTCTCAAAAGTTCAATACATACAACTAATCTTCTTGATTAAAATTCCAGTACTGTTATCGACTTTCTGAACGCTGAAATCTCTTGAGATTTATCTGGTCTTCTATATAAACGGTGCTATTTATTTTACTTTACATGCGGAATACCCCAGATTGCTGTTTTGTTAACGACAACTTTGGACCTCCAACAATAAATTTAGACCAAAAGGGTATATAGCTGGTTGTTGCTGGTGGCGATGTCTAGTATTCCTCTAATTAATATGCCTGTTAAAAGGGATGTAACTATGAATAAAAGAAATAATACACTTTTAAAACCAAGCGTTTATTTAGCGGTTAATAAAACGGACTAAAAATTTAAAAATACCTTTCCGATTGGAAATACTTAACGGGTAGCGAGGCTTCTTCAACTCAAGTTTTCAATTAAGAGCGTGCCACACCCTGTTAAAACGTTACATGCCTTTATTTGGAAACTTGAGATGAACGAGCTTTATTATCGCTCAAGTATTTCCAATCGGACGAAACACTTCAAATCTTTAGCTCGTTTTATTAACTGCTGGTTTTTAAATGCGTATTAATTCTTTGATTTATTCCTAACCAGTATTAATGATGTCAAATAGCTGGTTCAGTAATTTCTATATAATTTTCATTTATTTATTTCATTAATGAGACTCCATGAAACTTCTTACTTTTTATGTGTATTATAAGTATTAAGTACTAATTTATTTTATTATTAATTAATTTGCCTATTGTGTTCCTCTCATCAAGCCCTTTTATTTGATACTCATCTCACTACGATGACCATGGAAATAATAAATCGCTAGTTAGTGACGGCTGGTTATTATAAATTCAGAATGACGTCACTTTACTTATTATGTTTCCCTCATGAAGTCATTTAATTTCATACTGATTATGGAAATGATAAATCACCATTTTTAAGCATCTATGATATTGCATCCAAAATGACTGCAGTTAATTCATTGTGTATTGTCACGAGAAGAAAACCAAGAACAAACAATCCAGCCAATCCGAGGAGAAGAAAAAATGTTAGGTTAACTCTGAAGCACCCACGCAACGCCGTCATCAGTTCATAAAGAATTATGTTCAGTACTAGACTCTATCGAAATAAGACGGTCGCGGCTATGCTTTCGTTCGCTGCCCCAGAGGCTAGACCATCCTGATGAGTTGCCAAAAAGCAAGAAAATTCTGTCCATGATTGGCTGTCTTCGATCGGATAGACGAAAGCAGCATGTGCATGCTAGAACCTCGGAGAAAAGGTTAGTTACGAACATGTATAATAAAGAAATGGATCAAGACCATCAACTATTCTATTCATATCCTTTCTCTGCCCTATCGGTAATACCGTCAATCTGGCAACGTCGTCTCTCCCCAATACCTCATCGCATGCGAGCACACTTGCGAAGACCAGCACGCTGGCCGGTGAACCCAGAGAGCAGGCGCGAGAGGAATGCGTATCGAAAACATTTCTCTACAGTTCTAAGCTTGCAATGCGAACGTAGGAGGAACTTGTGATGTGTAAATATGGTATGTAGAATTACCGGGGTTGACAGTGTATTAATATAATATTGAAAAAAAATCGATATAGCCTCCCCGACTCCGCCACAAACACCCACCTTTCCTGCCCCTATGAATCTTTTCAAAGATGATCTGGATCCTTTCAAACGTCAACGGTTTTGGCATTTTTCCCCACCACTACTGGACCAATTTTCAAAAGCATTTTCGACCTTTGCGTAGTAGTTATCTTGTGTAAAAATTTTATCTGAATCCGAGCAATGCTTTCCAAGTTATAGACGGGCCAAGGACTTGCGAACGGATCTACAGACAGACGGTAATGAGTGACATGGAGTTTAGTGAGGATCCAAAAAATATAACATCTTATTTCCGATTTTTTTCGCGATTCCGATACTCCCTCGCCAATAAACGTGGAAAGCAAATGCATCTAGATTCGATTTGGTTTGGTTCCTGCCTTCGCTTCTCTTTTGCAGATGAAAAATTGATGAGATTCCTTTTCTCGAGCTTTCTCCGAAGGCTGCAGCGAGAAAACTTTTAACAAGCAATTAAGCCTTTGTATAATTACTTTTCTAGCACCGCATTCAAAGATTGAGGAGAAGATGTTCTTCAGAGAAATTGGATCGCGTATCAGCTGAAGATGTACGAACACTTAATGCAAGTCGGTGATAGTTCTGGACTGTATACTGAACAGCATAGATCAAATGAGGTACTACTGGCGTATTCAGAGGGTTCAAAGGTTTTCGTGGGAACTGAGCAAGGTCATTATATAGGGTGATTCAAATTGGGTTTCCACATTAAAAGTATTTAAAAATAAGGAAGAAATTGAAAATTATAAAAAAGTATGTATTTGTCCTTTCAGGGCAGTTCATTACAATTATGCATGAAAGATGATATCAAGTAAATGTCCGCCGCGGCTCATGTGGCATGACGTAATCCGTTTCGACAAATTTTCGACTACTCCGTGCTACAAATCAGGTCCTATGTTGGTAATTCCGCGACTGAACTCCTGTTTCAGCTCCGCAATTGTGTTGGGGTTATTCTTGTAGACTTTGCTCTTGAATTACCCGCAAAGAAAATAATCTAAGTAAGTTAAATCACAGGATCGCGGCGGCCAATTGATATCGCCGTTACGTGAAATAACGCGACCTGGAAACTTGCCGCGCAGTAATTGTATCGTTTCTCCTGATGTGTGACCTAGGCTTCAATGCTTATGTTATTTGGATTCTGTATGGGTGTAACTTCAAATCTTTTGTTAAAATCCGCTGTGTATTGGAATAAGTAAGGTCCAGTTGCTGCGATCGATGACGAATCGAGGTTCTTGGATTTTCGGG
This sequence comes from Acanthoscelides obtectus, assembly GCA_963669975.1. NCBI lineage: Eukaryota > Metazoa > Arthropoda > Insecta > Coleoptera > Chrysomelidae > Acanthoscelides > Acanthoscelides obtectus. The sequence continues at coordinate 38,476,041 of CAVLJG010000007.1, read as the reverse complement.
CACATTTTCGGCAACAATAGCAATATTGTGTTCCGACCGACCTCTACGAGCACGCCTAGAGGTTTTGGTGTTAACGACTGATCCAGTTTGCTCGAATTTTTGCACCAAATTCAAAACTGGCCTCTCACAAGGCCGATTTTGTGCGCCAGAAAATTCACGTAAAGCACGAAATGTATGCCTCCTTGATCGGCCGTTTTCATTATAGGCTTGGATAATTTTAACACGTTGTTCAGTCGTATATTGGTTCATGACTGTTTTGTTTATATTTTGACGTTAGAAATGGCCCGTTGTCGTTGATAAATTCAGTGGCGTTTCAAAAAAAAATTATTTGTAATGTGGAAACTCAATTTGAATCACCCATTATCATTTTACCTTAAAAGCCCATTTTTCATTTCTCAGATATTCCAATAAATAATCGATATGTGGAGTATCGTGAGCGCTGGATGCACAGATCCTCTTTATCTTCATTTCGTCGCTCTCCTTGAATGAATGCGTAACTCACTTTTTCGTTAAATTGAGATATTGACGGTTCGGCATCACATAACCCCGGCTCACCTTTTAACAAAAGAGCGTATCTCTGCTTCGACTACAAGTCGCTATTACGTGAAAACGTGTCTCATTTTCAGACGGAAATCATCCTGTCATGAAGGCATATTCCGAGATACGTTGATTTGTATAATGGAATTGCCCTAAACAGAATTTGTCATTTGTCAGTCTCAGATTCAACAACTAGAACTTTTATTCGTTTCTTGTATTGTAACTGTGGAAATCTGCGTTTTTTGCATATCGTGGAATTCTGCTTAATATAACTGAGACATGCTAAGGTCAAAAATACATATGGAAATTTCAGAACGCCTAACACCCTCACAGAAAACTCTCTATACCCTAGATTAGCACAACTCTGATACATATTTGAAGCTATGTTTAGCATGGGATCAGTGACCCCTCAATTGAATACAGCATAGTAGCAGGTAAACAGTGTTTGCTCTCCATTTGAGATAATTTCCTTATTAGAAAAATATTTTTTCTTAATTTGCCTGTCTCCAACGACTAAACTTATACCGTACTGATGATTACTAATAAGCATGAAACGACGTTGCATGCGATTGGTTCAAGAGAGTAAACAGATTTAGTTCAGCTTATGTCTATTGTGTAATCCAGAACACCTCGTATTCCGACTGATTTAATAATGCTGGGGACACCTATCCTTTCAGGACGGTAACTGTCTTTCACAGGAGCCTTTTGTCATTTTCACGGTATGGACTGAAGATGTATCAAGCTTAAGCTTTAGGTGGCGTTTGTGAGTCTTGTCACCTCTTGCACCGGTGTTCGTACCTTGAAATGAAGTACCCTGTGGTTTAATCAAAACGCAAATGCTCGGACAAATAGGCCAGCCGGTAAAACTATCACCAACTCATTTGCATTACATGGACTTTTTGCACATCTGAAAACAGAAATTGCTCTAGTCTACTCCAAGCAACATTTTATGTTGGCATGCCAACAAAAAAGAACACACGGATGTGAATATAATACCGCAATTATAAACTTTGAACTCCCAACTCGCAGGGAGAGCAACTTGCCGCAGGAAAAAGCCCCTCGACTTAATTAACACGTACAAACTAGCCCGTGTGTACGTTACAGGGTAATTTTCAGGAGCAGTAAAAATCAAACTGGCTGTTAGTCGACCTAAGTAGGTTATAAATCATTTTGAGTTGGAAGGACTACAGGGTGGTATGAACCTGAGGGACTTCCGCGTCAGAAAGCCTTAAAGCATACAGCTTAAACAATTGTTACACAAATACTAGGTGATACATATCTTCTTGTTTAGAACACATAATAATAATAATAATAATAACCCGACAAATATTTATGTAAATTTTCTAATCCCAATGAAAACAAAAGGGTTAAAAAACCTGTAACGAGTCCTTATTCATGGCCATGGTCTACTTACTGGGCAATGAAATCAGAGATAAAATTCTTCAATCTTTTTTTGAAATTCTTTATAGAGTAGTGAGTGAACTCGGCAGGCAACGCGTTGTATAGCTCGATAGCAGTATATACGTACGACCTTTTAAATAGAGATGTTGAATGACTCGGGATAACCAAGATATGCTTATTCTTTGTGTTCAGTTGATTAACATCTGAGTATCTGATAAATTTGGTTTATAGATATGGAGGGGCTTGTGTTGTGATTAGCTTATGGGTCAAGGTCAATAACGTGCATTTTTTGTAGCTCTTCTATTTTTTGAACAACCAGCTCACGATATTTATGTGACACTGTCTCAAATTTTCTCACTCTACAAGCAAATCTGAGACACGCATTTTGAATAGCCTGAAGTCTCCTTATCTCAATCGATCTTAGTGTAGGCCCATAAATACAGTCACAGTAGTGAATTCTAGACCATATTAAGGTTTCGCACAACTTCAGCTTGAGACCAGTATTCATACTTTTCCTATGAGGAAATAATTGCTTCAAGACACCGAATGATGTTCGGCACAGTTGACTAACGTGTTTTTCAAACCTCAAATCAGAATCAATCCAGAGTCCTAAATTCTTGCACTCATTTTTTATAGGAATCGGTTGATCTAAAATGCTCAATGATAGCAATGGTTTTGCCTGACTTCTTTTGATGATCTTAACGGGTTAATTTTGAGATTATGGGCACAAGATACGTTAGATAAATTTATTAAATCATTATTAATCAAATGTTCGGCATTTTTTAAATCTTTAATATAGAAGCCAAAGTACAATTGAGCGTCGTCAGCATAGTGATGAATACTGCAGTGTTCAACGTACTCGTGGAAGTCAGAAATGTAAATTGAGAACAATAATGGTCCCAGAATGGAACCCTGTGGTACCCCTAGTTAGTTCCGGGAATTACCGTTGCTAGCCGGTAATACTTTAGCTAACCTTCGGTAGTGTAAAGTTTAGTTAGTGTGAAGGCTGGTTTCAGAAAAAATGCAGTATTCAGAGTTATGCAATAAGTTAATTTGGCAATTATCCATTTTTATCTAACATTTTAATGCACCAGTAAATTGGTTTCAGTGTTTTATGTTACCTTAAAATTGTGTTAAATGGTCAGGTCCATTGGCAAGAATATACTTGAACTTAAAATTGTTTGCAATTTGTATCTATCTAATTTAAAAGTAGATGTTTCATGCTAAAAATTGATTTGATATTCAAAGGACCTTGACCATAGTCAAGGTGATGGACACACTCAAACGTGAAGTTTCTTGCTATTTTGCTTTCTGGTGTCAAAAATAGTTGTTTACAATAAAAAACAGTCCTTGACCTTCAAATAAGGTAGAACGTCATGATCAAGGTCACCTTCAAACCTTTTCCTTTTATGAAGCGTATTTTTCGAAATATTTGTCCTTTCCTGCTTTTTGCACATCCTAAAATATCCGTGTGAAGGTCAAGGTGTTGGGCAAAGACATACTTTAATGTAAAATCCTCTCTCTTTACACTTCGGTGTCAAAATTAGATGTTTCGTTCAAGAAAACTATCTTGACCTTCAAATGGCCTTGAAGGGCATAGTCAAGTTCACGTTGAATATCACCAATAGATGAATCTTTTCAAACCTTACAACTTTGTTCTACAATGATTGATGATCTGCCTAGATTATATTGGTGATATATATCGTAGGACTTTTTCAGCCGGGAACTTGAAATATCAAAATAGTCTATTTTCATTCTGCCATATTCACGCTTACCATCTTGATGGCCGCAATCGACTTATGTAGTAAGTTGGGTCTCTCTATGAAGTTTTTACAATTTTTCTTATATTCTTCACTAGCTATTATTATCCTCCACGCCACGGCATTTTCTTTAGCACTACTTTTTCCTAGGGCTAACAGTCTTTTATTTATACTTTTATTTATACTACCACCCGGTATAGCGAAAGCATCGGCACTGAAAATCAAACTAGCTAAACATCAACTTACACCTACAGACCATAAATCATCTAGTTCTTATGTAGCAGAAGTAGGACAGGGTTAATTTTAGAGCTAATTTGGATTAGAGCTAGAACGATGCCGTAATACGTGAAGTAGCCTGCTTAACAGCTCTACCGTGAAAAAATTAATATACATAATGCACAGTCACGCTAAGTTGCGGCTGATAAATTGCCAGACATAAGCCCAGCGTCTGGAAGAGTCCTAGTCAAGCTTTAGTTAGCTCTATGCGTGATAAATGGAAGTTTAGATATGATAAACAGCGTTACAAACTAACGATAATGTTTGGCGAGTTGTAGAGGCTTCGCTATAATTTTTTTTATATACTGACGCAGCCTCATACGCAGAGGTGCACGTTGTTCATTCGATTTTTGAACTGCCTGAGGTAATAAGTTCGTCTAATAGTCTCAGGGTGCTGCGGCATTATGGAGGAGAGCTCTGAGGAGCAAAGCCTGTTGCCATAGCGGTAGAAGAGAGCCAGATCGCCGAGCGCCTGTCGGTGCTACATGATCCCGAGGCTGTCCATTCAAGGAGTGTCATCGATAAGTCGGACAGCCCTCTCCTGAACAGCATCGGACATGGATAACTTACTCGGTGGTCTGGATCCCGACCAGCCGAAATGAACGGCCCGTATCGTCAGTCATCCCTACAATTGTAGGGCGCCTTTATGGCCTCCTTGATTGTCATAGTTTTCTACTTCTCCGTGTCAGAACTCTATTTTGAGGTTATATCACAAACATCTATTTGCATCAAATTGTGCTTGCTTTTGAGTTATATCATGTTTTATCAGCCTGAAATTTCCTACAATTTAAAAAGAAAACATATCTTCACAATAGGAGAGCGCTGACGCTGACACGGGACAAGTGTAATCTAGAAATTTTTGAAGGAGAGAAAGGAGGATGACAATCAAGGAGGCCATAAACGCGCCCTACAATTGTACGGACGACTGACGATACGGGCCTTAGCCAGAACTCGGCCATCCATCGAAACCGAACAAAATGCCGTGGCGCCCCTTGGCAGTCAAGATACGTTACTGTTCTGGAAGCATTGAAGAATACCAGATTGTTGAATCACACGCGTAGTACATAATGACATGCATATAAAATCAAAGTTTAAAAACATTTTGTATAGGTAATAGAATACCTTGTATTGTAGTATTTCCAACCATTCTATTGGCCATAGAAATAGACCACGTATATTTGGGTTACCCTCAGTTGCAATAATTGATTAACGTATTCTAACTGAAGATAGATGTGATATACTTCATTCGATATGAAATGAGATATCTTAGCGTCATCTCTGAGAATTTGTCATAGCTTTGTTTCTCATCCCCACAATAATTGGAAGTCTACTTTGAAAAGATTAGTGCCCTATATGAGTACACAGATATAGAGTATTTTTATTACATGGTTGGCTATCTTCAGGTGGAATGCGTTAAGCAGTGCAATTTAAGGTGAATAAAAGCAGATCTTTTTATAGGTAAGTGTTAATATAGTCGCGAGCGTTTCGGATATGAACCTCAACGTTGTAGATAGGTTTAGTTGTTTCATTACAGTTAATAATAATATTAATAATGATAATACTTATTTACAAAAAAAAATATTACATTGCACAGGAACAGTAAAAAAAGTTAAAATTAGAGACAGAAAAAACCGCGAAGGGCTCAGAAAGACAAAGAACCAAAAAATATATAAAGTACTAAGTACTACACTGTATAAAAACAATTTTATATCAAGTATGCATTGAAACACCTAGTAAAATGATATAAATTATCACTTCTCCATAAATTATCGGCTATTCTATTCCAAAATCTCTTATCAATGCAATCTGGAGCATTATAGCCCAAATTACGAGCGCCTTCTCACTTCATTTGGCCCGCTTCAAGATTTGTACCAAAATATGCCTTTATAAACTAAATATAACGAAACTATTTACTTCTATAACAATTTATTTTCTCAAAAACATTTTATATACACTCTAGTCGTAAAAAATACATATTTGAAATCACTTAGACCTATAACTAATAGAGCATCTGAACAAATAAAAAATGTGCGAATAAATGCGAGAAGTTAACAAAGCAACAATTGAAAGATTAACATTGGGTAACATCACCTCTATTTTTTATTACGGCTGAAATTCTTTGGGGCATAGTGTTAACCAAGTTTTGGCAAAAATTTGGTGTAAAACAATCCCATATTTCTAGAAGCTTTTGTCTCAGTTCGATGATTATACGAGCAGGATGTTGTCGTAGAACCTTTTTCATCTCGTGCCACAAAGTTTCAATAGGTGACAGATCTGGACTGCTAGAAACCCATTTCAAAAGTGGTACATTATTTTCTTCCATCCATTTTATAGCCTTTTTTGAGGTATGGCACGCTGCACCATCTTGCTGGTAAAAGCGATTCTTCTAAAATTGCCAAATATTTGTTTGTATCCACATTTCCATCAATAAAATGAAGTTTTCCTACTCCTTTTGATGACCTACTGCCCCAGACCATAATGGATGCTGGAAATTTCACCTTTCTCTTCAGACAGTCAATATGGACTGCTTCATTTTTTTTGCGAATAACTCTACTGCGACTGTCACCAACACAAACTTCGAATCGGGCCTCATCACTCCATTGTATTGCACACCATTGTTGAGGTGTCCATTGTCTATGTTCTTTAGCACATCTAAGCCGATTTTTCTGTTGCAGTGGAGTTAATAGTGGCTTTTTTTTAGCCTATAAACATGTTGTGCAACTTTAGGGTTTTTACTTCACTTTTTTTTATAAGAAAACTTACCTTGCAAGTGCTAAATTCCAGTTTGTGGGACTCTCTACGAGTTGTGGACCTCGAAATTCTCCTTCCAACAGCGTCACTCCACAGAGCACTTAATTGTAAATAATTGGCACGCCTATTTTTCACGATTACTCTTCTTAATGCCCTTCGGTTGGCATTTGTGATATTACTTTTTTTCACATATCGTGGCTTAATATTAACTGAACCAGTTACGTTATATCTTCTAACAATATTCTCTACACTGTACCGCGCCAAGTCTAACAAAGTTGCAATCTCTGAGTTTGATTTCCCAGAAATAAAAAATTTAATTATCAGTAACTGAATTTTCTCACTAATAACCTTTCCTCTAACCATTTTGAAAACCTTAACTACCCCTTAACTACTATTTTAAACGTATGCTGACAGCTGTGATTAATAAAAACAATTGTCATGGCTTTTATTTTTCACACTCGCCTATGCGTTATAGACTTATTTTGCATTCAAATGAGAATAGGTTGATATGCTGTAATTGCAACATGTGTTATTTTTATGCTGCAAATTTGATTAGGGAGTGATAAAGTTGGTGTTTTCTACTATAGATTATCAAAATATTCATTGTTAATATTTTAAACCTTTAACACTCTGCTTCATTTTTATTATTTGTGTTTGATAAGAAAAAACTAAGATTTCAATAGTTGGCCAACTGAAGTGGGAAGGGGCTCGTAAATCTACGGTAAGGAACGTACATATCAGCGTATTGTCTAGTGGATACATTGTGAATATCACCAAATGTCCTCAACTTATTTACATTTCTATAAACGTAAATGCACATTTCAAATTTAAAGAGGCTGAGTACTGTCATGATACCGTATCTCATGAATACCTCGAATGCCTGCTAGAGACCCCAACCATTCACCTTAATTTTGTCTTTTTGAGTGCTGAATCCCAATCAAAGGTTTGCTAACAAAACTTCATACCTAACAATATGAAAACTGCAAGGCATTGAATACAAGCCAGAATTTATCTCTGTACCTATTTTTAACTCCACCAAGTTCCACAGCGTTGATTATGAAAAACAGCGTGTTGCGTCAGAACCATCATACGAATTTTTTCCTCCACTGCGGTAGTGGTGAGCCTAGTCCTTTTCCGTTCTTTGATGTGATAATAAAAAGTGCGCGTGGCGTGTGTTGTTTGCCGGTTCATGACATGCAGTTTCCTCCATCCTCGACAACAACCACGGTACCCCCCTCCCACACCCTAAAGCCCATGCGGTTGATCTAATTTCCTACTCCGCTTTTGCCGTTGTTGCTTTTAAGCTGATGAAGTGCTTGTTAGAATGTCAGAGAAAATTCGATTTGCACACGGCTTTATGGCGCCACTTCCTTATTGCTATTGCCTTTTTGCATGCTTTTATGAGAATAAGAATAAAATGCATATTGGGTAGCTCCTCTGAGAAATTTCGTATAAGATGCTTGGTCAAGATTAGCGTCTACATTCGAGTCTGACCAATCTCGAATTCGTCAAATCCCTTGCGCCGAATTTGCGATAAAAATACTCGCTTGGGTATCTGCCTTGACAAGATGTACAGGTCAATAAGTAAATACTTTTATTATTTTCATGTATCCTATTTCCGATCTTGAATATACCTACCTACTTAAAAAATAAAGAATAGATGTATAAACCTGTACGTATATTTCTGTGAATACAACATTGAAGACTTCTGCCAGATTATGTGTAAATAGGAACATTATGTTTAGCTCTCTACGCCTAAAAGTGCAAAATCTTCTCCGGTGGGGAATCGAATCCCCATCTACCGCGTAAGACTCTTTAACCATTTGGTTACCAACAGGTTGTCTATATTTCGCCCAAACGCTGTATGTACACGTACACGTAATTGAATAATTCGAATAAAAATCGATCATATGTGACTTATGATGGGTTCTATGAATTTGTGGTACTTCATTTTATATACCATCAATAGGCTGTGGAGCGTACACCAAATAATTACTTTTTATAGACACATTTTTGATACCTTGGCTATGCAGCCAATTTACATGAAACTCTAATGGCCCAAAGTTTTTGAGCTCATCGCGTTGAGACAGACGCGGTGGGGATTTTTGTCACTTAAGTTTAAGGTTTGAAAATACCAGCAGCTAAAAGATGAGATCAACCCTGATCCACCCTCTGCAACTCCCTGCCTCCAGATACTGCCTAAATACAGTTTGGCAGTTTTAGCGGTTTTAATTTTTTCATTTTTGGCATTTTTCTCCGCCGTCATTGGTCTGATTTCCAAAACCTACAAAGCTTTTTTGTCCTTCGCTTAGTTGTAACTTTGTGCAGAATTTTGATTTTTCAAAAATCGAGCGGCACTTTCCAAGTTATAGCAAGGCCAAGGATTACGGGCCAGATAGATAAACGTGATGTATATGTCATATAGAAAATACATAAGTTACTTTCGAAATTTTTTGCCAGTTGCCATGATAAATAAAAGCAGATGGATGTGTAAGACTCATTTCCATCTCGTTTTAACAAGTTAATGAACATTGCCAAAATTCGTTACATAGACCTATGCGTTGCTCCTGCCTAGGTGTGTTCCCAATGAGGTCTTTGACAGTATCTCCTTTATAACTATGAAATGAAAGGTAGAACCTGCGTATTTTCTGTCTTACCTGCAGACCCCTATTTCTCAAATAAATCCCAGGCAAATTAACCGTTCCGGCATTTAGGAGGTTATAATGAACACATAGCCCTCCAAATTAATGACACGTTCCTCCTTTTCGGCGAGAAAAACTGGACATTAATCACCTGTCTCGAGTTTCCTTTTCTCTCAGTATTAATCGCAGGGTTGAGAAAAGAAAAAACAAACTAATCTCGACACTTTAAATGCCCTCGAGGTGAAAATTTATGGGCAGCCGTTTCGTTGTTTTATCTACAGATGAAGGTAACCGACCACCGTGGATTACTAGCCCTCAATGACGTGCAAAAGTGACTTAATCGTAGCACTATGACTTTTGTAGGGAAAGATTGTAGCTAATAAGCAGATCATCTCAAATTTGACTGAATGAACGAAAAAAAAACGCACATGAAAACACTGTACTAAACTAGCCCTAGCGCTCATCCGGTTTCAATGGATGATCGAGATCTGCCAACGAGCCACTCATTGCAGCTGGTCGGAGTTCAGATCATCAACGACTTCATTTGGCACGAACACATCTCGTCAATCGCAAATTGTTCCAGCTCACTAGATTCCAGTATAGGCTGCCTATGGGAATGCTTATAACCAGATCGCCCATAAAGCGGATTATTGACCGCTTGTCTGATTTGAAGTGGTGAGGGGACAGCTGTTAACCAGCTTCAGGATCGTTCTTCATTAGAAAAAATCGTATTCCTCATGTTTTCAGAATTTATTGTACAACGTTCACTATGAAGAATTCCGTATCAATCAACTACATGTTCTTTCAACATAAAATTATGCTTCAGAATTAACCTGGTTGAGGTTGCTTTCTCTGACATCATCTTATTTGATTTTTATCAGCCTGAAATTTCTTAAGATTCAAAAAGGAAACAATCATATTCATCAAAGAATGAGAAAACGTGTTTTTTGGAATCCAATCGAAAGTGTTGACAGGAACGAAAAAACTCTTTATATAAGATTTTTAGGTATTTATGAGACTTACAAAATGAGACCACACGTAAACATCCGAGTAACAGCAAAAAGGTTATGGCCGAAAACCGAGGCAAACTGCAGGTTTTGGCACTTGTTGGTAATGCGCTGGTGGTTTCTCGCAGATATTTGAAATTCTTCAAATTCGTAGGATTCGTACTTCTAAATAACTACAACAAAATTGGAGTAGATTGGTCAAGTGGTGATTGAGAACTTCTAATTGTTTATCCCAAAACACCTGTTTTCTGGTCATCACTACTAGTTTATTGAGGGTTCGTTCAAAGGGCATTTTATAGCAAAATACGCTAGTTTATCTTGCTGATTCGAATCGCAAACCATTCCGGAAGATAAATGTTATTTTTATGCAAAAAAGGATGGGTTACGTTTTTTCTTCTAAACAAATTCAAACATTTCGTATTTGTGAGTAATTCGTAACAAAAGATGATAGACACATCTGCTTTGTTTTAAAATGTGTATAGTAATGTGCGTTTTTCGAATATCGTAGCGCATGTGTCCAATTACTCACAAATACGAAATGTTTGAATTTGCTTAAAAGAAAAAAACTTAACCTTCGTTTTTCGCATAAAAATGGCCTTTATCTTTTAGAATGGTTTGTGATTCATATCGGCAACGTAAGCACGTGTATTTTGCTATTAAATGCTCTTTGAAGGAACCCTGTATATTGCTCAATAAACTAGTAGTGATGGCCGGAAGACAGGTGTTTTGGGCTAAACAATTAGAAATTATCAAAAAACTACTTGACCAATATAATCCAATTTTGTTGTTATTTACAAGTATGAATCCTACGGATTTGAAGAATTTCAAGTAGTTGCGTGAAATTATTGTCGCATTACCAAGTGCCAAAACCTGCATTTTGCCTCGTTTTTCGGCCTTAACATTTTTGCTATTAGTCGGATCTTTTTACGTGTGATTTCATTTTGAAGGTCTCACAAATACCTAAAAATCTTTTATGAAAAGTTTTTCCGTTCCTGTCAACACTTTCGATTGAATCCCAAAAAACACGTTTTCTCATTCTTTGTTGTCGAATAAAAAGTTTTCCCACAAATATTGGTGTAAATAAATAATATATAAAACCAGACTTTAACAATTATTTCGGGAAAATTTGCTAATATGATTACACTATGACACTGACACGGAAAAGTAGACATTTAGAAATACCCCAGCCCTACTGAAGGAGAGAAAATAATATTAAAAAACTACCACTTGAACCATGAAACTAGAGTTGACAAGCATTTTATGAAACCCAGTTTCGTAAAATTGCGTGTCCTGAACTGAGTTTTATTTTTGTTGCAAGGGGTTTGTCCAGTGTGTCGCATTTTGATTTGTTTAGGACTCACTGTAGTAGGAAAAATTCCGCTAAGTAGAAACAATTTAACAAAATTTTGATGCAAAGGACTGACAGGGTCCTATGCAAAGACCAGGAAAGAAGAGACATTGATACAATTAATGGAAGTATATACTTCTTCTTTTCTCAATTCAGTGATTCTGATCCTCATTAACTTTCGGACTCGTATCGGTGAGCCTATATCGACGTATGGCTGTCATCTTGGCTGATTTTTTTATCGGCAAGTTGTCGATTCCTAATGGAGATACGGGTTTTTGACACTACGAGTAAATTGTATAAATTATGCTGGGTCTAACGACATCAAATTCTACGCACGGCACTGTTTATTGGCTGAAGAGGGTCAAAGAGGTTTTAGTAATTCACCCCGTAATCCGCCATTAATTCTGTGCCGATAAGAGCCTGTTGTCGGAAGTAGTGGAGGGGGTTAGCACGGAATGCGGTTGGTTGCAGACGTTGCAACTGCTCGGCTGGTTGCCTACACACGTTGTTCTAACTTCGCCAAGAGGTCGGAAAGTGCCGACGCAGCTTTGCTCACAAGCAGGCGGATGTGTACTTGAAATACTGCCGATTAAGTTGGTATACAGACTCCTTTGGTCTTGAGAGAAATAAAAATAACTAGGCTCTGATAATATGTTATAAAAATGGTGAAAGCGCAGGCGAGCTACTGTTATGATAAGCGAGCTCATCCACCTTATTTTCGAAAGCGGACATACAGGGGGTTCATAGAGGAAATGGGCATAGAGAAATGGTAGGACCAAGACTTTTTATATCTGAATATAAAAAAGTTCTCAGCTTAATTTTTACGGATACGTAGGGTGACTTATCTAAGCATGCGAAATCTTTAACATCAAGTATCTATCTTATAAGTTAGCCGTTGTTGCTATTGATTAGTGAAACGTAGTTAGCTGATAAGACAAATGAATGAATTAATTAGCTAAGTCAGTCACGATGAAATTCACTAATCACGATGTCAGTTAGTGTTATTACAGGATAGATGGGAATTCGAGCGGATATTCCGACTATAACTTATAGTTCATGTTATTGAGGGTTTGGTACGGTTGGAGCTAGGAAACGGAAACGGTTAATAAGAAGAATATCAATTTATCAGGTAATTTGAGAAAAAGGTGTAAGGTAACTTACCTATTTATTATCTTCCACTGAGAAGGCTTCTTAAGATCGGCGCGCACTAAGGTCAGTTAGTTATTTTACACTTAGTTATATGTTTAATATTCAAAAAACTGATCAGAAGAACCTGATGACCTTCAGGACTGACCTAGACATTCTCAAGAGTGGCAAACTGGAGGTACTGGAATAAAAGTCTGACATTCGGTTGGGTTAAGTGGAGTTAAACTACGTTGCTACGAAATGAAACAACTGATTGAGTTGAGGATCACCCGTTTATCAGCTCTCAAGATAAAATTATTATTTTAGAAAACAAAAGTCTGGGTTGTTTAGTTGAGTTACTCTGTCAGCGAAATGACTAAATATCAAGCACGAAATTGAACTGATTTCGTTATGATTAATTAAAAATTTAAACTTCAATTCAAAGAATAAGCTCATCGAATATTGAAGAAGAACTAGAGATATATATATTTGATTGTTGTATAATATCAAGAGATTGAGATCGTTTCACTATCAAAAGTAATAATGAGATGAAGAATATAAATAACCACTGAATGAATAATTAGTAGAATCATGACCAGAAGTAAATTGAGAATTTAAGCGCTAAAGAACAGAAAACTTACGAGGTCTTTTCTAAGTACTACCTACTATGTACCTGCTCTTCCTGAATGATCTTCTTGGATCTAGATGTCCTACAGATCGTCATTCATTCAGTGGTGTCTTATTTAATAGGGATAATTCTAGAATACGAACAGTGATTTTCTCCATATTATTTGCCGATATCAGAGGAAAACTCTACCAAAAATAACCGCTTTCGGCTGTAATTTACTTGATGCTTTGAATCCCTATTGCAGTTGAATATTTCATTTCATTGCATAAATATTCGAACAAATGTTTAACTTCTACGTGCACCCTTTTTGTGTGTTTACGTGCCTAGGAATAATGTAAAAAAAATCGGATGGTTGAAAATCCCGAATGTACTTGATTTTTTTAACTTATTGTATCTTATCGAAATCAATACCTTTTAATCTGAACATTGAAATAATTGACTATGTACTAAAAAAAAAAAAATAAATGGTGATTATGAATTAGCAAAATAGACTGGATTCGCCTCTTTTGGTTCTTGTGTTAGAAATATCTCATTTCTATCAGTCTACGTGACATAAATCTCAAAATTTTGTTTCAACATTTGATAGAAGGGTGCTCAAGATTGAACTAAAGTTGTTTCAGGAACTTATACTTTTGATTTATTATTGCGCAGAAAAAAGAATTCCTACTGTTATAAATGAGAAAGTTTGGATGTTTGTTACTCAATCACAACAAAATGGCTGAACGGATCTAGATAGGAATTGGTATAGAGGTAGATTATACTAAAATAGTACATAAGCTTCTTTTTATCCTGAAAAATAATTCTGACATATCGTCGTTGTTTTGATGAAACCGGTTATGTAACAATTTTTCCACATCGACGCCTTCTGAAAATCTGTATAGTCAAATATCAGCTCCGTTATCTGATGTACAAGAGTTTCATAATAAGAAACTGTCGTAATTCCGTAGATATTTACTAACAATCGGTGTGAATGGAAGCAAAACCATTTTTTTAAGGAGTCATTCTGTTTTTTACTGCTTCTAAACACCTAGGAGTTCTCGTCAAGACAACGACGATATGTATGTCACTGGCTACAGCCCAAATAAGTTAATGGAATATGACATGATATAAATGTCTGGCGCGGAAGCGCTCAGTCGCTCGTCCGACCGAAATGAGTAAAGGCATTTGTATGGTGCATTACAACGCGACGCTTTCTTAGCGTGATCGTCTTGATGTGCTGATGTTATGGTTTACTTCAAGAATAATACTGTGAAAAAATAGTTAATGGGTTAGAATATGTTAAAATATGCCACACAGGTTGTGAGATAGTCCACGAATTATTTATTGTAATTATAATTACACATTTGATATTAATTTATTTGTAGCATTAAAATATCGAATGAGAAATGTCGATTGCTAAAGTTGCTACTGCATTAGGTGGAGCGGAGCCGCGGGTTTAGGCTGATAAATGATATAAGTAAAAGGCAAAATTAATGTTGTGTTCGCTGTTTTCGGTATTTTTTTCATTGGTTTCATGAAATTTGAAGCAATGTTTCTAGCGCCAGTTCCAGGTTTTCATAATAACTGTTTTGTTTCGGATATTTTAAGTTCTTGTTCGTTGCTACGAGTATCGTTAATACTTTTCACCCTTTCGTCCTTATATCAACACTTTCTGATCCGCGATTTTACCCGTGAAAAGTGTAGGTGGCGCCACAAACAAAGTATCCAAATTTCCCAAGGATGCACGCTGAATGTCAATTTGATAATGCCATCAACAATACAGAACGTGATCGGAAATTTATAGCACTACTCAAAAACAATACCTTATGTTACTAATAATTTCAAGCACACGAAGTGTGTGAACCGTTAGTGCAATATAAAACTTTACCGCTTGCCGGTCACAGGTTGACGCAGACGGTGGATGGAGGTCTTGGTATTTGCCACAGCAGTTGATTGTAAACTCGATGCTGAGTTCGTCGATAAAATCATGCCTATAACCTTCCACGGGTACCTATTAGTAAGTGTAGAAATGTCTACGTCTCTCAAAATTGCAGTTCAGACGTGATTCAGTCATTCACATTTATATATAAACATTTTCCAGGCCTTCTTGCTTATCAACGTCAATTTCCAGGCAATGATGTCAAAATGAAAATATTTGCTTCCACGTTAATGCCGGCACGAGCATTATGTAAAAAACCTATAAAACTTAAAAAAATCTATATGACGTCATCTTGCAGACTAGGTAGTCCATCTGTGGAGGAATGGCTGAAGAATACGACATGCACGTCTCTTTCCAAGTATGCATTGTTGGTTGCAGAAAGCCACTTTGTTTATAGTCTACAAATTGTAGTGCTTAAAATGTGAAAGAACGAAAGTTTGGTTAAGTAGCAAGACCGTATTTTACAGCACGTTTTTTCCAGTTTCTTTTTCTTTTTTGTTTTCAAAAAGTCTAAGAATAATTACAAAAAATCACCAACGCGCCCGCATTGTGTGTAATTACTGTTAGCATGTATATGACTCGTAATTCGACAGTGTACAGTGAATAGGTATAATTGTTTATTATCTCTCTCATTTTTGAAATTCAGCGAATTTGCATATTTAAATTGCAGAATGAATAAGAAAAAGTGGATGCCCAACTAGATTCTAGCCTTGAATCTCAATTAAGTGTATTTAAGACAAGAATCCAATGAAATTATGATCAACACATTATTGGCACACAAATCCTCACTATGACTCAGCTTAGACCTCCAGTAATGCCATCTCTGGAGCAGATTTTACATCACATCAGAGCCAAACATTGATAATATAACTGAAGCCTCATGACGTTTAGGCAACACGTACAACTACAAAATGAGTTCACAACGTGTCTATCAGCTAGCGCTAAGTTAACACATTAAACGGCATAATGTCACTTTTCAAGATACGTAATATCCGCCGGCCAATAAGGTCAGTGCCCAATTAATGTCATTGCTCGTGAGATATCCAAAACATATACAAAGCTCCCTCGTATATATGAGATGAAGTTGCAATCTGACAAACTTAAATCCGAATTCCCAACAGAACTCAAAGTACAGATAAAACTGCCGTATATCTTTGTAAATTCTCTTTCACAGGTGTGCTAGCTCCATACGCGTATATCTCATCCATTTGTCTCAGCTGTCTGCTTCACTGTTCGACTTTCAAAGTAATCCGCAATCGTCACTGCATACGAGCACTTACCACCAACTCGCTTGGCGTTTTCGACGCCATATTGCCTCAACTAGGCTCGACTTACTTAAAACTTACCCGCCGTCAAATCTTAGAAACGGCTTCCGTTCGTACACTAGCGGCCAAAAGTATTTACCACCCTTCCAGCGCTACACCTTGCTACCGATTTCAATTAGTTGGTGAATTCCGACCGTAACATATATATTGGTATTGATAAATTAACTCCAAGCCAATTCTGATTCCCGACGAATTAACCTTGAACTGGTTGACTGCGAAGTGGTTCCGTGGCAAAGTGAAGAAGAATGATGCGTGGATGATACTCGTAGCAGATACGCGTTCGTGATTTCCTGACCTACACTACACGACAAAATGTTTGAACTTTAACAATTTCATTAATTTGAATTGGCTGGTGAATTTCGACTGTCGCAAACGACTTTGCGATATATCAAAGAAGTCAAAGTGCAAAGAGCCTGGGAAACGCGTTTTGATGGTAGAATACCCACCCAGAAGATTCCTTCGATACGTTCACGTTTCCTTTTACTTCCGACTTCACTCATCTCCGATTACCGCAATCTTAAAATACAGCATCGCGTCGGCATGTAACATTTTTTTGGCCCTAGTTAAGAATTTTTCGACATTACGTTAGATTTCTTATGTAATGTCATATTTTTCTTACTAAATGCCAACTTGAAACTAGCTGTCCTCCACTCCATGTCCTCTTGTAAAGGGTTGTCCAATAGGGACGCAGAAAAGTAGACGTCAATTTGACATAGACGCCATCTTTGTTTTCTGTCACCGACATGTCATTTTGTTAGTTGAATGTTTACCATTGATCGCTATGGAGTCGTATTCGATTGAAGACCGCATTAAAGTTATTCAAGAGCACTACAAAAATGGTGCAAAAATAAAAAACACGTTTCGCGCGCTTCGTGAACATTGCGGTCGCAACAACCGCCCAAACGAAAGAACCATCGGTCGTCTGGTGCGTAAATTCGAGGCAACAGGTTCTGTGGCAGATCTGCCAGGCTTTGGCCGGCCAAGGAGCGTTCGCACACCGGAAAATATTGCTGTTGTGAAGGAGAGTGTGAGAGACGATCCGAAACAATCAACAACGCGTCGATCGCAAGAATTGGGCATTTCGAGAACCAGTTTGCTCCGCATCCTCCACAAGGATTTGAATGTACACGCCTACAAGATCCAATTGACGCAAGAGCTGCGTCGGGCCGACCAATTTTCGCGCCGAACGTTCTCAGATTGGCTCCTTGAACACCGCCAAATTGATGCCAATTTTTCATCAAAAATCATGTTCAGCGACGAAGCGCATTTCACTTTGAATGGGACGGTAAACAAGTAAAACTGCTGCATCTGGGCGAACGAAAATCCCCGTGAGTATCAAGAGCAGCCGATGCATCCTCAAAAAGTGACTGTGTGGTGTGCATTGTGGTCAAAAGGCAACATCGGACCTTACCTTTTCGAAAATGCGGCCGGGGACGCCGTTACCGTCAATTCTGAGCGATATCACGTGATGATAGAGGACTATTTTTTGCCGCAACTTGAAGGAATGGATATGGACGATGTTTATTTCCAACAAGACGGTGCAACATGCCACACAACCAACGTCAATATTCATCGATTGCAGTCCTTCTTCGGTGATCGCGTGATTTCGCGCAGAGGAAATGTGCCATGGCCACCAAGATCGTGCGATTTGACTCCCTTTTGATTTGACTTCTTTTTATGGGGATATTTGAAAAGCAAAGTCTACGTCAACAAACCAGCCACCCTCCAAGAACTCAAAAACAACATCATTGCCGAGATAAATGCCATAGAACCGACCAGGTTGCAAAATGTCGTTGAAAATTTCGACCATCGCGTGGACGTCTGTAAATCCAGTCGTGGTGAACATTTGAGCGATGTTATTTTTCATACATAAATGGTATAAATGAATCTTCAAAATAAAGTACCCAACTTGATTTGAATATCAATCTTTCTTGTTTTAATATGCGTTTACTTTCCTGCGTCCGTTTTGGACAACCCCATAGTTGCGTAACGTGTATGAGCGGTATGCACTAGATGTGCACTAGCGGCTACCTCATTTGACGTTACCTTAGATTATTTTTAACATTCGGTAAGATTTTTAAGTAATACCTCTGACGATACCTATTTCGATACCTATATAATGTAAAAAAATGGGGTCAAGTGGCTTGACTCTGTATCTCCCACGCAATACCGTTATCGATTCATAAAGGATTATGGTCAGCATAAACCTGACCCCCTGAGTAAAAAGTCAGTCAAACAGGTCTATACAATTAGTCCATTGACATTCTCCGTTCCCGACTGGTAGTCCATCTGGCAACGCCGTATCTTCCCGATAACTAACCCGGTCACAAGTGGCACCCCGGCCACACCATAGGAAACATTTTGCAACGGCGCTGCAGTATGCCAGAACACTTACCAGGACCGGCACGCCGCAGGGAGCAGAAGCAAAAGCGGCCGTGGTACGCGATCTGTCTACTGAGTATATTTTTCCCTAAGTCTTAAGGGCTACCGACGGGGAAGTCTACGATATGTGGAATATGTCTAATACCCTCCCAGCTCTCTTACATCCCTCACCCCCAAATTTTTTACCTCTGAAATTATTTCCAAAAATGATTAGGATCCTCGGAAACGTCGAAAAACGAAGTTTGGCCGATTTTTTTCACTCTTGACCTTTTTCGGTGCCACCACTGCACCCATTTTCAAAACTAAAAACCTTTTTTCCTTGGAATAGTAGTAACCTTGTATGGAAATTTCATCAGAATCCGAGCGGTACTTCTCAATTTATAGGCGGTTTTAGGATTAGCGGACAGACAGGGAGACTGACGACGAAAAATCTACATAATATCAAAAAACCTACACATTATCGTAAAAAATCGATACAATCTTACTGTCCGAGTTACGTGATACGGGTGAGGGTTATTTTTTAATGAACTGTTTGAAATGTAATCTTCTGCTAGGACTGTGGACGATCCGTTTCTAAGGAAATATCCAGAATCATAGCTGTGACAAATTCTCATAGATGACGCTACGGTATCTCATTTCATCTCAAATAATTTTTCGGACGCCAGAATATCATATTAGGTTGACTATGTTCAGATAGGATACATTATCAAACACAATATTTGAAGGTCGTTTTAAGGACAAATTCAGTAGAAGTGAGCAGTTGAGTCTGGACATGAGTAATAGATATATGCTTTTGGGGTTGCAAATCATTTGAAACTAATTTCAAGGTCTAGATTAAGGTATACAAATATTTCCGAACTGCGATTTCTAAGATATACGCAAGACTTGAATCGTGTTCAAGTTGTTTCACTTCAATTTTAAGAAATGTTCGGCAAACCTGTGTTATCAGAATTTCGGAATTCCATTTTTTTAAACAATTGCCCAGCATGAAACAGTTATTGAGATTCTTCCGGTTAACTTTAGCATTGAGCTTTCATTAGATGATCTAATCACAAAAAATCGGTTTTAATTGCTTTTATGTTACGAAAAACGAAAAACATGAAGAACATTCGCAAGTTTCATTTTTCGATATCCTCCAGAGTTGATTTCTAGACTGCTAAAAACATTTAAAGGTTGTCAAAATTCTCTAAAAAATAGCCTTGTTTTTCAACGCTCACATCATCTTAGGATGTAGGATGTAGTTAGTAGAAATAGGTTGACTCTATTTTTATGAGAATATAAAAGGTTATATTGCCACCTATGAGTAATGATTAGTGTCGCCAATTCATATCCGCATGTATGCTCTCCATCTGTATCACGAGGACAAGTTTAATGCCGTACTGATGATTGCTAAGAAGCATGAAGTAACTATGTGTCAAATTTAAACGGTCTACAATTTAAATACTCATATATCTATATTACTTTCGTCGTTTTTAAAGGCACCTGAGAACCATACTATACCAGTTTCACCAACAGTACGGGAGATGCAAACCGCTGCCAAACTTTTCAACGACAGCGTATACTTCAAAGTTGCGCGACGACAGATTCCAGAATACCCGAAACTACGTACTTCAAAAGTTTTAATCGCTGTCGGATAAACGAGATGACGGGAAAGCGACTATTTATTATTTTTACCAGGTGCGTCGGAGTTCTGTAACTTGCCAAAGTATCTTTGTCAAATTCTGAATGCCTTAGCATAATGAACAGAGGAGATACTGTATAGAAAGGTGTTCTAAAGCTTTCATTAATGTGCTATGAATACTAGACAAAGTACGATTTCACCAGAGTGAACATAGAGTAAAATGGGGTAATATGGCAACATAAATTTCTGACGTTCACATTCTAACAAGCAACTGACTCAGCTGCAAGGCAACGGTGGCATCTTAGAGCGTGTATGTATGGGTATGTGACGTGAAACGCTCGTTGCCATATTCCCTCATAAAGAAAGATTAGAAACAAAAATGTTGAATGATGCGCTTTGGCCATATTACCCCAACCCATGGGTAATATGGCATCATGCGTTGGGGAATATGGCAAAATTTTTGAAATTAGAAAAATTATTTATTTTTCACAGCATAAGAAAAATATTAATACAACGAACGAAATAGGCTAATAAAAGCTATATCTCCAGAGCTCTAGAGGTACTTGCTAGTTGATTCAGTGGGACACAATCTGCAAAATATTTATCTGAAGGAGTACATACCTCGTGAACCCAATTATAGCATTTCAAACATTGTAGCCAATCACATTTGGGACCTTTTTTGTCAAAATAGTATCCATCGCATTGGGCACAAAATTCTGATTCATCATGTTCCAATTCTGAATCTCCGCTTTCTACTGTAGTCACTTCCAATTCACTTTCTGATGAACTGGTATCATCAGTAATCCTTGCATTACTTTTTTTTCACACTTAATGTCTTCTGTGTACCTTTCATCCCTTTAGCGGCTTCTTTTATTTCCTTTTCTTGTTTGCGTTTTAGTTTTGTAGTTTCCTTTTTGTCTTTTTTTTCTTTTTTGTTTCGTTTTTCTGCGATTATTTCTGGAGATGTAAGTAGTTCAGCATGTTGTTTTCTTTTCTGACACCCACTTGGCCCAGGCATGACTGGAATAGGCGCAATCGCTTCAAATGATGGATTGTTAGTCTTGGAGATTACTGCAACATCAATAATATTGACGCCGTTGTTAGGATCATCAGTGTTATTATTGTCGGCATCATTAGGAAAGACATCATTAACGTTTTCTTCTAAATTATAGTTATTGGGAATTGGATCAGGATTTTGCTGAATAAAAGCATGATCTGGAATTATTGTACCATTAAACGGATAGATACCACATGCTCTGAAACCCGAAACTCCGTTTTGAACTGTCGCTGCCTTTCCTCATGCGATATTTAAGAGTGCCGGTAACTGTAGTCTAGTTAATTTGCGACCTGGATGATTATGTATCCAGGTGTTACATGCTTGTGCCCAATATGTCTTTAGAGGCTTGAAAAAGGACCTATCTAGAGGCTGCAACCAATGGGTCGTATGGCTTGGTAAACACAATATTAACACATCGTTACTTGCAGCTAAATCTAACAACTCTACATCCGAACAATGCGAGGAGTGGCCATCTAGAATGAGAAGTACTTTACCTGGCTCCTTTCTTGCAATAAAGTGGTCTTGAAGCCATGTTTTAAAAATGTCTGTCGTTACATAGGCCGACTTTTAATTCATGATAACTTTACCGCCAGGAGGCAAGCCATCTTCAAATTCCTGTTTTTTCTTCTTACCTTTAAAAATACAAACGGGAGGAAGGAAATGACCTTCTGCATTCACACAGGCTATTACTGATACTGTCTCACCTTTCTCAGAACTCGTGACACAGTTTACAGTTTTGATGCCCTTAGTGACAACAACTTTACCTGGGTTATTGTTTAGTTGCAGCCCAGACTCATCAATATTAAATATTTTTCTCGGAGTGCTTATTAAATCATTTTCTGTTAATACTTTTCCCAAAAGATCAAAGTATCGTCCGCATTCCTCTTTATTCATGCCTTGAGCTCGAGCTATAGACATTCCTTGAGCTTTTCGGATTGACAATTATTGATGTCTCTGCATGAATGAAACAAACCAGTCATGGCCAGCTTGCTTTTTATCAATATTAAAGTTGTTGGGAATATTATTTTGAACTGCAAATGAAAATGCAAGCTTCTTCACATCAATCGATATAGTTTATTAAACTCGCTTCATGAACTGTAGTTAAAAATCTTTTGCGGCCTAATTTTTCTTTCCTGAGGTTTCCAGATCTCATCCTCCTCATTAAAGTACGGGCAGGAACATTGTATACACGACTAATTTGGCGAACTGATCCTCTACCATTTCTAAGGTCCTCAATAGCATTGCGAAGATCTTCTTCGGACCATAACGCCCTCACATCTTTCCGAACATAAGTTCGAGGCATCTCGATTATTACTGAAATAAAACAAAAAAAATTGTCAGCCTCCCGGGGTAATATGCCGCAGTTAAAAAATATGACGCGTATTACCCCACATTGTACCTTATTACTTTAATTCGCAACACCCACTTTAGATACGTTTAACGGATTGTTCCGACAAAAAGAGTTAGGTTAGGAATTGTATTTTGGCATGCTCTTATTAAAGTTGGGTTACAAACACTTAGAACTGATTTTATCACTACGTATAACTTGAATTAATAATATTCTTTAAACTGTCCTTACCTTTACACTGACGATATTCCCTCAAAAACAAATTAATCTGATTTCTGAAGGATTCAGAAATAATTGCTGCCTTACACTAATGTGTTAAGATGAACACTGTTGTCAAATATAGGCTTAGAAGAAAAATAACAAACTGCGGCGTATTACCCAGCGCGGCAAATTCCCCCACTTTACTCTATTTTGCAAACATATCTTCATTACTTCCTACGCTACTGGCGAGGAAGTATTGTAATCGCGAAAATTTCTAAAATGAGATACTGTTTTTTGGATGTTGTATTTTGCACATCACGCAAGAACAACCTCACTCATTTGCGTCGAATTGTCTGTCAGCTAATCTTTAGACGGTCTATAGAAAGTACCGTTCGGATTTTGATAAAATTTTTACATAAGGTTACTACTATGCCAAGGACTCAATTCTTACATGTTAGTATATTCATACCTTTTCCGACCCGCGTCTCTGCTTCTGCTTGCTGGGTTTACCGGCGGACATGCTAGTCTCACTCGTCCTGTGGCCAGGAATGGGGCATGGGCGACGTTGCCAGATGGTCGGAACTACAGGTAGGGCAGGGAAAACATGTCTATGGACTGACTTAATCCGTTTAATGTCTCTGTGATATATGTTCATAACTAAGTTTTTTCTCAGAAGGTTTAACTTGTACTTTACATAATCTTTTATGAACTGATGACGGCGATGCGTGGGAAGTGCCTAGTCAGCCTACTTGACGTCAATTCTTGCAAGAGTTAATAAAATAGCCGACCAAACTTCAAGCTGATTCCTTGATTGATTTCACAAAGAAAGCTCTGTAAAAGGTGTTGATAGAGAACCTGTTCAAACACTCACATAAGCAAAGGTTTGGTGAAACTTCCTCGCGTCTAGCTTTTTCAAAGATATCAATGAAACTCACTTTAATTTTAGGTATCGATTCCCTCGTTGTATTAATTTCATTTACTACTTTCTCCGGTTTTTTTAGAGCTCGGACTCAAACAGTGTTTTTTTCTAGGTAAGTTGAACATGCCAAGATGATAGATTCACGGTACAGGAATGATTTGGAGTCAGGTAAGATGTCATTTTATTAGAGGAACGGTAGTTACGCTTGACAATAATGGCGTCAGAAACTATACAGTAATTCGACTGGGTAGTTGTTTGCTAGTGTCAGTATGTTTAATTTTCATTTTGAAAGTAAAGTTTGTCTGCACTAAAATTATTCATCTATCAGAATTTTGTTTATTCCACTCATTTTGACATAGTGATTATGCGTGCATTTCAATATTAATAGAGATGCGTTTCATGATTTAATCAACTATGAAAATTAATTATTTGCTGTGTGTACATTCGGCGCGAGTATTCGGGTTATACTAATTTTCAAATTCAAAGCATTGCCTATATTTGAATGGAATTAGGAACCCAGAGAGATAGATTTGTTAATTTAGCTGTGCTATTGCCTGACACGCAATAGTCGTCGCAGAAACGCATTATTTGCAACCAATACAATTATTGTGTAGCGCAGATTGTAAAGTGATAATGTGTGTTATTATACAGTGTGAAGCTAAACTCAATATTTTTTAACATATGCCCAAATTACAGTCTCAAACGAACCGTTAAAAAAATCTGTATTCGTTTTGGGGCTAAAACCAATATTTTCAGCCTGTACTGAGAAAAAAATTAATTAAACCATTTAAAATTTTAATTGAGCTAATCGAAAAAATTGTTTAACTATGTGACAACTAACAAGTTTAGTTAGTTTAGTTACTCTTTCTAAAATAGTTTACTTGAATCTATGAGACTAGTTAGACTAACACAAGACGAAATCGCTTATTTAAATTTATAAAACCGTGAGAGTGAGTACAGCAGTTTATTTAAAATATTATATATATATATATATATATATATATATTTATTAAATGTGTTTAATTAATTTGGGTAAATGTAGTTGCCGGGTCCTAATGAATTATTTCATTTAGGTTTTAAAGTATATTTGGATAAAATTTGAAATTTAAAAGAACAAACTTCAATATGGCTAATTTGGATTATTTTTCTGGAATCATTCTTAGAAAGGGGAATCGCTTCTTAGTGCATGATACAAATATTTATTCACCACTAACCCAGACATTACCATTATTGATCGCAATGCCTCTCCTAGGTAAATAATAGCAAAAAAGTGCGATAATACCATTTAAAATTGTATCCTTTCAATTCCGTTTATGTCAGTTTTATAACAAATTTATATTTCGAAAAATTTGAAAACGATCCATATATTGGGTACAGCTCCTTATGTAGTTACCCTTCTTCAATACCTCAATAATCAGCTTTCGATATCAACATTAGGAACAAAGTATTTCACTTACCATAGATGGACCAGTTCAAACCAAATCGGCTGTCCGTTGCATTCTTCAGCGCTAACTTGTCGGTTTGACAGCAGGCAACTACATATTTTAAAGTACGTAGTTTGATGATTTATAGTGAAAACCATAATGCTCTAAGGGTTACGGTTATCGAGATATTTTTTTTGCTTGTGCTGAATTTTCTGATATTATGCATAAATATAGTTATAGATTTTTTGTTTGTCGAGATAATAACACAAAATAATCGTGGCTGGTTTCTGTAATGTTTGCTTAATTGGAACAAACTGATAATTCATAAACATGGCCTTAAGAAATAACTTGTGACTTTCCGAAGTTGTAAAATTGTGCGGAGTGAACTGGAGATTCAAAACTCGATTACAAAAAATTATATCTTTTATGGAAATTCTTTTATGAAAGTTTTGTGGTTAATTACTTTTCCAACGAAATACAACATGTCGTAGAAATAACTTGTTACGTGGTCAAAATGACAGAAAACAGTAGCTTGGGTCAATGATTTTTTTAAGTCTCTCACGTTTTTATTAGCTTCAATTTGGTATGCATTACAGAGCCCAAGCACGTTTATTTTCTATTATTAACTGGACATACAAACAAGTTATTTATGCAATTCAGTATTACAATGAAAAACAAAGTATCTCAGTAACCGTAGCCCCTAGGGCAAACGGTTTTTATTACAAATCATTCCCAATCAACAAAAAATGGTTCACGTATCAAACGGCCTCTATAGTGTTAGTGAAAAATTGCATACATACCTAATTGCTCACTTCTCCAGCAAGATATGTAATCTACTATTCAAGGAAGCATCTTGTTGAGATGCTGGGAAGATCTATTCAGAGAAATACTTTTTAACGTCTAACTTACTACCTACAAGGTCCAAATATGACCTAGCCTCTAGGCCTGCTTACGCATCTAGATTGCGACTACACTGCCAATATTTGATGCTGTTGAATGTTAAGCAATACCACAGCACCTATGTAGAAAATCTGTCACTGTTCACTATTCAGATTCGTAAAAGTATGTTGAGCAATAGAAGGCATGTACGTTGTCAATTTTTTAAATTTGGATTTCGCTATTTCACAATGACGATGATCAATGAAAAACGGATGAATCGTGATACCACCGCGCCATATAGATCTACCAGACGGACTCGCTAGGCATACACAAGATTTGAACTATCACCAAAAAACTTAACTCCAAGTTTCTAGCACTGCTCAAGAAGCCTGTGCTTGAAAAGTTTGAACAACAGTGACATAGCTTTTCTTTATTCTGCAAACTTTGATATTTGCCGGGAGCGAAGTCCATAATAGGGTTAATTAAATCATCTGTCGCATACTCGGTGTAAATAAAAGAAACATTACACAAGCCAACAAAAGTGAGCCGACCCTCTTTCCTAGAACCCAGAGTATATGTATACCTTCCCGGAGGTTTAGTGCAAAAATAGCGATTTTTGCCTATATTTGAGGGTATACAGCCTTGCGAGATATTTTTAACAATAAAGCCATAGACATCATCTCACGGTACAAGCCATGCCGTTTCAAACTGACGCTGAGTTAGCCTAAATATCCTTTTCTCTCGCTGAGGTATGCCACTTGGCAATTGTCTTCTTTTTATTCTTAAAAAATCTAAGGAGGTGAGAACGTTCTATTTTCGCACATCTCGGAAACTAGAGCTAACTGAGATACTTGAACCACGGATTCGTATTCAGTGAATCAAAAACCTTCTGGAAAGTATATTCGTGTTTCTGGATAAAAATCTTGTCGACCTGACTATTGATACATAGACGTGGTGTGTAGTGTGAAATCTGTGTCATGTGGGGTCAACTGGGGCCTGGCAGACATGCAAAGATTTCACTGTCATTATTTGTCAATTCAAACGAGAATTGTCAGTTTGAAATTGAAACTATTCTCAACCCCAAATCGATTAAATGTCTATCAATATGATATTAATGCTCGTAATTATTTTGCTCGTATCTAGCACTAATACTTCTGCCCAACATCCGCTAGATAGCGAATAGGTTTATCTGATGACGTGCGATTGAGCAACGCACGTGTGTAGTGAGCCTTACTACAATGCGTCTTTTTGGTTGTACAGGGAACGCTGTGTCGGCTATCAAGAAAATTAATAGACCGAAATTGTGTTTTGCTCTGCAGACACAGGAGCAGGAAACGAAGTTTAACGAATTTGCATTTTGTCGCGCGCTTAATTATTTCCCAGCTAAGATCAAGTACAATGTTACATTTATATTAACTTGAATGCCTCGTATTGGGAGAACGTAAATCTTATACGCGCCATTTAACCTGAATTTATGGTCGTTGAATTAAGCCTTCACGCAAAGTAGAAAAATAAATTTCTGGAGGCATTTCACGGAAAATCTTACATCTAGAATTTTCTTTGACGTTATTTGCTTATACAGAAGAAGAATACTTGTAATGGGTGATTTTTTTGCTAGTATCTTTTTGGCAACACTGTTTTTGACAGATGACGCGTGAATCGTGTCCTGTGTCACTGTCAAACTTGTTCAGTTTGGTCTATAATTTAACCATGAATCGACTTACGAACAAACAACGCTTGCAAATTATTGAATTTTACTATCAAAATTCATGCTCGGTTAAGAGAGTGCATCGAGCACTGCTTCCAATTTATGGGCAATTTGGTCGGCCTACTGAGGGAGCTATTTGGAAGCTTGTGACTAAATTTCGAACCTAGTTTACATTATTGGACATAAACCACCAACACGCAGACGTAGAGTGAGGACTGAAGAAAATATTGCGGCTGTATCCGCCAGTGTTAGTGATGACCGTGAAATGTCGATTCGCCGCCGTTCGCAGCAATTGGGCCTCTGTTACTCCACTACGTGGAAAATTTTGCGACAGGATTTGGGTGTTAAACCTTATCAGATACAGCTGGTGCAAGAATTGAAGCCACACGACCTCCCACAACGTTTCCAATTTGTGAATGGGCGCTGGCAAAGTTGGAGGAAGATCCACATTTTTATCGAAAAATTGTGTTCAGCGACTAAGCCCATTTCTGGTTGAATGGGTACGTTAACAAGCAAAATTGCCGCATCTGGAGTGAAGACCAGCCAGAAGCATTGCAAGAGCTACCAATGCATCCCGAAAAAATCACTGTTTGGTATGGATTATGGGCCGGTGGCATCATCAGGCCATACTTCTTCAAAGACGACAATGACCGGAACGTAACTGTGAATGGCGAGCGCTACCGTGCGATGATAACAAACTTTTTTTTCCAAAAATGGAAGATCTGGACTTGGCTGATATGTGGTTTCAACAAGACGGTGTCACATGCCACACCGCACACGAAACAATGGCCCTATTGAGAGGCGAGTTCGGTGAACAGTTTATCTCACGTTTGGGGCCCGTCAATTGGCCGCCTAGATCGTGTGATTTAACGCCGTTGGACTATTTCTTGTGGGGCCACGTTAAGGCTAATGTCTACAGGGATAAACCAGCAACGATTGACGCACTGGAAGCCAATATTGAAGCATTTATTCGTGAGATACCGGCCGATATGTTGGAGAGAGTGTGCCAAAATTGGACCTTGCGCATGGGCCATCTACAGCGGAGCCGCGGCCAACATTTACATGAAATAATATTTAAACATTAAATTATATCGATCGTTCTATCGACTCAAATAAAGATTTAGTCGTTTTTTCAAATTTTTTGTTTTTTTTTTTTGAAAATCAAGTCCTATACCTCTTAAAAAATCACCAGTTATAAAGTTACCTATAGTCAGTCGTAAAATAATCATAGTATCACAGTGCTTTTCAGAAAGCCCCCGATCCTTGTCCCCAACTTGCTCATTGTATTAACGGGTCAATTTAGCAATTTCGGGGTGATGAAATTGACACATGAACACTACATTTTTACGTAAAAATGACATTTAAAATTTCAAGCAGGTGGCCGAGCACCATCCGCTTAACTTCAATTAGTGTTGCGCCATCTATGATGATTCTCTGAATATTTCGTCGAGCAGATTGACTCAGTACTTATGACTCATTGATATACAACAGATACGGACTGACAAACCGACCTAAATGAGACACACGGATTTGTGTGATGCAGATATCTTCAAGCAACTGAAAACTTGTGAACTGGAGTTTGAATTTTATCACTAGTTTAATATGTTCATCGTTTATGTAGTCGTAGATCTTGATAATTGGTCCTAGGGCGGCGGAAATAAAATCGCTGGAACATAGTGTTACAACGTTTCAGAGACTTTTGCTCATTTTCAGACATTGTTTGGAGGGGTTGAAAATTGTAGGCTGGGAGTTGTATGCGGCGAACTAAGAAGCTGCTACTATGCACCTGTTAGACATAATAAGTATAATAAGTCACACGTATTTTTGATAGATTTGCTTCATATATTTGGTTATGTAGAGGTCGAAGATTCATCGTACCTAAGTGAACCTACCTAATCACAATTCGACTTTGCCTTTTGAAGCAATTTGACTCATCCCCTTTCTTTGAAATCTCCAACGAAGGCGTAGGAAGTATAGAGTCCATCTACTTGACGTCACTTCTTTCAAATGGAATAAGGAGTCATGAGATACCTTATTTTGAAGTTCCTGTCATTCAAAACGGCAAGCTGGACATCATCAAACCTTTTGTAAATTGATTGGCACATAATCGTCAAAAGGTTAGAGTATCAATGCCCCAATAAATCCCAAAGTTTTCAAAGGAAAAAACCATCGTATTTTTAAGTACTTAGTGATCTAAATGACTGCGACTGGTTGTGGTTTTAATTTTGCCTAAACGTCCGGCAATACATCTGCTCCGGTATAGTTTCAAAGAATTATAACAAAATAAGCTAAATAATTAACATAAATTTTACGAAGAAAGTTTCTGAAAGAAGACTAAAACGAAGTAATAACGAACTAAGTTTTATATAAAGTTTCCTTCTTAGAATCACTCCCTGAAGTTTATCTAGGTGCTTTATTATGATCTTGTATAAAGCTTTCAGGCATCCCTTATCCACATATTCCACACTGCTTATCTAAGACACATATTCCATCACCATCGTCATTAAAGTGCCATACCTCCATCTCGTCATGCTAATGCATGTAAACCCGGCATTAACATTTCGCCGCTATGCTATTCCATTTCGAAGGAGATCCATCACTCCAGAAATCCTCTCTCCGTCATTGTTTACGCACTTCTCGACTCCAGCTACCGACTGGCTAATACATAATAGTGTGAGAGTTCTTCGACTCTCTCGTACATCATTCCATGTCGCGATACGTCTTAGTCAACGGCAGGACCTTGCGAATACGTCATATTAGTTGGATGGTGATTTACGGGGCAAATCTCGGTTGCCATGCTGGGTGGAACTGAAGCTTCTTAACTCTAAGTTCTGTTCAGTCTGGGTTGAGTTGGTGTGAGAAAGTCATTTGTCTTGTTAAGCACTCGTTGGGAAAAATAGAGACAAACGAGTTAATTTTTCCATTTCATTTTATCATAATATTATCCTAAATCCAAGGCTCGGGCTCTTGTGGAAGTAGTGTAAAGTATTAGTGATTTATTTGGCATTATTGTGAAGGATATTGGCGTCAGAAAAATCCAAAGTAATAAAATAGATACAATGAGTTAACTTCTCTGTTTCGCTTTTTTATATCCTCGACAAAGAGTTAGGAGTTTATTTGAAAATGTATCTTAATTGAATGTCTTATTCAGGTCCATTGGTAATGATAAACACCAACTTAAAATTGTCCGCGATATGGATTTCAGGAACTAACGATAAATGCTTCCCGAGAAAAAATCATTTGATCTTCAAGTCAGCTTCATGTTCATAGTCAAGGTTATTGATATACTTGACAGACAGTTTTTTGCTCTTATTTCCAAAATAAGTAAAGCTTCCCTCTCAAAAATAGGGGGTTCATTCAAGAAAACTGCCTTGACCTTCAAATGACCTTAAAGAGATCATGCTCAAGATTACCAATGTATGAATCTTTTCAAGCCTCACAACTTTTTACTGAAACATCTTTGTCTAGAAAACATATTGTTCATAATATTTTGATCTATCCGTAGTTTTTGAATACTCTTTATAGTTCCGCAGATAATACCATGCTAATCTCCGTATTATGCTTCAGACGTGAGATGCACATTTATACATAGATAGATATATTCAAAATTCTTACAATTAACGATCCCATAGAAAAGAACGCCTGGGCTACGGGACTATGTACAACACATCAAATTAGCTCACTCTAGCAAGAGGCAGATAAATGTCTTTTTGGCAACTAACTAAGCTTGGTACATTTGGGTAAATTGCGACTTTGATTTCAACCGATCAGAAAATGCTAAAATGTTGCAGATATGTAAAAGTTTTCAAAAAATTTCGCCAACCTTGAAAGTTTAAAAATAAAAATGCTTGATTTTTGTTCACCGAACCTACAGAAGAAGAACCTTTGAAAATGCTCTCGTGTGCATTTTCAACTCTTATCAACATTTTTCATTTTATTTTAGTACTTGAATGGGAAGGCCAAAGTTCGTAATTTTGGTACATACTTTTGTCCAAATTTTAGCCATTTTCCAATATTTAACTAAGTATTTTCACATAAACGCATGGTCGCAATACGTATTTCAAATATACATACAGTGCTTTTCAAAAAGGTTCCCCCCCTACCAATTTTCTGACCGAGTCAAGTTAGTAAGAATTCAGGGTGAAATTAATGCGTGAATACTATGTTGTAGGGTGAACGTGGCTGCTGAAAACTTCAAGATGGCCGCTCGCCGCCAGTTTGAAACATTTTTTAACATCTTAAAGAGGTCGGATGGGGGCCGAGTGATACATTTTTAAGCTCCTTAAGAACTTCTTTATATCCCTAAAGTATAAAATCACCGTTTTTGAAGGTTGTCAAAGTTGAGCGTTTTTGTGTGTTCTTCCTTTCAATCCAATCTTCACTCTTCCGATTTAACCAAAAAGCCATATTAATAAGTTCTCCCAGCATTTTTTTATGTCATTATCGACAAGTTGCCTTTTAAAAATTTTCTGATTACATGATAAACCTGCCGTACGTGTGTGAAGTAAAACTGTGCTGGTATTCCTTTCCCTAGTACCCAATTCTATGCGACAACTTCTTATCAAAGCAATGCGGCGCTACCTTCTGCACCCTCCTAGCACAAAACTTCTCAACATCCGCTCTAATACCTTGAAGTGCGTCAACTCCGCCGCGTGGACTTCATAGTTTTCCATGCTCCCCCACCAAGTCGTATTTATAATTAATTTAAATAAGATTCCGGAATTAATGAATGACGCGGCACTTCCGGTCTTCAACTTGGCTTTGAATCCGACACCACCGCACTTTTTGTGCCTGATATTTTGTAGGTGTCAGAGGAAACATAAGTTTTGGGTTTGGGCCTAAGGGTTTTGCGCACTAATGTTGACCTTGTTTGCTTATGCGACCTTTTCCTCTTACCGGATAACGAGGGAAATGTTATGAATTAAAAGGTTTCCGTAATAAAGATTTAGATATAAGGATATAGAGGTGGAGAGTGATGATTGTTAGTGTTCTTGTGGTTTTTAGTACTTCCTCTGCATTGCAGAAAAATGGTACTCAGGCAGTTTAAACTACTTAATACGGACTCAGTGGCAAAGATCGATCTCTTGTAGTTACCGGGATTACTATAAAATATTGCTTTTGTACATTCCCATATTATAATTCGATGACTACCAAAATTAATTGTACCTTGATATAAGATCGTAGAGTATAACGAGTTTCAGTGAAAAATACTTTTAATGACTTAAGTAAATTGAAATTATACAGGGTCCGGGTATTTAAAAAATCACAAAATCGGTAATTTTTACCTAAAAATAAATTTATTCACGCATTCGTGTCCATAAGAAAATAGCGTTTGTCAAAATTAAGTGCATGCGGAAAATCACATCAGTCATTTGGTGACCGTTCCTATTTAAAAAACTTCCTCGTCAGCGGTGTGGGAAGTCATTCAGATATTACTATGCAATCCCCATGCAATCCGTACTTGGTATACTCACATACATACTTACAATATATGTTGCGATGTGAATCACTATGTTATTGCTAATAAACAAAAATTATTTCACTGAGGTAAATGGAAGATAGTATTTATTAACGTTACATCATATGAACATTTCTGCTTAATTCGTGATTTTGAATGGCAAACAATACGAAACATTATCTCCATCAAACAGCAACTAGGGCGGAATACCTGATATGAGAAATAGTGGGACGCCTTCTATGAAATCTACTCGGTTTTCAAATTGTTTACTTTAGTTATCATTTTTACTATATTTATTTAATAAAGGTATATGGAGGTACATATTTCAATTAATCTGAGATTTATTCATTTTTGGGCGTACCTTCCTCTATAGAATCTCGTGCCACTGAAATGAGCTTTCCTAAGAACTTTCAGACTCAAAATTAAAATAGATAAAGCTAAATTTCAGTATACTTTAATTAGATTAAAGTTGCATCTATCAAATAATAATTGTCTCCAATATTTTCATATTTCAGTGTAGTTGTTAGGTATGCAATTCAAACTTTAGATTGGGAGGTGCTCAATGAAACAAAAAGTAAAATCAAAAAAATCGCAGTTGGATCGCAAGGCCCAGGTAAAGGACCAATGCTGAGGTACATGCCTTTTCTTAGCGCCGATGTTTGGATGTTGCAGTAAGTATATTAGATAATACGTTGTCCATCTTAGCACCGTCTAATGAATGCATCTTGGTACTTGGTGACCTCAACGTTAATTTCTTTATTGATAATAAGATTAATCAGTGCTTTCAATCTTACAGCCTGCACCAGTTATTGAATGAACCAACTCGAATAATTGATCATTCTTCAACGCTTTTAGATCCGATTTTCTTGAACTGTGCACAAAGATGTTCCAAAGTGAGAACTTTCACTGTTAACTTTAGTGACCATCAGGCTGTATTCTGTCACATTTCGTGTAAAAACAATAAACCACCACCTAGACTAATTACATTTAGAGACTATTGCAATTTTGATCTAACCTCTTTTGACGATGACTTATTTAGCGTTAATTGGGCTGAAGTTATTTATATGGCTAATATCGATGAGAAAGTAAAATTTATTTCCGATAACATTGTAGGACTTTTTGACATACATGCACCACTAAAAACAGTGAGAGTGTCTAAGCCTCGTGCACCATGGCTCACAAACAATTTGAAAATGATAATGAAAGAACGAGATAAGGCTTTTCATAAATATAGACGGTCTCGAACGGATGCGAATCGAAATCATTACAATGAACTGAGAAATTTTACCAAAACTGCTACACGTGCAGAGAAATCAGGCTACCTTCAACATCTATCTCGACAAAGAAACTCTGCAGCTCTTTATAAAGCTTTTAAGTCATTTAGAATTCAGGATTCTAGTAATACTCACATTCCAGATGATTTAGCAGTTCCCAATGAAATAAATAACTATTTTACCAGTATATTCCAGAAAAGTGGCGATGATTGCTCGGAAACTATCGAATTTTATAGCCATAACAAGTTAAGCCAAGATTTTCATTTTCAGTTCCGTCTTGTCGATATATCTACAGTATTGGATGCTATTCGCAGTAGTAGCCCAATTCTAGTGGTATTGATGGCATTACCATTGAGATGATTAAATTGTGTCTACATGCTGTAGGAATATACATTTTGCACTTAATAAATTGTTGTTTAGAGCGCGGTGTTTTTCCAAGTGCTTGGAAGGAAACATTAGTGCAACCTCTTCCAAAGATTCCCAATCCCCAGGTTCCTGGTGATCTCCGACCTATTAGCTTGCAGTCAGCTCTACCAAAAATTCTAGAAAAAATAGTTTATATGCAGTTGAATGATTATTTACTCGAACGCAGCATTTTGCCATTAAATCAATCAGGCTTTAGAAAGGGTCACAGTACCACTACCGCTTTGGCACGGGTTTGTGACGATGTACTAACAGCGGCGGATAGGCAAGAAGCAACAGCATTAGTCTTATTGGATTTCAGCAAGGCTTTTGACACCCTGAATCATAAGCTAGTTAGTTAGTTAGTTTCTAAATGTAAATACATTGGGTGTGACGACTTGGTTCTGGAATGGATAGATTGCTATTTAAATGAACGACATCAATATGTCGTCATACAAAATAAACTTTCAGACAAAAGGCCGAGACTTGTTCCGGCGTGCCTCAGGGATCCATATTAGGTCCACTTTTATTCCTTATGTACACCTTTGACATTTCTAACACCCTTCAACATTGTTCTAGTCAATCATATGCTGATGATATGCAGGTTTTTCATAATTTCTGTCCGAACAACTACCATTTAGCTAACAACCTTATCAATCAAGATCTGCAATACTTATGCACATATGCTGCAAAATATAACTTACGTCTAAACGCATCGAAATCGACAGCTATACTTTTTTGCTCCAAGAAAAAACGTACTTTCCCCAAATCAAAGTTAAATTTATCACTAAATAATTGTATCCTAATATTTTTGTACTTGGATGAAGATTTCAGATTTCAGGAGCATGTTGGCTATGTGTGTAAGTCTAGCTATTTTAGACTCAGGCTTCTATATGCAAGTAAAACTGTTTTAAATAGAAAAATTAAGAAAATTTTATGCGAGTCACTCATACTCAGTAAAATCGCTTACTGCAACATAGTTTATTATCCCTGTCTGGATGAAATCACAAAATACAGACTGCAAAAAATTCAAAACTCATGTAGTCGTTACATAAACAATTTAAGAAGGTACGATCATGTTTCTCACTCAATATCTTCAATGAATTGGTTGAAAATTTCTGATCTTTTCAAATACAACTTTGTTACATTTGTCGTAAAAATATTAAAAACTTCTGTTCCGGTTTATCTTATGCAAAAGCTTGTTCGTAGGAATTTTATTCACAATTTGAATACGCGCAACATTAATCTCCTGACAATGCCACAACATAGGACAGCCTTTTTTCAACGGTCTTTTACGTATAATGCGGTGAAATTGATCAACTCTTTCGAACAATGTTTCATCAGCAACTTTTCTAAAAAAAAAAAAATACAAAAACTACTTATTGAGCTCTTAGGTTATTGTCCTCTCTTTGAATCGTACGTATTATGTTTTTTGTTCTAATCGTACGCATTATGTCATATTTATTAATTCTTCTTTTACTATTATTCTTCTTTTTCCTTTTCTTTTTCAGTTTTTTTATTTTATTTTTAAGGTAGTAATAAGCATTGACATGACATTTATGGTTAAGTATAAATGGCCATTTGCCATTTGTAAGGATACATAGTTATGAATGTGTTACAATAAAGTCCATTGAATTGAATTGAATTGCTGATTATAATAATAACCCTTATCGATAAACAGATTTGTTTTTATTCAGTTTAAACTGCTTTTTACAATTTTCAGAATAGAGACTATAACTGTAAGGAGCCCACGCACTTTTATACGTTTTCGCAGAAAAATTCGTATTCAATGTGACATGTCAGCAACTGTCTAACTGGCGGCTTAAGTCTTGTAAGACTTGTACCCTGACCACACAACTTTGGTTACAGATTGATTGAATGTCCTTAGTAAATATGTAAAAATAACTGACATCATTGTGGCAATTTAATTGACATTGTTTGATATCACGCCTCCCCTAAAGAACCCTATTACTTTTCTCCATTTTGTAGATATTCAAATTACTTGCGATTCGCTATAATGCCGAGAACTGAAAAGCATTCTTACCAGATGAGTTATGAACGAACTTTGGTAATTGAATTTTGCGACGGACTCTGACGGTTCGAAGTGTATAATGTAATGTAAACTCGTCCTGTACCCTTGTTTATTAAATTTAGAGAAAATGAGGGTGTTTTCCCCCCTTCCCATTTTATTAGCCTAGCAGCGCATGATAAATCTTCAAGATTGATGGTGTAATGCTGCTTGTTGTTTCTCCTTCCCCTTTTGCTGCCGTGGTATTATGGGGCTTAGATGTCTTGTTGTGTGGTGGGAATACCATCTACGCATTGCTGTAGCATAGAGGGGTTTTGCTTTTGACTAAATCTTGCAGTGGCATACATGTCTTAAATTGATCCGCCCTAAGACGACGTGATATTGCGAGGGTTCTGCATTTACCGGTATTCTAGTGCGGTGTGTTTCGATAGGTACCACGAATAGCAGGTCATTAGTCAATAACTGTTATAACGTAATGCTTGTTACGGGATTCAACGATCACTGCTACTGACAGAATTATTACGTCGGCCCCATTTTATACTGATGGCTGCATACATAAACATTAAGATTGTTATTTGACATGGGAAGCAACGACGCAAAGACAGCACAAAGTGCCATCTATTATCAGAATCGACCACTACGAGGGTGAAACAGCAAGCTGTTTGTTGGAACTGTATCGTATTTGACACCACTGTGACCGCTAGATGCCGCATATTCTGATGGTATAGTGGACATGGTCTACTCGACTTAAAATCTTGATGGTCCATCTCGCAGTGGTCGATTCTGGTAACAGATGGCTGATTGTGCTTTTTTATTCTGATTGGGAAGGGAATAATATTGCTAAGCTATCGATTGTTGATCTATCTGAGACCAAGCCTAGACCATGCTGATGAGTTGCCAAATAGCACAAAACGGCTATCCATGGTTGTCCGTCTGCGGTCAGATACACGAAACCAATATTGCTAGCTTATTGGTAATCCTGTGCTTCCATTTAGACTCACCTTATAGGTGTACAGTAAGTGGTGCTGCGACTTGGTAGTGAACACTGTTCTTAGTTACCCTTTGCCATTTAACATGTTCAGTACATAATATAACAGTTAATCACCGTAAGATCTGTCAATGCAACTATACGTAAATTCAAACAATGAAAACGCAGGAGTAGCAGAATAGGTTTTGACTTAAGTATACCAGTCCACGCAACAGCCCAGTTTCAGAAATCACCACTCTATGCCTGTACAAAAATTTACAATAAACTACCAATTGAGTTCCTCAGAAGCACTAATATATTGACATTAAAGAAACGTCTGAGAAGATATCTATCAGAAAAGTGTTACTACACCGTCGACGAATACCTAACTGCTTAATTTAATTTATTTATTCTTTTTATTTATTTATTAAGCTTAACGGAAAAGAAACAGTCTATTGCTACTCTTCTAGGCATTTTAAGTGCTCAATTGTTTTTATTTATTTAAAATTGATTTTTTTTCATGTTCGTTAGATGTCATTAAGAATTTGTTTGAGTTTGTAATGACTCCTATTTTATTTATTTATTTGTTTATTATTTATTATCTCAATTACTGTTTTAATTAACTACCTGTTCTTTTTTGCATATCGCATACTTATGTATTGTATATGTAATGTTGACAAGTCTTATGTCATAGCTATTTATGACCAAAAGACAATAAAGACTATCTATCTATCTATCTATCTAAGCATGATATGTTTGTCTGACTATGCCTTAAATATATAACGTGCAAATTGTCAGGACTCCTACATTTTTTTCATTGGTTGCATCAATCGACCTTACAAGCGCGCAATTTCTCAAGAAATGTTAACGTTTTCGCCGATGCTTGTCTGGTGACAGTTCCTGTGTTTGTTCGTTTGTTTATTCTCTTCATTATCACATTTTTGTCCAGCGTGTTCCTACAAGTAATACACGCTGAGACTGCGTAATCTCTGAACTAATATCCAAGGTTATGAGATGATCCATCGTAACCTACTCTAACTAAATTATATTTCGGAGAATGCAGAAAATATAGCTCCTCTGCAGCGAAGAGCTGCAGCCCGAAGGATAACATCAATAAATTTCTCCATATAGAGTGAGTAGCTGCGACGCCGTCTCAAAGTCGACATACCCGAAGATTATCCCTCTTCTGCATAGTTTGCGGGAAAACGTTGCCCGGAAGAATCCCGGACCCGGGGAGGCGAGAGTGTCTTTGACAGCCGCATTCACGGACGGTGAATGGGCCTCAGAGCATCCCGTTTCGTGTGCGTTACTCAATCTGATGTTATAAAATAATGTGTAGGGAACGTATTTGGGTTAGAGTGATATTCCAGAGCTTCCAGACGTTACTTATTTTCTCAAAGACAAAACTAGGTCACTCAGCATTGTTTATAGCCCTGTTCGTACGGGAGTCGCCAACCTGTCAGTAATCGTGTGCAAGATCCTGTCACATAAAGTCCGGCTATTCTACTGTGGTACTCGAATACAGAATGACTTAACACGGATCCCAGCCACACTCACTGACCACTGTACGAACAAATCCCACTATATACAAATCTTAAGTATATACTAGCCCCTTCCCACTTCAGTTGGCCCAACTATTGAAATCTTAGTTTTTTTCTTATCAAACACAAATAATAAAAATGTAGCAGGGTGTTATAGGGTTAAAATATTAATAATGAACATTTTGATAATATATAGTAGAAAACACCAACTTTATCACTCCCTAATCAAATTTGCAGCATAAAAATAACACATGTTGCAATTACAGCATGTCAACCTATTTTCATTTCAATGCAAAATAAGTCTATAATGCATAGGTGGCTGTGAAAAATAAAAGCCATGACAATTGTTTTCATTAATCACAGCTGTCAGAATACGTTTAAAATAGTTTTGGGTAGTTAAGGTTTTCAAAATGGGTAGAGGAAAGGTTATTAGTGAGAAAATTCGGTTACTGAAAATTAAATTTTTTAATTCTGGGAAATCAAACTCAGAAATTGCAACTATGTTAGACTTATCGCGGTACAGTGTGAGTAATATTGTTAGAAGATATAACGTAACTGGTTCAGTTAATATTAAGCCACGATATGTGAAAAAAAGTAATATCACAAATTCCGATCGAAGAGCAAGAGTAATCGTGAAAAACAGGCATGCCAATTATTTACAATTAAGTGCTCTGTAGAGTGACGCCGTTGGAAGGAGAACTTTGAGGTCCACAACTCATAGAGAGGCCCACAAACTGGGATTTAGCACTTGCAAGTTTTCTTGTAAGAAAAGTAAAGTAAAAACCCTAAAGTTGCACAACTTGTCTATAGGCCAAAGAAAAGCCACTATTAACTCCACTGCAAAAGAAAAATCGGCTTAGATAGACTAAAGAACATAGACAATGGACACCTCAACAATGGTGTGCAATACAATGGAGTGATGAGGCCCGATTAGAAGTTTGTGTTGGTGACAGTCGCAGTACAGTTATTCGCAAAAAAATGAAGCATTCCATGTTGACTGTCTGAAGAGAAAAGTGAAATTTCCAGCATCCATTATGGTCTGGGGCAGAATGTCATCAGAAGGAGTAGAAAAACTTCATTTTATTGATGGAAATGTGGATACAAAGATTTGGCAATTTTTTTAATCGCTTTTACCAGTGATGGAAGAATGTTTGACATACGGCCAACATTTTGTGTTTCAGTAAGATGGTGCAGCGTGTCATACCTCAAAAAAGGCTATAAAATGGATGGTAGAAAATAATGTTTTAGAAGTAAATAGTTTCGTCATGTTTAGTTTATAAAGGCATATTTTGGTACAAATCTTGAAGTGGGCCAGGTGAAGTGGGAAGGGGCTCGTATTGTACAAGTAGAGTGATATAAAGTTTCCCAAGAGAAGATAATCACGTAGAATTGGATAACTGATATTTCAAAAAAGTCAGTGGTATGCTTCCAGTTTGTTTGGGATCTTGGGAGAAATGAATACGTGTTAAAAAATGTCTTTAATATAATTTCCATCGTTTTTTAGTTTACGTGACGCCGTCCCCAGGGCTACAAAGGATGTGTAAACATACATTTAGAATTAAAAATTATATATTTACAATATTGCAAAATTTTGCTATGGAGTGCAAAAGTCAAAAATTCACAAAATACACAATTATATAAAAACTACAGAATAAACAAAAACGATAACAATAATCGTGCGTACATATTAAAAGTTATTATATGATAATTCAGACAACAAGTTGAAAATGCTTTCCTTAAAATCATACACTACAAAGAAACATATAAAAACCAGATGTACTCTTATAAACTACAAAAACTATAAAAACCAAAACATCTTTACCTATTGAACGAGACACGCAAAACACACCCCAAGGGAAACAAACATCTCTTAGATCAACTATG
The DNA here is from genome assembly GCA_963669975.1 of Acanthoscelides obtectus. Classification (NCBI taxonomy): domain Eukaryota; kingdom Metazoa; phylum Arthropoda; class Insecta; order Coleoptera; family Chrysomelidae; genus Acanthoscelides; species Acanthoscelides obtectus. Next base: position 38,434,229 of record CAVLJG010000007.1, on the reverse strand, counting down.
AAAATAAATAATAGCACATAAAAAACAAAACAAAGAGAAGCCGGTTCATCTGCAAATAACCAATTCAAGCAAAACGGAAGACACCCAAACAGTTTCTGTGTTCTGTGTGTCCCATCTTGAAGAAAATAGTTTTAACTTGTTTGAGTCTGAATTATCATATAATAACTTTGAATACGTACGCAGGTTCATTGTCATCGTGTTCTTTTTTCTTGTGTATTTTCGTAGTGAATATTTTTATCTGACTTTTCTTCACTTCATTGCTATATTTATAATTTGAATGTTTTTGAATACCTTCTTCTCATTTTGTGATTTTTTGGTAGCCCTGAAGAAGGCATAAAGAAAATGCCCATTACTTATGGCAATTTGATTGTAGATATTTTTTCAACACCTGTTGATTTATTCCAAGAATCCAAAGATCTTGAACGCATATAACATACACCTATACTGGTATATGAAATTGCTGTCTTCGTATTAAAAACTCATTGCGTAGAGAATCGTTCCCATTTTTCTTCCATAGGAACCAACATTTTCCATTTTAAAAGGTGTCTAGATGTTTCAAATCTTGCAGCTTGTGGAATTGAGCTTTCAGACTCTAAACAACTGTCGTCAGAGAAAATTGGACGTCCTAAAAAATGTGCTTCATAATTCTCAATGGTAAGGTATATCGACAGTACAGGATTCCCTGCCACCTCGCGCTTGCAATACTTTTTCCAACTTTTTTGCAATATGGCTCGGAAGTAATTTATATCTCCCTTGGCGGCGCACTGTGGTATCGGGCGGCGATGTCAGGTCTATGGAAATTTCTCCAGATCTAGGGATTTTGCACCTAATGCAGCTACTTGAGCAGAACTTTTATTGGATTGTCAAGGGGATGGTGTGGCTTCCAGCAAAATACAGCTACAAGGTAGCTACAAAACAAAGCTGTGAATGCTGGTTTTCGGCAATGCCTTCCCATTAGAGAATGGACGGGGTAGCACCCAAACGAAAACAACTAAACGTAAGGTGCCAAATAAACGATGCTACTCGATAATCTGGTATTTCCAGAATCTGAAAGGTAACGAAACGACTCAGGCACAAGCAAATCTCAACAGAAAGAAAAATGGCGCTGGACCCGTCTGCACAGGCAACCCCTAAAACAAGGTATCTTGATAGAAAATCAAATTTTTAAAGAAGGTATCTTGATAGGACCAAATATCCCTTACGGCTAGTACGTAAAGAAATCACAAGTTGGCCCTGGTTGCCCATGGGCGGAACCAACTCTGCGAGGGATCAACGATATTTTATGAGAAAATCTCTGAGATAGTCGTTAATAATACCGTAAAATTAATATCCAAAGGATTTCAACAAAATACTGAGTAGCTGAGAAAGAAAGATATAATACGTGTGAAATTATACAATCAATAAACTATAAATTCTGCCAAAAGAAAATCATTAAAAAGGGTTTTACCAAATACACCTACACCGTACTGATAATTACGATTGAGCGCAAAGAAACGTTGTCTACAGTTTTTCAAGGTTAGAGAGACGGAAATCAGATTCAGTTCAGCCTAAGCTTCTAGGTTTTTCTGATTTGGCAACACTTTTCAGACCCAGGCGATTTCCACGTTACACTTATCGCTCATCGCCAATTACTCGTAATATATTTCCCGAGCAGGCGGCCGCAGACCCCACGTGTGTTTTCCACTTCCTACCCGTCCCTCTTCCCATCTCCCAGCCACCGTATTGAACGTATACACAGCACCAGCTCGGATTTTCTGTTATATCGCGAACCAGATTAATCCGAAAACGGATTGACATTCCATTTATTTCCAGCTATTATTTTCTGTTCTGTCTCTACCTTACAGAGGTGGAGTTAGCAGCAATATAGAAACTCTAAACATAGTTTGGTAGGGTAAATACGTATGTATATGGAAATTAGATAGTGCAGTGTGCCATCTATTACCGGAATCGACCACTGCGAGCAACTGCGGGCAGCACTGCGAGAGTGTATAGCAGCTACGCGTTGGAACTGTAAATATCTCAGTTTCCGTTTGATAGCATGTCACAACTGTGACCGATAGAGGTTGACGATTCTGGAGGTATAGCAGATGAGGCCTACTGGTCATTGAACCACTATACATGCGGCTTTCGTCCATCCAACAAAAGCAGCCAACCACGGACAGCTGTTCCGTGCTTTTTGGAGCATTGGTCGATTCTGGTAATAGATGGTATACTGGCCTGGACCATGCTGATGAGTTGACAAAAAGCTCGAAACAGCCGTCCATGGTTGGCTGTCCTTGGTCCGACTTACGAAAGCGGCGTGTTTAAAATCCTGTATATGATCAGCAGTAACTTGGATTCCTATGCACGATGAATGTCTATTGTTTGATACTGGGTGCGAATTTGTGGTCATGTTCATGCCGTACCGTGCTCCGTTAGCCAGAGAACATCGAATGATCTTGTTGTTCTATTCGTTTACCACGCTCTGGCTTTACATTGCTTAGCACAGAGTGTACTGAACGTACAGAATGACACGTTTGTCTGGTATCCCGTGACTAGCGCAGAGCAGTGTAAACATCGATATTATCAGTTTGCCTATCCATATCACGGGATTTTCTAAAAAGATTTTTGATATTATGCCGGTGAGCATAGTTTCACGATTTGTTAAACCAGCCGTTGCATGGCACGTCCACAGTGTGATGGATGGATTCTATCAGAACTTGGATGGCGTCAGTAATCGATCGGTCAGCAAAGCAAGCTCTTGTCCAAGGAATTTCTGAGCTCTTCTCAATCAGCCAGTCAGTTGGCACAAACCAACGAATTCGAAAAAATTAGATGGAGTTAAACCTATATGTTCACACTGCATTGTTTTTCTACCATTGCCAGTCAAAGTGACCAACCAATACATCAGCGTGCACTTTTTCTCTATGAAATTCAACTCCACGTTATTGCATTCAGTATTACGTACTCCGACGCACTGGGTAGCCGAGTAGTTTACGGGGTGAGCTACTAAGCCGTTGATTCAAAAGCTTGTGGGTTCGAATCTTTGACTAAGAAGCTAATTTCGACCCATAGATGTTATGTTTGTCAATATGTTATGCATCAGGTCGATCTGAGATCAACAGGTAGATCGCTTTGCTGGAGGTGGTCGATTCAACAATCAGCTACCAGTGGAGTAGTACAGTGTTGATACATCGGGGTCGGCAAAAAGAGCCAAAGATGGCCTAGTTGCCAGACTTAGCTTCCTTACCACCATAATCCACATAATCTCGACAGATTCCATGAAACAGTTATTTGAAGCTGCATGCGATAGAAATTTAGTTTATACGACAAAATATAAAAAATAACGTCGGATAAGGACCTGTTCCCGAATACTATCAAAATCAAGTCAGACAAAGCGTTAGTTTCTATGATGTATGAGAAAATACCTCGTCTGCCTTCTGGCGCTCTGTTGTAATAAATGAGAGAAGCGATCACTAGCGGTCAATTGCCGAGAAAAACGATGAAAATCGCCTAATGAATTGTTTGTTCCGTGGACTTTGAATGAAAAGCTTACCTTTTAAAGCCCAAGCTTAGTTGATGTACGAGGGATGTCTTTTAAGTTTTGCATATGGAAATAAAACAACACGGTAGGTAGTTTTAAATGACTTTATTACTCCACTCGTTTGCTGGCAGATCCAAAACGGCATTTTCGGATGGGTCAACTGCTTCTTCTGGTGACTGGAACCTTTGACCACGCAGTCTGTTTTTAATTTTCGGGAAAGTAAAGAAATAGTTAGGACTTAGATCTGGACTATATAATAATTACACGTTTTCTTCCGTTAAATACTGCCTTGTTTTTTGTGCTGTGTGCGAGCTTGCATTGTCTTGGTGGAGGAAGATTCTTCTCTCGGGGTTGATTTTTCGAAGCTCGGTGATGACTTTTGTCAAACAAATGGTGGTATACCTATCCGCAGTAACAGTTCTTTGCTCATTAAGAGGAATCGTTGCAATATGACCCGCTTTTGACACAAGTGTCGCGACCACCTTTTTCGAAACACGTCGAGAATGGATGACTTTTATTGGCTTTTCTTCACCTTGGAACACCTAAACAGCCGACTGTCGTTTATTTTCTGGTTCATAACAGTAAATCGACGATACATCACCACTAAAAATGCTGTACAGATTTTTTGAGTTTCCGGAATTGAAACCGTCAAGCGTTTTTTGACACCAATTAACCCTAGATGCTTTTTGCTCTTCAGTCAACAGGTGGGCTATCCAACGAGAAACTAATTTTCTTACTCCCAATTCTTCATTTAAAATTTTTTGAATTGAGGTCTTTGAGATCTTCAAGGACGCCTCAATCTCGCGATATGTCACATGTCTGGGATTGTCGGCGTCGCTAAGACTTACCCGTCCACGTTTGAATTCTCCATACCAGCGGGAAACTATCGACTGAAGTGGAGCTTCGTTGCCGATAACAGACAGTAAGTCAGCAAGGCATTCTTGTTGCGATAATTGTCTCTGAAAGTTGTAATAAATTATGGCGCGAAAATGTGCTCGGTTGAGTTCCATTTTTCTAATGACTTGGTGACACTTAAAAATTCACTGTAGTGAGAACACTGCACGTATTGTTGTGAAACTTTGAATTTAAGTTTACTAAAGAGTGAGGTTAAGATTCAGTACTGACGTTCGATCCGCGCAGCCTACTATGTTTCTATATGCAAAACTTAAAAGACATCCCTCGTACAGATTTTAATAGGATTTCAATGGATACGATCTTAGATTTCAAAAAAATGTACACGATTCCTTTACGAATAGGTCCTGTCAAAAACGCTAAATCAGTACACCTGCAAAAAAGTCAGTAGATTTGACAACAGTGTTATATGGCTTTTCGAGCCAGTGGCATAGCTTCCCTCTCCAAAAAATGTTAAAAACGGTCACAGAGTTAATATAATTGCGTCAAGTATAGAAAAATGGAATAAGTCGGTCAGACAGGCCTATACAATTTTAATAATAATAATAATAATAATAATAATAAATGGCTTTATTCGAAGAGACAATGCATACAAAAATAGTGTTCAACAAATAGGAATAATTGCTCTCGAATCTCAAGGGGGAGTTCACGACCTGCGTCCTCTTCCACTCATCCCTTGCTCTATCTTAAAATAGTGATATCAACTGTTACATGCCTACTACTAACTATATGAGAGCAGAAACAAAAAGCATGAGTACAAAAAAAAAACAAATAACACTGAAAATATAAAACTGAAAATATTCCATCATATAATCATGAGATTCATCCAAAAAAGCTAAATGTTACAGTATTATTAGTGAAGTTAATTATACTTATCTAAAAGGAATCGTCTCAGAGCTGCCTTGAATTTGCAACCTTTCATATTTTTGATTTGCTGGGGGATGGAGTTGTATAATTTATAGATGTTGTAAGAGAAGCCACGTTCGAAAAAACATGTTCGATGGAATGGAGCAGAAATATTCTGTTTCGAACGAACATTGACAGAATGAAGACTTTCTCTAAACATGACTTTTTCATACAAATATGGCGGTGACTTGTTCGACAAAATATTATTGTAGAAACATAGTGTTAATAGTTCTGAACGCTGTTTCATGTTCAACCACTGTAAATCCTTCAGCTTATGACTAACTTTGTCATATTTCCTTATACCGAAAATATACCTTATACATGAATTTTGTACACGCTGAATATCTAGATATCAACATCCAAGCATGGATAATAGACAGGAGCACCATATGAAAACTGGGGCAAAACCAACGTTTCGCATAGCATTCGTTTGATGTCTCTGCTAAGAAAGTGTCTATGAGGGTAAAGCAGCTTGAGTGCATAATACGCTGTTTGTATACATTTTGAAATATGCGCTTTAAATCTGAACTTAAAATCTATTATGAGGCCCAAATTTTTAACAGAATCGCAGAACGGTATTAGAACATTATCTATATGTAGCGATTTTAGTAATCATTGGTTTCCACACATTCGACAACGCTGCAATCGAAAAATTTCTCTAATGCCCTAACGACCGTAGCGATCACCTGGCAATGTTGATGTGATCAAGCTCAGCATTCTCTAACCCATCACAAAGTTGCTCATTGCAGCAACCTATTGGTAAAATATCGGTCAGCCCTCCAAGCCGGTGTGTGTAGAAAACGCTTCTGTAATTCCAATTTTTAAAAGCAAATGTATGGGGAAATCTACGATGTATGAAATATGTCTAATAGGTGCGTAGAATTACCGAGGTTGAGAGAGTATAATTATACTTAACGACAAAACATTGACATATATGCCCCCCACCCCCTACAATCCCCAACCTAATTTTCAACCTCTACAAGAACTTTTCTGAAGTCGTTCACGGGCGTTTGAAACGTCCAAAAACGAAGTTGGAGTATATTTTTTTTCCTTAGTTTCACCACCGCTTAAAAGATTAAAAAAAATGGCTTTTTGAACGTGGTACAGGAGTAAACTTGTGTGAAAAATTCATCAAAATTCGATCTGCACTTTCCAATCTATAGACGAGTACATGACTAGCGGACAGACCAACATATAGACAGACCGAGAGTAATGAGTGAGAGAGTTTCATTAAATAGCATTTAAAAAACATATATCAGTTAAGAACACTTCCGCGATTACAATATTTTCGCTCCCATAGCGTGGTCAGTAAAAAAGAATCGGTTTTACTATTTGGATTTACACTTTCCAAAGTACTAACATAACAGTAGAAAAAAAGCAATTGTTTATAAAGGGTGCGGCAGAGAGGACGGACGTTTTTTGGATGGGTAGTACTCTCCGCCTCCGCCTACGAGAGAGGTAGGGATGGTGACGTTTGACTCGTGAGATCACAGCATTATTTTACCAGTTGTCGTTATGGAGCCTTGGACGGTGGAGCACCGCGTTTTCGCCTATGATTGTTTCGTCCGAAATAATGAGCAAGTCATCGCCGTACAGCGTGAGTTTCGTCGCCACTTCAACATTCGTCGGAATAGAGCTGTTCCCTCTCGAAACACCATCCTTCGTTGGGTTGAATCACTTCGCAGGCATGGCGAACTGATCAACAGAAGACCAAGAGGAGCGCCGCGAACAGTTCGAACTCCTGAAAATGTTGAACGCGTTCGACAGGTCTTTGTTCGCAGTCCGACTCGATCTGCCCGGAAACATGCTGCTGCACTTCGCCTTAGTGATCGTTCGCTAAGGCGAATTTTGCATATGGATCTCCGCTTTCACCCCTATAAATTGGCCATTGTGCAACAGTTACAGCCCGGAGATTATGCACAACGAATGAACTTCGCACGTGAGATGGAAGCACTGATCGATCAAAATGAGAACCTCATTTTGTTTATGAGTGACGAAGCCCACTTTCACCTAAACAGCATGGTTAATAAGCAGAATTGTCGTTATTGGGCTAACGAAAATCCGCAACAGTTACATGAAAGACCGCTGCACAGCCCAAAAGTAGCGGTTTGGTGCGCTGTATCATTGGCCCTTACTTCTTCGAAGACGGTAATGGTCGTGATGTTACCGTGAACTTAGAGCGCTACGTCGACAGGATCACCAACTTATTTCTCCCTGAATTACGACGGCGACGTGTTCCAATCCGACGTGTGCGGTTCCAGCAGGATGGGGCGACCGCCCACACAGCCCGAGCATCCATGGACGTTATTCGCCCTCTCTTCCCTGGTCGCCTTATTTCCAGGTTTGGCGCTGTTCATTGACCTCCTCGGTCCCCAGATTTATCCATATGCGATTTTTTCTTATGGGGACACCTCAAGGCTAGAGTATACGCGAACAAGCCCCGAACTCTGGACGAATTGAAGGGCGAAATTCGCGTGGAAGTCGCCCAAGTTGAGAGAGCGATGTTGGAGAGAGTCTACGCGAACTTCCAAGAACGCCGCCAGCACTGCATCAACTATTTCGGCCACCACATGCCTGATGTGATTTTCCACACTTGGCTGTCTCAAATGCTATTTCCTTGTGAACCTGATTCCATCAATAAATTTGTTTTCGAGTAAAAATTAACTATTTTATGATTTTTATAAAACCATCCATCCTTTCTGCCGCATTCTGTACAAAATAGTAAAACCCATCTGTAGTTTTGGATGTTCTTTCGAAGTTACGGAAAGACCAAACAATAATGCTTGCCATGCAGTGTCCCATATATGAAGCTCAGCGCCAGAATTAGCTATAAACGGTCGGTAGACTGGTTGCGTGATGCTTCCGGTTTCAAATTCATTCCACCAGTAGCATATATGGCAAACTGTCTTTGAGAAGCATGGCATTATATATAAAGTACCTTAATCTCGCAACCCGTTGTTCATATTACGGCTGACTCAAAGCTGTTCAGTTTTTGTCTGAAAAGGTGTATAGAGCTTTGTGTAGGTTGAACATAGCGTAGTCATTTTAGCTAAGAAACTTTGAGGATCACAACGAGGACTAACACTTGCAAATAGCAAATGTTTAATACTGGCACAGTCGGAAAAGCAGCGCGTAATACCGATGAGCTGAAGAATTCCTAGTATCAAATTAATGGATCTTTTTTATCTGCCGAAGTTTATTAAAACTGGCGACAACTTTTTCCGACACAACTGTCGCGCTGGGAGACTATAGATTTCTACAGATTCCAGTAATATGAGTATTTGCCTGACCTTAGTGAAATACAGATATTCTACTCTAACATGACCTTATTCTGAAGAAATTCCCCAATAAAGCCTTGCCCCGCTGCCATATTCTGAATATTTCATTCCATAAACCGCCATCGCTTTGTAACCTGACCCGCTCTCTGCGATATTTCCAGGAAAAGGTGACAAACTAGCACTACGGCGCTGAGCAAGTGATTGACGACACGACTATAAAACTGACTGCTTTATGAGACTACCTTCCGGTTGACGTCTTCTTTGGGAAGTGCTAGAACGAAGGCATCTCCCAGACAGACAGAGCTTTCCTTTATAACTTTTATAGCACGGAAGGTGTAGTGGGTATGAAACTTATTTGTCAATGTTTTGCTGGAAGTAAACTTCCAAACTTCACACATATCAGCCGGTATATTTGCCTTGAAGGCAGAATGAAATATTTTGTCGAATATTCACCTGAACATCTGTGAATATTTCATTGATGCCTTGGTGATGTAATAATTGCGACTAGCGGGACAAAATAATTTAGTGAATATAAATAATCTGATAGGGTGACAACCTTAGGGCTGTAGCTATTCAAGTGTGAAATAACGATAGACGTTCACCAGCCTTCTGCGAATATGTAGATATTCTGTGGAATGAGAAACTTTATCCATTCTCAGTACCTTTTCTGCAAGCAAGTAATACCAGGGCGTACGAAAGCTGTCCTCGATAAATAAAAAAAATTAAACTCACAATACATTTTCTCTAACCCTTCATTATATTGCGTGACCAGCTGTAAGGGCTTCCATAGCCGACCAATATAACCTTCCAGAATGTAAAAGTTAGATTTAGATCCTATTTGAGTCTGGCGAAAATGACAGGGAAAGAAAAAACCAAAAAATTTTGTTCACGTTAAACATTTCGTTTTTGATTCCTGTTTGACATGTACAAGAAAAATCAAATCACTCATTTCGGTCGGCCTGTGTGTGGGTTTATCTGTTTGCCTGTCTGTCAGTCTGTCTGTCTGTCCTCTATTACCTGGCCTGACTACGACTAAGAAGAAAAAGCTTAGCAGTTATTGAGAATCGATCCAGCAACAGTGGAGCTAGGTGAAAGAATGTTCCAAACTTATTTTTTGGATTTTCAGAGGTTCTTCGTTATTTTCAAAGGAAAGTCTGTAGCGGTAAAGATTGGGGTTGGTTGTTGTGAGGGGCTGAATTTTTGGTCACTAGTATATTCAATCGTTTTTAGCTTCCGTAACTCCACGTACCTATCAGCCTCATTTAACGTATCTTAGATTTCCCCGAACATTTGCCTTAAAAACAAATATTTTAAATACACGCGTCTTACGCACCGCATCTAACGTTGATACACAAGCTTCGAGGTCTAGCCGTGATTTGATCGATGGAGTTGAGTGGCTGGGAGGTGGCGGGATTAGTCATAGCAACATTGCCAGAAGGTCGGTACTGTCCTAACCATATGGCAGAAATTTCGTCATCGCAGCATGTCAAATAAGTGGGTACTATGGTCTTGACTGACTGACGATCTATTCGATTTTTTTGCCCTTCATATTCGCGGCTAACCATTTTCTCAGAGGAGCTAACGTGTATCCCTAATAAACTGATGACAGCGTTGCAAAGGAGGTGCATAGTCAACCTGCAACACGCCATTTCTAGAAATATGATTGTCTCATATGATTTGTTCTTTAAATTTAGAACAAGTACATTTTTAAGAAATATAAAAAGCTCGACTGGAGTGACTAAAAAGAATGAATTTTCAATTGCGCTGTCAGGACAAATGTAAGGAAACCTCAAATGTTAAATCCATGGTATGACCAGTGAAACAGAAATTTCAAGGTTGAAGTTTAATATTCGCCATTTTCATTTCACGCACTTTTGGTATATCTAGTGCCAGTCGGGCTGACAAGCCAAATCTAGAGACACATGTTATATCAAAATCCATCAAGGATTAAGCTGTAGGCTAGGCCGTGAAATAAGATTTTCAAACTTGACAACATCAACATAGCCCACTGGCTCCCACTGCTAATACGAATTCAAATACAGACCTCATGTGTCAAAATCGATCAAGCCGTTTGGTCTATAGCCTGTGAAATAGAATTTTTTTGATACATACATATACTCTGTTTCTGAGACATTCGGGTAATGATACGGAGACAGTGTTAATAATCCATTCTGGAAATTAGATAAGCAAATTTGCCGAATTTAAAAAAAGAGAGAGATAAATAATTATTATCAGCTAATAGATATACTTCGTTGGCAGCATATGCAGTATTGATTGTCTCACCGATTTTATACACATGCAGACCAACACACATAATCATCCAGATGCGATGTTGCTATTCAACCAACTTTCTTCTCAGAGATGAAATCTACAGACTATTCGACTTCGCAAAACATATGCAACCAACAATGCGTGTAGTTGAGTCATTCCTCCATAGATGGACTCTCACAACGATCCTAGTGAGCAAACGTGGAATGACTGTTTGCACAATAAGAGCTACCGAGTCTGCAAGATGACATTTTATAGGTTTTTTAACGTTTTATACGTTTTTTACATAATACCCGTGCGGAGGTGATTCCAAACTGATAACTCTCACGAATTGGATATCTGTATAATATGCAACCGCGAGCCATCTTATCTCATACATTCTAAGTAGGCGTAGTACGCGACCATATATGATTACCATATAAATGCGGAGCTGCCCTCAACTCCACGAACTTTTAAATTTCCCAATAAAACTTCGCCGGCATTTTGAATATTTTATTTCATAAACCGCCAACGACGCTTTGTGACCTGCTCCCCGCTCTCTGCGACATTTAGGAGCTCATTTCAGAATAGGGACGTTAAAAGCAAACCAAGTGTCACATGGAAGACAGAACAGTAGTTACTTTCCTAACAAGGGCGGCAACACGACTGCAGTTGGCCGAACGACGCGGAGCGACACTTTCTGCAAGAGTTTCTACCAGCGTGTAACAAGAAAAACAACAATATATTGTAACAATTAAAATCAGATACTGTAATGACAAAATACGTAAACGTAATCAAACTTTATTATTATTAGTGTTTATAACAAAAGAGCACTTGATGGCAAGATTTATGGCGGACGACAAAATCTTAGGTTGGGCGCGGAAAAGTGATACCTTTCAAAGTGAAATGCGGCGGAAATGTAGCTCTTTCAGCACGCTGGTAAAAAAATATATTGTTAATAATATTTTTGCACAAGTTGATAGCTACGTCAAGGCCCGCTTATTTGAGAGGTAAGACTCTATTTAGTCATGAAGTTCATAGCAGGAGCATAAGAGACTGTAAAATAATCAGAATACCGCCTCACTCCATGTCACTTTTCAAGCGTTGTTTTTCGTATAATGCTGCCATACTTTACAATGCTTTACCAGGTAAATATACGTACAAAGAAATGTCTCCTGCCAGTTTCCGTAAACAAATAAAATAATTTGTATTCACCCTTACCTGATATTGGTGCAGTATCTTTTCTTATGTATACGTATATATGTATCTAAATATTATAGGTGTGTATGAGTGTATATATGTATATGTATATATGTGTATATGTATGTATGTGTATATATATATATATATATATATGTATCCATGTACATACTGTATATAGTTTTGTATTTTAGTTTATAGTATAGTTTAGTTATATCTATAATTTTTTTATAACATCTTAAGCAACGCACATTACATCGTGCTCTAAATGTACTGACAAAGATAGTTAGTGTAAGAGTAGCCTAGGCTTAACTTCGCTATCTTTGTCCCTCACCTGTACAACAAATAAAGGCGTTATTATTATTAGAATTACCATTTTTACTTGAAAAATGCCACCGTGGTTGCCGAAATGTCGTGTCAGCAGACAGTAATTCAAACATTATGTGATTTTATTTAGCGGGCAGACAAACATGGATGATGAAAACCACAGGGTAAGTTTTATGTGTTATGCTTGGGTCTGTAATCCATGCAAGAGCCGCTATTGCGGCTAAATGAATGAGTAGTAATAAATTACTGAACAAAATTTGCATATCCTTAAGTTTTACTCGATAAAATGAAAATCTAATGAGACGCAGGTGGTTATTCCAAGAACTCTTCAACTGTTTCTCAGAATTTAATAAATAGCGGTATACAACAACTCATGCACTTCGAACACTGAGAAACTTCATTAATTCTTGTTGGATATAATTTTATGGAATCAAAGGTCATTTATTTGCACAAACCTTTAATTGCGAGTCAACGCCAAGTTTTCGTGGAAATTCCGGGAAATTTAATTTTTGTGGTGGGGGCGGTTGCTTCCGAAGTATGTACTTCCCTTATTTCCCTGGAGTTTCGACATTCTGCAAATGGAAAACGGACATTAAACATGCATTAAGACTTTTATTAGGTCTGTTATTTTAGCACAGAGCTGATCTTGTGGAAAATCGTTTCCGTGGCTTAGAGGTGAGTTTCATTTGCAATGGTTTTTTAATTGTAAAGCGATACTATAGATAAGGTTCTTTAATATAAGCAACAAACAGAAAGTGTGAAAAAAACGCGATACTGGGCGAAAGCAGTTATTGTTGAATCTTCCCATCATTAGGAGAAATGGCGTCAAGTAGATTGACACAGTACTGCTCACGCAATTCCGTCCACAGTTAGATTGTGTTCGGCTTATTTACAAACCAGTACCATATGGACTATGACTAAAAATGAAATGATCTATCGTAGCAGTAGTTGTTACAATGAAGGTGGAACAATTTAGCCTCTGTTAGAAAAAAACTATGCACATGCCCACATGTATAAATAAGGAATGGCTCACGTACATCCAAAAGACTAAAATGTAATCAGAACCTCGTTTGTGGAAAGGTCCTTTCCGAACTGAATGAACTTTTGCATGCAGCTTCACTATATTCTTAAATTCGAAAATAAATATGGATTTATGGAAACATGAATGTTAGAGGTTTATATATTTTTGCTGCTCTAAAATTTGTTCACTCCCGAAACAATGTTGCAACCAGCCACGCTTATGGAACAAGAACTAAAATAAATATAAGTTACACCTATACCAGAGTGAATAAATCTGTTTGCCAAAAATGCATAAAGTTTGATGGTATTAGGTTGTATAATAAATTACCCCTAGAATATAAAATCCTCTCGAAGTATAGTTTCAAAAAAAGAATTAAGAAGTTCATCTTAAATAACTTTGACATGCTTGCATCGACGGTAGCTTGACTCAACTCAGTAATTTCGTTTCTATCTAATGTTTTTTTATTTATTTTTTTTTATTATACATTTGCTCATAATATACCTTATGACCATTAGCCATGCATTGAATTTGTATATTGTATGACACACACAAGCTTATAGCTTAGGAGTCTATTCTTTTGTAGTAAATTCTTTTGTAGTAAATTGTAGTACTCTTGTTTCTCTGCTTAACCTTTACGCAAAATTGTTATTGTTTAAACAACATAGTTTGATCTTACTCGAAATATCCGTATATTATCATATTTCAGATATTCATATTATATGTACTCTATATTTATACTTCTGAGTGTTTTTAGTACTATTGTTGTGAATTTTAGATTTGTTTATGCAGACACGTAATTTAGGATTTGTGACGACAAGATTCAGACATTTACCCTTTACGAAAGGATTCAGAATTTTCACAATTCGTATACCGTTACGTGCTGGTTCTAGATCTGATGCTAGTATCTTTGCTCAGATTTCTGTTGCAATCTTGGTTATTCAGGGTAGCAAGAGTATAACAAGCTCATGTATTTTTGAAGCTTTTTTTATTTAAATTGTACTGAAGGTTGTTTTTAATTTGTAAGTTATATTGGTTTTTGAATTTGAATTTGAATCAACTTGAATGAATAAACTGGAGCATAAAATGCCATTTGTTACAAAAAAAAAATGTGAGCGTGTAACCTCTCGGCGATCAGGAATCTGTTAATAAGAACGTCCTACACTGATATCAAAGCTGCAACATTAATAACCTCCTACCCCCACTATCTGATATTCAGCCTCTCCACAAACTTCTCTCTCTCTGAAATATCGAGAACAAAGTTTGAGCGATTTTTATTTTTTCTCGTAGCACCACCGTTACTGTATGGGTTTTCAAAACCTGCAACGATTCTATATCCTTGGAATAGTAGTAACCTTGTGCAAATTCTTATTAAAATTCAAGCTGCATTTTCTGAAAAATTTACGTCAAGTAGGCACTTTCCACGTAACGCTGTTATAAAGATGCATACAGATTATGTTCAACATAAGCCCCTCTTAGAAATAAGTTAATTATTACGAAGATGCAAGAAAAAGGAATTCCGTAGCTCAAGCTAGCCTGTTCCAACCCTACAAGCTCACCATATCCTAATTTTGTAGTCCTCAAATTTTTGAAAAATGAGCAGAAGTCTCTGGAATGATAAGGAACGAAGTATGGGCAATTTTTATTCTTTCCGTTTTTTTGCCCCTAGCCTTTCAAATTTTCATCAAAATCTAAGTGTTACTGCTAAGTTATATATAGGGATTAGCGGACAAATAGACAGGCAGACCAACGGTAATGAGTGGCGTTGTTTTTCGTGATACGCATGTCAAGTAACTTATAAATAAAGAAAATCTCATTTTAAGAAATTTTCGATTTAAAGCAAAAGTTCCATTACATTCTGTTTATTGGAGCTATGACAGCTATGTCCCGCAAACCTTCAATGGCCTTGGTACTTTCTTCAACAAACAATAATGCCGAAACTGATGTGCAAATGAGGCATCTATCGGTTAATTAAACAAACTAATTGAAAATGAGGCTGAGCAATTCAGAGTCGAGCAGATTTAAACAGTCACTTTCCGACATTACACAATGAGCATAATTGTAGAGCTCGTTAGCAGTTGTGGAATTGTGGCTAGAAAAAGGAAGTTAATTTATGTAAAAAAAGACGTCAACGGGAGTTGAAACTGGAAGACTCAGAGTCACTTTTTTTTAGTGTCCTCGGGCGGGATGAGCTCTCGCAGATGCGGAAAGAGAAACTCTCTGCGGTAGAAAAATAGACTAAATCGGGTGAAATTGATGATGAGGAGATGACAAAAGCTTCTACCGGTAAAATGGAAAGAGTACAAATCTCTAGCTAGATGATGTGTAGTAGTATGATCACGCATCACCTAGATCATTGCTCCTAAAAGCACTTGCACATTTACAGCTTTATATTTCAATATAAGTACCTCTATGTCAATTCAGTACAACTTGAAGATCGTAATTACTAGCCAAGCTCTTCATCTACTTACTACTACAATTAATTAGGGCACGAATCTCACAGCATGCACGACGTTACACCTGTCGTCGGCACAATAAAAGTATAATTCTAGCATGCATGGAAAGTGTAGTTGCTTCACGATGTTGGCAGCAACTGCCTTCTGTCCATCTGACTTCATCCAATCACAGATTAAGTCGTTTTATCCCCATTAACCTTGTCAACGGCGTAGGTATAGAATACAGAATAGAGGCAGTAGCGCGCTGTGATATTTTTATGTACTTAGGGTGGATTTCACCAGGATTGTCAAATCAACAGACCGTTATTCTCCACCTATAGGGTAACAGTCCGTCAAATACAACTAATGAGCTTTAATTTCCAGTCAACAAATTTTACCAACCAAAAGCTATGAAATGTTGAAAACAAACTACTGTCAAAGTATGAGATGACAGATTCTCATTGAAACATCACCAGCTTATTGAATATTGAGAAATTACATTTCTTATTTCATATTGTCGATTGTTTATTCATGT
The DNA here is from genome assembly GCA_963669975.1 of Acanthoscelides obtectus. NCBI lineage: Eukaryota > Metazoa > Arthropoda > Insecta > Coleoptera > Chrysomelidae > Acanthoscelides > Acanthoscelides obtectus. The sequence goes on along the minus strand of CAVLJG010000007.1, from coordinate 38,417,848 downwards.
TTATATTATTTTCGTCAGTTGGTATGCGATTTTACTGATTCAACATCACTTACCGTGTGTTTTTTTCCTATAAACCTCTTGCAGATAGCCATTATGCACCTACTTGATGACAGGCCCTACCAAAAATTTCATAGATATTTCTCGTTTCGAAACATTCATTCATTTACTTGCCGTTCATCGGTACCATTATAGTATCGTCGATTGATATTCCCACAAAACCATTCCGGATTATTGATATCCATTCATCCATAGTCAAATATTTTTTGGTTGTTCAGGAACTGAACAAACATCCACATTATACTTACAGCGATTAAGAAATACTCAAATAAACGTCGTAATGCTACCCCCAAACTTAAAACCTGCAAAAAATAGAATTTGCAATAACTTTCGTGTTTCACTGAGTACACATTCTAGGTTATATTTATATTAGACATTATTTGAATAATAGCTGATTATTACATTTCAAAACTCCCCAACATGTGACAGATGTGTGGGATCCGTCAACCCTTGGTCCCAGTGGTGTAAGCTTCGCCAACTGTTGAAATATACTCTAATATGCTTTATAAGACTATACGTGGAATTTTTCCCAAAATCGTTGCACAACAATTGAAAAAATGCAAATGAAAATTTAATATTACTCCCATGACGTCGCAAACTAGCTCCGTCGGTACCTCGGGATATACATCTTGACAGTAGGGATGTACGATACGATCCTAGTGTATATTTAGAAGTATCGATACTTTTGCTTCCCATACCGATCGATATTTTTAGATACGACACTTGGGTGTATCGATTCATTTCACGAGTATCGTCATCTTTCGATCTGGACTGTGTCAGAAAAGGTGACTAACTTCAGATTACTTGTCTTCTTTGTTTCCTTCCGGTGGATATCGATAATTTTATTCCAATATTCTCGAGTATCGATACTTCCTAAAACGATAAGAATCGATACATATCGATACTTTCCGTGCATCTAAACATCCCTAATCTTGACAGCTTGTCGTTCTTGTCAACTGGGCTGCAGGGTGCGGTGTTGCCTTTACTATTTTACATTTTGCTGAAATCTTATGACAAATAAAGCTTCAAATTAAATATTGACGAATATTAACGCATGTGCATAGAATTTAGAATATAAATTCATATTGCAAATTTCAGATTGTCTATGCATGGACTTGAACCGGATTTTTCGGTATTTTTACCGAAAAGATAATATTTACCGATAACGTCATTCTCCACGATTTTTCGAAATAATTTAAATATTTATATACTTGCCGAAAAAGAGCTGAAACCAAAAATCAAGCGAAAAGCTAACTTAATGTAGTCTTCATAGTTTTATGCCTCATATCAATCATACATATGCATACACACTCAGAGAGTCGGGCACATGAGAGGCCGTAGATTTGGGTTGCCTATGATTACGAACGCACATCCTCATCCCGTACTCCGCGTGCCCTGACTTGATTTTTGTGCATACAAAAAGTACAGACTGGTCGATTACCGTCATTACCTCATCACCGGACAAACAATAAAGAAACCGAAACCTGTCTGCTTTCAATATAAATATTTAATTAAAATGAGAGGTGAGTTCATGAGTTCAGGGGTAAAACAGAAAAATAGTCACAATCCTATAAGCAACAATCGAAAAAGGAGTTTCCAGAACGTGGTAGAAGTTGTAATATAGAACTATGCCCTCAAAAAAAAAATGTGGTGTGCGCGCCCAATATAATAACAAATGTTTTTCATGACTCAAAGATACTTGATCTACCACTGATCTTGGGACGGCGTCTACCTTACCGATTCCATTTTTTTTGCCGGTTGCAGATGTGCAGATCACTTTAAAAGCAATTGATATCCCAGACGTATTATAATAATTGAAATAAGAAGAAAATATAGCAATGTTTGGAGATACATTTTCATAAATAAGTATTTTTGATTCTGACTTATAATATCTAGGCGATGAATAATAAGTGGATCCGGATACTTTTACAAATATCGACGTTTTAGGACCCAGAAATGCAGAATGTGCTGTTTGTTTACGTTTGGTGTGGATTTCTAGATCATAAATTTCAAAAATTGTTTTTGATGTAACAAAAGATGATGAACCAGTTGGAAGACGTTTTATGTCCTTTTTTTTGCAAAATAACAAAAATCGGTACATTTTTACAGGTAATTATGTACGATACCCTGTACGTGACATACAGACAAAACTAGATTGCCATGCATGAACAGTCGTCACAAACAGTGAAAACTTCCTACTAAATATAATAGCTAGAAAATCGACCTATTATTTATCTCGTTTTCATTGGTCCATTTAAATAACTGACCGTCTTTTGTGAAGTGATAAAAATTTGTAATTCTGTGAAAGCTATCCTAATTCTAAAGCACAAGGACATAATATTACATCTATAATGTACTCTTATTTATAAGGCAACCGTTTTTCCCACATCGCTATTCAACATTTCAATAGAAGTCATTGATATTCAGAGAGCTTTGACAGCTTCCGTTAAATTGAATTTCGATAAGGTCTTTTCCTATTGGTCTAAGGGACCATTAAATATTAATGTTGGTGAAATTGGCCCTAAGGTTAGTTGTATCTAATGCAATTACAAACCCCAGATAAATATAAGGTTCATTCCATTTCCAGAAAATTAGAACGGTTGGTCGGTTCCTGCCAACAGAAGAGAAACTGGCAGCTGATTCGGCGAGAAACCCTCATAAAACGTGTATTTTACTCGACAAGGGGATGGTTTATAAAATAAAATACGATCCGAGAGGATTAAGCTACTGTAAATTGGAGTTGGTGAAATGTAACGGGTTGTTTGGAATTCATCGGAGAGCGAGCACTGCAAAAAACTAGATGAATAGGCTTATCTAGTGGAATTGGCCTGCTTTAGCGCTGCCGGTAATGAGGATCTGGTTCACAGTTGTTCATTCCGTACTCATATATACTCGAATGCGCTGGATGAACTGAAGCCTAGCGTAGTTGAAAAGAATGAAGCGTATTTACGGTTTCATCATTCTGCAATCTCCTAGAGTCAAATCAAATAGTTATGATACAGGGTGTCCGCACGACGTGTAGATCTTGAAAACATAAGCAATTTTTTTTAGTACCATATACACCAATGTCTTAAGGGAACCGAGATAAAGGGCTCTGCAACATCAAAAATATCTGAATACCGTCCTGTAGCCGCGACATCCCCCAGTGGTACTAGGACACTAGCTCAACCCGACGACATAACTGGGTCGGGGTCAGTGTGTCAGGACAGTATGCAACCTTCAACCGACGGTTACGGTCACGCGTGTAGAGATAATCGCGTAGACGTGAATCCCTCAACAAGCTCTAGAGACGTGGCTAGAGAAGTGCAAGTATCAAAAACTAAAGTGTGGCAAACGCTGCGTGAAGAGGGGCTGTATCCGTTTCACGTCCAACGTGTACAAGCCGTTCAACCTGACGATTTTCCAGCAAGAGTGCGGTTTTGTGAGTGGTTGTTGCATCAACATGACAATAATCCGGACTTTTTGAAGTGCATATTGGTGACAGACGAATCTACGTTCACGCGTAATGGGGTGAATAACTTTCGCAACACTCATGTTTGGTCAGTAGAAAATCCGCACGCTGTCCGTCGGGCACATTTTCAACAAACATTTTCGGTGAATATTTGGGCTGGCATGGTGAACCTAGACCTAGACTTTTTACGCAACATTTTGACTTCCTTGTTTGCCTGCGTCTACTCGGTAGCGCATCAGCTGTTTTCATTTTCTGTTGGAGCGGTATGATTTCGGGCAGAGACGTACTTAGCCCTTCTCGTCAACTGGAGAATGAGTACTTTTATAATCTAATCTAAAACGTTTTTAAGTTGGGTAATTAACAAATAAATTTGTAGTCAGTAAGTAAGTAACTGTCATTAAATTAAATATTTAAATCACACATGACAACAGCGCGTCGGTCATTCATCACTCTTATCGAACCAGCAATCGATCGGAAACGGTAACAGTGGTTAGTTATTGTTCGCGTACGTCGTCGTGTTTATTTACAATGTAACTCGAATCAAAAGTTCGCCGACATGTTGTTAGTTTACGGTGAAGCTCGTACAACGAGTGCAGGCCTTGTTACCAGAAGACTATCCTCGCAGACTAACATTCTGTCAGTGGTTTTTGCACAAAAACATTGAAAATCCGGATTTTTTTAAAAACACTAGCGACGGACGAATGTACTTATACTCGAGACTGAATATTAAATTTCCATAATACTCACACGTAGGCCCAAGAAAATCCTCATATCATTCGTGAAGGTCATTACCAACAAAGTTCTAAAATAAATATTTGGGCGGGTATTCTTGACGATCAGGTAATTGGTCCTTTCGAGTCACCCCCAAAGTTGTCAGGAGAAGGATATCTTAGCTTTCTAGCCAATAACCTACCAGAACTGTTGGAACAGACCTTAGACAACATGAGATTACCACGGAGACAGAATTTATGGTTTCTTCATGACGGGGCACCACTACACATTTTTAGAGGCGTCATTCAGTATTTGCATGAACATTATCGCTGAATCGGTCGAAATCCTGATCCTCTAAAATGCCCAGCGAGATCTCCTGACCTCAGTCCGATGGATTTCTGGTATTGGGGAGAACTTAAAGGGATGGTTTATGGGGCTGGTCCAATAACAACTGAAGCACAACTTCGCGAAATTTTTTTAATGCGGCTGAAATAATAAATGGACAACTTCGAGGACCTAGAGTAAGAAGAAACTGGGTTCGTCGAAATGAAGCTTGTGTGGAAAGTGGAGGATGACATTCTTTAGATACAAAAAAAGTGCAGTGTGGGTTTTAAAAAGAAAAACAATGTATGTATCAAAATTGTGTTCCCTATTTATAAGTGATTTTTTTTAATACGTTCAATAAACTTTCACACACCAGGTGAAGCGCTGAGACAGTTAGTGGTAAGTACTTTTTTTTAGTTGTTTGCATTTTACGAGCACATTATCAAATAATGAAATAATACCTAAGAGCCAAAAATAAAAAACTACATCTTTATTTACACTGCTTTTTGTCGTAATTTGCGTCTGGCATTGCGGCGTTGTTAGATCTTATTTTCTCTAAAAAAATGCCGTTTTGACCGCAATGTTATATGAAACTTTTCGCTTCTTTTAACTCCCTCTATCACCCATTTAAATAATGACTATCATAACGTTTACACCCTGTATAAGATTCAAATTGGTTAAGTAGAGCTGAGTATCTGAAAAGACGGGCTTAGTATGCCTTTAAGGCCATATCCGAAGCTAGCGCATCGCACTTAGAAGTCCTATATAGTTTTGTTTCATTGTAATAATGAAGGACAACAATATTGCATGTTAGCGTCGGACGCGGAATAGCAGTTTTGTATTATACAGGGTGACTTCGAAGTTGAGTCATTTATTTTAACAGTGAGTAGATCTGATCAAAAGAAATGTTTTTTTCCTTTACCATTTTCCTGGTAAAATTAAAGTAACAAAGTTATAGCCCTTTGGAAGTTTGAGTACCGCCCTGTCTCAATAACAATATTATGTGGTCGTGTTTGGCGACAATGGATATAATCCGCCGTATCGGTTCATCGCATCGGAAACAAAAAAGCGAAAGAATTTGGAACGATGTTTTTACAGGTATCTCATTCATTTGTATACAGTTAGTGTCAGTGAATAGTGGTATGTGTTGCGTGGCTCAAACGAAATAAAAAATGGCACATGTTTATGCGGATCGGTTTCCCAATCGAGTGCAACCAACCCCTCGTGCCTTTGTTAATGTAGTACAACGGGCTTGTGAATCAGGTGACTTAAGACCTCACAGGGGACCTCACGATCAAATACAGGTCCGCACTGAAATACTTGTCGGGAGGATACTTTATAAAACAAGGTAAAAATTTTTTTTTATTTTTTTTTTATTTTTACACACATATTTTGGTTTATCTTCCTTCCACAATCATTATCTGAAAATTAATGACTCAACTTCAAAGTCACCCTGTATAGACTGCTTTGACAACATTGTCAAAAATCCTCCTCACAGGCAAAGTTGCAGCAAGTGGTAAAGTAAGATAAAAGTGACAGTTATAACGGTACGTTAGAAGAAAGGTTTAAAAATAACCTACATATTTTTTGACATGCCAGTGCAGGTCATAATTCAGGCTCTCAAAATAAATGATTTACTGCACCAAGATCCATAGTGTGACAGGAACGTCAAGAGCGTTCCAATTAAGCTATGCAGGAGATGAACGGCGACAATGTCCGTGCGACGTTTTTCTGTCATTTTTTGTGTTCGCAGCATCTAGAGCAAAAACGGTACAATGTCCTGCCTATGGTTGGTGCATCAGATCTACTTAGAGAGCAGCAATAAGGACAAGCGGTTTTGTGTGCGCGATGTTTCTGGGTAATTACCAGAAAAGGATGAGGAGGGAGTGGAAATTGTGAAGTTGCCTCAAAACAGATAAGTTTTTCAATATAATGAGTGTATACGTTATGTGTTCAATGTTGAAGTGGAACTTCTGAGGCGATCCAATAGATCTTTGAAGAAGGTATCAAGTCCTCATATTCTTATCGCTTTCATGACTGCTATTTTGACATAAAGATGCTACAGGATAACTGAGCAGCTTTGATTAATGTATTTTTGAGATATCTAGAGCGATTCAGTATATCTTCGGGAAGAGGTTCACGATTATTTAAACTGTAACCTTGATAGCTACTTTACCTTTAAATACGCCAATTTGTGGGGACAATGAACTGAGTCCATACATAAGGAAAATTCAGTGTGTTCGGGGCATTTAGGGTGACCCAATAGATCTTTGTCGGAGACAAGCAGCGGCAATGTCTGCGCGATGTTTCCCAGTAATTACCGGGAAAGAACGAGCTTCTAGTCTGGCGCTCCATGAACAAAAGAGACAAAAGGGTTCTAATTTGCGCCCACCCGCACGAACCGAATCGAATAGGGCCGACGGCGCCGTATTAGCCGTCATGGCTCGACTACCCAGCATCGACAACGACATACTTTACGCCCTTTGTCTCGAGTCTCTCGATTCCATTTTTGTCACGTTTTTGCACTGGTTTTACAATCGACCGCATTGCTCTGCTCCTGCTGGAATTGACGTTTTTAAGGTGAAGATATTTATTCTTTCTTCTCTTTGTCCTTGGGCACACGCTGGTGCAAAATAATTCTCACTATTTTAGAAATACTCCAGCAAAATGGAACCGCGCGTCACATTAGTTCAGAACATGTATAATAATAGTGACCTGTACGAGATCACCAGATTTGTATGCCTCATCTTAGGATCAGTAAATGAATTTTGCCTACCGTGAATAAAATTTGGCGCCTCATGTAGCTGCAAAACGATATGTCAAATATGTTTTTAACTAAGGCTTCAAAGGTAACTAGGAATTTGTATCTTTTAGAGTCAGATTGGGTACCTTGATACTGACTCACTGATATATAATTGTGTGCTCTTTGTTCCCAGCTTCTCGATACTATTTTTGTCACGTTTTTGAACTGGTTTCACAATCGATCGCATTTTCTGTTCCTGCCAACATTGACGTTTTTAACGTGCAGGATATAAATTGTCCCTATATTCGTTTGTCGCTTTGTGTTTGGAATGCACACGAAGCAAAATAGATTTCAAAACTCAAACATACACTACAAGAGATCAAAAATATTATTAATGTGCAAGCTGAAAGACCAGAAAAGCCTCATTAATGATATAGATAAGACGAAAGTATCAGTTCCACTTGATTAGACGGAAACTTCCGTATCACTTATTTTGAATAGATGTTACAGACGCATTTAAGGAGAACAAGGAATCTCTCAGATCGTGCTTGTGTACCTTGATACCGAATAACTAACCTTTGCCTTCCAGTTATGACATGTGTTGTTTGTGACAAGCTCAACTTTTACTAATATGATAAAATGCTAGTTATTTTGCATCTTTCTGAATAATCTAACGTGTCTAACATCGCCGGCCCCGCTTTTGTCAATTGTCGTTTGCCGTAGGTTTTGACACAAGGAAACGATACCATAATGCTTATTGAAATCTGCTGTTCTGTTTTCATAGTAACTCAATAATATTTAGCTAGATTGATATTTACAAGTGACGTCTTTCATATCTCACTCAGGAAGCTAGCGTTTTCCCAAGTCGCTAGATACAATAGAATTTACAGTCTGATTCGCATTGCAACATTGCTTTTTTGCTCAACGTTTCAGCAAACATAATCAAAGCGTTGTTGGAAGTGTAAACAATTTGGCATAATCCAGAAATGGACTTACGTACAACATCGAACCTGTGAGATTGTACCAAATACAATGTTTAGCCATTTGCAACATGTAAACCTCTTCCTGACCAGGGCGCCATGGCAACGTTACCAGTATCCATTTCGATACGCTTTATACTCTTGGTCTGAGTCATCCGCGACAGCTCATATCACTGTTAAGCAAAATAGGTTAGACGTTGTAGTGTTACTACAACTTTCTATTGCACCAATGTCTGGTCGTCTGGTTAAATTTAACCACCATTTAGAGCAAACCTGATATTGAAAAACACATCTTAAGTTTGAACTTACTATCTGCACAATTGCTGTTAACCTGCGGTTGAGAAACCGGCACAGGTATTTTGTAAAAAAAACCTATGAAACGTCATCTTGCAGACTAGGTAATTTTTAGGGTGCAAACAGTCATTCTACGTTTGCTCACTAGGATCTATGGAGGAATGACTCTTGTAAGCGTCCATCTATGGAGGAATGACTCATCTACACGCATCGTTGGTTCCATATGTTCTGTGAAGCCGAGTAGTCTGTTGTTTTCATCTCTGAGAAGAAAGTTGGTCGAATAGCAAGATGACATGCGGATGATTTATGTGTATTGGTCTGCATGTGTATAAAATCAGTGATATTTGCTGTGTGAGAAAATCATTACTGAATATCCTGCCAATGAAGTTTATCTATTGGCTATGCCCAACGGACATAAATTATGTGTTGTCCTTTCTGAAGGCAGGTTGTGTTTAAAGTTATAAAATACGATTTTTTACGTTTTTTTTTTGTTTTCAAAAACTTTTAGGAGAAATATGGAAAATCTCCACCGCGCCCGCGTTGTGTGGAATTACCGTTAGCATGTATTGTAATATTTGTCATTGTACAGTGCATATAACTATTTCTTATCTCTCTCTTTTTTGAAATTCAGCAAGTTTGCATATGTAATTTCCATAATGAATAAGAAAAAGTGGATGCGCAACTAATTTCTAGCTTTGATTCTCAAGTAAGTGTATTTGAGACAAGAAGAAAATGGAATTATTATCAGCACATATTATTACACACAAATTCTCACTATGCACCTATGCATTACCTTTTCCTTCTAGCTAGAGTACAGAACTTACACCTTAGACCTCCAGTAATGCCTTCTTTGCAGCAGATAATTATTCGTCATTTGTTTGTCTGGGCGGTCCTACGGACCTTTGCCCATTAGTCACTGTCTGATGTACGATAGTCGAATCTGTCAGTCCTGGTTGCCCAGAAACCAGGCAAAGTCAAGGAAAAAGAGAAAGGGAAAGAGAAGAAAAAAGGAGAAGAGCAAAGAAAAACAGATATGCATAGTTTAAGAGGAAACACCTAGGCTTTTTGACTTGGTACACGGATTAATTTTGAGGTGAACTAAACAAATTTTTTTTTGATTCGGTTTTGTTGATTCACGCTAACTTTTGATTACAGTGCGAGCCGTGGCCTTGAATGTTTACGAACTTGCTCCACTGTGTAGTCCACTGAGTCACACAACAGAGGGTTGCTGTGCGATTCCGCTTGACTATAACGTCACTGCGCCTGAAGCTTGACATAATCCCTCAAGTAAGGAATGTCAAGGTCTCTGTGGAGTGTCTCATTTGAGACATACCCTGGAGCGTTACTTTGCAGCAGATTTTACATCACATCACAGCCAAACATGGATAACTGAAGCCTCATGACGTTTAGGCAACACGAACAACTACAAAACGAGTTCACAACGTGTCCATCAGCTAGTGCTACGTTAACACCTTGTAGAAAAACCTACATAAGAAGAAGAAACCAATACAATGTCAAAAAAATCGACATAATGTCACTTTTCAAGATACGTAATACCCGCGCGGGCCTAAGATGCCAACGACGTCGCCAATGAAGCACGTTGTAATGCTTGTGAGTGAGTCATGCCCTGCCATGCCAGTGGAAAATTTGTAAAGTGTGTCATCGATGTCATCACGAGATTTAAAAACTGGTAATATTCACCTGTATTTTTCTTACTTTTGGAAAAATCATCTTCGGATGATGGGATGTAACCAAAGGTTACTTACTCATGTTTTGATTTACTAAATTTTGCGGTAGTTAATATAATATGGCGATCGCTCCTGATTCAAGCATAGGAAGCTAGGTACTTTGTGGGTACTCTATCTGAAGGATTTGGGTTGCACCTAAATATATAGCAGTTACTTCACGGGACAACTAGTGGCAACGGACGGCATGATCAGTGTCCTGTAGGTTAGTTTAGGGACGGATGCTGGCAACGTCGCCATAGTGTCAGGAAGTCATATCCTGGACTTGGCTTTATTGCGCTCTCATCCATAACTCAGAATACTCAGTCAAAGTCAAATTCGACAAACATGCTTACACATACTTTAAGGAGTTGCGTATCTCTACAGAAAAACTGTTCCCATAAGCTAAATGTAGCATCAATCATGAATAAGCTTATATCATCTGAAATGCGAATTCAAAAAAAATATCTGTCATGCCAGCATTATCCGCGGATTTTTCGAGCCCATTCACACGTGCGTACGTTTTTCCATAGAGCAGCAGCGGTATTGTGCAGCTGTCAGTATTCCCACACGGCATTTGTGATGCTTTCATGAAAAAATCACGTCGTGCCATGAACCCATCGCGTTTCTGCTTGTGTGTCCCGTTTCAATACAGGTAACGCTTCCCATGGATGACTGGATATGGCCCTGGGGACCTGTTGAAACACGGTACAGATTCTCTATGGAATTTTGAGCGGGAAACACAATTTTCTCTTTAGGATCAGATATATCTATATAATGTCGCATGTAACAACAAAAAATTTCACATAGGTTGACTCGGTACTTAACTGTTATTGCTAATGAGTTACAATGGTTTCCCTATACTGGGAATAACTTGCATATGGTCATTGGTGTGGGGAGTATAGGAAGAACAATTTTCAGTATCAAGTGGTGCCTACTGAAAAAAATGCTTGCATGCAGATTGCTCTACAAGGTATGCCAATAAAAAATCTAATCCTAGTGGAGATCCATAGGATTAATTCTTGGTGACTATGAAGCTGAACAGCCTGGAGAAAGTGAGTGTTTCGGGACTTCTTTGACAGCTATTGACGCTAATCAATTAAGTTTGTAAATGCATTTATTTCGAGCAAAACAAATGTTCCTGGGTTTGTCGTATAAATAAATGTTTCATCCTAAAATGAACTCTATGTTTAGGGATGAAACTGATGGACAGCGGCGTGCTTTCCGCGCCCTTTGCTCCTGATATTTGTCAACAGAATGACTCGGCGAGTGAATTTTTTTGTCAATGAATGCGGACTAGAAAAGCGACAAATATTCTGCTCTTGAATTTATTCAGCAACACCCATTCTACTAAAAATGCAGACGATTACGTGAAAAAATGAATTAAGTAAAATAGAACATATTAAGTATATTAAGGATCATATTATGGAATATCCCTCCTTGAAATTTGCCATTTCTCTTGTCCTTAAATGTACTACTTTGTGATAAAGTTCTTTTGAAAGTATGTCGACAACGGTTCTGAAACATCTCGAAATATATTATAAATGTCTTTCCAGTCTATAAGAATCACGTCTCAACCACAGTACGGAGATACGTAAAAATTTGACTTTTTATTTTGCACCAGCTGTTACCAGCGACACCGTATGCTCGGAATTGTTACTAATAAAACATTGTTGTTGAATAATGCTTGAAAATTCCGATCACGTTTTGAATCTTTGATGGCATTATTAAATTGACCACCAAGCTCTATAAAACCGCGGGTCAGAAAATTATTTATCTATAATAAATAAAGAGTCATGTTGTAAATCGTTTTGCCGTCTGAAATATTCAATTAATGAGCATTGCCTGGTATTCCCTTTTAACCTTATGGTAGTAATAATTGCTCTTCTCCTTCGTCAAAAAACACAAAACGAATGTAGAAATTTTCCTCGAATGTCTTTGACATGAGGAGCAATAAGCAGTATTTTCTGAGCAGGAAAAAGCTCATAAACCATATCGATCACACCTTAGTCGCAGGCAAGAATTTTCGATTTCCGTTCCCTGCTCTCCGTTTTTTTAATATACTGCCGTTATGAGAGCCGTTCGTCTTCTCTGTTTGGAAGACGCGATTTTCGCACTTCAAAGTAAATCAATTTCGGGTTGAGCCTGATCAAAATTCCACGAGTTATCACATATGGCATTATATAGTCGTTTTCAAATTTGCTCGTTTGTAAGTTATTACTAACGGTAAGTAGGACGTTTGCTCTTGGTTAATGTTTTTAATGTCACTCAAATACCAAACAAAGTTATGGAGAAAGGAAGGAGGAGAGTGATCTGGAGTAAAGAGAGTTGGTCGGAGCTGTACCTTGACGAGTGGAATTAGAAAGTTCATTCTGAATTTTTTTATTTTTTTATATCGAAACAGCCGCGCAGGCAGAAGCCTAAATGCCGGAACACCGCGGCTGCTATGATGATCCCAAAGAAATTTTGTTAATACGATTTTTGAACTGCCTAAGGTTAGTAGAACTGGAAAAAGCTTCCTCCCGTAGATTGTTCCACAATCTAGACACCCACGGGACAAAGGAGCGGTCGTATCGGCCAGTTCTGGATGTACGAAGCTTGACACGGTTAGGATGGGACGCCGAAGTCAGGCGGGTCTGTCTGGCAGGCACATCGCGCGGCGGCATCATGGAAGAGAGCTCTGAGGAGCAAAGCCCGTTGGTGTAGCGATAGAAAAGAGCTAGATCGCCGACGACCCTCCGGTGCGTAAGAGTCCCGAGACTGTCTGTTAGAGAAGAGTCATCGATCAGTCGGACCCCCCTCCTCTGGACAGCATCGAGCATGGACAATGTAGTCGGGGCGGCAGCACCCCAAATGTGTGAGCAATACTCAAGGCTAGGCCTTATCTGGGCCTTGTATAGAGTGAGAAGGTCATGCGGAGAAAAGTACTTCTTAGCCCTAAACACATAGCCTAGCTTTTTCCCAGCAGCTGCTGCTATTGAAGAGATGTGTTCGTGCCAGATCAGGTCCTCGGTGATCTAGACTCAGACCAGCCGAAATGAATGGCTCTTTGGTAGAACTCGACCGTCCATCGAAACTGTATGAGCGCTAGGACGCTTTTTGTTCGTCAAAGTACAGTACTGTGTTTTGGAAGCATTGAACTGTACAAGATTGTTGCGTCCCCAAGCAGTGATAGCCTCCAGGTCTCTTGTCAGAGAAGAGGTCGTCGCTAGTCTTCTTTTTCCAGCTCAGCGGCAGAGATCGGCTTGTCACTCTGAATTCCTGCATGTAGAGTGCTGTCATCAGCGAAGCTGTGGATTGGGTTGATCGTGCAGGAAAGGAGGTCGTTGATATGTAAGAGAAACAGTGTTGGAGCCAAGACCGATCCCTGGCGAACACCCGCGTTGACGTTGTGGGATGAAGAGGAGAATCCGTCAATTACGACGGATATCTTGCGGCCAGAGATAAAGTCAGCCACCCATCTGCAAAGCTTTTCTGGGAGGCCGTAGGATGGAAGTTTGCTTAAGAGGACAGCGTGCCACAGCTGATCGAATGCTTTCGTGATGTCAAGAACAACGACATGAGCCTCACCATGAGACTGGATGAGTTTACTCCACAGTTGCGTGACGTAAGCTAGGAGATCCCCTGTGGATCGTTGGTGCCGAAAACCGTACTGCCTGTCGCTAATCAAGCTGTGACGTTCGAGGTAGTCCAGAAGCTCGCGATTTATGCACCTCTGGGAAGGTGCCGGATTCATAAGATATCTGGAAGAGACGCGAAAGAACTGGAGCAAGCTCCGCTGCACATCTCTTCAGTACAATGGCAGGAATCAAGTCCGGACCAGAAGCTTTGTTGATGTCGAACGACAAGAGCACTCGTCTTACGGTCTTATGCCTGAATGTTACCTCCCGCATAGTGTGGGGAACCCTTTGAATTGACGGCACTTGGGCGTTGGTGGGGACGTCCATGGTGGAGTTGGCAGCAAAGATCTTGGCTAGCACTTCCGCCTTGGCCTTTGAGTCGAATACAATAGTTCCATCCTGACACGTAAGTGGTGGAAGGCTACTGTGTGAGAAGTTCTTTTCAATCTGCTTGGCCAGCGACCAGAAAGACCGACTGCCATTGCGCTGCGACATTACCCTGTGCCTAACTTTTATATCATGCTGGTTTTTGGCACTGCGAACCGCCTCGTTATATTTGTTTCTGGACTCGACGTCGGCTTGTCTGTTCTCTATAGTGGGGTTTTGTAAGTAAGTTCTGTGGGCCTTGATCTTCTGCTGGCGAGCAGTGTCACACGATTTGTTGAACCAGCCGTTGGACCCTGGTTTAGGAACTTTCACTGTGTGAGGGATGTATTCCTCCATTCCGACGTGGATAATTTCGGTTATTGAAGAACAGACAGTCGATGCATCCGCGTCAGTGAAACAGACATCTCTCCAAGGAAAGCTAGAGAAGAAGTCTCTGAGCCCCTCCCAGTCGGCATGTCCGTAATGCCAAGTTTTGCGGCCTGTGCGAGTTTCTGCTGCCACAGCGGCTTCTGACCGAAACCTAACCTCCACAACACCGTGATCTGAGTTACCCAGGGGGGACAGGACAGCAGTGCTATAAGGGGCAGGATGCGTGGTCAGAAAGAGATCCAGCAGGCTACTGGCGTGTGACGAGACGCGGGGGAAGAAAGTAGGGCTCGTCACCAGCTGGGTCAGCCCTTGAGTAAGAGCGAACGCTTCGACTGCACGACCTGCTGCATCGGTCTTATTTGAGCCCAACCAAAGCTCATTATGGGCATTGAAATCACCGAGAAGAACTACCTCTGAAGCGGGGTGATTGATTTTCAGGAAGTCGATCTGGAAGGCGAGGTATTCGAGTAGGTCATCCCAGTTATGGTTCGAGGGAGAGCGATAAAGGCAGCAAATAAATTTGGGTGATGTTTTGGAGTTGAGGCGAAGCGGCATAATGTCCTTCCGGTCTGATTCCAAAGAAAGATCCCTTGAGCAGGAAAGACTGCTGCGGACAAAAGCCACAGCTCAACCGTTCTTTCTCAGATTGGAGTGCACCTCGTAGTTTGGGAAGTTGAGATGGTTAATCGGTGCAGTCTCTGAGATTTTTGTCTCCGCCAAGAAAAGCACGGCGGGACGATTGGGTTGCAGGTAGTGATGAACAGCATCAATGTTGCTGTTCATCTGAAGTCGATTGGAGATAACTAATTATTCGAAACGTTGTGATCTCAAAATAGTATAGACAAAGGGAGAAATAAAATTTTTCAATTATTGAATGCTGAGCATAAGCTCAATACAGCCCATGCCTGACTATTTAGCTATTCTGTATGGCATAGTAATTCAATTGTGGACAAATCTCACACGGCTGAAGTTGGTCTGTTGGCAGTGTCGTTTGGACAGAAAGGAACGTCGCCTCATTTAAGCTGAGTTTTGAAGGAATGTACAATGTACAAACGGCAAAATAACTGCCTTGGAGAAATGTTGTTTCTTTGCCCTGAAGTTACGTCACGCAGATACAGAACTGTTATCCAATCTAGCACCTTGCGTAAGCTTCCTCAGAACGTGTAACCCGAACATGATGCTGCATAAATATTTGAAGAATCCAGCGATAACGTTCCGTGTTTTCCATCTGTTTTTCTCGTAGGATAAAGAAGCGCGCTTTCCGCTTTTCTATGCTCTCAGCATACCACATTTCCATGACAAAAACATCACGTGGAATCTCACGAATTTCATCGCAATAATAATTGTACTCTTATCTTTTGTCTCCGAAATTAGGGAAGCGATAATTGACGTCGTTTTTATTCGAAATATGCGATGAACAAAAGTGCTTTGCGGCTTTAGATTTTCAGTAATGAATGGGGAGTTACTAGATGCCTTGATGATGTTGTTTTCAGTCGCTGTAGATTCTCTTCTCATCATAATCACATGACCATTTACAAAGGAAATGGCGTATGACAAATTACTTCTAGTCAAACTGCTGGCTGAACTACTGATGGGTTGTTTTCCATAGCAATCAGATAAATGGTCTCCATTTCCGTATCATCCTAACATTTAAAGCTTTCGAATTACAGCTTAGTAAACCCGAAAAAGATATGAGCTTACGACAGAAACGAACATGTTTTCTTTGGTCATTGATTAGAAACTTAGTAGGTCTTTGGATGCCGTACTGTGGAGGTGTTCTTTGCAAAACCACGAGTCGATCTATCATATTTGTAGATCATGTGTCTCGACAATACAGGAACGCAACATACTACAACTTCCAATCCCAATCTGACAAGCAACCCTTTTACACTTCCATCTGCCTTAAGGACATTAATGCAGCTAAACACAGGCTAACATCCAGTAAATGGATCAAAGCAGACTTCTCTCATCAACGTCTAAAGACGATGAAGCGCTGACGCTTTTCGTGAAATAATTTTTTTGAATTTCCTACACTGGCAACTGGAAAGCAGTTGTTATTAGTGCCGGAAGCTCATGAACAATTTTGAGAGAGAATAACATCAGAGCTCCTACAAATTTGACCGTCAACCATTTTTCATTATTATTTGGACAGATTGCACAACCTATAGGTTGGATATCATTAAAGCTCAAACTTTCTGGCGACAGAGATTTTCGATCAAAATGTTGTGGAAGAATGTGTGCGAAATTCATTTCCCATCAGAATTATGGTTTGGTACTATCAAAGAATGTGTCTGAAAGTCAGCACAGTCAGTAGATCGGTGAAATCGGCATCATAGCTGTTAAGTTTCTATTAAATGGCCAAAGAACTTATAAAAAAACATTGAACATCCTGTAACTCGGGAAACATTTGATATCAGGACTGTAATAGTGCAATGGATACTTTTGATCAGGTTGACATGGAGAACAACACTAAAATTTCAACCTATTTGACCGAGAGTAATTTGCTAAAACAAAAGGGCCGTCTCCGTTTTATACAGCTTTGAAAACTACCAAAACTCCTAAACTTTCGAAACCAATAAAAAAAACTTGGGAACGATTATAATGCTTACGATCATTAAAATTAAAAGTAGAGTTACTCCAATAGCGTAAATTAGTATGATAGTTCTGCCCCTCAAGGTATACGTAAGGTTCCAGGATCGCCGAGCCCAAACCCAAAGTTACTTCTCTTCACTAAGTCACTTAAGGGTCACTCCAGATTGAAATTCTCCAAGACCATTAAATTTTTGGGATCATTTAGTTCGTCTCCAAGGTCACTTTGTTCATATGCATACATTTGAACGTAAATCGAGTAGAACTACCTGTCATCTACGTTTTCGAAGCACTTGAGTTCGAGTCAGAGTCAGAGACCTGTCAAAGAGGTCAGGGACCCCCTTATAACAGTTTTGCAGTGGCCCTAAACGGATCAACTATCCATTGTCACATTCCTAACCTAAACTCTGGACTGGTCTGGGGACATTTGCGCGTGTTGGTAATTTGTAAGTTACCAAATATTCCACCACAATTGCAGCCAATGTTGCGAGAAAAATCAGACTGGTTGGTTTTCATGCAGGACGTTACAACCGTTCATTCTATGGTTGCCCAGAAAGGATGGTACGTTTTGAATGTACCACGACATCTATGCTCACACAGAAAGGAGGCCATAGTTAGCTTCCAGTAGCTCAGTTGCAGGCATAAGAGTCAAAGACGTGCTTGGCAAAAGTTGACAATGGCGTGGCGCAAGGAAAGAAGAACATAATAATACATTGCAGATTTTACAAATTTGATTAATCAACAAGATTTCTATCACAATATGGAAAAAATCTAACAATTACATATATTAAATTTTATGCAATAAAATTGCAACTTATTTTTGCAACTTTCTTGCTTGACGGGAGGCTGAGGTTGGATTAACCTAGGCTCACATATCTCGAAAATTCAGGTCCAACCGCAGATGTGGGCCAAAGGCAAGGAGGAGGTCAAGACCATGTCAAGGGTCCGAAATAATGCCATAAGGCCCAAAAGCTAAGATTAACAGGTCCAAACCCAACGCCAGGGTCCGAAATAACGTCATATGATCCAAAAGAACTCCGAAAAGAAGAAGGTGACGTCGGTCTGAAAAAAGATTGGAAGAGAGCTAGAAACACGTTTTATGACAGGGCTGTTAAAAAAAAACCTATCACTTTTCAAGTTACAATAGTATGTGCACAAAATAATCAAATCAAAGAGACTTGGAAATGCCTTTGACAAAATAAAATTTACGGGCCAGCAAAAACCATGATATACAATAATGGATATTAAAAATCTCAAAAAATAGCTTGCGGAATTTTATCAGAACCCACACCACTGTTGCAAACGAAATATGAAAAATATATGCATATAGAGAAATCATAATGTAAATTCATTTATACCATAATTTGTCCAAAATCATGGAGGATGATTAAAATATTTGCAGATATTTCATATGATAGGTATCTGAAATACTTGCAAAATAAGCCAGAATAATTATATATTATATTAAATCAAAATCACTATTTTTTTTAATTTGACACATATTTTTATATCTAATTCATTGTGCTCTTTTCTAATTCACGTTGTTGGAATAAAGTATGTGTTACCTGTATAGTGACCCTCATGTAAAAGAAAAAAAGACAAAATTTCTAACCCAAAATATTTGCAGATGAAAAGTATCAAGGTCAGAATGGGGATGAGTAAGGGTATGCATAGGGATAGGTGGGATTTTCTTTTTTCAGGCTTTTTTGTTAGTGCACATTCGTCTAATCAATATTTCTCTTGCATCTTGCTGACTATAAAACAGGTAGGTATTATAGACCTACTAACCGGGACCTTTGATTGCAAACATAAATTTACCAAATGCTTTGTCAACATATATATATATCTATATATATATACATATATATATATATATATATATATATATATATATATATATATAACAGGTACGCACCCGACAGTTTATCTTCATTAGAGTTTTGGGACATTTCAAGGTCATATCAGATTACCCTTTCACTAATTTACTTCAACATAAAGTTCTTGAAAGGGCCACTTTCAGAATTATAATGACGAACTAACGACGAACTTATTCCCCAACTGTATGAGATACGCAGCTTGAGTCTGATCTCTCTTAAACCATATGCAGCACTCCTTTAATAGCCTGAAAGTCGCATTTAGCGCGATGCAAATGCAAAGCAAATTCCCGCAGCAGCAAATAAACAGGAGCGAGGCAGTAGAGAACCTGACGGGAATAAGGGAAACCTTCAGGCGGTGCTGTTCCATGCTCCAGAACACAAAACGTGTCGTGCTAATCCCCAAACGAGATCCATTTATGCAGGTTTCGATTTCGGAGAAGGGTTCGCAGGCACACACGTCTACAGGAAGATAAACACTGCGAGTCGATAGCTGTCCAGAACATAGCGGGGAGATTTGGGGATAAAGAGTCCTGTAGTTGTAATTTGTAAAAGAGAACTGTAGGAGCAGCAACCATTATTCAAGCAACCGGCTGCTGATCCCTGGCATTGTGCCAGATAAGTACAATCCCTCAAAGCAATGGAAAACACTTTTGTTTAAAGCAGTTATTCTCTAAAGTTCAATAGCAATCGGGGTTTTTGATATTGAAATTCTATGAAATGTTTGCATTTAGTTATTTCAGAGCATATGTATGCTGGGTGTAAAAAATTCTTGAATTCTGATAAACATGCGTACGTGTTTACCTTTTTTTGTCACTCAGTATATTTTACTTAAAGAATTTGTGATCTGTTTCTCACTTGCGTGATATAAGTTATGGAATCCTGTTGGTAGCATAACTATGTGGTACAAGCCCATTATTCCAACAAATTGAATTGTATGGCAAGCAAGCCCATTAAGAAATATTTGCTTTTTACTTCTTTTTTTTTCGATACAGCTCTGTTATCTTTCCTATAAAGATTAGAATTATATCGAGGCACAGACAGATTTTGTTCAATACTTGTAACCATTCTTCGTTCCTGCAATAAAGTCTGTTATTTTTTTACCATACGACGTGTGCATTCTTTATCTTATATTGTTCCTTTTTTTTTACTTCTTTTTTCATTTATGCAGCGGCTTTTTAAATGTCTTTAACTCTTGCTAATTTGATTTATCTTCATCTTGGAATTGTCCTGTAAATGAATTCCTCAACTGTTGGGCAATAAAAGAGTTTCGCATTTTTAGAATTTCTGTCCATTCTAGTCTATTCAACTTAGTACTTTTATGTGACCGCATGCTAGCAACACTTTTTGCTCCATATCTACAGGGTGTCCGGTAAATGGTACGACAAAAAATAGAAACGATAGGCGAAGGGCAGATCTACAAAATACCAAAAAATGACCCTAGTAAAAGTTTTACTGTTTTTAATATATTAATTTTTTTGTCTCTCTTCTGTTGCTGTCCCTAGAAATAACTGTTTCTTGTTTTTTGCAAAATATTCTCAGATAGTTGGTCTGCCACTTGAATTATCATTTTCGATAAATACAGGTAGGTAAACTTGACAAACTAATTTCATCTTCGTCATTTTTTTAGAAAACTATTTTACTTAACTTTGGTATTCAGCAATGAAACAAAAATGTACTAGACTGCTACTGCAAAGTACTGCGATAAATCGCCTCCTTAATCAGCATCAAAAGATGGATCAAACGAGGAAATTTTTCAAAAAAGACAAAAAATTAATATCTCAATAACAGTGAAACTTTTGCTAGGATCATTTCTTTGGTACCTTGTAGATCTACCTTTCGTCTATCTTGCCCATTTTTTTGTCGTACTATTTACAGGAAACCCTGTATAATAAAACACATCAAGACACAAACATATATATACTAAGTGACATATAAATCCGAACACCCAGTTTAAATAGTTTTATTTTAATAAAAGTTGGTGAGTGTATTTATCTTACTGTAAATAACAAGTGAAAAAATTTTCAGCCTTATCAGTTGGACCTTCCGGTTTTTATACTGCTTTTTTTTTAATTCACTAACGCTCTAAAAATGAATATTTCAGCCGCAGTAAAGAATCAACGTTGGCGGATTTTGGTTCTTGACATCCTTTACGATCGGTTACGATGCCTAGAGTACGGAGACCTGTACGATTTCGTCAACTTAGTGAGTTTGATAGGAGCCGTATAGTGGGACTTCGGGAAGCTGGACTTTCTTTTCGGGCAATTGCAGTTAGAGTGAAAAGAAGTGTAGACACTGTGGTTAGGTGTTGTCAGGCATGGCTTCGAGAAGGCCGTACGCAAAGAGAAAGGGGCACTGGATGCCGCCGTAGAACAACAGACCGTGAAGATCACCGCCTAAGATTATTGGCCTTAAGGGACCGTTTCTCCACTACCAGGTCCATTGCAAATGAATGGTTTGCAGAACACGGAAGACCTATTGGCATGCGAAGTGTTTACCGACGAATGAGAAGTTTTGACTTGTTTTCATACCGGCCACACTGGGTCCTCCCTTTAACTCGAGAACACCGACGTAATCGCCTTGAGTGGTGCAGACAACGGTCACTCTGGGATCAGGAATGGAACAGTATTGTCTTTAGTGACGAGTCTCGATTTTGTTTAGGCATGCACAATGGTCGTGCCAGGGTTAGAAGGCGACGTGGTGAAAGGAGGAATCCACAGTTTTTTGTTGAAAGACATGTTCATCACACTGTTGGAGTTATGGTTTGGGGTGCTATAGCTTATGGTTCCAGGTCACCTTTAATCTTCATCAGAGGTAACATGAACGCGCAGCGTTATATCCACGAAGTTCTAGAACCCCATCTTTTACCCTATCTTGCCACCCTGGCAGATCCAACTTTCCAACAAGATAATGCCCGACCACATGTTGCAAGAGTCACAATAGACTTCTTTCAACATAATGATGTCACATTGTTACCATGGCCACCAAGATCTCCCGACTTATCCCCAATTGAACACGTATGGGATATGATGGGTAGGAGATTGCTCAATTTGCAACGTCCTCCTCAGACTCTAGAAGCACTTCGAGAGGAGTTGGTGGTTGCCTGGAATGAGATACCACAGGAGGACATTGACCACCTGATCAGAAGCATGCCTAGGCGCGTTGGAGAATGCGTAGCACATCAGGGTGCATCCACACATTATTAAAGGTCAAAGGGCTTTAAAGCAGTGCAATCATAAAGGGCTTTAAAGCAGTGCAATCATTTTGAAATTTTTATCATTTACTTATTATGCTTCATTAAGTACTTATACAAAATTTTATTAAAATAAAACCATTTAAACTGGGTGTTCGGATTTATATGTCACTGTAAGTATAAAAATGAAGTTGTTGCTCTATTGGGCTCACAATAAAAATAAAAGTTGATACAAATCAGCACGCAATTATAATGCGACTTTTGTTCTAAATGTGAGCGCAGTGGAACAACCATTTTATTACGTCCTAGTCCACTGGCGAGGAAGCAGTGTACTCGCGAAGGCTTTCGAGGATGAGATATGCTTTTTGAATATTATATGCCATGTACATCACGAAAAACGATGTCACTAATTTCTGTCGGTTTGTCTGTCTGTCTATCGCCTATCGGCTAGTTTTTGACCGGTCTATAACTTTTGAAAATTGGTACAGAGTAGTCGGACTGAAGGTCAAGAAACTAAAAAATGAAAATAGCTCTTTTTGGGGTTTGAAATGCTTCTGATCTTTTTCGTAAAAATGTTTGCAGTGGTTAAAAATTAGAGGTTGGGTATTGCAGGAGGTGGGGGAGGGTATATATCAATTTGTTGAAGTTAGTATATTAACACAATGTTACCACCACGCCAAGGACGCAAATCCAAACCGTTGCAGAGGCTCCTAAAAAAGATTTAGAGGCGCTGGAAGTTGGGAGTAAAGGAAAGTATATTAAAAATTTTGGCGGTAGTACATTCACGCGCAACCCCCGTAATTTTACGTATCTATTAGGCAGTTTTCATACGTCATAGATTTTCCCGTGTATTTGCCCTTAAAACTTAGAATGATGCAGAAATATCTACGTCACGCGTCCCTCTTTAGGTTGACCGGCATTGTAGTGTCCCTCGTGAGTGTCGCTTCGTCACTGCCACGCTGCCAAGTCCAACGAGTGGATTCATCGATCGGTGAGGTCTAGATAATAATAATAATAATATATTCATTGCCCAACATATACATCCATTTAAAGGACAATGTAATTGAATGCAATTTGACGTTACATTATCTTTAACTACAATCATAGGTCGCCCAGTTTCTGAAAAAAAAAATGGAAGAAAAAAATGAATGGCTACACCTACTCACCTACATGTCTTAAATGTTATAAATTCAATATTAGTAGTCGTTGAATACAGCTAATATATCTTTGACTTTATCATGATGATTGTCACAATTATCAGCTATGGTGTTAAAGCTGGAGCACATAAAGTACACGGGTCACTTACTCATAACATTAGGATTTGGTGTTTTTAAGTAAAAAGCCAGAAATCTTCAGGAAATGCGGGACGGTACATGAAAATCAATTTTAGCTAATAAAGCTGAAGGATCAACATCACTGTGTACGAGTTTGTAAAGGAATTTTAAACTATTACAAACTCTTCTCAGCTCAAGAAGATGCATTTCAAATCTGAGCAACATCGCTGATTGGGGAGTCCCACGATTGGGATAAAAACCATCTAATTTGAAAGTCAAGTATTTAAGAAATCTCCTCTGTACACTTTCAATTTCTTTAGTATAGATTTGGTAATATGGATGCCATACACTAGATGCATATTCCAGCTTAGAACGCACCAAGGTGCAGTATAAAGCCTTCAGTGCCGTTTCACTACCAAACGATTTACAGTTTCTTATAAAAAAAACGGGACTTTTTATAGCGGATGATACTATTGTACTAATATGACCTGTAAATTCTAATTCAACATCAAATAACACACCTAGATCTCTTACTTCTGAACAACCTATCAAACTGACACCTTCCAGTGTGTAATAAAAAATTATTGGATTCGTTTTCTTGGTAAAACAACAGGTTTTGCGTTTGCTAACATTCAAAAATAATTTATTAGTTCATCACCATTCAAATATATGATTCAGGTCAGCTTGCAAGATTAGACAGTTATCAATGCCGTTAATCTGAGCATATATCTTTAAATCATCGGTAAACAACAGACAAGGACAGGTTAAGCAGTTAGGGAGATCATTGATAAAATAAAGAAAGAGAAGAGGGCCTAAATTTGATCCCCGCGGTACACCGGATGAGGCCGAGTAAGGTGAAGATTTGAAACAATTGTAAGAAACGTACTGATTTCTATCATGAAAGTAAGAAGAAGTGAAATCTACTAAATGATTGCTAAAGCTAAGATGCTGAAGTTTACCTATTATTCTTTGGTGACTAATCTTATCGAAGGCCTTTGAGAAATCCATATAGACCACATCCATCTGACCCCTATTATCTAAGACCTCTGCAATTTCCTGGGTGATTTCAGTTAAGTTAGAAATAGTAGAGCGATTGCGCATATACCCATGTTGCGTCTCAGATATCAGATGCGAGGTCAAAGGATAGATGTAGTTGTATACAGATATCTCAAATGCCTTACCAAAATTATCCAATTAGATATAGCTCGGTAATTTTTGATTTTACTAGGATCCCCAGCTTTAAAAATAGGGCACACTCTAGCCAGTTTCCATTTTGTAGGAAAAGTTGCTGTACTGATGGAATAATTAAAAATTCTATTTAAAGGCGTGACAAATATATGCGCCGCATCACGGACTACAAAGCTCGGTACCATGTCTTCTCCTGTTGTTAGCTTGTTTGGTAATTTACACAGTGCCTTTAGAATATCCTCATCTGTGAAGTTATTCAGATGAAAACAGTCATGCTGAGTATTAGCAACGGGATGTTGGTATACATTATTATCTATAAGATAAACACTTTGGAAATACTCTGCGAATGAACTAATAGTCCGATTAGGATTATCTCAGACTTCATTTCATTAGCAAGGATCACCCTACCTGGTATTCTAGATGAGCGTTTCTTAGACTGGATGACAGACCCAAAATGATTCGGATTTGTAACCAAATCATTTTCAACTTTTTGCAGATATAGATTGTAACAGTCTTTTATCTGTTGTTTAAAAAGTGCACGGACTCTAGAAAATTTTCCAAAGATTTCTGACTTTTGTAACGTTTATATTGTTGATGCAGTCTACGTTTCAGTTTTAAATTTCGAATAATATCCGAGCTATACCAACCTGGATAACGAGGCTTATGCTTAATATATTTCGGAACGTACATATAAAAAACGAAGTATAATTTTTCATAGAACAAGTCACACATGCGATTGACATCCTCCACGTTGTCCAAAAAAGACCTTTCCTGAAGTTGTACGTTGGATTTGCTATATTCGTATCAAAATTAATAGTGGCATTGAATTTAGTTTCCACAAACTACAAATAGAGAACTATGATGCAAATCTTCCTTGACTAACGGCGACGTTGTCAGGGAGATGGTACTACCAGAGTCAACCTACTTGATGCCATTTTTTTATGTGTTATAGCTATATATTTTGTGTCTCCGTATGTTGTTATTGTTATTACAGATTTGAAGATGAAAATGCTGCGATCACGTACTGATGTACTGCGATACATATGTTCTAAAATATCCAGATGCAAGAATTCCAGTGATGTCATCAACTTTTAATCATTTTCAGGGCTCATAGACCCCGATCCTTCCGGAAATTTAAATGACTTCAAAATTTTCATAATCCAGTATTCAGATGAATTGAATATTGTCTATTGATCAGAACAACCCTCGCGTCCTATACTTGGCTGGTGAGCCTAGCGAGGAAAATGTTCACAGTCGATCGGTACAGGCGAATTGGCAATATTTTAATATCTCCGGCCAATATGCGGCAAATTCATCGACATATACCGCTGTACAGGCACAGAGGATCTGATGGACCGTTTTTTCCAATTTGCATTTTGCAATCCCATCGATTCCAGGATTGGAAACTACCTTACCGACCGAACCGATGGAAATGCCACACAGTGGTTTTCTATGTGGTGACGAAATTCCAATTTACGTCTGCAAGTTCTGTCTGGTGAGCGTCAGGATTTTTTGCTGCCATCAATCTGTTTCGGACAGCTGGCATAGAAATTATTGGATCAGCAGTTGAAGAGAGAATAGACAGAGTCTGGCAGTTCTTCGTGTATAGAACCAGTATTAGAACCTACCAAGTGGTAAGAGAAACATTGATAAGATTGGAACCAATACCAAATAGAGAAAATGCCATATACAGGGTGTCCCAAAAAAGTGTGCAATATTCTACCAGCGGTTTCTAGAGATTAAAATAGGAAGAAAAGTTTATATAAACATAGGTCGACAAATGTCCCCTAAGGGCGCTACGATCTTTTAAAAGGGCTCCCCTGAAGATGGTTTTTACTTAATATTTCCGAAAGGTGTTGAGATAAAGACATATGATTTGGTATCCTAGCCTAGTTTTTTATGCTGGATTTAAAAATATTAACAATTTTAGACAGTTTTGTTTGGAAGCGTATGTAACAGGGACGGACTCAGGTTATTGTAGCCCCAAAACTTTTGTGTCATTCTATTTTTGAAATTCAATTATAGAATTTGAAAATCTAGGGTTTTCTACATAAAAATGGTACTCTCATTGAATATCGATAAATTGTGCCATTTTTGAATAAAATCAAACTAAAGAATTTGTCACATGATAGGAAATGTACTGCGAATTTAAAGGAATTGTTGATTATACATAGTTAGCATGACTCAAACAAAAGTTGTTTTGATTTGTTATGACTTATTTTGACGTTAAGCTGGCATTGTTAGCAGTGTAAAATTACCAGATTAAGATCAAAATTTTTATTAAATCGATTTAAGACAGAGAACTGACTGATATGCATTTTGTGTACGGGTTTTGCAATGGTAGTTCATTGGCAGCCGTAACAGAATATCAAAGAAGATTTCCCAATCGCATAGTACCTGGACGTCAAATGTTTACTGATATTCACCGGAATTTGTCAAACCATGGAAGTTTTCAGCTCATGCAAGGCTCAGGAAGGCCACTGGGAGCTCATCGTATGGATATTGCTTTAAATATGTTTGAAAACAATCCGCAAATAAGCATACATAATGTTTCAGAAATTATGGATATACCTCGATCAATAGTAAGAAAAATTTATGAATACCTATTTGATAGTTATCCTAAAAATAATAATTTTAGATAGGAAGAATGACAAGAATGCAAGGATTACATCCTTATCATTTTAAACGGGTGCAGCATGTAACGGAGGCAGATTTTTTACCACGAATGGACTTTTGCCAGTGGATATTAGCAAATGAAAACACTATTCCTAGAATATTATGGTCGGATGAGTCAATATGGTGCTTTTAATTTCCATAACATGCATCACTGGTCAGATGAAAATCCAAAAGTGGTTCGCCGTACAAATTTCCAACATAGATTTTCATTGAACTTGTGGGCAGGAGTAATTGGGGATCAAGTAATTGGGCCCATTGTACTTCCCAATCGCCTTAATTTAGAGGTGTATCTGAACTTTCTTCAGAATGAGCTCATGGATATAATACCATTGGGTGTGCGCCAGCAGTTTCAAGAAAATATGGTTTTTCAACATGATGGCGCCCCTGCATATTTTGAACGCAATGTTCGAAATTGGTTGAATATCAATTTTCCAGACAGGTGGTTAGGCCGAGGAGGTCCTATAGCGTGGCCGCCACGTTCACCTGACCTAAATCCATTGGATTTCTATTTTTGGGGGTCATTAAAAGACCTAGTTTACTCGACTGAAGTAAATACCCAACAAGATTTACTTCAAAGAATCCATCAGGCTGCAAATGAAATAAGAAGAAAAAGGTTTTCCACTTTTCGGGCTACGCAATCATTAGTTCGTCGAGCGAGACTCTGTATCCAACAAAATGGGAACAAATTTCGATTTCGTTTGTAGAAAAAAATTATTTCTTTGTTTTTGCCTAAATGTTACCTATGTTGCAATAGAAATATGTATTTATGTAATATTTACCAATTATTATATTAGTTTTTTCATTGCCATGGCTAATTATTCAACAATTCATTTAAATCGCAGTACATTTCCTATCATGTGACAAATTTTTTAGTTTGATTTTATTCAAAAATGGCCCATTTATCGATATTCAATAAGAGTGAGTACCTTTTTTATGTAGAAAACCCCAATTTTTCAAATTCTAAAATTGAATTTCAAAAAGAGAATCACACAAAAATTTTGGGGCTAAAATAACCTGAGTCCGTTCCTGTTACATACGCTTCCAATCAAAACTGTCTAAAGTTGTTAATATTTTTAAATCCAGCATAAAAAACTAGGCTGGAATACTAAATTTTATGTCTTTATCTCAACACTTTTCGGAAATATTAAGGAAAAGACCATCTTCAGGGGAGCCCCTTTAAAAGACCATAGCGCCCTTAGAGGACGTTTGTCGACCTATGTTTATATAAACTTTTCTTCCTATTTTAAGCTCTAGAAACCGCTGGTAGAATATTGCACACTTTTTTCGCGACACCCTGTATAGGTAACATAAAGAGTTCTCGGTCTGCTACAGAAATGGCGTTTCAATCAGCAAAAATGTGTGCTTCCTGTATACATGCAGATGTCATTTTTTCATACGACAAGCTTCAATCTGTTATCTCAAGCTGTTTATCTACAAGTTGAAGTGAACGTCTGGCCTAGTTTTTATTGAGAAGGATAAACTTCTTCGGGTTGGACGGCTGAAGGCCTAATGGAAAGGACGGCCAGAAACCTCAACTACATCTGGAAGCATCGAACAAGTCCACTATATCATGTTGGACAAATGTGAGTGCTGAGACCGTGGACATATCTGTAGAAATGGTTCGAAATATCTTGCACAAAGGCTGAGGATGAGAATAATCTGCGAAGGTGGATGTCCAATTTCTTGAATGCAGATCAGATTTTATGCGGTAATTCGTTACCAGGGATCAAAGATGCTGTAGGAAAGGTTATGGCTTTTGTAACCCAAAGGGATTCTTCAAGTGGTTATCAAAGGGTAGAAAGAATACTTACAAGCGATTATTATTTTAACCTCTTTGATCAACTGGATGCGAAAGCTAGTGGCTTGAGGAACGAGAAGATCATTTTTCATTAGCTGTGTTAATAATGGAAGAACTGTAGAATTTGGGATATGATTTTTCGATTAAACTGATCATTCTGTTGCCTTGGCACTCTCAGACTTCCATTTGTTCCCAGATTTGAAAAAAAATCGTTTTAGAAAGCGCTTTGGCTCCCATGTACAAGTTGAGAGGGCCGAGATAAATATTTTCCAGACGCCCGCTTCCGGAGGAGTCCTAATGTTGGAGAAACATTGGACCAGGTATGTTGGAGTCGAAGGGGATTGTTGAAAAAAAATAAAATAATTTTTAATCTGAGAATCACAGTACGTAAACGTATCACCCTACCCACGTATTTCTATTTTTGCTTTAATTTATTTCAATTATATAGTATATGGAGAAACAATTTATAACAAGAAAATGTTGTTTAACAATTCAAATTTCGCCCGAAAACGATCGTCCAGTTATGAAAACGTCACTACTGCCACCTGTCACCATCACTGACTGTGCATACCAGAATTCGTGAAGCAAACCGCTTTACAGATTCGTATATTGAAAATAAGAGATGCAGTGTCGAAATAAGGCTTTTTAATTGTGTCAATATGATGCAAATGTGTCAGTCTTTCCTCCGCCCTCTTTGTATAGCTAAAACAGGTTCTAATGGCGCCCCTCTAGATACTATCTCGGCGACTGTAGACTGATGCTGATTCGTGGATTAAGTATAGTATAGTATGTCCAGTTTCTAGTAACTTCTAACCTCGCGCGTACTTTTCATGAATGACATTCTGCGTCTTGTCAACAACAAGCAACAGCTTTGTCGATCCATGAAAATAATAATAATATCAATCAATGTGACGAACATATAAGCCACATTATTTCCAGCTGCTCAACACTGGCACCAGCAGAATACACCGAAAGGCATAACAACGTGGCTAAATACATACACTGGACTATCCTTAAGTCAAGTACCAGTTAGCAACAGCTGGTATGACCATTCTCTGAAGCAGCAGTAGAGACAGACGAAGCATCAATTATGTACGACAAAGGAGTCATCACCGAGCGTACAAGCTCCGCCAATCGACCTGATATTATTTACCGTAATAGAACACAAAACACATGCCTGCTAATAGAGGTATCTGTACCAGACGACAACAACGTCAACATCAAAGAAGCCGAAAAGTCCAGGAAATATAAAGTCCTCGAAATCGAAATATCGCGCATGTGGAAGACAAAGACAAGAACGGTGCCCGTCGTCATCGGGGCTTTGGGGATTTCCACTATGTCATTCAAGAACAACATAAAAGAACTCCCCGGAGATCTTTTTGTAACACAAATTCAAAAGATAGCACTGCTAGGAACAGTCCACAACTTGCGGAAAACCCTTTCCGACTAAATACCTTAGAACTCAGGCAGAGTTCCGATCAAGCTCATTCCTTCCTCTAGGAAGTGCAATACAGTAGATAATAATAATAATTTATTGGTGCTATTACACAGAAATCTGATTGCACAAGTCAGCTAAAGTAAAAACATAGGAGAGTTAGTAAAAACAATAAACAATATGTATATGAGACAAATATAAAACACAAAGTGGCAATAAAAGCTAAATAAAGAGTTAATAAAATTTAGATTCATAATACTCGTAGATAGGGTTGGTTAAAAAATTGTAAGAGAGACTAATTATAATGTAGATTATGCCAGGCTGAAGAAATTGAAGTTAAGGAAGTCTTCTACGTCAAAAAAAGCTTCAGATAGTAGGAAGCATCAAATAGTTTTGTCAAGTTGCTCAACCTCTAGATATTTCATTTAATTCGGCATGTTATAGAATTTTAACCTGTAGCAGCTAACAAACATTAAACATGTCTAGTCTTGGAAAGGCGATGACAATTTGGACACAAATGTTCTTTGTTTCTGGTGCTGTAATTATGAGTATCTTGATGAGTTGCTTAAATGAGAGATTGAGTTTTAACGTGCATGTGGCAGGCATCGATGTATACAGAAGGCAATGTCATGATATTCAATTTATGAATTCATTTCTGTAAGGATCCAGAAGTTTGATATGTATCAAACACATATTCTCTTTAGGCCAAAAACTCTAGGCATATGTGCTGACGCATGGTAACTGGTGAGCAGTGTTTTCTGAGGCACAAAATTTCTCAGTTTCCTTATCAGATAGATAGTTTTGTCAAAGATTGTGTAGCATCATTTACATGCTCGTCCCAGGTCAACGAAGAATCAAAGTACACCCCATGAAACTTTACTGTTGTTGTGTTTTTATCATTTGTGTGTCTTTATTTAATGTCAGGTCGTTAATAGCAAACCAGTTTTGAATCTCCACTTGCATCCTGATGATTTGTCGTCTAGGTTTCTCAAGGTGCTGTGAGTTGGAAAGGAGAGTAGTTTCATCGGCATACAGGAATAGTTTGCTACTAGTACGGTTACTGAGACAATTTTGTATGTCATTGATGTGTAGCAAGAGTGACAATGGTCCAAGTACAGATTCTTGACGACCCCATGCAAAATTGTGGTGCTAGTCGATCTGCAATGAAACTATATATGATTTTTTCACGTATTCTGTATATTTTTTTAGACTATATTACATTGCCCATTTTTTATCTCTTATATTCGGGAGATCTACATTTACCTTCTCATCTTTCACTTTAAAATATAACAGTTATCTGTGCGCTAAAAAAATAAATGCGGGATTCGTACCGTGAAGTTGACTGCAACAATAAATAATAATAATCTGGATACCGACGTCTGCACAAAATACACAAATGCAAATACTTTAATGTATTCGCATTCACAGAAACCCTTTGATTAATTTGTATAATTTGTAGCAGGTCTCTCGCTGTTTTGTAGTCGCAGGAAATTCAAATGTTTTTCGAGAGCTTACGGGTAAATAATGTTTCTCTTGTAATGGATGTACACCCGTTTACAATTCATAAGTTTTCAGGTTTTACGGCATGAATGTATCTCCATAATATAATAAATAACAACCTTTAAGCTACGTACCATAATGCCCCGCAACAACCCTTTGTTGTAAACTGCTGAGTCGCAGAGCACAAGCCGTCAGCTCGCTTTATCAACCAAAATTGAATCGTGCGATTATAGGTTCAGTTGAATTTTTTCACACTCAAACAAAATCGGAACTCAATGTTTTTCCAACTAAACGATTTTGCCAGAAACGGCACTTATGGAAACCTTCTCCTGGCCAGGGCGAAGGACAGTTCAAGGTCAGTTTTAGGTGAAATTCCGAAATTCGTATAGTAAAGTATATCTAACGCCCTACTGTCATTCTCATACGTTTTTGGGGGTGCTGAGTCCAAATCTGAGGTTCAGCTCATCCATGTAAGGTCATTTGAAGGTGGCTTTGAGGTTATTCAAGGTCATATTGAGAAAATTCTGTAAAATCAAGTCTACTAGATCTTCTAGAAGATTTTTGGGATCGTTGAGTCCAACTCTGAGGTCAACTGCTCCGTGTAAAGTCATGTGAAAGTTTTGAGGACATCTCAAGGTCAGATTAATAAAATGTTTCGAGATCTAGACTACTAAATTTTTTGGAAGGTTTTTGGGGCCACTGGGTCCGACTCTGAGGTTGGTTTGTCGCACGAGGTGACTTGAAGGTCGTTTTGGAGCCATATCACGATGCTTTGCGAGTTCGCCCAATGATTTCTAACACCTCCCTCTCCTATTTTTTCAGTATATTTTTCACTCAAAAACTTGATGTGGTACAATGGGGACGGATAAGGATAGAGGATCCAAAGTATTGAGATGAGAGGTCTATGTTGGTTTGGACAATCTTTCTGACAGAGTTCAATAGTATAGGTTCTTCACGGATATTACCTAAATTAATGTTAAAAGTTCGTTCTTAACCCAGAAGGTGATATATACGTTACTTGTCTTTATCTTCAGATTTTGCGATACGGTGCTCAAGATGCTCAATGATGCGCCATACTCATAAAGCTGACATTTCGAAACCACAAACACAAACAAACAAAAAATATACGACTTATACAGAAGATATATCGGGAAAAGTCATTTTCTGTGACCATTTATTATTCGCAACCACCTAAAGTCACCTCTATTACAGTTAAGTGTCAGATACCTGTTTGCTACTTCCTAGACGTTCAACATACTAGATGAATTTTTCGAAATTCCACCCGAAACTGACCTTTGATTTGACCTGTTATTTTATATACATGGCAAAAGTTGGATTTTTTTGGACAAAATTGTATTGGATCGACATCCAGCCTTTTCGAACCCCAGCTAACAATACTAATGACGCTCTATCAACTATTTCATCTACTTGGACCATGAGGAACTCATATTTTTGGCCAGAGAGGCCAATATACGAGGTATACTGTGTAGTCTAGAGAATACTTAGATTTGCCATCTACTTATAGGTACAGTCCGAGATCACATTAGGATTCTCACCTTTATTGAACATTCATAATTTTCTATTTAGTCAGTATTCATGGAATAATTTCAATATCGAGCTGGTAGCTGTAATTTATAATTATTGTTAATATGAAATATCAAACATGAGTATATACGCAGTATGCATGTAATTATTGTTTTCCATTCTATGGAACAATGCGGAATATATAAAAATGTTGTGGAAACCTGTTAAGTGGATCTGCATGAAGCTGATCTGCTTTTGTTTCGCTTTGAGCAAATGTTTCCATTGTTTTCCATTATTTTATCGGATTATGCTGCAATCAACCTGAAGTATTCATGTTCAAAGGAGCATAACATAATTAAATTGCCCAGGTCTTGTCTCATCCACTCAGTAGGTAATTGTGGCATTCCTGCGACCAAGCGGTACCACTGCCAAGAGCTTAGATGGGACATACGACTCTGCACTTTTCCCTAATACCCATAGAGTGCTTTCAACCTAGAATGAACCAGTTTCAAAAACACGGTGATAAACTCGTTCTGCTACTCACATTACGCTTACACGACTGGCCCATTAAGTTGCACTCAGGATTTTAATGTTCCTGCTTTAAGATTAACAAAAATCCAACTGAAAAAGGGCCATAAAAGGGTAAGCAGCGGGTAGGAACGAAATGGACGCTTTTCCGAACTGAAACTGCCTGCTGTTCTGTTGTTGCTTTAATCTTAGTTTTACTTTATAGCCTCGTGTCTTTGTCCGTTGTTTTTAACTGCCATTACGTTACTTCGACATAAGGCTAGCAATGGAAAAGCTCTTGTTGAAATACGTGGTTTATCCGACATGGTGGTCAGTGGTGCATCCAGTGCGCAGTACTACCCCGTTTCCCCTTCTGTTCTTGGCGTTTGCTAATCTGCAACATTGGTTTAGCCGCAATACCAGAGACCTTTGCCACTAGTCTCACCACACGTTCTGCGTTCTTGTTTTCTGATACACGCCCACGAGGTTTATAAATTAAGTGATTAATCTGATTTTTTTTAATTTGTTTATCCAAATATAATTACAATTTCATATTGTCATCCTCAAGTTTAGCAAGAGTTTCCGTTTCACTGTGCCCAAGTCTAAAGCAAACCCTGGTAGCACACCGTTGCTCGAAATTGATGTCCCTCATTTTTAGAACTCAATAGGAAAAACTGTTCCTCAAAAAAATCGCTACGGGCTCGAACTCGAGCGAGTTTAAACTTGTACTGATTCCTCCAGTGTTGCCAAATCGAACGCTACGTTGCCAGTTTCATCACTTAATTTACAGACCTCGTATACTCGGCCACCAGAGGAAGGGTGCGGGGGTAGGTGTTGATGAAGCCATAAAACATGTTCTGTAGCTGATGTTCCACGTACGATGTCTGGAACAAAATGAACTGTTACTCGTAATGTAATTCATCGCACTCACGCGAAGTATAGAATTATTTTTTTTCCATAGTCACGTTTTTTGGATGGCTCCCTTGTACCCCCACATATACCTACGTAAAACATGCATCCGTAGTTCTTGCATTTTCGAGATACAAACAAGAAATGTGGGAATATAAAGGTCAAGTAGTGCTTATTGAAGGGAGTCGCTATCAGATTTTTTTCAAAACAAAGTTTGTGATATAAATTGTACATTGTTGTAACTGCTGTGGTTAAAGGGTCAAACGAGATATCGGAAAATCAGTAGGCTAATGCTATCGCTGCTAAAAAATAGCAGGTTCGATAATAATAGAGACTTTGCACGACACGACGACCAAGCACTATACTGTGGCATCAACTGATTAACGCGAAGTTTAATTTTGTGCAATAACATATAGGAGAAACCTGTTTAAAAACGTTGATGATATGAAATAGATTGAGTTAATGAGACCGATCGACATTTGATAGTTTTGTGTTTTGCGCTTCCTATCGTTTCATCTTCCGACTTTTCTGATATTTCATGTAAAATGCTTGTTCTATTCATCAATTTATTGCTTTCAGAGCTTCCACATTCAGGAGAGCTATATTTTCCTATAGTACTTATTTTTTCATGTGTTTTTTTCGAAATGATATTTTGTTCAATTTTTATGTTTCTATTTAGAGGTATGCAATAAAATAAGTTGTGTTGGTGCTATCTTTGCTGCTTTATCGAGATTATTGTTCTCATAATTTATATAATTAACTGCTTCAAATTCACAAAATTGAATTTTGCTACACAAATCCAATAACAATTGAGCAATATAATAAACAAACACATTTACGTCAAAAAACCTTGAAAGGCAAGGAGAAAAAATAATTTTAACGTGTTATCCTGTTAATTAACCTGCTATTATTTTAAACCGTTATTCAAAGATAACGTGTACAATTATAATTCAAAATAACAATATTTTTCATCTCCTCCCCCTCCCCAATGACATGAGATCTAGGGGTATGTTCCTAGTGTTGGGTGCCAATAATTTCATCTAGGGACATGGCGAAATTGAAGGAATATATTAATGTATTAGACGAGTACACATTATCTTCGTCTGTCTCTTTTCTATTAACTTATAAGTCTTTGAGAATCTCAGGTATGATTTGCTTCAGCACCTATCGGAATGATCTTTTTCAATTACACCATAAGACACCGAATCCAAGTGAAAACCGTGCATGCGCGAAAATAATAATAACAATAGTAATAAATATCATACACCCATAATCTCGTCGTTATTCGAAAGTCGTAATCACGTTATGGATTTAAATCACATATCAAAAAATCGGCCTATCGCGGAGTTCAACTTGGAAAAATCTGCGTACAAGATCCAACTGATCCAACTTCATGACTGGGATTCGAGGCGTTCTTAAGACGACCCCAATTTTGGCCTCAAAATCATTTTTAGTGACGAGACGCGTTTTTCGATAAATGGCTGTGTTGACAAACAAAATTACCTTATGTGGGACGATACCAACCCATACGAGGTTTATCAGGTGACAATGCGTCCGCAAAAAGTAAACGTTTGGTGTGGATTTTGCTCCGGTGGCGTCACTGGTCCATACTTTTTCGAAAATAACACCGGTGGGGCAGTCACCGTCAACGCTGAGCGTTACAGAAGGATAGAAACCAATCTCTTGTGGCCCAAATTGAACCCCATGGACCTAGGTATTATGTGGTTCCGGCTACGCCACGATTAAAATTCTGCATGATCGCTTTTAGGATAAGGTTATCTCTCGCAGAGGTGATGCGAGTTAGCCACCAGGGCCATGCGATTTGACCCCAGTAGACTTTTTTGTGAGGTTACTTAAAGTCGCAGGTCTATGCGAATAAACCCCAGCGGCTGATGCCCTTAAAGAGAACATAACACACGCGATTGTTCAAATTCAGCCTGATCTATGCGGAAGAGTAATTGAAAATTGATTATTTGAAAGTTCTGAGAATGCGAAATCTCTAAAATAAATACTGATTTATTGAAAAGATGTATAAGTTAGAAAACAAACAATGCAGCAGCGGGAGCGGCAACGTTGCCGCCAGGCCATGCCACTTAGTTTCAATTCCCAAGGTCGCGCTGAGTTGTGGGCACCGTTAACATTAGTCACGAGAGATTATATTTAGATTATAATGGGTGATTTTTTTGCTAGTATCTTTTTGGCAACACTGTTTTTGACAGATGACGCGTGAATCGTGTCTTGTGTCATTATCAAACTTGTTCAGTTTGGTCTATAATTTAACCATGAATCGACTTACGAACGAACAACGCTTGCAAATTATTGAATTTTACTATCAAAATTCATGCTCGGTTAAGAGAGTGCATCGAGCACTGCTTCCAATTTATGGGCAATTTGGTCGGCCTACTGAGGGAGCTATGCGGAAGCTTGTGACTAAATTTCGAACCCAGTTTACATTATTGGACATTAAACCACCAACACGCAAACGTAGAGTGAGGACTGAAGAAAATATTGGGGCTGTATCCGCCAGTGTTAGTGATGACCGTTAAATGTCGATTCGCCGCCGTTCGCAGCAATTGGGCCTCTGTTACTCCACTACGTGGAAAATTTTGCGACACGATTTGGGTGTAAAACCTTATAAGATACAGCTGGTGCAAGAATTGAAGCCACACGACCTCCCACAACGTTTCCAATTTGGTGAATGGGCGCTGGCAAAGTTGGAGGAAGATCCACATTTTTATCGAAAAATTGTGTTCAGCGACGAAGCTCATTTCTGATTGAATGGGTACGTTAACAAGCCAAATTGCCGCATCTGGAGTGAAGACCAGCCAGAAGCATTGCAAGAGCTACCAATGCATCCCGAAAAAATCACTATTTGGATGGCGAGCGCTACCGTGCGATGATAACAAACTTTTTTTTGCCCAAATTGGAAGAGCGGGACTTGGCTGACATGTGGTTTCAACAAGACGGTGCCACATGCCACACCGCACACGAAACAATGGCCCTATTGAGAGGAGAGTTCGGTGAACAGTTTATCTCACGTTTGGGGCCCGTCAGTTGGCCGCCTAGATCGTGTGATTTAACGCCGTTGGACTACTTCTTGTGGGGCCATGTTAAGGCTAATGGGATAAACGATTCACGCACTGGAAGCCAATATTGAAGGATTTATTCGTGAGATACTGGCCGATATGTTGGAGAGAGTGTGCCAAAATTGGACCTTGCGCATGGGCCATCTAAAGCGGAGCCGCGGCCAACATTTATATGAAATAATCTTTAAACATTAAATTATATCGACCGTTCTATAGACTCAAATAAAGATTTAATAGTTTTTTCAAATTTTTTTGTGTTTTTTTTTTAAATCAAATCCTATACCTCTTAAAAAATCACCCGTTATAAACAATTGTTCTTGCTTCTGGGGCGAAAGTAAAGAACCTTTGGTAATTTTTTTAGATAAATTACTTGAAAAAATTTGTACCGGCTCACCGCCTGACAACTACTTGATTCATGTCAAGGAGCATTCTATAAACGTGATTACGAAAAGAAATTTCAGTAAATCAAATTCAACATCAATAC
Organism: Acanthoscelides obtectus; assembly: GCA_963669975.1. Lineage (NCBI taxonomy): Eukaryota > Metazoa > Arthropoda > Insecta > Coleoptera > Chrysomelidae > Acanthoscelides > Acanthoscelides obtectus. The sequence continues at coordinate 38,379,151 of CAVLJG010000007.1, read as the reverse complement.
CGCATAGCAATAATAATTTTCTTTCCGCCGAGAGAGAAGTTTTTTAATTATGCTCGGAATCATTAGGAAAACTCGGTTCGCTTTGTTGGTGGATATTGAGTATTGTGTCGCCTCTGTAAGTAAAGCCGTTGGGCGTTGCTTTCAACTTAGCTCATTACAAAAGTTTTCATAACAGAAAAACATTGGCGGATGATAAACTTTCGGGAATAGAAAAAGCGATGAGATTTATTTAGAGAAAGAATTGGAGAAGAGGTACTTTATTAATTATTGTTGAAATCGTTCAATGGATAAAGGAACATAATAGACCTTCGATCCTTGTATTGATTCCTTGCTAAAAGTTCCAAAAAATTTTAGAACCTCGAACAAGAGAACTGTGAATACGTTGAAAATTATGAAAATTTTAAAAATCTGGATAATTTTGTTTCCATTTAAGGTATTGGAAAGAACCAGGCAGTTTCCTTATGGAGAGGGGCTTTCTGCTAAATTCGTTGAAATTTCACATACAGGCTCTTAGACATGGCGATCAAAAGCTCCAATAGGGTCAATCCCCTGACACCCCTCCTTTACTCCCTACGGAACACAGAAACCCCCAGGTAGGGGTTATTGGTAGATAGGAGAGGAAAACGTATGTTTTAAAATAATATTATTAGAGAACAAGTAAAACATACTATTGCTAGTATTTTTCTCAGACTTGTCAATAGTGACCATTTGACCTAGACAGTGACCTTGAAGGTTGTGGCCAAGGTCATGTCAGTTTTTTTGAGTGAAACAAATTTGGCAATGTTGTGGCTTATTTTGACTGACTGAGCAGTAATAGGTCTTGCTTTAACTGGTCCGACAGACTCTTTAGGCCCCGAAGCAGGCATAGATTCAGAAGGGAGGAAATGGTGCCATTGCCTCCCCCCAACGCCTCAGACTGAGAAAAAATAAGGAAAGTGAAAGAAGGAGAGGAAGATTAAAGAAAAGAGGGAGAGGATAGGAAAAAAGAAAGGAGAGAGAAGGGAGCGAAAGGAGGAAGAGAGAGGGAGAGAGTAGAGGGAAAATGAGAATGAAGTTGTGCCCTTTCATTTGAGCGCAACCATCTTGATAATGCCCACTGAAAGTAGGCAACCCCCCGAAATTTCAACAAATTTAGCCGAAAGCCATTTTCCGTAACGAAACTGCCTGGTTCTTTGTATAACGTGTATATTTTGAAAAAAAAATTGAACATAAACAAATTTCTGAAAATCTTGAGAAACGTGACGTTTGTTAAACTTTTGAAAATACTGGAAAATTTTGGAGTGTTGGTGATTGTGAAAATTCCAAAAATCAGCAAGATTATGATAATACAAAAAATTTCAAATACCATATCTTGGAACCCCATTAAATTTTGAAAATTTCAGAATTTTGCAAGCTTAAAAAATTTTGAAAGTCATGGAAATTTAAAAAATTCTGAAAAGTGTAATAGTTGATAAAACTTTTTACTACGGCATGTAAATTATCTTTCTTGAAAAACTTTTCCGGGTGTATTGGAGGAATTTTAGTATACTCAAGATGAAACCCTGAAATTCTCTTATGCCCTCAAGGCCTCTTCAAGGTAGCAGTCTCAGCACATTCACCAGATACCTTCGAGTCAACCATATGTAAATATAATACACCAATAAGCCGTCTTGGTTATGACGAAGAAGGTCAATGCTCACTTGCGTGCGCCTTATTTTTGAAATAAATAGGAAGGGATCTAGTATTATGGAACACGTGAAAATATAGCGGTATCGTTGGGCAGAAAATATGTGGTCCGTGCAGAATGTGACGGTGTTCGGATATCCGGAAAATTGGATACATTGGATATACAAGCACAAGGAAAGAGCTAGTTTGGGTTTGGTATGGATTTTTGTTTTTCTCATTCACGTAATGTCACTAACATCATTGATGTGGTGTAAGTTTCCTATGTAGCACTCTACAGTACGTATTGTCTCATATAATGTGGATTCTTAAAACTGTTGCTTTCTATACCGTACAGCATTAGGACAGTATCTGGTTAGACATTTTTTTCTGTGCAAAATATTCAGTTCTCAAGATGTACAAACTTTAAATTTACATCGAATCTTTTAAAATTCCGCAACTTTCCATATTTTTCAGTAGATTTTTAATAATAATAATCTTTACAAATCCTTTACAATTTGCAAAACCTGCAAAACTTTCAGCCTTCCGAAAATACTTCCTGATACCGCGCGTTGAGCCTGTCAGAGGTACCTTCCAGACTGGCCGGTACAAGTGCTCCTTTTTCCTAGTATGTCAAGATTGCGAAACAATTTGGCTCAGGAGGCTTTTGCGATTCTACCAGCATTAGGAAGCTCAAAAATTGGATTATCAAGGTGTCTTTAAGGACCCTATAGCAGTCGCGATGCCTCGGTATTTTGGTTTCTACGCGCCTGCATCAGTATAAAAAAATATCCCTTTCACGAGCTACTGTACGATTGCGGCACATGGATTCGGCATAATACATGGTAGAAACTAATCACCTAATGGGTCCTTTGTTGCAAAATTTCGAATTCTGTATCAGAGGTCAAATGATTATGCTGACTCCCTCAATGTGTTTGCTGATATATCGAACTTATACATTATTGATGAGTTTGCTCTGAGTTGAACCGAGAGACTTGGTCCACTTTAATCAATTCTAAGCTATCTATTACTATTGGAATCCGGATAATGCTGAAATGAAACCGCTTACTTATATAATAATGTAATCCAATGACTGAATGCTCAAAAAACGTCAAAAAATATTCCAGTCGATAAGTATCGAAGGTGAATGTACGATACTGTATTTTGGAAGCATTAAACTATTGTTGCATCCCTAAGCGATGATAATTTCCAGATCTCTCGCCAGAGAGGAAGTCTCTACTAGTTTCTCTCCAGCTCAGCATTGATCTACTAGCCATACTAGCGTACAGAATATTGTCATCGACAAAGCTGAGAATGGGATTGATCGTACCGGAGAGGAGGTCGTTGATATGTAATAGAAACAAAATTGGTACCAAAACCGATACCTGGGAAATACCCGCGATGGTATTGTGGGACAAAGAGGAGAAACTAACAACAACGATTGATATCTTGCGACCCAAAAAGAAGTTAACCACCCTGCAGAGGTTCTCTGAATGCTTTGGATGAGGGATGTAAAAAATAACGATATGAGCCTCACCATGTGACTGGATGAGTTTATTACACACTTATGACGTGAGCTAGGAAGTCCTTCCATACTGCCTGTCGCTAATCTAGCCACAGTTTTCGAACTATTCTAGAAACTCCATACTTATGTACTTCTCCATCACCTTGCTGATAACAGAAAGCAGAGCTTTAGATCTGTACTTGTAAAAGTCGGTCTTAGATCTGGTTTTTGGGACGTGCTGCAAATCTCCAATCCTCTGAGAAAGTACCGGGAGATATCTGGGAATGACGTGAACACTCCACATCTCAACAATACAGTAGCAGGAATCAAGTAACCACAAACATCTCTGTTGATGTCGAGGGACATTTATAATAGGAATCTACTAGGTGCGACTGTCACCACTTGGGTCCGTGCAGAATCTGCCGAAAGCGGAGGTCAATCTTATTCTTTTAATACGCTATCTGTAAGAGTATCTAAATAAGGTTGAAAATGACACAAAGAAAAATTCGTAATGCCAATATGATTATTTTTCTGAGCAATGGAAAAGCTTTCCAGGTGATCCTCCAGCAGTAAATAAAAATAGAAGATTCTGAACAAAAAGCATCCATATTAAATTATAAAAACATCAAAAGTCCAAGAAACAGAGTACTTAAGAATATCCGAGAAACATGATCTTTCCGGATTTAACAAGCGACAGGCATACTGCTAAATATGACACAGCTTAATTCGATTCACTTGGAGAGAGTTTTGCATTATAACAAGAGCTTCGAGGAAAAGTGGCACAAAAACCCAGAATGGTATAATTGGAAGCCTGGAATAAAGTGTACAGACTCACGGGTAGTAAAATCACTCGCTGAAACATTTCAACTTCTTACGCGTCGACACCTACTTTCCTTTAACCTTTGGACATGGCCAAGGTAAAGAACAGGATCAAAAGTAAGTCGGAAATGACCATCCGTAATGTAAAAATTAGGTGACGTCTTCACCTAGTCATCTACAGTGAGTAGAGAGTTCTTAGTGCTCTTGTTTTGCCGCGTCTTTATGATCTTCATTATTTAGGCTTCATTATCCAAATAGGAAAGCTCCGTTAGTTACGGGGAATCGGGGAGGGCTTATTTCGTGAGGTTATGTTTTGATTATTCGGCGCTGTTGCCAGAATTAGTAGTCTAATTGAAATAATTTCAAGTTATAAAGACACATCGGTTAAAACATTCTAGAAATATGAGTGTTAGGTCACAACTAAAAATAAATAACAAGAAATAGTATTGTTCTAAAGCGATTGATTTTTCCTGATTTTTATTATACATGCAAAGTAGCAGGATAGCCTCTTATTGTAGTTCTACTGGTTTTGTGGTCACTTGTCGGTGTGTGGTTCCTGGATTCTAAGCATATTCATTTCTTGTCAGGTTTGAGAGATTATCGAAACTTGTCTATGAAATAATTTAACAAGGTATTGAACATTATGGACAAGCTGCACGGTCAGAATCGAAAAAAAATAAGCAACCTGTCTTCACAGTCAGTAGTTAGTACTGTCAAATTACTACAGTTCACTTTAGTGGTCATATAAACTACTCGCTATCGCTGCCCCAAATAACTTAATATCTTCGTTATTTGTTACACTAAGGACTCTCTAATGATATGATCCTAATCCAAAACATTCTAAGCTAATGCTAATGTTAATTAGACTGACAGATTATACCTTCATATCTATCTATGAATATAAAAAAAATAGCCTTCAAGGTCATGGTCAAAGCCAGGTATAAACATAATTGACGTTAAATTCGGTCAGTTAAAGCAATTGAGGAAAAGCAACAAGTAGAGTTTCTTCTAGACTCATGGTTTCTGAAAGTACTTAATTGCAATGTTGTCAGGTCTGGTGAAAAATCACCAGATCTGGTGATTTGTAGACCAATCGGGTGATATGGTGAAAACTTTTTTGAAAAGTCCTATTTCTGGTGATTTTTAGGACTGTCCTATTTATAGATTTAAATTTTCATTCAAAAGAAATCTGTTTGTCAATATACATTTAGTATATAATTATATAAAGATACGTGACTGTAGCGTTATACTTTTCGAAAACTCCACTGCTAATGCCGGGGAATACCCGTGCAAAACCCCCGTAGTCCCGTAATCGCTTTACTTAAGAAGGTTCCGTGGGCGCCGCCAGCATTTTATACGGACAGTATTTACAGTAGTGTGTCTTGTTTTCACTTGCGCCTCTGTAGAGTTTCTTTATTGCAAAGTGTTGTTTCTGATCAACTTAAAGGTAGGTATTTAAAATATTTTTAACTTTGTGTCTTTATCAAGAAATTTTGCTAGATATGAAAAAATTACTCGCATATTTAAGTTCAAAAACATTTAAACCTCACATATGACACGATTATATTTCCAAGCTCATTTCTGCAAAATTATTTTTCAACATTTTTATTTTTCACTTTAGAATAACTAGGAAATATGGACAAATTTGTAATCAGGAAAAAACAAGAACCTGTTACTTGTCCATGTCCACATTCACCACAAGCAAGCACTAGCAACGTTGATGCAAAAGAACAAGATGAAGCACATGACTCTGACTCAGCTTCTGATTCTGTGCTTGACGATGGAAATTCAGATAAGTCTTCAACTTTAATAAAGAAAAAGAAGTTATACGATCATAAATATAAAGCCGCAAGGGAGAAACATGAAAATTTAGGAAAATGGATCAAGCCGAGCTCTCATGGTATTCATCATTTTAATTGTAAAATATGCAATAAAGGGGTGGTGTAGCTGCCGTCAAAAAACATAGTCTATCAAAAAAACATATCGACAAAATGAACGCAATGCATAGCCAATCAATTTTGTCAAAAAAAATATTTTCTATTCCGTCTGATAAAATAATTAAACAAAATGAGATTAGAATTGCATCATTTATTGCGGAGCATAATATTGCTATTAACGTTTCTGATCATTTGACTGAACTTGTCAAATCTATTTGTTTATCTGGTATGAAGCCTAGCCAAGTTTCAAAAATGTCTTGTGACAGAACAAAATGTACAGCAATTATTAATAATGTTATAGGAAAGGCAAGCTTTGAACACCTTATTTCAGAGTTAAAAGTTAAAAAAATTTCTTTGATGATTGATGAATCCACAGATATTTCCTCAGAAAAACATTTAGCCCTAGTAGTTCGATACAATAATAATTTCAAGATAAAAGATGAATTTCCTGGACTCGTATTAGTCGAGACAGCAACTGCACAAAATCTATGTAATGTTATAGTAAATTTTTTTGTACCTGATGGGGCAAATACAATGATGGGGGCGCATAATCCACTAAAAACATTTTTAGTTAATGATAACCCTGATCTTTATCCCATGGAATGTATTTGTCATTATTTAGCATTATGTGCTTCTTTTGCATGTGAAAAATTGCCAGATGATCCAGAGAAGCTAGTTAGAAGTATTTATTCATATATAAATCGCAGTTATAAAAGACAATCAGAATTGCGTAAATTTCAATCATTTTTTAATATTAAGCTGTTGCATGATTCACAAACAAGATGGCTGTCATTGATTTCCGCTGTTTCTAGAATCCTTGAACAGTATGATGCTCTTCAGCATTACTTTGGAGTCGAAGCATTCGATAAAGTATCAGGAGCAGACGAAATCAGTAGTATGCTAAACAATCCATTAAATAAAATATACCTTCTCTTTCTTGAATATATATTACCAACTTTTACGAATTTAAATTTAGAATTCCAGTCAGAAAAACCAAAAATATGTAACATTTACCCCCAAATGTTGAGCGCCTGTAAATTTTTATTAAGTTGTTTCCTAAAACCAGACTACTTAATTAATAAAGATTTAGAATATATTCAATATCATAATCTGGAAAATTTTCTTTCAATTGATGAAATTTATTTAGGTCCCAAAGCAGCTGCCGAACTGACTAAACATGGATTAAAAGAAACCGTTGGAAATAATATTGAAACAAAATGTCTGAATTTTTATATTGAGGCAGTTGATCAGCTACACAAACGATTTCCTTTCAATTCTCGTGAAACAAAAGTTCTTCAGCTACTCACTATATTGAGTCCTCCAAATATCAAAACAACGGAAAGTATAGCACCTTTATCCTTTTGGTTTCCAAATCTTGTTAACGATATCAATACTCTAGACAGAGAATATAGGCATTTAAAACTTTCAAATTTTGATTTTTCTTTAGATGAGACTAAATTTTGGAAAGAATTGTGCAATGCAAAAAGGGGTGATAATAGTCTTACTTTTCCAGAGCTTGCAAACTTTGTAAATGTTTTATTTACTTTACCTCACAGTAGCGCAGGTGTGGCAGGATTATTTTTTGAAATCAATTTGAATAAAACAAAAATTCGAAGCAAATTAGGCTCCAAAACAATGAGTGGAATCTTACACAGTAAAAGATTAATTTCTCTAAATAATAACAGCTGTTTTAACTTTTCTATAACTGAAGATATCATTAATCGGCACAATAATAGCATATATACTTTAATATCCAGGACTTTATTTAATTTTTTTTCAATAAGAAAAACGTTATAGTTGATATTATATTGTAATAAATCCAAAACCTATGTAAAACATTTTTAATTTCTGTTATTGTATGTATCTTGTAAGTATGCGAAAATAAAAAAATCTGGTGATTTTTTGCTAAATCTGGCAACTTTTTGAACAAGTGTCTGGTGATTTTCAGTTTTTGAACCTGGCAACATTGCTTAATTGCCGTATTCGGACTTTTTGATCACCCTATATGTCGGCAAACTGGTCTGACCACAAAGTGGCCCTACTATTTAAAGCATTTATTCTTTGACCTGAAATAATCTCTGAAAATAAATGCGTCATATTTTAACCAGCAAGACCGAGTGAAGAAATCGCAAAAATTCACCACCGCAGAAAAGAAATTTACGCTACCAGGCGAAAACATATTTCAGGAAGAAAAAAGTCTTAACGGTTTATAAATCTTTCAGTACAATCCAGTTCGTGCAAAGTATGGGGTAGTAACAGAAGCTCGTATATTAGATGGTTACATTTATAGAAGTTGCTATGTAAAATATAAAAATGTATAGTGAAACTCCCATGTACATTTATAGTGCCTTTTTAAAAGTTAGATATTGCAAAGGTGTGTCCAAATCTGTAATTTTAGAGGAGAAGTTTTTTGTCTAACATGCTTAAAGGGAAAAGTATTTCTTCAATGGAAGTTATCAAAAATAGGTATTTCTTTTTGGTGTCTCTGATATTTGCTTGATTTTCAACAAATATTGTTGACATGGAATGCTTCAAAGATAAAGAATGGTCAAATCCTGTTCTACAGGCGTAGGTCCTATAGTTTTTGTGCCTATTCTCAACCATTTCAAAAAAAAAGCTGCTAAGTTGTAATACAGAAACGTGATTTTTTGCTAAATCTGGCAACTTTTTGAACAAGTGTCTGGTGATTTTCAGTTTTTTAACCTGGCAACATTGCTTAATTGCCGTATTCGGACTTTTTGATCACCCTATATGTCGGCAAACTGGTCTGACCACAAAGTGGCCCTACTATTTAAAGCATTTATTCTTTGGCCTGAAATAACCTCTGAAAATAAATGCGTCATATTTTAACCAGCAAGACCGAGTGAAGAAATCGCAAAAATTCACCACCGCAGAAAAGAAATTTACGCTACCAGGCGAAAACATATTTCAGGAAGAAAAAAGTCTTAACGGTTTATAAATCTTTCAGTACAATCCAGTTCGTGCAAAGTATGGGGTAGTAACAGAAGCTCGTATATTAGATGGTTACATTTATAGGAGTTGCTATGTAAAATATAAAAATGTATAGTGAAACTCCCATGTACATTTATAGTGCCTTTTTAAAAGTTAGATATTGCAAAAGTGTGTCCAAAACTGTAATTTTAGAGGAGAAGTTTTTTGTCTAACATGTTTAAAGAGAAAAGTATTTCTTCAATGGAAGTTATCAAAAATAGGTATTTCTTTTTGGTGTCTCTGATATTTGCTTGATGTTCAACAAATATTGTTGATATGGAATGCTTCAAAGGTAAAGAATGGTCAAATCCTGTTCTACAGGCGTAGGTCCTATAGTTTTTGTGCCTATTCTCAACCATTTCAGAAAAAAGTTGCTAAGTTGTAATGCAGAAACCGCTTATGCCACTTGACAAGTTCTACTTGGACTCATACCTACAGGGATTGTCCGGAATGTAATAGGACTCATTTTATTCCGGCGTGACTGTACTTCGGAGCGTTTGCGTACCGACCGTATTCGGTAGAGCGCGTTCCTAGCTAAAGAATGAGCGGCTGGTCAGTTGTCTCCGAGCACTTGGAGAGTCAGGACAGGCATTTTCGCGCGACGTATTTCTGTGGGTGGTGCAAGCCGAAAATGCATCGTTCTTTGGAGCAGAGGTACGCGATTAAATTATGTGTGAAACTCGGTAAATCTACGACAGAGACGTTTGATATGATCAAGCAGACTTACCCAGGTGTTGCTTTAGCAAGAAGTGGTGTGTTTCGGTGGCACCAGGCCTTTTTGGAGGGTCGGGAAGAGGTCGATGATGAAAACTGTGCTGGAAGACCTTCGATTTCGACAAACACCGATAATGTGACTCGTGTGCGCAAAGTTTTGAACTCAGACCGTCGACTAAATATTCGTTTCATTGACCAGATGTTAAATTTACCAAAATCTTTGGTTCATGACATTGTGACACAGCATTTGAACATGCGCAAGGTGTGCGCGAAGATGGTCCCAAAAGTGCTCACTGACGACCAGAAATTGCGGCGAGTGGAAGTATGCCAAGAAAATTTAAACATGTGTGAAAGTGATCCCCAATATTTGAATAACGTAATCACAGGTGACGAGTCGTGGATCTTTGAGTATGATCCCGAGACAAAGACGGAATCTTCCGAGTGGCACACGACGGCGTCTCCTCGCCCAAAAAGGGAAGAATGATCAAATCCAAAGTGAAAACGATGCTCATTGCCTTTTTTGACATCAAAGGCATCGTCGACCATGAATTTGTTCTTCCTGACAAACCGTGAACGCCAAGTTTTACGTAGAAGTGCTCAGGAGACTAAAACGATGGGTCAGTCGGGTCCAACAAGACATCGCAGCCGACTGGAAGTTGCACCACGACAACGCCCCGGCTCATACCGCCTTTCTTGTGAACAGCTACCTGACCAAGGCCGGTATCCCAACGCTTCCGCAGCCGCCCTACAGCCCAGATGTGGCCCCCCGGACTTTTCTTGTTCCAGGCCGATGAAAGGCAAGCATTTTGAGAAGACAGAGGGGCTCCAAGAAGCATGCACCGCGGCTCTCAAGGCTATACCTGAGAATGCCTTCCGTGACGCCTTCAATGCTTGGAGCTGGCAGCGCTGCATCGACGCAGAAGGAGCCTATTTTGAAAGTTTTTAAAGAATTGTAACGATTGGTTCAATAAATTTTTTTAAATCGACTAAGTCCTATTACTTTCCGGACAAACCCTGTATTTCTTACTATTGTTTTTGCTTCAAGTCAGTGGTGCCTCCATCTACCAAATAGGCTCGCTGAACAAGTCTCACAAATCTTGACTGTACGATTCTACGGTAACTCAAAATTCACAGTATTCTGCCTCCAATTTTTACTATCATCGAAGGTTAACCTACTACGGCCGTACAACAAATCTCATGAACTTTTCCTATGACCCTTGTTATGTGCCGCCGCTGATTCTAGACTATATTTTATTCCAGTTGTCGACTGCCAGGTAACGCCCTGGGGTCCATGGAGTCCTTGTGATGCGGATTGTGGACCTGGAACCATGTCGAGGAGCAGGTCCATCAAAACACAACCTCAAAATGGAGGCAGGCACTGTCCCAGCTTAGAACAGAGGAGGGGTTGCCAAGTTTCAAACTGTCATCACCATCCGGATCCTGCTATAAAAGGTAAAGATAGACTCAATTTTAAATATTACCTATTACACTACCTAAATGGTTTCCAAAATATGATATAAGTGGATTTGGAATTTTGTCTTTAAACATAAGCGAAAATTTGATGAAAATGGTACGTGAGAAAAGCAAGACAAGATAAAAAAAGAAAGTATATGAGATTTGTGAGATACTATTTGAGAACGATTAGCATATTCACCATATACTTCATTTAACTGCTTTGAATTTTTGTTTTCAGAAGTATTCAAGGTCGTTACTAATGATACTTTTTTTTGTTTTTGACAGCGCTACAACCAATAGTAGGTGGGTAAAGTAAGCCAACAAAACTTTTTGTAAGGTGCTAAAACTGCACATCATCACCGAGTCCACAAATTACATTTGCTAATAATCAGTTTCATTGTAACATAGTCATGAAATCACTTCAGTATCTTGTACAGCAGATATTTAGCAAGCCTTTAGCGTAGCATCTGACAAGACTAGAAGCCAATGATTCCTGCATTGGCCAGATCGGTAGTATATGTAAGGTTAATACCGACATGGATGTCTGGAAAAAGCTTATAGTTTTTTTTCTGTCCACGCCTACTGATGGAGAAGTATTGTGATCGCAAAAATTTCCAAAAATGAGATATGTTTTGGATACTATATACCATCACGAAATCTATGTCACTTATCTCCATCTGTCCGTCGGTCTGTTCGCTAATCCTAAAACCGCCTATGACCTGAGAAGTACCGTGCGAATTTTAAGGAAATGTTCACGCATATCTACCGCATGGGGTCTGCTACTGGTGCCGTTCCGCTGGCATTGATGAATATTACACGTATTACTATATCGCCACAGCATAGTGTTTCCTATGCTGATGCAACGCTGCCACGTCTGACCGGACTAGGTATCGGGGAAAGGCGACGTTGCCAGATGGACTACCGGTAGGGCAGCTAAAGAATATCTATGGACTAATTATATGGACCTGTTTGACTGACTTTTCCTCAGAGCGTCTAGTTTGAGCTGAACATAATCATTTATGAAATGATAACGGGGTTGCGTGGGAAGTGCAGAGTCAACCCACTTGACGCGATTTTACTACTAAGGAACTAGCTGCAATCCAAATTGTAAGTGAATATCCTAATACAGTGTAACTTGGCGCATATGCTTATCAATGCTGCTACTAGCAATGCTTTGTATGCTGTATATGGAGAAGTTCCACAGTTGCTTCAGGCTTCTGTGGGAGGAGGTAGGCAGATAGGTGCGCTAAATTTTTATTAGATTCCATTAAACGTATATAGGATTTAAAAATCAGCGAGTAATAGTGATCATAAATTTTCGCTATTACTTCCATATAAAATTTTAATAATCCTCTTTATGCTTCTCTCTCTATGGTTTTATAGCAGTTGCATAACTACACCGTTAAGTACATAATTTTTTTAGAGATTCGATAATAAAGATAGAATAATGGTACGAGGTATAATGGATATAGACGAATAGGCGGAAGTCAAGTAAAAGAGGCTAGGAGCAACCGCTTTCGAGTCGAGATTGCTAAAATACTCCTATATGAATACTTTGTACACTTGGCAACCTCGGATTTGTTCTAAAAAAAACGTATGCGAAAGAGTAGCATAAAGAAAAATAAACATGGTTTCACCACATTCATATATTCTCTGTCACAATGAACAAAATCATTGCAACTATCCTCGATCCGAAGTATGACGTCACATAACGCTATCTATTACCATAGTCTATCGATATCTGTAGATTTCATACCTGGGATAGATGATAGTTGCTACGTTTCCGTTCGTTGTCGCTGAGACCAAGTCTAGACCATGCTGATGAGTTGCCAAAAAGCACGAAACACTTGTCCATGGTTGGCAGTCTTTGCTTGGCTGGACGGAAGCAGCATAGTCTTTCATTGGCGAGTAGACCGCATCTACTAGACCGCCAGAATCGTGAGCCTCTAGCGGTCATTGTGGTGACTGGGCTATCAAACGGGAACTGAAATATTTCCAACTTTCAACTTACGCAGTGGTCGACTCTGGTGGTGGATGGCAGCCTGTGCTGTTTTATTCTGATATAGAAAACGCTTTGACGTAACTATAGCCTAAATCCTAACCGAGGTCATCTTCGTGAATTTATACAGCGACAACAAGTTTAAGACACAGATTTTCGCTATTGTCAGGACTTTACGTGACAATGATCTACCTTACAAGGTAGTTATATGATTCCAGAACCCAGAACATCCAAATGATCTCTGAAGTCATTAAATCTGTGTTACATAGTTTTGTTAAATGTCCATAAAACTTTTTACATGAGCCACTTTTTAGGAAACAGATATGGTTTGCCAAACAATGTATACAGTATAGAACACATGTTTTCAGAGAGAGAAAGCAAGGCAAAGAAGTGCGAGAGGGAAATAAGGATGTTCTTAGATATGAATGAAATACAGGGTGTTTCAGAACTATCGGATCAAACTTGTAGGGGTTATTCAGTGTAACAGTGGAAAACATTTGAGTCTAGGGACCCATATCCGGCGCTTGTGTGTTGTTATCTTTAAAAACGATAACAGAGATTGTTGTTTGTAGCTGCATTCCATATCGTCTTAGTCGTGCTATCGTATTTGTGAAGTTTGAAAGAATTTAACAAAAATTAATTGTTGCTAATGGAACACTTTACCAATCAAGAATTGGCGGATATGCATTTGGCATACGGAGCAACAAGCTGTAATGCACGAGCAGCAGCACGGTTGTATCAAGAACGTTATCCCGAACGACAGCATCCGGGATACAAAAAGTTTATTGCTCTCCGAGACAGGCTGTTTAAAATCAACATGCATGATACTGCTGTTCCTCGAACCGTAAGAACGGTGGAATTTGAAGACGAGGTCCTTTAGCGAGTTACCGATGAACCATCAAGTAGCACACGTCACATTGCTGAGGATATGAATACGAGTAACACTTCCGTCTGGCGGGTGCTACACGAGCAACAACTTTATCCTTACCACTTCCAGAAAGTTCAAAGATTGACTGCAGCCAATTGTCATCCTAGAGTTCAACTTACGCTATGTTTTATGGACCGATAAAGCCTCTTTCACAAGAGATGGCATTTTTAATAGTATTAATAGCTATGTTTGGGAGAAAGAAAATCCCCATGCAATTTTTCTTAGAAAACATTAGCAACGTTGGTCTGTCAACGTATGGGCAGACATTGTTGATGATTATTTGATTGCGCCATATCTTCTACCGGAACGGTTAACAGGACCTATTTACCGGCGTTTCTTGGAGGAAGTTCTTCCAAAGCTTCTTGAAAATGTTCCATTTAACGTTCGACAGCAAATGTGGTTTCAGCATGATGGAGCGCCGGCTCACTTTGCTGTACAAGTACGTGAGTATTTGGCTCAGAGGTTTGGATTGGCAGAACTGGAGCAGTTTCTTGGCCTCCTAGGTTACCCGATTTATCGTCGCCCGATTTCTTCCTGTGGGGACATGTAAAGTCTTTGGTTTACGAAATTCCAGTAGAAATAGAGCAAGACAACTGGACGAATTACAGCAGCATTTGAAATCATTCATTCAAATTTTTAGTGAAGTCCACCGAAATCATGTGCGACGTTTAAATCGGTGTTTTCAGGTTGGAGGAAGACATTTTGATCAATTGTTGTGATGATATCATGTACAAAAGGCAAAAATTAAATGGATTAAATCCTATTTGGGCAATTCATCGTCTTTCTAAATTTTAACGCGTCTTAGGGCCGTAGTGACACTTTTCCGGATATGGGTCCCATACTGTTACACTAAATAACCCCTATAAATTTGATCCCTTGGTTCTGAAACACCCTGTATAGTCCTTGTAATGTGGAAACATATTTTGTGAAAACAAAACTGCATTCACTAAAAACGCGACATACATGTACGAGTACTATACTCCAACAATTATTACATAAGTACATGCTGGAAGTCAGGCTAAACTAAATCTTTTTGCTTTTCGTCTCTGTAACATTGACCAACAGCATACAAAGTCGTTGCATGCTGATCATCCAATCTTAAGAACGGTATAGGTCTAGCTAGAGGTTGGAGACAGACAAATGTAAAGAAAACAAGCAGGTATGATTTAGTAGGTATACTGTTCGTCAAGAGGTTACAACATTGACATATTTTTCAAGCTTCCAAGCCTCCACGGTTTCTCATGTGTGTATTGTAAACGGCACCTGAATGGTTAAGGATGATCGATGGGTTGTCAGTGAGTAGAACTGAATATCCCGTAGGAACAAATCATCATCAACTGAAGAGAGCGACGACTGTTACTCAGACGATACCAACACATTTACTGGCTTCTGCGGCACATTTAACCGTTTTCCCTTTGACCTTCTTTCGCTGCTCCGATTACATACGGTATTTAGGCGTAACTACTCAAGTATAAAAACAAAAGACGTCCTCGATATATTTTCTTGTTGAATAACCTTAACCCCTAAGCATCGCTTACGCTCTCGATTATGTATATGACCCCACCACAAGCAATTGGTAGAATTTATACCAGAAGATAACAGGGATGAAAAGAAAATGAAAATATCATAAAGAGAGGCTGACTTTATAACCTCTCCAGATTACAACCATTCCCTTATTCTTTCCTTCACCCGGAACGTTGTTATATCCAAATGCTGGAAAAAACAACTGGCGGTGAACGAAAAAATTTCACGATCACTTTGTTCCAGCGAAAATAAGGCTTAAGATAACACACCGAGATGCGGTGTAACTTTTGAGAGCTGCGAGGGAGGTCAAAGGCGTATCACATGTGGGAAGAGGTCCGATGACCTCCAGGAATTTTTCGCACAATCTACTAAGGCTTAGACGGCCTTGCAGCGAATCGCGGAACCTTACTGGCCTGAGTGCTTGAAAATATTGGTACTCGTAGCAGATATCGCCATCATAGAGCCCAAAAAAATTTGAACAACAACAAAAGAGTAGACTAAAAATAAGCACTCTCTGGTGGAGGTTTAATTATGAGTCAGTTGGCATTTTTGTTCAACCAGAAACCACCAGGATGCAGTCACAGGCAAAGAATACTGTCTCTTAGAGCCGAAAAGTATAAGAGGTAGGGTGATTACAGTCATTCTTGGGAACTGGTGCAGATAAAGTCGCAAAATGATCTTCAGTTATTTTATATTTCGGATTGGTGGCATATGAGGTGGAGCAATGTACTGAGCCATTACAGGCAAGCAAGTCCAAAAGTATTTATATCTCCAAAAACAAGTTCAAATCTAGCCTAGAAATGCGACAAAGCATTTCAGCACTTAGTTCGTTTCAAAGGAGTGTCACGACCCTGATTTTCACCAAGGACAGATAGCGAAATGAAGAAAGAGAAATAGAGGGATTATCGCAGGCAAGCTATAACGCTCATTACATAGTAGGCCCTGGTAAGCGCGGAACCTTGTAACTGAAGAGTGGGAAAAAACCGCGTAACGTCCTTATATGTACAGGGTGCGTCATCTATTACTTTTTTTCTATTTGAAAAATCAACACGCTTTTTAAGAGGTGAAATCGAATTTTGGTATTGATAAATGAAGGTTGGTTTATGCCATTTATGTATGAAAAATAACATCAGTCATGTGACCACCGCGGCTTCATTTACAGGCCAACATCCAAACATTAAAATTTTCAATGACTTTTCCAAGAATAATCGGGTCTATGGCCGCAATTTCAGTCCGAATATTGCGCTTTAGGCCTTGAATTGTCCGGAGACCATTCGCATGCACTTTTCCTTTCAAAAATCCCCAAAGAAGCTAGTCAAGAGGTGTCAAATCGCACGATCTCGGGAGCCAACTGACTCTGAATTTCGTGAAATTATGCGGTCTTGAAATTTTGTGTGCAATAAGGCGATTGTTTGGCGAGATGTGTGAGCCGTTGCTCTGTCTTGATGAAACCAAAGATCGTCGGGACCAATACGATCCAATTGTGGCCACAAAAAGTCGTTACCCTTTCCCCGTTGACGGTAATGGCCTTTTCTTCGGCATCTTCAAAGAAGAATGGTCCAACGATGCCACCAGCCCATAATCCTCACCAAACAGTCACTTTTTCAGAAAGGAGAGGCTGTTCATGATATTGGTGTTGAATCTGCAATTTTGCTTATTTACGTACCCATTGAGGTGAAAATGAGCCTCATCAGAAAAGAGCACTTTGGCCGAAAATCCGTCTTCTCTTTCCAGCATCCAATTAACAAAAACACACCGCTGTAGATGGCCTGCCGGCTTCAATTCTTGTGTTAGTTGGATTTTGTATGGATGAAGGTGTAAATGAATGTGTAAAATCCGGCGTAACGTGGTCTCACTAATTCCCAATTGTTGCGAACGGTGCCTAGTCGAGGTGGTTGGATCTTCTCGCACACTTTCACCCACCGCTGTTATATTTTCACGAGTACGAGCTGGACGAGCATGTTGGTATGATCTACGACCTTCAACTGAACCAGTTTCCTCAAAACGATTAACAATCCAACGAATTCATGGATCTGTAGGGCGTCTATGTCGGCCAAAACTAGTGCGAAGTTTGTGAAAAGTATTTTCTATATTTCGACCGTTTTCGAAATAAGTTTGGATAACTAAAAAGAGGTTGTTGTGTTGTAAACGAATCCGTGACTATAAATGGCATACCTTTGACAGTACATTTATGCATACCACATGACTTTTGACTCACATGGTAACACATAAACTTATATGTAAAAAAAGTAGTAGATGGCACACCCAGTATATCGAAACACGGCAGTGCAAAACGCCATTTGCTACCAGATTCAATCACCGCGAGAGTGTATAGCAGCTATCGGTTGAAACTGGAAAGATTTCAGTTCTCGTCTGATAGTTCAGTCACCAATGTGACCGCTAGAGACTCACGATTCTAGCGGTATAGATGTGGTCTACTAGTAATTGAACAACTAAACATGCTGCTTTTGTTCGTTAGACGACAGACAGCCAACCATGGACCACTGCTTTGTGCTTTTTGGTAGTTTATCAGCATGGCCCAGGCTTGTTTTCGAATAACAGATGAGCAGCTATACCCTATCCCTTTAGGTTTATCGAAAGAAGATTGCAGAGTGCAGTCTATTTCCAGAATGGACCACTGCGAGAGTGAAACAGCAATCTGTTTGTTGAAACTGTATCCAAGTTCGCATCAGAGCCGGGTCACCACTTTGGCCGATAGATACCGCTGACTGTGATGGTAAGGTAGATACGTCCTACTCGCCAACCATGGACAGCTGTTTCGTGCTTTTTGGTTGGCCGACTGCGGTCGCACGGACGAAAGCTATATTGCTAGTCTGTTCAGTGGCGAGTAGTAGACCACCGCAATCGGCGGCACTAGCGGCCACAGTGGTCTCACAGTGGTAGATTCTGGTAACAGCGCTGTCTTATTTCGACATATCTCATACTTTAATGCAAGACAGTAGTTTGCGATACTTTCGTTCAGCAGTCCATGGCTGGCTGCCTTTGATTGGATGGACGAAAGCAGTATATTTACTCCTGGTAGGTATCCATTGCGGAGTAAAGGAAGAAGGATCACATCTCTATGTATTTATAGGATAACTATACGAGTCTGCCGTGTTCCGCAGTGCAAGGTCAAGTACTTCCAAAGAAGAGTTTGCACAAATGTAGGGCTACCGGCCTGCTTGATTTTCATAGTCTTTTCTCTCCTTCCGACCGGGAATTTCTAGATTCCTACCATTCCGGGTCAGCGTCAGCGCTCTCTTATTGTGCAGATGATATAAATCAAACAATTTGATGCAAATAGATGTTTGTGATATAACCTCAAAATAGAGTGCTGACACGGAACAGTAGAAAACCGTGAATATCAAGGAGGCCATAAGGACGTTCTACAATTGTAGGAACGACTGTCGATACCGCCCTTAATGTCAGCCAGTCAGTCCTTATGTGTATCAGTTTTGATACGCCGCTGACTGATTTTGGAGGCGAAAGGAAGAATACGGTTATTTTTATTCGGCGCGTCTTGCATCCCTAATGGATTATATTATGATAGAGGGGATGGAGAGGATAACGATATTTCATTTTTTATGCAAACGGTCGGAAAAGTGCCGAAAACTATAGGTAATCATGGGCCAGATTGCTGGCATATTTTGTTAAACTAGGGTCTTATCTCGAAGGACATATACTCCAGGGTGAAATTATTTAACTCAAAGAATCTGACACATTCAGCCTGAAAAAGTTTTATCACTGAAATTACCTATTCGGAACGCGGTAATTCTCTTAGTAATACAGGCCCAATTTTCTTTCGTAAAGTTGTTTATCACCCTTCCAAGGGAAGGTCATACCTCAAGCTCCATCGAGATTGTAGATACGCATACATTTTTTGAGATTCTGTTGAATGGTATGGTATGCTCCTGAACCTTGATGTATCTAATGGCAAAATATTCATTTTCGCTACCCTTTGTTACAAGCTGGTGATGTAGCGAATATTCGCAATCGCAAATATTCGCATATCAGTTCATTTTCTTTGCTACAGTATAAAACTTTATCCTTCACATAATTTTTTTCCTTGATGTTATAAACATTCGTTTTGTTAGTGAAGTGAAACAGTCCAAACAGCGAAAAGTCTGTCAAATCAGTGAACATCTCCCAACTAACAATTATCACTCCTATTAGAGTTGCAAAAATTATTATACAGTATTCGTTACACAGCAATGTATACTGTAAGAACATTGGCAAAACCCTCTTAGAAGAGCTATACAAGCGGAATGGGCGCACCTAATAAGACACTTCAGTCTTTTAAGAGGTTGTATAAGGGCTGCAGGTGACATTTATACAACAAAAGTGTAAGCCCCTTGCAGCCGCTATAGGACATTTGCGTCAGTGCAAGATTCAGTTTTTGTCAACTATACAACTATTCTGTTACGTGATTCTACTTTATTGCAACCAAACTATTTCTTATGTATTGCATAGACGAAGTGAAGAATATATAACTAACACATCACAGTCATCTTGTTTACTTACATATCGGCCATTGTGAATTTCATACACAGGTATATGATAAACTTCTACAGTGTGATATAGATTACTTGCACAGCAAATTTTATTGTGATTATCGTGCAAAGTAGTTACGCAATTTATACGGGATTCTTATTTCATGCATACTTTGATATTGATCAAAAATATGTCTAGATATTTAAGATGGAAAACTGAACTTATCTGCGTCAAATCTTCCACAAATCCTATATTTAGACACAATTACACTAATTTTAACTTTATATCTGTAACTTCGAACTGAAACATAATTATTTAATATTAAATAGAGGAATAAATGTTTGCCCAATATGGCTGGTGGTTGTGTATAATCATGGCATCGTCCATGTTGTCTTCAGTTTATTAGAATATTTTGGTGTTGCCTGCAGGTGTTATACAACAATTTGACAAATGTCTGAAGTGAAATACCGACAGAGTCCAATGATTTACCCAGAATTTGTACCAGATCTATATCTTCCTATATCCTTTTGAACCAATATGCATGCGTTGTTTGTCTTAAATCATTGGTTATGGCATTTTAACAAAAATATGACAGCAGAAAGTTAGGTTATGATGAAGTTGTATACCAACATATTTAGCATATGTACAGCCTTTGACAGTTACTAAACAACAGTTGTATAAGTGCTTCCGTTGGGAGCAACTTGTTGGCTGAAGTAGTAATATCCACAGCAAAACAACAAGGCTCGGATTTGTTTTATAAACGTTACCATGGATGCCACAACACAACCATTTTCACTAACGTGCAAATATGCCGTATAAAATAGTTGTATAAACGTTTATGCAACAGTTAAAAATTTGTCCTATAAGGTGTTGTATAACTATGCTAAAGAATATTTTAAACACCTCATTTTAGAGCAAATACGTTGCAGAAAGCAAATTTGCATTCCACACAACATTAAGCCAGCATTTTGGTGTTCAGGCAACAACAATAGAGAGCTTTTATGGCTGAATGGTTCTTTTACCAAAAGCTTATAGCACTACTTTGCTAGTTGGGCTGGCCCACTCAGAGTCCAAATAAAATCAGCTGAGCTAACTTTGATCAGAATATAACCTAAAAAACTAACCATTTCTGCAGTTTTCTGGCATGGATCGCGACAAACATGCAATTGTTAGCAAAGCTAATAATCTGATAATTTGAGTTCTGTGGATTCTGCTCGGAAACAAAATAAACTTAACCTTAACGCTGAAAGTGAGGACAAATTTTAATTTTAATAAGAAAAGCAAACTAAAATGAGAGTATGTAAAATGAACTTCGAACAAACAAAAACATATTTTTACTGTTATCAGTCTTTGATTATGAATGTCTTACAATTAAAAGTACAAATAGGAACAACAACTGTTTTCTTAAACTTGTTGTGGGAAAGAACTGTTTCTTAACAAAGTAGATACTAACTTGACTGTTTCTTATATTGTAAACAGCAATTCAGTCATCAAGCCTTTGTCTGGTGCAAAGAAGAAAAACTGAATATTTGAATGATCTAGTCCTACTAAAAATAAAAAAAATTTTGTAGCTTCATGCCAATCTAAGCATGAAATTGACAAACAATTTGTGATCCACGCCAATTTACTCGAGACACAAGAACAAAAAAACCTCGCCAAAAGTAAAAGAAATTTTTTTTCGTGTTTGATTTCCAAATTATTAGAAAAAACGTCCATTAGATTCTGCGAATAGTAGCTAGCTTGTCTATCAGACAACCAGATAAGAAATGTGGCAATTTTGGCTGGAGCTGTCCACAACTCCAACAAATGTGCGACATTATACAATAAATTGACAAAATCTCTTGAAAACATAAAACTTAGCGCAATTAAAAGATGTTTTTGCATATACGAGTATGTCCGCTCATTATCAGCAACCTCGAAACCATATGAATGAAGCTTTTTGGAGAAATGTATCGAACCTTTCTAGATTAGGCTAAGTTTTAGGACTTTCGAACCACTGTACGAGGGATGGATTTTGGTAGAGACTGCAGATGAGCAAGAATTTTTTAGGATCAACTAAATGCGGTGTGCATATGTTGTCTCCTTTTTTGCGTACTGAGATACTCTCCGACATTTCTCTAGTAGCAAATAAACAAGAAAAAAGTATTTTAAAAGCAATTAGTACTTCCATTATAATATTTACATGCGCGCTCTGTAAGAGTACAATCAACCTTTTAAGGACCCCGGGAGCAAAATGTTCACCTCAATCCGCCATTTTACTTTTTTGTGTTTGAAAAAACGCAATTTATCCCAGACGGTCGCTGCTGAATATTAAACGTGTTTTTTGCCGCACGAAATAAACTTTTTTTTCGGCTAACATTGTTTGTCTGCTTTCGTGAGCTGTGTGACGATTTGGACACGACAACATGGCAACAAAGGGGCTCGAATCGAATATGAAAATAATTTTAAAAGTATACTTAGTGCCTTTGTAGGGACGCTGATGTAAATTGTATAAAAAAACAATAACGTCTAATGCCCGTATCGTCAGTCGTCCCTACAACTGTAGGGCGCCTTTATGGCCTCCTTGATTGTCATAGTTTTCTACTTCTCCCTGTCAGCGCTTTATTTTGAGGCTATCTCACAAACATCTATTTGCATCAAATTGTGCTTGCTTTTGAGTTATATCATGTTTTATCAGCCTGAAATTTCCTACAATTTAAAAAGAAGCGCTGACGCTGACACGGGACAAGTGAAATCTAGAATTTTTGAAGGAGAGAAAGGAGTATGACAATCAAGGAGGCCATAAACGCGGGAGGACGACTGACGATACGGGCCTAAGGGAACGATTCTAATATAACTTTGCATCGTAACTTTTCATTTTTCAAAACTTTGAAAGTTTTCAGCTTCCAGCATTTCTGTAATTTTAAAAATTGTCAAAACTTTAGTTATTTCTCAAATAAAATAATGAATTAAGTTGCGTTTAAAATTTTCCAAATTTCCAATATTTTGAAATTCGAAATTTTTGGGTAGCATCGAAAGTCTTGAAAATGCTGTAAATGCTAATAGTTCTTAAAATTTTGTAAATTTTGAATATTGCTAGAATTTTGATAATTTTCAATCTCAGAAGTTTTAGAAAATTTGGAAACCTGTATTGACAACTGCATAGAGTCTAGTGTGAAATGCCAATGTAAAATCGTTACTTCAAGGTCAGTCAATGTTGCGTCATTGATCGTAAATCCAAGAGTTTATCAACCCCCATTGCCACCGGCAATAAATGTGGCCCTAAGTTTAGTATAACTGAATTTCATGGTCTCTCTTGTTCTATTGATGCCGCGTACTCAGAAACCTAAATACCGGGGTACCGCGTACCATCACAGTGGAATGACATCTGGTTATCTACTAATATTTCAAATTCCCCACATCGGCAAAGGACACATAATTCTGGCGGATTCAGATAGACAGAGCCATATTTTGACAGATTTTCACCCGATTCATTATATCCAACGTTGCAGACTAACACAAAAATGTCACTTGCTAATCAGCTGCTCACCTCAGCAGACGTCAAAGCGCGACGGATACTCGTGAAATAGGGTATAAGGAACTTAAAGACGCCTTGTTGGCTCGATTTTTGAGCTGTCTAACCTTAAAAAACTGGTAAAAGCCTCCTCATGCAGATTGTCCCACAATTTCGACACCCCATGGTCAAAGGAGCAATTGCACCGAAATGGTTAAAGAGCTCTGAGGAGTAAAGCCCGTTGACATAGAGGTAAAGAAGAGCCAGATTGCCGTCTGTGCGGAAGGGTCCCGAGGTTGTCCGCTAGAGGAGTGTGATTGATCAAGCATGGACAGTAATTGTCGGCACGGCAGGATATGTGAGCAGTAGTCAAGGCTTGGCCTTTTTTATGCCTCATCTAGAGTGAGGGGATATGTGGACAAAAGTTCTTTTCTCTAAGCAAATAACTAAGCTTTTCCCAGTGATTGAGGAGATGTGCTCGTGCCAAATCAAGTCTTTGGTGATCTGGACCAGCCAGAACAAATAGCTCTCTAACAGAAATCGACCATGCATTGAAACTGAATGAACCCTTGAAGACTTCTTATCAGTCAAGGTACAGGACTGTGTTTGGAAGCATTAAACTGCACCAGTAGAGATAACTTCCAGAGCTCTGGCCAGAAAAGAAGTAGCTATTAGTCTTCTTTTCTCCAGAACATCAGTTAAGATCGGCTTGGCACATTGACAGCACGTAGTCTCATAAGCAAAACTACGCAATCTGTAAAGCTTCTCTGGCGGGCCATAGAATGGAAGTTCACGTATGAGAACGGCATGCCACAGCTGATCGAAACATTTCGTTCGATCATCCACATCAGCCTATATCGAAAAATTCCTTATCACACGCTCGCGTCTGTGAAGTGGACACGAATGATTGTCAGTATAAACTTTTACATTTTAGAGTACAGTGTTTGAGAAACAAGGTTGATGAACTTGAGTTTGGTAGCAAAACAGCACACTTATGACTTTCTTTGTTTGACTGAGCATTGATTGACTTGCGATGAGATGAATACTCTGAATATTTGTGAATAGATGAATGTGTCTAGTTTTTGCAGGCCAAGCAAAATCCACGGAGGCGTTTGTAAATATTTATGTCAATGATAAGTTTAGTGCCAAGCCTTTGTGTGACAAAGTTTTAAACATTTTTGAGGTTGCTGGTGTCACCTGTTTGGATGGCACACAAATTCTAACTATATACAGGGTGACTTCGAAGTTGAGTCATTTATTTTAACAGTGAGTAGATCTGATCAAAAGAAATGTTTTTTTCCTTTAACATTTTTCTGGTAAAATTAAAGTAACAAAGTTATAGCCCTACCGCGCTGTCTCAATAATAATATTATGTGCTCGTGTTTGGCAACAACGGATATAATCCGCCTTATCGGTTCATCGCATCGGAAACAAAAAAACGAAAGAATTTGAAACGCTTATCACGATGTTTTTACTACAATTTTATTCAGTTGTATTCAGTCAATGTGTCAGTCGGTAACGCGTGAGTGAATAGTGGTGTTTGTTGCGTGGCTCAAACGAAATAAAAAATGGCACATGTTTACGAAAATGCTGAACTTGCGGACATGATTCTTATTTACAAAATGCTGCTGCGGCATCACAGATGTATGCGGATCGGTTTCCCAATCGAGTGCAACCAATCCCTCGTGCCTTTGTTAATGTAGTACAAAGGGCTCGTGAATCAGATGACTTAAGACCTCACAGGGGAGGGCATGCCGGTGCTCCAAGGCCGCACGATCAAATACAGGTCTGCACTGAAATACTTGTCGGGAGGATACTTTATAAAATAAGGTAACATTTTTTTTAATTTTTTTCCATTTTTACACACATATTTTGGTTTATCTTCCTTCTACAATCATTATCTGAAAATTAATGACTCAACTTCAAAGTATAGATCAACAAATAGAGACTTCAATATATTCTACAGTAAGCTTCAAATACTACTTAGCACTTTAGACTATAAGCACAGTATAATAGTATTTGGTGATTTTAATTTTAAATTTAACACTCACGACAGGCATGCCAACGTGATGTGTGATATTTGTGTTTCTTTTGGACTGTATCAGACTGTGAATGTGAATACTAGGCAGAATTCTTGTCTAGATAATATTTTCACCAATATAAACATGTCAAGCATAGTTGTAGAAGCCTTTGATACATGTTTTTCTGGCCATCTAGGTATTGCATTTCATTTTAATTTGAAAACTTTAAAACCTGTTAGGAAGAGAATAAACTACAGGCCTGGCACGGATAAAGGTCTTTTCAAATTATACAGTAAAATTGAAACAGTTGACTAGATCTTTTTGTCTGATATTAGATATTTAACTCGATCGATTCATAAACATCTTAACAAATAATGTCGCTAAGTGCTTGCCAATCAAATCTAGGTTAGTATCAGAGGGAATTAATAAAGATTAATCTATTCAAACGCAAGTACCGATCAGAAATCAGAATTAAGAAAAAAATGCTCATGATAAATATATACGTAGAGCGTCAAATATACAAGCAGCTATGTGGAATGTGATTAAAGCCAATGGTGTGCAATCATCAAAATCCCATTCGTCTACTCTCAACGCGAATGATTTAAACTCTTTCTTAGTCAGCATTGCTGAAACCATTATTGCTGAAATTCCAGCTACCCAGTCGAACTTCAAAGATTTTATACAGACTAGTAATACACTACATTTCAACTTTTTTGTATTACATTTATTTGTTCTCAAGACGTGTGTAAAGACTTTTGAGTACAAACATGAAAAAAGTATTATTATTTCATAATTTCTTAATCATCTTATTTTATTATTCACCCAAATTTTTAACTAGGTTTTGTCAAGTTTTTTTACCTTCTATTGCCACTTTGTGTTTTACGTTTATCTTATTTTCGTATTGTTTGTTGTTTTTACTTAATCTTTTATGTTCTACTCTAACTGACCTGTGCAAACACATTTTTGTGTAATAGTACCAATAAATTATTATTATTATTATTATTATTATTATTATTATTATTATTATTATTATTATTATTATAGTCCATTTATCCTAGAAAGAAACTAACCCAAAAATATCCACGCATACTTCACGTGATCGGACTACAGAGCGCCAAGAACGTCACTGGGCCGTCGAGGCTGCTTGCACCGCCGTGTCGCCTCCCACTCCATCTTCCGGCCCAATAACGCTCCCCGTTTCTTGGATTATGGTATATCAACGTGCTGATTGCGTACTGAACACGTTGTTTGTTTTGGTGTAATCTCCTTCTCGGTTAAATAGACTTCAGTATCTTTCAATCTGCAGTCTGAGCTTTCCTTCTACACTAACTTGTTTCCGGAAACAGCTTTATGCTAATCTTTCCACGATTAAGTCCTCTAATCCGGACGAAAATAAGTAGCACTCAAACTATTCCGGAACTATTTCCTACCAGCAAATGACTTCTGAAGTTCAAAGTTTCTAAACAGCCGCCGTTGCAACGTACTTCCATGTTTTTGTTCTTTGCTACTAGAAACTTTTGAATTCTTTATACGACTCGGGTTCTCCCTGCGGGAAATTGACTCTATAAAGGCGATACACACAGCTCGGAAATCGTTCTGCGCTATTCGATTGCAGGTTTTTTGTTGGTGTCACTCGGGGGCAGTACTGACGAAAACAGGAAATAGATGTTGTTTCAGCGTTTAAAAATGGTACATTGTTTCGAATTTTGCACGTATACAAACTTCGAGCGTTCTAGTATAGCAAGTAAAGTTTATTTACTGAAAGAAAGCAGTTACGTCTTATTTATTAAATTTGAATGCCACCCTTAACGCAATATAGATCCTATATTGGTACGTATATTTTGAATTTCCATTGTTCATGTACATGTATGTTGGTAACAGTTTTCTATGTCGTGACATTATCGTTATTTATTTATAGCTTATTTTCGTTCTTTTTGCCTCAATATTTCCATTGTTATTTTGTCGCTGTCACTAGCTCTAGCGTTTACAAAACATACGCTCCGTAATGTTGGTTGCGGTAAGGCATCGAATACAAAGTAGATTTTGTTAAACGTCCTAGGATCTAGTAGTTTTTATTAATGTGGCAACCATGTGCGTCACTGTCGTTATTTGACGTTGTGACGTAACTGCGTTGATTCAGTGTTTAAGCCAAATGAAACTGAACGTTTACCCAAGCAGAATTGTCGGTTTTTTTATAAAAATGAAGTGATTCTTGGACATTTTTCTTATAAGTTGTGACCTAATTCCTACTTCAACATTGAATCAAAAATTATTAGAATTAGATGTTGTTTCAATGGCTATGAATATGCGTTTGGATGAAAATTACGCATATAAGAAATGCGAAGTTAGCCAAATTGAAGCAACATTCTAACATGTATACAGGGTGTTTCAGTTTATTGTTGCATAACTTTAAGTTTCGATAGAACTTTTAAAATTAATGCATAAAGTCTTTATAAACATGGGTCGAAAAATGCGTGGCTTCCGAAATACAGGGTGTTCAAATTTACTTTCTAAAATAGTTTTTTTTAAATATTTCGAACAATATTTGATGTATAACAGTGAAAATTGGTATACAAGGGTTTTTTGGTACGACAAAACGAACCATGGGCATAGTTTTACTGTAGCCGCTAGAGGGCGCTCTCTACTGTACCTGTAGTGTATTGAAATGACCGAAAAAATTTTCTTAGTTCAATTTTTTGCTTTTTGAATATAAAAACTGATTCTTTGCACTTTTCAACATAAAAAAGCTCTCTTGTGAATTTTCGTTATAGTTAGCCGTTTTTGAGATATTTCGATTTTTAAGGTTCGATGCGTTTTTAATTATTTATGATAAAATAACGTTAAAAAGTCAGTATCTCGATAATTTTTAGAAGTAGGCTGTGCCTGCAAATATTTTTGAAATTGAAAGTAGAATAAGGTTAAACGTCAATTAGTTGACAGTTAGTTTTGTTGTCTGTTGAAACCTGAAACGTCTTTTTGCAATTGTGAATGCACGAAATTTAGTTTCTTTTACCTGTTTTTTTTGTAAGTTTTATAAAAATGCCATTTTTATTCTCCAATCAAGAGTTAGCGAATATTCATTTTGTGTATGGCTTTGTAAATGGAAACGCAGCAGAAGCAGCCAGAGAATACGCACGAAGATTTCCAAACAGACGACATCCAACTCGCTAAGTATTTGTAAGAGTGCATCGCCAAATAATTGAAAATCGTTTTGGAAATCTCCAAAGGGATCAAAGCATAAATGTTCGTCAGCGCAGATTTACCCGTATGATTCTGCGTGAGTTTGATAGAGATCCGACCACAAGTGTTAGGAGAGTTTCTGGTGCCTTGGGAATTTCAGCAAGCCATGTTCACCGTGTTCTTAGAAATGACCATAGACGTCCTTACCATTTGCAACCTGTGCAAGTACTACAGCCAGGGGACGGAGAACGAAGAATCACATTTTGTCAGTGGATTCTTGATAGAACTGATAATAATAGGGGGTTACTAGACGTGGAGTGGTAAATTTTCATAATCAACATATTTGGTCGCATGAAAATCCGCATGCAGTTCGGGAAAGAAATTTTCAGCATGAATTTAGTGTGAACGTGTATATTGGTATCTACCGTAATCGGCTAT
Organism: Acanthoscelides obtectus; assembly: GCA_963669975.1. NCBI lineage: Eukaryota > Metazoa > Arthropoda > Insecta > Coleoptera > Chrysomelidae > Acanthoscelides > Acanthoscelides obtectus. Next base: position 38,350,016 of record CAVLJG010000007.1, on the reverse strand, counting down.
CTGGACCCTACCTTTTGCCTGCAAGGTTAAATGCTGCGACCTTCTTGGAATTTTTAAAGGCTGAACATGCAAATATGTGGGATGATATTATGTTAGATTTAAGAAGATTTGCCTGGTTCCAGCTTGGTGGTTGTCCAGCTCATTATTCGAGAATAGTTAGAATCTGGCTGGACGAAAATTATCCAGAAAGATGGATCGGCCGTGGAGGACCAGTCGCCTGGCCTCCACGATCCCCTGGCCTAAATCCATTAGATTTCTTTGTGTGGGGATTTCTAAAAGAAAAAGTGTACCAGACTCCCGTAAACCCAAGAGATATGCTAATAGACATAATCAGGAATGCATGTGATGAAATAAGGCCTTATTTGAATAATGCTATACCACGTTCGATCATTCGTAGATGTGAATTGTGTATTGAACAATTGGGTTTACATTTCGAGCAACTACTTTAGATTTTGTATGTTTGTCCTAACTATCCAATAGCATTTTAGTTGTAAATACTTAATTTAATTTGTTAAAAATAATATTGGAAAATTAAACAAATTAATATACTGTTTTTTTGTGTTTATTTGGAGTTAGGAATTATTGCTGTGTTTAAAAACACAATCTAAACGATCATCTTAACTACTTCTAATGCCCAAATCGAAAATGAAAAAAAAAATATTATTTTCCCATAAATAATTAAAAATCGAAATATCTCAAAAACGGCTAACTATAACGAAAACTCACAGGAGAGCTTTTTATGTTGAAAAGTGCGAAGAATCAGTTTCTTTATTCAAAAAGCAAAAAATTGCATTAAGAAAGCCATGCCAGGCATTTTTCGACCCATGTTTATATAGACCTTATGCATTAATTTTAAAAGTTCTATCGAATCTTAAAGTTATGCAACAATAAACTGATACACCCTGTATATCAGAAAGCGATACCTAGAGAATTTCGGAGCTCAAGGTATATTCGGGAACAGGAAAGGCACTTACAATAACCAATACTTCGTAGGACTCTGAAAACAGAGCTACATGTACACAAAGCTACCCACGAAACACCAGATTTCATGGAAAGTTCCAAAATTACACATTGCAGTAAAGATAATCCGCAAAATAAACTGATCCGTTGAATCATTCTATATTAAATTTGACATGGAATAAACTAGATAAATAAGGCAATTTCAACTATAATTATGAATTTTGGATAAAAGTAATGTGTACCTAAATTTCAAATGCAACAAAGAGTAGCATACAGATGCCGCATCGTCTCTGGTCTGGCAAAATGATGTAGGAATCAGAAGTATTTCCTAGTTGTTCTTGTTTCAACAAAAAATGAACTAAGTGCTCATATCCGTATACAGGGTATTAAAAAACTTTGGATATACCAAAAAATTCCGAAAAGTACGTAACCTAGAGGAAAATGTTGTAGAACAAAGTTTTAAGGTTTGAAAAGGGTCGAAAAGACCTTGAACGTGACATTGACTGTGACCTTCATGGTCATTTGAGTATTTAGACAGTAGTTCTTAAGGTGGCACGTCCTTTTTTAAATTTCTTTTCAACTTCCTGTTGCCGCAGTATTATAACTCCTTTTCATCTGATAATTTCGTAGTGTGTATAGAGATGACTAAAAAACATTATTTACATTTTTTTTCAAGAAAGGCATTTTCAATCGTAACTTGTTAACAAATATAAGTACAGCTCTGTGCATATTCTTCTTTGATGGTTGAATGAAACGAGTGATTACTTATGTTATCATTTTTAGCTTTTTCGAAAAATCTTTGATTTTCTTGAAGCCTCGTCAAGAAAAGCAAAGATTTTTCGAAAAGGAAAAGTGATAAGGACAAATGTAATCACTCGTTACATTCTTCCATAAAAGAGGAATATTCACACACAATTACAGAGCTGTCCTTATATATGTTAACAAGTTCCGATTGAAGAAAAAATGCAGAATAAGATGCACAAAAAATGCACTTTTTGACCAAAAAAATGTAAACATTGTTTTTTCGTCAACTCTATATACACCATGAAATTATCTGATGAAAAGGAGTTATAATACTGCTGCAAACAGGAAGTTGAAAAGAAATCTAAAAAAGGGACGTGCCACCTTAAGAACTACTGTCTTGATGCTCAAATGACCATGCAGGTCACAGTCAGTGTCACGTTCAAGGTCTATATAATATTTTTCAAACCTTACAAGTTTGATCTACAACATTTTTCTCTAGGATACGTACTTTTCGGAGTTATTTGGTATATAAAAAAAATTTTTAATACCCTGTATACGGATATGAGCACTTAGTTCATTTTTTTGTTGAAACAAAAACATCTAGGAAATACCTTTGATACCTTCATCATTTTGCCAGACTAGCCAATGCGGCATGCAAAATTCATAATTATAGTTTAAATTGTCTTTATTTATCTAGTTTATTCCATGTCAAATTTAATATAGAATGATTCAACGGATCACTTTATTTTGCGGATTATTTTTACTGCAATGTGTAATTTTGGAAATTTGCCATGAAATCTCGTGTTTCGTGAGTAGCTCTGTGTACATGTAGCAATTTTCAGAGTCCTACGAAGTATTAGTCATTGTAAGTAATATATCTTGAGCTCCGAAAAGGATTTATAATAATGCTGCAAACGTTGAAAAAAAATCTAAAAAAAGGGACGTGCCACCTTAAAGGGAGCAAGAATCAGCTAGATAAATCAAGGCAGTGCACAGTGTTTTGTCTGTTTGTAACAAATGGTGGAGTAAATGGAAATTTTTACTTCAAAAACGGAACGGTACCATAGCCTTCTATTGAAGGGAATTTGAAAAAAAAGGTCAATCGATAGTACATTTCGGTGATTATATTCCGTGGTTATTAATAAGACATTACGGCTGAATTTTCGCCAAGAGAACCATGATATAATTCGAGAAAATTATATTACATCTGAACGAGAACGCTCGGAAAGCAGTGGGTATCCAGCTGCGCAGCATCTTCTCCATCCATATTATATACAATTTCAATGAAAAGCGCCATTGCTACGAGCACGAAAAGGTGCTTTCATGGGCAACGTAAAAGGGGAAGAAAAATCTTCTGAGAAGTTAGTTTTAACTAAGAACCAAACTCTCTAGTAATATAGCTTTCTTCCGTCGGACCCCAGGCGGCCAACCACCGACAGACCTTTCGTGCTGTTTGGCAATTCATCAGCATGGACTAAGCATGGTCTTGAGTAGGACAGGGAGCAAAAGTCGAGGACCTGTCCTCTATCCAGGATATGAGGTCTACCGGGAGTCAAATGGCAAGCTGACTCTTGAAACTGTAATCCAGTTCACATTGGACACCCTGGTCAGCAATAATAGTAATAATAATAATAGACGTCTTTATTTGTCCACAATTACATTGTAGTATAGCCAAATGTCAGACTTACATAGCGAAGTTTAGCATGCTGCTAGTCTTACACTTAACCATATAGTCTCTAGCAGATGTTCAAAAGAAGTAAGTAAAATTTAAAAAAAGAGAAAAAGGCATACTTTCCAAACCCAAATGCACCAAAAAATTATTTATCTGAATTAAAGATGGAATAAAAAAGAAATAAATGATTACGTAAATTATATGTTTGGAGGGTTGAGTAATAATGTTTTAACTTTTTGTCGAAAGACAGGTAATAAGAATTCTTTATATACTTTAGGAAGGTCATTATAAATAATAGCAACATTGTAAGAAAAACTGCGTTTAAAAAGTGTAGACGTATGCAGGGGTATTCTAATATTAGTTTCTCTGAGAGTTCTACAGTGAACATCATTATTAAATGAATTTTTTTTCAAGTAATAAGGTTTAGACGTGAGCAGCAATTTGTGAACAAAAGCTGAATAGTGATACTTGACCATGTCATTAATTTTTAACCAGTTTAGAACGGGATATTTCGCTGATACATGATCAAATTTACGTAAGCCAAAAATGAATCGTATACAATTGTTTTGAATAACTTGAATAACGTTTTTAGTGAAATTGTCTAAACAAGTATAGTATACGATATTACAATAATTTAGTATCGATATGACCAATGCTTCACATAGTTTTTTACGCAACTTAAAATTTAGTAAATACCTGTTTGCTATGAGTGCGCAGCCGTAGGTAAGTTTTCTGAGATAGACTTTTAACATGTTCAATAAACCTTAATTTTGTATCAAAAACAACACCAAGAATTTTTGCAGAATCAGAAAATTGCAAGATTTGGTTATTTATCTGAATGTTCAAGAGCTGTGTTACATTGTATTTTTTCTTTGTGCGCAAAATTATAACATTTTAGATTTTTGTGGATTAATAAATAGATTGTGATCTAAAGAGTATTTAATTAATTTATTAACATCGTTTTGTAAAATTTGAGTAGTATTATTGACATTATCTGTGTTAAAATAATGAAGCAATTGCGTATCGTCTGCAAATGACTGGACATGAGAATTATCAATACTTTTGCTTAAGTCGAACGTATATATGAGGAACAGAAGCGGCCTCAATACAGAGCCCTGAGGTACGCCTGAGGGAATTATTGTCACTTGAGACATTTGTCCGCTAGGAGCCGCCGATTCTGGTGGTATAGTAGAAACGGTCAACTCGCCTTTGAACAAACTGGTAATGTAGCTTTTGTCTGTTTGACCATAAGGGTCCAATCAAAAAGCACGAAACCACTCCCAATGGTGGACTATCTGTGGTCGAAAGTTATATTACTAGTTTATTTAGTTATCTAATGCGAACTAGGATGCAGTTTCAGTAGAGAGCTTGCTGTTTCAGTCTCGCAGTGGTCAATTCTGGTAATAGATATCACTTTGTGCTATCTTATTTCAACTAAACCTTTTGGAAAACTCAAAAAGTCTTAAGGATATAGTCTAGTCAGTTGTATCTTTGAACTCCATCACTTAGTAAGTGAAAAGTTATTTATGACCACAACATAAGTGTGCTGAAATTAAAAAGATAGAATCATACTAATGTTTGACCTTGAAAGTGTAAACTGGAAGCTATACTGCTGGTACACAAGATCAAGATCGAAGTTCGATGTTCTTCAGGGTCGCTTAGTATGGCGTCAATGAGAATAAATTAATCGAGAGGATTCAGATATCCAAATAGCTGTTCCAAGTTCAATGACATTACCGACGGTACATTTCTTCAAAATAACGCTATACTATAATCTATTTTAGGCAATCCTGATGCTTAACTCGTATCTGAAGACTACAAGGTCAAAAGTAGCAGAGTTTAGTGTAATAGAGTAATTTCGAGGGTCTAGGCCACTATTGCTCAGTGTGGCTGATGACGTATATACAACCCCAAGCTCTTCAGTTTTCATTTTCTTCCTCGGAAGCACTAGTGGAGCAAACGACGCCGCTCCCCATAAATCTCAGTCTCCTCCCGAAACGGAAATCTTCAGCAATTGCGGGGGGGCGCTAGAAAATAATTGATTTTCAAAGAGGGCAGTAAACTAAATGGGTGTGAGAGATTCTGATCTAGGCAATGCGGTATGACTAGTGACGTACCCTTGAAAGGTCTCTAGTTTGAAAGCGTGGCAACAGAAGTCAGCTAAGCCACAAGTGTTGTGAAACCAGATTTCTGACTCATTTTGGTGTCTCGATGAGCAATACTTTTGAAAACACTTTTGGTTTTTCTGGTAACTTGATATATACCTCTTTATTGTGATGGATGTTGTTGAGTGTCGACAACAAACGCTAGCATTTTGGTGCCCTAGAGAAATTGCAGTTTCTACGCCTATAGATAGCGGGGGGATGAGTCGCATCCGCTTTCCCATCTTGATGGAATATATGAATTCTTGTGAATGTATAACTTCTATCCATGCACATCCTAGAGATAACGATGAATAACATGAAGTATGCGGATTTCCGCTTTTCATCCCAGTCTACGTAGTCGTGCCATAAGTTCTGTCCCATGATAATCTCATGATAAAAATGAAACAAGATAAGATATATTTATATGAAAGATATTATTTATTCGACAACATTTTTAGAATTCATAATCAAACAGTTTTATTCAAAATGTCCCCCCTTGGCCTTCACACACTGCTTCAATCTCGCGGGCCACTCATCTATCACTGCACGCACAGCTTCCAAAGGAATAGCTGCCGCTGATCGGATCAAATCCGCTTTCAGGGACTCGATATTACGGTGGGCTTTGGAGCAGGCCAACTGCTCTAGCAGGTCCCACAACTTGTAGTCTAAAGGATTGAGGTCCGGACTCCCTGAGGGCCAATCTTCCGCAGCAATGAACTCTGGCACATTGCTTTCCAGCCAGCGCTGCGTACTCTTAGCCTTGTGAGCGGGGGCGGAATCCTGCTGGTAGACCCAGTGTTGGTTGGCAAACAATGTACCACTTAAAGGCTTGACGATAGGATCCAGTATGTCGCTCTGATAGTTTGCCGCTTTTGTTTTCACGCCCTGTTTACAGAAATGGAGCTGAGTGACCCCTTCGTAGGACACCCCCCACCAAACCATGACTGACGCAGGGTGGTGGCCTCTCTCAACTCTCGGAATGATCTCCGAAGCTTCCTGTGAACTCCTTGCATACACTTTGTCATTTTGTCGGTTGAATTTTTCTTCTATGGTGAAGATTTTCTCATCCGTGAACAAAATCTTTCGGAATCCCCCAGCTGCGTACCTCTCCAAGAGCTTCTTGGATCTTGTCGCCCTGATGTGTCGCAAGGTGGCCGTAAGTCGCTGGCCCGTACGTCTCCGGTAAGCCCCTAGCCCTAGGTCTTGTTTAATGATGCGCGACATCGTCCGGACAGGAATCTTCATTTCCCTGGATAGGATCTTCTGCTTCCGGAGTGGATTCCTTTGAATCCTGGCTTTTACGGCTTTGATGGCTGCTGGAGTCCTTACTTGACGAGGTCTTCCGCTTCTTGGCCTGTCATCAACAGAGGACGTCTCATTGTACCGCTGAATGGTCCTAGACACAAATTTACGCGATATTTGAAGGCCGCGTAAGAGTTCAAAAATCTGACTAGCACTGTGATTACACTTATGTAAAGCTATCACTGCAATACGGTTCTCTGCCTTGCCCCACTCCATCGTTATGCTTCGAGAGATCAATACAAACTGAGGTATATGTAATTACCCGAAAAGCGCTTAATCAACTGACACCACAATGTAAACAATCGGACAAGTATTAACAGGTCTACACTTGTTTGAAAACGAGGGACAGAACTTATGGCATGACTACGTAATATAACCTCTACAATGATAGTTTGACGGTTGTTATAGCGTTGAAACACTAATGTGGATAGAGGCTCAATGTTTGTTCTCTATGAGTCAAGTAGATTGATTCTGCACTTCTTACGCAACGCCGCCATCATTTCATAAAAGATTAAGTTCGGCACAAGTTAAGCCCTCTGAGAAAAAAATTAGCTACGAACCTGTACATACTGTAAAAAGTATACCAATCACGTCAGTTAGGCTTATACAATTATTAGCCCATAGACATTCTTTCCCTGCTATATCGGTAGTTACCGTCCATCTGGCAACGTTGCTATTTCGTCGGACGCAGCACCGCCCAAGAGCAGAACAGTCAAGCAGATCGGTACGTCGGGCGTTGAGCCCAGACCGCAGAAGGAGAGACATATCGGGAGCATTTCTCTATCGTTAAACGTTTTAACAACAAATGTTTGAGGAAACCTATGAGGTGTGAAATATAGCTCCATTGCCTAATTTTACACTCCTAAAATTAGTTTAAAAAATGCTCAGGATCCTCTCAAATGCCAAAAACGAAGTTTGATCGATTTTGATTTTTTCGATGTAGGCCTTTTCCTCGCCGCAACTGGACAGATTTTTTCAAAAACGACAAAGCTTTTTCGTCGTATCGGGTAGTCATAACGTTATGTAAAAACTGTATCTTAATCCGAGCGGTACATTCCGAGTTATAGACCGGCCAAGCATGCTTTTTCGTGATGTACAAGTTATATAACATCCAAAAAATATAATTTCGACATTTTTTGCTATTACATTACTTCCTCACCCAGTCAGTGGCGTGGTGGTAGGTCGAGTAAAGGATGTGTATTCAGAAAATAAAACTTATTCACTTGTATCAAACTTATCTCGATGAATATTTATTTCATAAATTATGCAGTGGGTGCGATATATGATGATGACCCCATACGATTTACTTGGTACAATGCAGAATATGTGTATGAATATCGACTTCAACATTACGCACCTACACAGTTTGGAATAATCTATAACACTATAATAGGAAAACGTTTAATAATATACCTACCTTCCAGCCATCATAGAAATCAAGGCCTGTGACATCAAAGACGTTGACACGACTTTTCGGGACGATGACCTATTAATCAACTCTTTGAATACAGGGTGTTTCTACAAAAAATGTTTATTCAAATAGCTATAGAACCAAAACTATATTTTGCTTGAAATAATATCTGCTACCTAGGTACAGAATTTTTAAAGGTCTGTCTTATATTGATCACTCGAAATCAGTTGGTATAAATTGTGAAGTTAAACAAAATATGAGGGCACCTGTCTATTGATTTTTAGCGATATAATACTGATTGATCCTTTCCAGGTCTGTGATATATTTATACAATAATACTCTTTGACGAAATCAGTCGATGGATGTTTGACGTCATTATTTTTACAAATTACGATATTCGGCTAGATTCAGTTATATCACCCTGTGTGATGAGGCCATTAACCCTTCATTGAAAAAAAAGTATTTTATTCTCAGAGTCACATCCAGACCGCTACTATACGCACATGGATTGCCAAATTTAAATACACGTACTATGTACATATATCGGGGCATAAGGACGTGATCAGGAAACCAAACATTGTTTATTCGGAAAATGTTTCCTGTTGCGTTCGTTCTTCATGTCCTGTGCTGTTTCCAACAAATAATTAAATATCACGATCCCTTTGTAGATCTGTATGGAAACACACACATAATTTAAGCAGAAACAAACATCTTTTGATATACTTTAAATTAATTTGATTCTTCAAGGGTAAGGTTCGGATTGATTTCAGAATAGAAATTGGGATTATGGTGTCGATGAACATACAGACTTTATTAGCGTATTTGAAAATACTAGGTTAACTGTTGTCTTCCAAAAGAGACGTTTTTCGACAGACTGAAAATCGAATCATGTAGATTTTTTATTGGGAATAATTTATGGGGAGCTTGTCAATATCAAAAGAACAAATGTTATCTGTATTGTAATAGGCAAGCGGCTTAAAAATGCATGTTAAAACATTAGCAACAACCTGTGTTTAGCAGCTAATAGCTAATTGCTGTACGTAAGGATGTAAACAAAGTAGAAAAACGGAGTATTGTTATATCGGCATCTTAGAAAAGAACATCGCCTGGAAGACATCGATCTAACGGATAATCGATGTTTTTTTTGAGTTATCAGCGGCGGTGGCTGCAGTAGTAGACTCTTCGGTCTCCTGATCAGTCGCCTTGCGCTGTGCGGGTTCGAATCCCGTCCCAGGAGAAATTTTTCTCTTGGCTATGGATGTTGTGATTGTCCGTAGTTGGTAGACGGTCTCTGACTGTCGAACGTGGAGGTACCACCCGGCGGATCTCGTAGGCAGGGCCAGAATATGCACATGTTGCATGCACACGTGTTCCCTCGCCAGAGTCCGTGTGGCGTTCTCCCTTTCCCCTGTATCCCCCTATAGCCCCACGGTACCCCATGGATGTTTAGGCCTTAGACCTTCGTGGTGGTTAGAGTATAAAAAAAATGAAATAAGCTAAACAAAAACTAAAAAAAGTTTGATGTGTCTAAAACAATTTTATTTTAGTTTTTATATTATATTGTATTTTACCAAAACGGAAATCACAATTCTAGCTTAAACAGGCAGGCTGTTCATGTAGTGGAACCAAAATTTGAAATTCTCCGAATACATCGATGTGAAACATCAATAAAATGACCAATACATCGTTGTTACGAAAAAATGACCATCGGAGGTAAACATCAGTGTTTCAGAAACAATTGTGTATTGTCTGTATTCCTGGTTGTATGCTACACTGTGGAGAACTTTGTATGGAGGTGTGGAATCAATTAATGAAACTTTGAATTTATCTTTAGTTTGATGCTTTTTGGGTTGTTGAAATGTTTATGAGTACAAGTGAAATAAAATACACAAAAATATTAAATGAAAGTGAGAATTAATAAGCAATTACACATTTTAACGTTTTGACATCATCTAAAGCTTCTATGTTGGGATGCTTGGAAGAGATACGTGCTACCGCCAATTTATTATTCATGATCTTGAGGAGTTGAGGAATTGTTAACGAAAAAAATTACTGGAGGCGAGTGGCAAGTTATATTACTTTCTTTCTTCATAGTGTCGCGAATATTTCATTTTTTCTTTAAAAGCACATTATACAAACCAAAAGTGCTAATACGAACTTTTAATATGATGTTTAACTCAGTATAGCAAGCCTTTTTCCACAATATAGACGACAATTAAATACTATTTTTTAAATGCGTTATCATTGATGCGGAATTTAGGCACAATAGATTGAAAAAATAGTATAAATTTGTTTTCGAACTGATTTCTTGTCAAGATGCTTAATGGTACATAAAAAGCCTTCAGATTTTTTCTAGTCAGTTCTCAAATCTCCGATAATTTGAATTAGTCCCGCTTATTCCCCACTGTGCGCTACCTAATGGCACACATCCTGATTCCTTTGATGTAAACCAGCCCTAGCGTTATCTGTTCGCGCCCCATCACATCAGATAAACGAACCGACGGACGAAGCCACGCGACGGTGGCTCCGGCCACGATGACTCCCCGTAGTCCATTCAGAATCGGCCGCAAATTAATTGGATCGCGGTGGCGAGCGGCGTCACGGGGCGTCGGGAAATTGAATTTGGCGTCGCAGGCGTCGCGACGCTAGAGGCAAACACCGTTCCGTCGCGTCATGCAGCATCGCCTTTGTCACTAGTCCTGATGTAGACAAACACGCCTACATCAACACCTATAAATAATGCATGGACTTACATTGGTAGCTTTCATAGGCCCACAGCGAATTCACAGACTGCAGGTTCGAACAACGGATGAAGCAGTTTGTTTCGATATTCTACATCGGAGGCGATCAACAAAGCACCTTCTTTTTCTTCTTCCTTCCCGATTTAGCATACCAGACTTTCATCTTTCTCCAAGACTTAAGGAATTTCTTGATGGAAAGCGCTTGGAAAATGACATGTTGAAAGAAACGGTTGCTGTATGGCTTGACGATCAGGCGGCAGCGTTCTTTGACGACGGAATCCGAAAGCTTGTGCAACGAACTATCAAGTATTTATGATGACTATGTTTAAAAATGAAAATGTTCATATATTAGTATGTGACTTATATTCTTAAGATTTTCTGACGCCGTTAAAAAACAGTTCTTAATTTCTTACTTGCAAAATGTACGCCAGTCATTGCACTACATAGAAAATTGTACCAGAAGTTGTTTCGAATGCGTGGTAAGTATATAAACAATCTACTTGACACCAATTTTTCGCAGGATTTGAAATGAATCTGAGCAACGTAAAACTTTTCAAATTTGTGGACTTGATCGATAATTTCTTCAAAACTGGAATTTTGCGCTTTAACATTTTGATGCTACCTAGTTCGACGTAAAGTTGGTAGTATTGCGCACATTCTATTGTCTGTTTAGAAATCATATACGAAAAAAGAGGACAATGCATTCCATGGTTCATAACTGAGTAATCTGATTATTTTCATTCCTCTATCGATTTGGTATATCCTTTCTGCGTGTATAAATTTCGCCATATACTATCCCAACAATCGCATTGAAATGACAATCCCCTTGCTCTATTATTTTCGAATATGCGAGGATTATTCCAAATATTCAAACATCGTAAATCGCTATCGTGATTTTTTTATGAAAATCCTTCTAAAACCGATACTTTTTTATTCCCAGGCTAGAATAAAGCGGTCTGGTATTAAAGCTGGAATCTATTAACCAATACGCTCACATATATATTTCGAAGTGGATTAAAAAGATATCGAATGCAGTTATATTTCTGAATTTTTCACAAGGATAGTCAAGGAATTAGATAAGATAGGAAGAGGTTTCAAAATATCATTTTCCGGAGTGACGTCATGTGTATGTAGCTTAATCGATTGATTACCGTAATCTACTACCTGAAAATAGCCAAGCATGAACTACATTCTGTTGCCTTGGAAATCCTAGGAACACTAGCGCCATCTATGTTCTCAAAAAAAAAAAAAGTGGGTCGCACGCGTCATTATCTTCATGGATTATTGCTTTTATTTTGTTTTATCATTCCGCAGTCAATTTATTTACTTATATCCGCACAATTCCGAGAAACGACGGAATTTCAACTTTCAATTATATAAGAACTGGATAGAAATCACGAGGAACCAAATAGGTTGCCCTCGTTAAGGATTATAATTATGATAACTGAACAGAACACAAGTGGGACCAAGTGTGTTAGCTAAGTATCTCTGACGCATTAGGAATAGGTGGCCTCGAACTCTTTTCGCAGAAGTTAAGATCCTTGTCCTGACTCAAATCAGTCATCCACATACAGAACCTGTTTGACACATAATGTAATTAAGCACTTGAATGTTAAACAATGCACAGGTCTTAAAACATAGTCCGATCCTGTGCCGCAGTATCTGTCGTTCATTTAGACTGAAGCGAGCCGATCTACAGCTCTTCTTATATGGGTGTCTTTCAATCCTCTGCGCTCCTGAACTGCCTATTCTATATCCTCTGGTATTGACTGTATTCCACAGTAGCAGAACCAAACAGTATTTTCAAAATAGAATTTCAAATTCATTGGTCATTGTTTAACGTATTCCACCTGCATATAATCCCTGTTTAGGCACGGAAATACCCTGTGTGGTTGGCTGTCTTCATGTAGAATGTGTTAATCAAAAATGGCTATTCTTTCTCATAACAATGATAAATATTCCAGAAAGAAAGCTGTTAGAAACTTTTGATAGCACAATATTAAGTTATCGAATTGTAAAACATGCTTATCTTATTGATCAATGTCATCGCAGAACTTGCACCGAAGCAACCGAGTAGGCAGAAGCCTAAGGTTAGACGAACTGGAACAATTTTGACACTCTGGCGATAAGGGAGCGGTCGTACCGACCAGTTCGACATGTACAAAGTTCGGCACGATTAGCATGGGAACCTGAGGTCATGCGGGTCAACCTTTCAGGCTCACTGCGCGGAGGTACCATGGGGGAGGACTCTGAGGAGCAAAGCCCGTTGACATACCGGTAGTTGAGAGCCAAAGCGCTGATGGCCCGTCGGTGCGAATGGGTCCCGAAACTTTTCCTTAGAAAAGAGTCATCGATCCGTCGGGCAGCCCTCCTTTGAATAGCATCGAGCAGTTCAATAATCTAGAAGAAGCAGGCAACAAATAACAATCTTATATTTCTGAAACTTCGAATTCTTCCTTATATTCTCATATACGCATTCACTGTAGCATCAATGCTTGACTTTCATTGCATTTTCTTTCCAATACAAATAAGAAAAGCGCTGGATCAATTTCCACCACCTCCACACATCCCTAGCGAAATTAAATTCCACGGCTCACTCCAAAAATAAAATATGAAATAAACTCCACAGTGGCCTTGGTCAATTTCCAGGATACAATGGGAAAATGCTTAGATGAAAAATAATCTTTTCCCAACGATCTTTCATCAGAAATTTCTATATGTTTCGTGATGAAACAGTTTGAATTTATGGGACGGTTGAGCCATCAGGAAAATCGTATTACCGAAAAACATGCGTCACTCTCTTGATGAAAGAAGTACGTATTATCCATTTGGGGCCATGGAAGGTGTATATTTGTGGTACCGTTTGCTGGGAAGATCGTTCCATCGCCGTGATTTTCATGAACAGAATTGGGTGAATAGTGCATTTGCACAACTCCAATGCGCTCCTCTGTCGTACAGTCATCCATAATGGAATTCCTCGTAAAACAACCAAAGTTTTTTCTTATCCTGTAGATAAGGCCCGTATCGTCAGTCGTCCCTACAATTGTAGGGCGCGTTTATGGCTTCCTTGATTGTCATACTCTTTTCTCTCCTTCAAAAATTTCTAGATTACACTCGTCCCGTGTCAGCGTCAGCGCTCTCCTATTATTAAGATATGTTTTCCTTTTAAATTGTAGGAAATTTCAGGCTGAAAAAACATCATTAAAACTCAAAAGCAAGCACAATTTGATGCAAATAGATGTTTGTGACATAACCTCAAAATAGAGCGCTGACACGGAGAAGTAGAAAACTATGACAATCAAGGAGGCTATAAACGCGCCCTACAATTGTAGAGACGGCTGACGATACGGGCCTAAAACACGCTAGTAATCTCAATCTTCGGATTTTCGGGATACAAATAATCAGGATGTCTAATGACGCATTTTACTCAAGATGCCCATGTTTCGAAATTTGTTTTATACCTTCGGAGCCACAAATACGAAAAATATATTGCGGCAGTATACAAAAAATAACGTCAAGAAAGTTCACTCTACACTCCCACGCAACGCCGTCATCAGCTTATAAAGGATTATGTTCAGCTCAAGTTAGACCCTATCGAAATAGGACAGTGTCATAGACCTTATAACCTGTATAGAGTATAGTTACTATGCTTTCGTTTATTGTCATAAGTCTGTTTCTAGCTTTCATTGGTTGGACGGACGAAAGCTCAAGTTGGACTCTTCAAGAAAAAAGTTAGTTAGGATTATGTATGACAGAAAAATTAAACGCATTGAGTCTGTCCTGCAGGTCCGAACATCATTTCCCTGTCCTACCCGTAGTACCATCTGGCAACGTCGCGTCGCCTCTCCCCAATATTTGGAATCATGATGCGTAACATGCAACAGAGCCCCCATAGAGCACCAGTCATGCAGGACGCATACAAACACTGGCACGCCGCTGAAAGCTCCTTATAGGTACCTCATAATCTCAAAAACTATAATTACTGTTTTTCAAAATGACGGACTGGAAATCTGTCAAAGTTGAGACATTTTATATAACTCACACATTTTGAGTGAAACGCATCATTAAACAGCTTGAGTATTTGTATTCCAGAATCCGAAGATGCGGCTAGCATCCTAACTAGCTCTCTGAATGACACATGGGCGATATAAAATGTCGAAGTCGATGAGGCGCAGCGCGAAATTTAAATCCGTATTGGGGCGGCCCTTTATATGCAAATGACCGCTGCGCCGGCTCTTCTGTCACTCCAATTCAAATGAAGAACAAGTGAAAAGCGCAGCGCAGCAAGTTGAAGTTAATCAACGACACGACACTCAATTCAACTCCAATTTAATTTTCTGTTGAACGCTTGCACGTGGATTTGTCCGTCATTAATTTAATTATGAAAAATAGCAGCTGAAATGTGGATTCAATTTAGATTCAGACGGGAGTTTAGAGAATGTTCATATAAAGACGTATCTCTAATACGGAAAGTTCTCAATTTTTCAAGAACTGAAGTTTGGACAATTTTGGTTTCCAAAAGTTCTACTGTTTCTCTATGTCCACTTTCGCTTCCTTAAATATTTCCAGACATGCAAAGAGGAAATCCTAAAAATTCTTGACGTAATTTCACGAAATCGCATACGACTTTTCCACATATGAGGACATTACTCTTTACTGACGTTTCGGTCACTACGGATTAGTACAGATTGCAGCGGTATGTTCCGACAATAGTTTTGAGCGAGTTTCCGCACTCTAGGAGTCGTCTTCCGTTCTTGGAGTGATGAGTGGGGGTTGCGTGTCTTGTCCATCCAAAATAAAGAACCTCATGCTCGCTTGTCGATTTGTTGCAACACACTGTGTAATAGCCGAAAGAACGAATTGACTGTGTAGTTTTATTTGGACGGAGTTCTATCAGCACGAAAACCACAGTACAAGTTTCTGTTTTTCGATGTCCACATACACCTAAATAGATCGCACAAAGTGCCATCTATTACAAGAATCGACCACTGCGAGAGTGAAAAACATCAAGCAGTCCATTGGAACTTCATCCCAGCTCGTATTTGACAGCCGGGAAACCACTGTTGCCGCTAGATGCCATCGATTCTGGTGGTATATAGTAAATGCGGCTAACGATGAGCGCCTGCTTCGTACTATTTGACAACTCACCAGCATGGTCTAGGCTTGCAACTCTCCTCTATCCAAGATATCAGATCTATTGAACTAAGACAGCACAAAATGCTATCTATTACCAGAATCGAGCACTGTAAGAGTGACAACCGCAAGTCTAGATCATGCTTATGAGTTGCAAAATAGCATGAAACATTTGTTTATGGCAGTTTGTGGTCGGTCGAATGACTAGTATGTCCACATATGTTTTATAACCCGGCGCAATGTAAAATTGTAGCGATCAAATCTTTTTCACTATCCTATATTCCGGAGACTCTTCCAGCATAAATTCTTCGATGAATGAACTCCGTTCTAGACGCTTTTCCATTGAAACCAGATATTTCGTGCAAAGAAATTCCTTCAGAAGGTAACGACTGATGCAAGTATTTCCTGTGCGGTATCACCTCGGATGTACAAGGCGTTATCTGAGCAGCGAAGCCTCTATGCAGGCTCATTGAAATTAGAGGCTACGCCGCTTTGACTTCGCTCCCTATTTACGTTCAGTGAAGGATCAATGAGCTCTTATACCGGCTAGATAGTACAAGAAATCGCAATGTAAATGATGATGGATTTCCATTTTCCTAATTTTATTTCCCAATGTCTTAACGTTATGGTTAACTATTGGAGCAGAAATGATTTATCAGTCTCGGTTGGTCTTTCAGCTGTCTACTTTGTGCTAAAAGCTTCCTGAGGGACTTAGTCTCATCATTGCGGTGCGTGGCTGTTATAGTTTAGAACGATCTTATTGGTGGAGCAGCCCGGTCTTAATGAAACCCCAGTATCATAATATAAGGTCCACTGATGAAAATTGTAATCCCTATTAATACTATAGGTTTGTTTGGTGTTTTGTTTTATCTCAAGTATGATTTGTATTATTTTTTCTAAGATTAACAAGCCTGTAGGTCCAAGATGTTTAATTTTAGTAGGATTTGAGATTCTAGAGACAGATATAATTAAGGCCAGCTTCTAAGGTTTAAGATTGTATCCTTTTTCTAAATGAAAAGATATTATGTGAGTGATATGAAAGAAAGTTATATGAAGACGTACTTTAATTATAGTGATGAGTGTCAATCCCCTTAGAGATCACTTTGGGGTCATCGACAAATTATTTTGTTATTCCGAAGCTTTTCTTATAACTTTTATCAAAAAAAAAGAACTGCGTGGATGCCAATTTTTCGGGGTGTTCAGGTATTACATGACCACTCTGCAAATATAGGCACATGCGAGGAGTTCACAGATAAAATCATGCCTATAACCTCGAGTATACATTAGTAAGTATACAAATGTTTGCGTCTCTTGGAATTATGCACCAGAGGTAATACTGACAGACTGGAGAGATATCTCCTTCAAAGTAATGTAAGGCGTTGACCTATGATTTACACTACTTCCACGCGAGGGTTCCGATAAGCATGACATAGCTGAACACGGTTGTCCCTCCGTTGGTTGAACAAAAGAAATCGCTATTATTCGTTTTCAATGGCGATTAGGCTATCACATAATATATCGCCAGAATCGACGGCATCCAGCGGTCACTGTGAAGGCTTTGTTATCGACGCGAACTGAGATACCTTACATAGATAGCTGCTATTCGCTGTTGCAGTGGTCAATCTTGGTAATAGATGGCGTTTATGCTGCCGTCAGTAAAAAATGTTGTCCCTGGACCTTTTGTCCTTATAACGAACGAGATGCAGATTCTCAACACGTTCTATGAACCTTAACTTAAGGTACATTTGCAATTCAACAGAGATCAACACTTTTTGCCACTCTCAAACATGTACGTTCCTATTTCCTGGATTTATAAAGAGATTTCTTCACGTATCAGGTCTGTGGCTTTAATAGAAAGGAGGTCAGGATTAGAGTGGAGTTTATCAAATATCTAATTGATGGATTGCGTGCTCCCCCTCTTTGTATGGAATCGACTCGGTGGAAAAGAGATTGATACGAGGCAGTTTTTGCATACACGGTTCACAATGAACGTGCTCGAGATAAAAATTCGCGCATGTTATATGCTGTTGTTATACCAGACCATGTAAAAAATTCACTAAGCCGATAATGGAAAAATAACCCTAGACTAAGGCCGCTGCTTCCGAAATCTGAGTTGCCACCTTGACTCTGGATTGATCTCTATTAAAATTCGCAACAAAATGCCCCTGCCGAGTTGCTACATTTTACTCATTCAAGACAAATGTGTGTAGATCACAATTTTGAGAAATAGATTCAAGCACGTTGTCTTCTGAGGGATGACTTTAACCATTGTTTAAAGTATTCGTCCCCTGTGCAATATGTTAAACAGTGGCTCAACGTGTAAATGAATACTTTGTATGGTTGAGTCACTCTTTTTTGAACGGGTCAAGTTGGAGTTCTATATGTTAGCGTCAGAGTGGCGGTTGAAAATATCAATATGGCGGCTTGGTGCCATTTTGGAATATTTTGTCAAGTGCAATGTGGGGTCGTATGATATCTCATTCTGAAGTACCATATTAGTATTTTATAACCACAGAATACAAAATCACAGTATTTCAAAATTGCGATCTGGTAGTCTGTCAAAGTTGAGCCTATTTGTACGTTGAGCCTCTTACAACTCAACAACCAATCATCAATACGTTATATCAATACGAGTATTTTTCTGTTGGAATGGTCTATCAGAATATCTAATAAAATATGGAACATTATATTAAAAAAGATTATCAGTTTTCTAATCGGAATGTCTCACATTTTATTGCACATTCGTATAGCCCCTCCCAGAAGAATGAGACTGATACACGAAATATAGTCCATTATAAGCAAAGGAATGCTTTTTGAATGATGCACTGGCGCATCTAGCGTACATTTTTGGGTCAATCTACATCAAACACTTCTTGAATACAAACTTGTGGAATATAGAAAAGCTGGTGTCCGAAAACCCTTTCGAATAAAATAAACGAGAAACTTTATATACGGTGCGACAAATCGCCGAAAGGGTAGACCCTCCCAGAAGCAACCTAAAAATAAGCCTTCGTTCGGAGGGTGTATAAATATGTCCTCGGCGAAGAATACGGTATAACACAAGATAAACCGACTTCGCTGTGAAATCCTCGATATACGGGAAACACTTGTCGAATAAAACAAAATAGGGTTCTTCGTTTCTGTCACAACATATACAATACAACGCAGCAAAACAACTTACTGAATATTACGGTGATTTATTTAACGAACATATGAGTCCTGAGGAACCTACTATCGATCATTTATCGATAATCTATTTATTTTGAGAAACGATAAATATTGCAAGAAAAAACTATAAATATCGATATTGGATAAAAAAGTCGTATAAGTATTTACGGCAGTCATGTATCCAGATGTCGAAACATCCGAAAGATACAACATACCCCAGGCTGCACCGTCTATCTTTACACTTTCATTTGTTCATTGCAATGTTATAGTGTGGAGTAGGAATACGCAACTTATATTAAAAAATCAATCAACATTAGAATTTATCACGATTAACTGTATGGCTAGAAGGACTGTCGTTGTTCGACCTACCTACACTGAAGTAACTGATTGGACTTCCAAGTGGAATAATAGAATAAAAACTCGGGGCGAATTGAAGATGAAAAAAATCGTGAAGTTGATAGTTCCTGTATAAAATAGGATCAGGATTACTAATAAGCTGAACAGTGCATTTAATTTTTAATGAAATTTTATTTTGAACGAAATCCTCCATTTATTTCCTGAGAAAACCCCCAATACTCACATGAGCTCTTATGAAAGACGGTGGTTTCTTATATTATTTCATTTTTATAAGCTAGAACATTATTAAAACATTTATAAGATTGATAGTATGTAAATTGAAAAACATTACAATATCATCAACCATTAGGCTTTAAAAGAAGGGGCTACAAGTTAATAAATCCGAGGTGGCAATGTGTAAGAATAACAATAAATAATTATATAAAAAAGTGTTCGTATGAAACTTGATATTTTTGGGAAGGAATTTGAAAAGCCTGATTATATTCAGTAGTCTCTGTCGATTCAAATGCTCGATATGGTAACAATGTACAGTCCGCCATGCAAAGCTATCACTGAACCCTTCAATGTGCTTAGATTGCTAGAAGGTTAGAACAGCAGGTTGATGGTATCAAACTTACGAGAATACTAAATTCTTGGAGAAACGTGTATGGAGTGTGTTTATTTTCCTAGATATGGTGATTCATTCAACTTTATTAGATATTGAATATGCGAAAAACTGAAGAGTAGTTCCTGGAATGTCTTTGTAATCCCCCGGTCGCACAGTGGGTCAGGGAGGTGCAGAACCTGGCAAAAAGTCCTCATTCGTAAATTTATGTACAGAAATATTTCTTTCCATATTTTATGGTGCGCGAAATCTATTTTTTATAGTCTTGGGAGTAAGTAAAGAGGCTAAATCAGAAAAATTGAAAAATATTTTCCTTGGTCAATACTTCTTTTTAAGTACTGACTAAAAGCTACAATATTTGCCTGAAACACTACTAAACAATGCAGTCTTGAAAGAACGTTGTTGTAAGAATTATTATTAAATTGAAATTATTTTATAAACATTCAATTACTATCAGCATGGTGAATCATTTGCAATCTCAGTGATGGAAGAAAAATGTCTCCAATGAGTATCAATCTAAAAAACAAGTCCCCCCTTGGTGGTAACCCCAGCTACAGGGTCTGTGCTCTCTGTAAATAAATTTTACTTGTTTGATATAGCGATAAGCCGGTTCTAACTCTATCTAAAAATACTCACGACTTTCTAAAATTTGTTATACAAACAGACGATCAAGAATACGTCATGTTTTGAGTTATATCTGTCCCTAATTTATTCGGCTTGTCTGACTGTGTGCTCTTGATATTATATACTCTTTGGTTTAAGGTTGGCCCCTTTACGTTTTAATGGGCGTGAAACGTTCTAACTGAAAGTTCTTATTCTTAGCTACTATGCCTTGCTGTATAATATTGCATATAATAATTTGGTCCTCACTTCGGTCAGACAGTTGAAAACTCCTTTTGACTCTCGCGTCGCCAGAGAAATCCCCTTTTTGCCCGATGTTCACATTAATCATGAGCTGCTCTTTTATGGACAGTCCAAACGCGGAGATCGGATTACCAGTACTAACATTAAGCTCGCCGTACACAAATGATCGATATTCGTAAATGGAGACAAAGTATGTGGAATAAAGGGTTGATGGGTACAGCCAAATGTTTCATGTCCGGGATTCTAATTACTATGGTGAACCTGCTCTTGGCCACGCTGATTTATCTTCATATTCTTCATCTCATTTTTCCGTGATTCTTGGTTAGATGTTTGTTTTACTTAAGAGAATAAAGCCAGAGACTTCCATTTAATGTAGATTCAACATTTTAAGCATTTGTATTTTGCTAGTTAGCAATCACCCGGTTTTCAAATTACACACATTCCATTACTGTCCTCTTGTTATTGTTCTGTTGTATTGAGACTTATTTCTCCAATATATTCACAAAGTAATAGTCCTTAAGTTATTAAGTTATCGCAAAATTCCTAGTCATGTGACTCTGATGATGCGCTGTGACATTGTGTTTGCGGTAGGTGGAGGGCTTTAGCGAGACTGGTGTGTCAGAAAAAAACGGAAGTCGAGTCAACGAACTGGGAATTTCGTATAATCCAGAGACCAACTGTGCATTCTATTTTGGATAAGAGACACATTTTGATATGTAGCGACTGCTGGAATACGCCTGGTCTTTTCTGTGTGTATCTCCAATAAGATGTGAGAGGAATTTTACAGCTCTATATCAAGGCAGGAAGTGGATTGTATGGGCGATGTACATTGTAGGTACTTCAATAATGTTTATTGGTCAAGATAAACTCGATTCGATACTTTAAGTAGGTTGACTCATAACTTAACGTGATAGCATTGATATGAAAACAAAATCTCAGAGCTGCCAAGGATTCTTGGAAAGGTTGAAGTTGAGTAAAGTCATTGAAAACTACAACGATTCTGAACTTTACCATACCATAATTCTAAGGGAACAAAAATCTTTAAAACCGACTTAAAGATGTACGCTTAATGAGGAAAGTGCTTACTTACTTTCTGACTTCATTGGCGAACTTTATTAGCCTCTTCACTCCCTATTTTTTAACCATAAATGTTTCAACTACCTGATGTTTTGTGACGCGTTGACCTGGCAGCACCGAGCGGCTAATATTTTTTGTAAACTTTCAAGTATCATCAGTTTCACCAGAATATGTGTCATTTTATGTTGTACAAATAATTATAATGAATTGTCAATGTTCGCAACCTCATAGTTGTAACTGCAAAATTGGTCTAAGTACACGCTGTTCACTTAGCCCACATGCTTTGCTGCAACCCGCATTTGACTAGCATGGTTGGTGGGTTGCAGGTGCGTAGGGGGTATTCCTTTGGGACAAAATGTGGCGGAGAAATATGACCGAGTTAAAGACCGTATTCAGGTACCTATACTTGTATGTACAGGTTCATTATATTTGACCATTAGTTCCTATGTGCAAGGGTGTATGATGTCCATCAGCCGGAAATGGTTCTGTTGGGACATCAAAGTGGATGCCATCTCTTCTGCAGTATCTGTTTTAAAACAAGCGACACGCAGCAAGCGCAAGCCAGCCATAAGTAGTACGCAGTGTACTTTTTGCAAAAATTGCAATTTGACATAACGAATTTCATCCTAACAAACTCCGTTCGAGAAAAAGGTAACCAACCATGGATACCTGTCTCGTGCTTCTTGTCTACTCATCAGCATGGACTAGGCTTGGTCTCTGTACAACGAACGAAATCATCGCAACTATCCTCTATCCCCTTGCATGCTAACAGTTACAGTTGTAGTTACCTGATGAAGATGCTGCTTAATTTTTTACATTTTTTCGTAAACAAATTTTATAAATCATCTTGATCATTCTTCGTTCAAGAGATTCTAGAAATGATCTAATGACCATTAGTGAATTGACTGCTGGAAAAATATGCAATAACAAAGCACTATCAGAAAGTGGATTCTCCCTAACGCTGAATGATTAACGTCAACAGGCCAATATCTGCGTCAAAACGTTTACCAGTATGCGGCGAGTGGACAAACATAAGGCAATGATTAATTGTAAATAATTGTCCAGACGTATTTACCTATCCACCATTAATGGCACTAGCTTTGGTAAAGGCAGGGACAGCTTGCCAGAGAACTATAATGAGCAAATACATCATTGTCCTGAGTACAATAAGCCAGCCTACGAGGGTTTATCCATATGATCACTCCCTGACCTACTGCATTTAAGTTATTTTTTTCGACTACTAACCTGATAATTCACCAATACTTACCGGGACAAGGAGAAGTTGCATTTATTCCCAAAGGTGAATAATTATAATAAAAGAATCACTAGGTAGATAATGACTCTGTACTTTTATGTGAAGCTTCTTTGTCTTGTTGGGTACAG
This sequence comes from Acanthoscelides obtectus, assembly GCA_963669975.1. NCBI lineage: Eukaryota > Metazoa > Arthropoda > Insecta > Coleoptera > Chrysomelidae > Acanthoscelides > Acanthoscelides obtectus. The sequence continues at coordinate 38,326,456 of CAVLJG010000007.1, read as the reverse complement.
AACCATCTCTATTACAAATTCTTAATTCATTTTTTTATTTTACTAATAATCCGTGTTTGCTATGATATGGAATGTATCTGATAACTGAAATCATTGTTGTTGTTTTTGTTTATTCATCCTGTTATTTGGACACTTTGAAAGTAAAAGGCAAAATTAAATTATTTGAAAATGAATGGAGAACGAATGATTTGTCGACGTATGTAGTATCTTCTATCTTTGTCGGACTGTATCGTATAGAAGCAGCGTCTCTTTCTTACGGACCTTTGTGAGATGCAGACATTGCATGTACTTCATTTGGACAGTGTTGCCGTATGTTTAGAGATTTCTCAGATACGCTATGTTTCAAAGCCTTAAATGTGGGATTATATGAGGTGAAAAAAATATATACATACCTTGGTGGGAATGCCGTTATTGTCCTCCCACATTATATAAAAGAGCTCAGCTAGTGACGGCATACTTCTCCACCGGCAATGACCGGCTTTCAAGGATTATAAACTGAACAACAAAGAAATTTCAACAGTCATTGCGCATATGTAATATGGATAAAGCCTTATCTTATGAAAAGGGTCTCACGGAGAAGGTTCTGAAAAATGCTTCAAAAAAGCAATTTGTCTTGTGACTTTAAATTTGATCTAACCTTAGAGGCCAAGCTTGTAGATTGGAATAGCAACCACCTTTTTTGATGACAGATTCATGACGACCTCGAGGTCAGGCAACCACAAGTAGTTCAATCTGTATGAACTACTGTATCGTCTAAAAAGTACAAAAACACCTCGAAAGCTTGGCAACAGCACATTATTTGTAAAAAAGGTTTAAATAAAGGATTCAGAAAATCTGAAAACTTATAGGAAAATGGTCCGCAATGTTAGTAATAACCGTACTCGCAGCCGAATCCGCAGTCCTTCCCTAACAGATCCCACGTCATCCTAAATAAGTACAGAAGATCTAGCAAGAGACAAAAATGGTATTCTAATGGAACAGAGAGATACAAACGATGAGCCGCAGAACGCAAAATGACTGATTTCACGCAGCGTGGATGTTTTTTCCAAAAGGTATTCTGCTTTATTTTACCTAAGAAACGCTGCTAATTTATTTTAAACTATAAATTTGTATATATAAATAAAAATAAATATCTTATGTACCGTTTCTAATTATTCAAAAACCACTTTTGCAAGCGTTGCACACAATGGTGTATATGATGTATGCAATGCGTCCATAACGATGCATGGGTCATCTTTGAGTCCATCAAACAAATTCGTTTTTCTTATTACCTTTTTCCTAAAAGTGCTGGATTTCGGGGTGATCGGATATTTAAAAAAAAGTTTATTCTACGTGTATAGGCTCTCAGTTTCACTTCATTTACGTACGACCCAACGGTATCGTCCGTGGAAATAGCCATATCATAAATACACCGCCAAACCTCAAAATTATTCAACTCGCAAAAGTAAATCAACGCCAAAACGTCCATCACGTTGGACAAACCCGTCATCGTTTCTAGTCCAGTTAAAAGCAATGCCCTTTTTGCATTGTGAATCGCTCTCATATTTTTATCGTACGCAGTTTGATGTGCTCATAACCGTTGTCGGATTAACAGCTGTTCAACAGCCAATGTTCTGTTTTGTTTTGAAATTTAACACGGTTTTATCTACGTTTCACATATAATAGACACTGAGTGATAACGAGTCACACATCTATGGCCATCAACGGTTAATTGAAATATACAATACCATTGGTTACATGAATATAGGCAACCTGATACTTTATTCCGAAAAATTATCTGGGATGGAATGAGATACCATAGCGTCATCTATAATAATTTGTCAAAGCTATATTTCTCCTCTCCGCAATAATAGGAACTCTACTTTAAAAAAGCTATTGTTTCATAGATGGCGTATAGCTAACTATACATTGCAAACCAAATACCACTGACGTCGTAATGTGTACGATGAGCGTGCGATATGTATGTTAGAAAGAGATAGAAGCACCTCGTTGTCGAGCAAGCCGAGTACGTGGTCACGGAATCCATCGGCGCAAATTAGATTCTGGTCGCATATGAGCATATATCTACAGCAGCATCTACGAGATACTAAGCTTCCAAAGTAGAGTAATTGTTGCGGAGGTGAAACAGATTTGACGAATTCTCATAGATGTCGCTTGAATAATTTTTCGGAAGCGCGACATTGTATTAGGTTGGGTTGCCTTCAGATAGAATACACTAATCCAATGGTAATATACCTTCATCATCTACTATATAAGACAATAACATACAGCAGAATAACTTGTCTGCAGTTGTAAAGAAGGGATTTTAACCCCGAAAGTTCTCCAAATATGCTCAGGTACCATTAGCATGAAAATAACAGAGTTTAAATAATATTTCCTGTTTTTTTTTTGTTAATGTTCCAAAGCCAATGCACCATATCGAAAGCTAGAAAGCTATTTCAGACTTGGTGTAATTTTAACTTTGTGTAAAAGCTTTATCAATATCCGAATAGTACCTACCGAGTATACAATCATTCAGCATTAACAGCTTTTGGATAATTACTTCGCTGTTTTCCGTCCTTGCCATGACAGTTCCTCGTATCTCCCATGTATCTCACTGGCAGAAATTAGTAACTTGGTTTTTCATGGTGCGTCATGCGACGGTGCGAAATAACAAAGCTAATGTGGGGTTGAACAATAGCAAAAACGTGAAAAGAATATTGTAAAAAGTTCTCACTATTCATTTGATCAGGAATTTTTAGTACTACTATCACTTGTTTTGCTCGTAAATGCTATCGCTAATTATGTTCTTTACGGGTGAACGAAAGTTCTTCAAAAAACCACAAACACTACAATAGTTGGTTGGAGAACAGACCAAGGGATACAATTGCTTTTTAAGGTCATGAAATATAAATATGCTCACAACCTCATTTCGAAGAGGCATGGAGGACATGTTGGGTTACATGTTACAATTCCAAGTTCTCTAAGAGCGGCAGTAGAGGAGTATGGTATAAGCGAAACTTAACTCGCTGTTTAAAGACACACGTTCGTTAGCTTCCTCTCAAAGGGTGCAACATTTGGGACTGCCTAGATCTTCTACCGTACCAAAAACATCGAAACGATCTGAATACACTCGCGGAGTATCAACAAAGTCTTTGAGACACAGCGTAAACTAACATCATATCGATATCTTTGTTATTACTTTAGGAAGATGCCAATTTCGGCTTTTCAAATTCGATTGCAAATAAGCTAGGTTAACCTACACACCGCGCGGCGCCTGATTCGGATACAATTGCAATCGTACCACGAAACATGGTACTATGTGATGTTGGATTAGGGTCAGTCTTGACTCACTCCATATTTTCCGGAACTTAATATCTCGGTTATTTTAAGGCTTTGGTGTATGTGTTACTAGGAAAACTTGCGTATTGTCGCCTGACCTATATGCTCTGTAAAGGAGAGTCCAACTTTAAAGACACCTTCTATTTCGAATTCGAAAATTATCGCACGATTCCAATACATTTCTGTACATTTGAGCGGAAGGTGAAAAAAAAGGAAATGTTCCAACTCTTGGAACATATAATATCGGACTTTTGAGAACAGCTGCAGTATCAATGTCCCGAACAAGACGACAATGTATCTCTGCTTTTGGGCATTTGCCATCCAAATAATTTATAAGTGCTGAGAATAAGTTCTAGCTACAATGTTCAGACAATTATTTGAAATTGCATTTCCACTGTTCCCGGTGGAAAGTAGGGAACATTTTCATGGAGACAAATGACCTCAGCTGGTAACCAGTCACCTTATAATTTACATAATGACCCAGCATGCACGTGGTATACATCTATTACCAGTAAATTAAGCGGTTGACATGATGACCACAATTCATACCTGCATTACATGGAACATCAATGAGAGCGCACACATAACCATATGGAGCTGACTCTGACAATTTGCAGCGTGTATAACTAACTGTACATACTTGCTCCCTCTTGCTGTTAAAATGTAACACGTCTTTATTTGAAAACTTGAGACGAAGAACTATAAAAACTGACAAAAGTATTCTTAAATTTCGGGTTGGTTTTTATTTGAATACTTGAAGAACGAGCTTTTTTATCTTCCAAAGGTAAAGGAGTATAAAATAGTGGTAGCAGATATTTCACGAATTGTGATTTTGTAATTAATGTATCTTTGTCTTCATGGTGTGTCCCTCAAATGGTGAGTGGAAGTTTTCTCAAATTTTCTTTACGTTTCGGTTTATTACACACTAAGTGCACGTTTACATCAAACGCGCTTCGCTTGGAGCTGTGCGCTTTGCTTTACAGCCCAGTAGGAAGCGAGAGGAACGACAACACAGCTTTAAATGAATGTGTTCAGACCGCGCGCATGGCGCTACGCGCTGTGCCTTACGTTATACTATGCGGAGCGGTGGAAAACGCGATGTGTTGGTTTTGCGTTGCGTTTTGCCTCGCTTGTTCAGACAACTCCGAGGGTTATCTGCATAAACACAATGGAAGAAGAAATTATCACCGCCGTTTTTAAACGAGAGGCAATATGGAATCCGAAGCATGCGTTGCATAAAAATGTATACGCGTTACAAAAAATGTGGAAAGAAATAGGAGACGAAGTTGGAAAAGATGGTGAGTTCATATTATGTTTTAACTAGGGATGGATATAATATATCAACTTTTAGAATGTGTCGATGTCTTCTTTTTGTTGTCCGTATTTTTGCATCGGTTTTGGTTTCCATGTATAGGGGCGTATTCGTGTTTTTATTCTATGTATAAGTGGTTTGCGATACGTCATCTGTATAAACCATCGTGTGTATGAGGTAGTAGCAGTTTTAATTTTTAAGGCAGAGTAGTTAAAGAACAAAATAATTAGGGAATAGAAACTCAAAGATAATACTATATAATACATTTATTGTACGAAAGAAAATTGATTCTGCCACTCAACTGCACCAGTAGTCACAAAATAATTTGTTAATATTTCTCTGGTTCTCTTTGCATCTTCGGAAAAGCGATACTGGGAGTGTGTGTAGGTACTCGGATTAATATCGCCGCTAAAGCCCGTCTGACATTCCTTATTTGTCTTAAATCCCTCCTGTTCTATAACAAAATTGTGCAAAATACAAATGGCCTTTACAATATTTATAGCTGTCTCAATTTTTGTTTCGATAGGTTTTAGTAAAATTCGCCATTTGCCACTCATTATGCCAAATGCGCATTCAGCACATCGCCGGGCTCTGGAGAGACGATAATTAAAAATTCTTTTTGAATTATCTAAATTTCTTCTAGGATATGGCCTCATTAGGTATGGAAGCAGAGGGTAAGCTTCATCGCCTACTATAACCAATGGGGCTTTTATATTTGTTTGTGGTAAGCATTGATCAGGTGGGACGTCAAGCTCTTTTCTGTCTAATGCTCGAAAAAGCGACGAGGACCTAAAATTTCCTCCATCGCTTTGGCGTCCAAAACTCCCAATATCAACCGCAATTAATTTACAGTCAGCATCAACTAGGGCTTGAAGTAATATTGAAAAATATTGCTTATAATTATAGTATAGAGATCCGGTATTGGAGGGACATTTAACTTCAATATGTTTGCCGTCAATACTGCCTATGCAATTTGGAAAATTCCATTTGGTCCAATATTGTTGTGATTTATTGTGCCACGTTGCTTGTGTAGGTTTTGGTAGGTAATCACTTTTCATGGTATCCCATATTACCATGCATGTATGATTTACAATATTTGAAACTGTTGCCACCCCCAATCTGAAGTGTAGAGCTAGGGATCGATAGGATTCTCCAGTAGCAAGAAATCTGCAACAAACATACATAAAATATGCTTGGTGTTAATAGCAATTTTTGTTTCAGTTCAAACTGTTAAAAATAAATGGAAATACTTGAGGGACTACTTTAACAGAGAAACAAAAAAGTTAGAAAAACCCAGATCAGGCAGTGGAGCAAATGAAGCTGTAGCAAGTCCTTGGCAATATTATTCTCTTTTGTTATTTTTAAAAGACCATCTGCAAACCCCACTGAGGGATGCAAATATAGAAGCGGAAAGGGTCACAGAAGATATTGACTTAGAATATAATGATATACAGGACGTAGAGTCGCAAGATTCTGACAATGTTTTGTCACCGCCATCGACCAGCAGTCAAGCACCTTCAAGGTCTGCAAGCCGATTATCTTCTACTTCTGAAACTCGGAAGGGGGCGCAGAAGCGAAAGAAGCAACTGGCAACAGAAAACGACAATAGCGAACTAATAATGTTAGAAAAACGGAAACTTGAGCTCCTAGAGTCTGAATCACTTAAAGAAAATGATGATGATCTTTTGTTCCTAAAGAGTCTTTTGCCATACATGAAGAGTCTTCCTGCTTCAAGAAGATTACGTCTAAGATTAAAGTTTCAGGAACTGCTTCTTCAGCAAGTTGAGGAGCATGAAAGTGAAGTTTCACAAAATGTTTGTGGACAACCTCCGGCACGTGTCTTTACCTTCCCCGCTCCCTCAAGTTCCGCTTCGGACAATCATACATACCATCATCACATACCGATACAGTCAACACATCCGGATCCGACCACACACAATGTATCTGAAGGTAGTGAATTGGACACCCCTATGCGAAGTTTTTTTTCAGGATATAACGCGTAACATTTTTATTCGGACAAATGTATTTTTTAATAAAATAAAACTCAGTTTTTCATAAACACTATAATTTTATTTTGGCTTACCTCAATGTTATAACCAAACGTTGTTCTGCTGAAATCCTTTCACGGAAATTGGTTCCAATCCCACATAAATAAGGATCCAAATGGCTTAGGAGAAGGTCGAAAGATTCCTTTGACATCCTCAAGTATTCATAAAATTTTTCTGGATATTTTCTGGCATCTCGATAGAGGTGATAGAATTCTCCGAACGATTTCCTACATATATTAATCTCATGCACCCACGATCGTTTTAGTTTTTTTCTATTCACTTTCAACGCAATACTTTCGAGTAGTAATATCTTCTTAACTCGTGAAGGAGCCATGGTGAAATGCTTGGAAAATGCGTCTTTAAATATAAAGTGTGTTTTAATAACAGTCGAGGTATGAAAAGCGAAGCGCCTCCGATATGAATGAACCCGAACGCATAGAGGTTCGCTTGACATGAAGTGAGGCGCACAGCTCCAAGCGAAGCGCGCTCGATGTAAACGTGCCCTAAAGCTTCTTCAGAAAATTGGTCATACGATATCACAGCTGGTTAAAAGTTAAAACACACACATCTAAAACACTTACTATAAAAGTACAGACCATAGAATATACACTGCTTTATATAAAAAACTACACAAAAGTAGTAAACAGGCTAGTTAAAATGATTTAAACAATAACTATAAAACTATCAGTATCAAATTATACTAAGTGACATACAAATCTGAACACCCAGTTTAAATGGTTTTATTTTAATAAAATTTTGTATAATTACTTAATGAAGCATAATAAGTAAATGATAAAAATTTCAAAATGATTGCACTGCTTTAAACCCCTTTGACCTTTAATAACGTGTGGATGCACCATGATGTGCTACGCATTCTCCAACGCGCCTAGGCATGCTTCTGATCAGGTGGTCAATGTCCTCCTGTGGTATCTCATTCCAGGCAACCACCAACTCCTCTCGAAGTGCTTCTAGAGTCTGAGGAGGACGTTGCAAATTGAGCAATCTCCTACCCATCATATCCCACACGTTCTCAATTGGGGATAATTCGGGAGATCTTGGTGGCCATGGTAACAATGTGACATTATTATGTTGAAAGAAGTCTATTGTGACTCTTGCAAGATGTGGTCGGGCATTATCTTGTTGGAAAGTTGGATCTGCCAGGGTGTCAAGATAGGGTAAAAGATGGGGTTCTAGAACTTCGTGGATATAACGCTGCGCGTTCATGTTACCTCTGATGAAGATTAAAGGTGACCTGGAACCATAAGCTATAGCACCCCAAACCATAACTCCAACAGTGTGATGAACATGTCTTTCAACAAAAAACTGTGGATTCCTCCTTTCACCACGTCGCCTTCTAACCCTGGCACGACCATCGTGCATGCCTAAACAAAATCGAGACTCGTCACTAAAGACAATACTGTTCCATTCCTGATCCCAGAGTGACCGTTGTCTGCACCACTCAAGGCGATTACGTCGGTGTTCTCGAGTTAAAGGGAGGACCCAGTGTGGCCGGTATGAAAACAAGCCAAAACTTCTCATTCGTCGGTAAACACTTCGCATGCCAATAGGTCTTCCGTGTTCTCCAAACCATTCATTTGCAATGGACCTGGTAGTGGAGAAACGGTCCCTTAAGCCCAATAATCTTAGGCGGCGATCTTCACGGTCTGTTGTTCTACGGCGGCGTCCAGTGCCCCTTGCTCTTTGCGTACGGCCTTCTCGAAGCCATGCCTGACAACATCTAACCACAGTGTCTACACTTCTTTGCACTCTAACTGCAATTGCCCGAAAAGAAAGTCCAGCTTCCCGAAGTCCCACTATACGGCCCCTATCAAACTCACTAAGTTGACGAAATCGTACAGGTCTCCGTACTCTAGGCATCGTAACCGATCGTAAAGGATGTCAAGTACCAAAATCCGCCAACGTTGATTCTTTACTGCGGCTGAAATATTCATTTTTAGAGCGTTAGTGAATTAAAAAAAAGCAGTATAAAAACCGGAATGTCCAACTGATAAGACTGAAAATTTTTTCACTTGTTATTTACAGTAAGATAAATACATTCACCAACTTTTATTAAAATAAAACCATTTAAACTGGGTGTTCGGATTCATGTGTCACTTAGTATAATTTATTATGTAAATTTTATTTATTTGAAGTGTTATAAATATGGCTCAGACTGTTTTTTTATATAAATTATTTCTTTTCATTTTGTCTGAAATAGCAATCATCACGATTGTATTAGCCAAGCAAGCAGTGTATATTGTACGGACTATTCATTTACAGTATGTGTTTTAGATGTATGTGTTTTGACTTTTCATCAACCGTGATATTGTAGGACCATTTTTGGAAAGATAATTTGGTGAGTGACAAATTGAGATTTTGAGCAAACTTCCATTCATAACCAGTTGACAGAAACACCATAAAAGCAAAGAAATCTACAAAGTACGGTCATCGTCCAGATATTTTCTAGTTTTTAACTCATATTTCTAAATCACGAAACGTGGATAAAGACTGCCTCTCTTCTTTAGCTGCAATGTGGGACATGTACTCTATTTTCATAAGCGAAGTTTTCTATTAAAGGTTAAAGGAACAAATACATTAGGGAGAAGACAAAAATCTTTGCGCAATATACCCTTGGAATTGTCGGTGCATCTGTTTGTCGCCGCACCGCAGTGGAAGATAAAGGAAAAGCGGTTGGAAAGTTCATTTTCTCTCAGCGCATGCTGACTCGAATTAAGGAAATGAGGAAATGCCTGTTTGTCCACGATCCAGTCTCTCGGGGATTTTATGGATTAGTTTCCGACGGTATTTATCCTGAAACTGGAGCTTTACTTTATAGTGAATCTTTTTAGAATGGGTATTTTATGGAATGAATAGAGACAACAGTAATGGCTGTGTTACTTGCAATAAGCTTCTTTGCCTAATTGCTCTCTAATTTGAAACCCTGCAGAGAAAGGATTTAAACAGTGCTGTGTATGTAGTTAAAAACAGAGGCTAAGTTTAGTATACTGTGAACAGTCCGTTCCAGAAGGATCCATACAGTCTATAAAAAAACATTCTGTTTCAGTTTTCTGACTAATCTTTTAACGTATCCACATGCTGCCAGGCACAGAATTGAGTCAAAATATGAACAAACTTTTTAATCAACTGCATTCTGTTCTGAACAAAGGTTTTTATGGTTTTTGAGTTCTTTTGAGTTAACACTGTTCTTATGAGCTTTTCTAGTTCGAGGTGTACGCAGTTTAATATTTGCAAAATATGCAATTTTCGTTTCCGAAAAACAGTATGAAAAATATACTCATGCACCCATTAGCACGATCCCAAAGCATTTTAGGAATATTGCTATTATAAACCTTTGTTTTTACTTCTCACGCCTGATGGAGAGAAAGTAATGTAATCTCGAAAAAGTTTCGAAAATTGAAAACATCATGTCACTCATTTCCGAAGGCTCTTTCTATCGGCGTTTCCATCCGCTAATCCTTGATCTCGCTTTAACTTTCGAAGTACCGTTCGGATTTTTATGAAATTTTCACGAAAGGTTTCTAGTATGCCAAGGACCCAAAAACTTTGTAGTTTTTGAAAATTGGACCAGTGGCGGCGCAGTAAGAGGACAAGAAAGAAAAAATAATAACTCAAACTTAACTTTCCAACATTTCAGGGGATGCTGATCATTTTTGAAATAGCCAATATCCGGCATTCGTTTTGTAAATTATTTTGTTATTGGGGTAGTTTACGAATAACATTTGCAAACAGCCGAATCAGAATAGTTTTTCTAGAAGAAGCTAAGATACTTCCTGCACTAATAGTCGACAGATAAACAAATAGATTATGATAAGTTAGAGCATGAAACAGAAGCTCATCGAGTTGGACTAGCAGGCTCAGAAACCCACGGAATCGTAGGACTGAGAGTTAGAAATTTCAATAGTGTTTCTGGATAGAGGAGCCCTGAATCACCGATCGCCCGTCGATATCAAAGGACTAATCGAAAAATCAAATTGTACCATATTATTGTATCTAAAGAATTGATAACAGAAATCGACGTAGGTACGGGGCACTTAACTTAGTCATGTTTTATCATTGGTATAAAAAACCGCTAGATTTGAAAATTTTAATCCTTGGAGCGTTATAAATACATAATTATACATATAACTAGATTATTTATTTGTCTAGATGGGAAGGGAAAAACGCCAGTTTAGTCTGCATGAATTACTTTTCAATCGAGCGCAGCTATATTACAGCAATGCCCTGCATAAGATATAATAAAACATACTTCCCGTGTGGATTTAAATAGGTTGAAATAAATACAAAGCAAAAGTGTTACATAAATTTTCCGTGAATTTACGATTGTTACATTTGAATGCTTCCGTGTTGGAAATATCTTCAGCTGCTGGGAGGTATAAGTTTAGAAAATGTGTTTATGTTTATTTCCTTCGTGACAGTTTGTAGTTATTCCGTCAGAAAGCGCAGATTACTCGACAGGATTAACTGCAACGCTCTTGCTGCAAATAGAAAGTATCTCAGATCGGTCCACAGGGTTGATTTTTCTTGTACCGAAGCAGCCACGTAGGCAGTACCCTAAGCACCGAGGCACCTTGGCTATTATAAGGAACTTTGTCTATCCAATTCTGGAACAACCTAAGGTTAGCAGTATTGGGAAAAACCTCCTCAGGCAGATTGTTCCACAATCTCGACACCCTAGGAACAAAGGAGTGATCGTATCGGCCAGTTCTGGATGTACGAAGTTTGACACCTGAGGAGCAAAGCCCGTTGATATTGCCGTAGAAGAGACTCAGATCGCTGAATTGGTTAGAGACTTTATTATTCGAAAGGGGGTAATTAGTGTTCTAGATTTCCTGCATCTTTTGGTTTTCAATGATACATACAATAGCTATGAGTCATCATTTCATTTCCTTATTTAGGTACAAACATAATAGCCTGACTTTTGATCTAGAGAAATCTAGTCTGTGATCAATGAAATGTCTTGTTATTGGCACAAGGACTTCAATTTAATTACGTTGCACTTGCTTCAACCAGATAGTAGAAAACATTTCGTGGTATGCCTTAATAATCTATGAGCGAACCGTTCTTGGTGTGGTGGTATGCTCTGCCAATGAACCGCCCTTGGTTTGGCAATTCGCTCATAGATGACTTAGCATCTCCTGAGGCAATGTCACCAAATTGACAAAAAAATGTATATAAACTGCTAAATTTATACAGAGCTGATTGAAGTACAGTTCTTTTCACGGTTCTTGGCGTTTACGCCACATAGGTATATAAAATAAGTAAAGATATTGTCTTAAGTGTACCACTCACGAAGCCTAACTTCTACAAAGAAATTGGACAAATCCGCATCTCGATCCCAAACGCGGATGATCCACTTGCTCTTGCACACACAAATGAAATTTGCAATAGAGGATCGTCGCTTGCAACCACTTTTTGCAAATAATTCAAAAAAATTAACACAGACTGTCGGCAGTGAAGCTGTATCTTCAGGCAGCAGAAATATCTCCACCTCAGCTCATGTAAGCTTAGCCATATGTAAATTTAAACAACAATTGTTTTATCTTCCGCCACAAATGATGGACAATGAATTCATGCTAAAACTGCCATGTATCTGGCAACACCGCATTTATCTCTAGCCAATAACGCCATCAGCTGTGTCGTGAACGCCATGTTTCTTCTCCATCTGTGTGTTATATATTCGTCTTGTCTGTTTTTTCTTGATATAACTATTCTTAGCATATTTGCTTCAACCATTCGTGATTATTATTAGTTGATTATCCCACATAATTTGTCATTAATTCCAACAATTTCGGGTGTAAATCCCCTGTACTTCATTTCACTCTGCTGCTACTCCTCAGATCAATGTCCCCACCATCGCTGAAAATAACCTGAGGTATTAAAGTATCAGTTGAAACGTGAACGCTTCGGGGATATTGAAGAACTTCATCATTAACTGGAAGCGCACGAAGTTGTCGTTATCCTTCTTATTGAATTTCACTCTAAAGCGTCACTTACGCCTTTGAGTCTTCATTTGTCGACTCCCACAAATACGCTAGGGCCTTTGATCTTGCCGGATTATAACTATCAACGCGGTTCTCAACTTTCAGAGAACTTTAATTGTACGAGATGTGAAGTTTAATTTTCTTTTGGACGGCGAATGAGGTATGATTTCTTTATTGGTAGAGAGAAATCGGGCTCTGTTATGCCTTACGGAGTCAATCAGTTGGGATTTGGAAAAACCAGGTTCATGAAAATATTATTTTCTTTCCTTTAATTTTGATTATGTACATGCCACTTACGGTGGTCATAATACAGCACTTCAGATGTTCTAATATACTGAGTGACAAAAGAAGGTAAACACCTACGTATTTTTATCCGATTTTAGTAATTTTTGGCATATATGTTGAGTCTCCCTTATTAGTAAAATGATTAAATTTTCAGCTTGATTCGTCAACTGACTGCAGAAGCTGGTTCAATAATGTGTTGAGGATGCACGATTTCTTATACACTCATTGACACGCCTGGGCTGCTAAAGCCTGTGGAGGATGTTGCAAAATGGTTGATCTGATGTTGATCCATGAAGGCTAACGATGCTCTGGCAACATGCACTCTGGCATTGTCTTGTTGGAAAATCAGGTTTTGGATGGTGTTTATAAAAGAAGAATGGAAAAGAAAAATTGACTAGCAGAAGCAATAAGAGTTTTAAATAGGATCTGTCGGCGACCGTAGCCACACACACACACACACACACACACAACGTGGTTTCATGCTTCTTGTCAATCATCAGTCCTGTGTATGTCTATTTGCAAGCAGATGCCGAAAGTAAACAAGCGACATGACAAACTCGATATTGTGAAGTGCGAATAACACAGGTGGCAGTGCCATTTGTGCATAGCTTTCAGGCATCTCTGAGCATCCACTTCTAAAGCCAGATATGTAACAACACCGCGAACCGTAGCACGCGACTAACCGCAGCGCGCACATTTTGACGAACAACATTGCAACGAACATCACCACAAACCGAACGAAGTCGTGTAACCACATCGCGCAACAAAATGACGATTCAATTTTGTTGTTTGTCGTTCAGTGAAAGACAAATAAATACTGGCCGGAAACGGATATAGCAATAGTAGCAGCTCCCTATATTTATATTTACTACTAATTATCCAAAAACAAGCGACGACGACGTCCAAGACGATGGTAACAAACGCAGTTATATACCAATAGATCAGCACACGGTTGCAACAATTTGATAGAGGTATTGAAATTTCAGTGGACAGTACAAAAATTTTAGGAGGATGTCTCCGACAGGTTTTGAATATCTTCTCACGTTGAATGGATCAAAAATACGAAAACAAGATACAAAATGGAGAGCTGCCATCACAGTGCAAGGGTTGCAGTCACGGTGCGATTTTTAGGGACCGGTGATTCAGATAGTAGTTTGCAATACATGTTTCGAGTTTCAAAGCAATCGATCAGCTACGTCATTCCAGAAGTTTGTGAGGCATTGATCGAAGTTTTAAAGGAAAATATACAAGAAAATAAATTCTTTTACTTCTAAGTACTCGTACATTACAAAATAACACATTAGTGCTCGCCGCACCGATATGACTGTCCAAAGGTGTGCAACTTCGTCGCGAGTCATTCCTTTCCGCTGAAAACTGACAGAGCCTGGATCGGGCCGAACGGCGAGCTGTAACGCTAATCAGGTTCGCGACGGCGTTCTTTTCACCGTCTACACTAGCGCGGCGCGGTTCGTCGTGTGGTTTGGTTCGCGGTGTTGTTACATATTATCTGTACATGGCTTAAGAAGCCGCCAAACCGGTGTCCCCTCATTACCCAGGGGAGCACTAAGCACTCACCATGCTGCCTACCGTACTAACCGAAAGCTGCTTAGGCGAAACACCGACAGGAAAAAACAGAACACCTCACATGAGTGATGTGTAGATCGCGAAAGAATTAGTTTAAACGAACTATAGTTATGACTAAGTGAACCAGTTCACCAGTCCTAGAAAAATGCGTTTACTCATTCACGGTGAACGACTGACATTACAGAATCCCGATGATCCAAGTGAACTGGTTGCTTGAGTTCGATCGAACAGGACAAAGTGAAGTTATTGAAAAAAATAACTGATGATGTTAGCCTATGAGGCTAAAAGATAAAAGTGGTTAGTTAACTTCGCTACAACATATCACCCATGAGGGTATTGAAGGCATTAAAACAATACCAAAATTGCAATGAACTTTTATTAACAAAATTCCAATCAAAACATTATCCTATCAATTTCATTGGCTTCTGATCTATTTTTCTTTCTTGCCCAGCCTTTGAAAAAACCTGCTGGCACAAATGACATTTTTTGAGCATCTTGAATAATCTGGCACTTCTGCTTCATCCTGCCACCACTTCGAGGGATCTTTCTCGGTAAAATCGGATTATTAAAATATTTATCCAGTCCGATAATTCATGCAGCGACGGAATTTTGAACTCCGGAAAATCGTCTTACCTCAATGTCAAAATGGTCCCAAAGGTCTGAGTCCGTTTTCTTCCTATTCGATTCAGTTTCCGCTAGGCTTTCGTCTGCGATACTAAAATAGAAGGCATCTAGTAGCGCTGATCAAAAGCTTAAAATTTATTAAAAAGTCTGAACTGAGAAAAACGTAAAGCATTAGTGTTTCCAACATTATTTGTGATTATTAGAAACCGTGAATATCGTATTACTATGCGAGCGTGGACAATATAAATTTGAAACAGGTATGATGAAAAAAAATGAAAATTTAAAAAAATCAACAATACAAGGCGTGCAGAAGTTAGCCATCCAAATACTAACTTGGCATGGTAACGCGATATGTGATATTGTTGCGTTATATTATATTGTTCCTAGAGCTAGTTTGTCTTAGTGAACGCGATCTATTGAACTAGTTTACCAGAGTAAACTAGAAAGCAGATCACTACCGCACACAGCTTGCGTCGTGTATACTGTATACATTGTGTTCGTATTGTGCGTTACCAGTTACATGGGTTACCATTTTTCCTTCTTGCTTTACAAAAAGTCTGAGATCTCTTTCATAGCTTCACAGTCTGGCAAGCGTTGTAATTTATGCATCTCCAATCGATCTGTTGATCCTGATACCCGGTGCAAAGAGCGACGCAATATTTAAATGTTTGTATATTGCTTCAAAAATAACCCATTTAAACTCCTGTGTATGGAACAAAATGCATAGAATGTGCATGAAAACAGTCTTTTGATCGTGCATCAAAGAAAAACAAATTGCAATTTCCGCATCCAAAGCAACGAGATTGAAGAATCCAGGGATAAATGTTGAGGAGAATATGTATATCGAGAGGTAACGCGTCGAGATGGAACAAGGGAGAGGCGACTTTTGAATAAATAACTGGGTAGGTGAACGTTGCCCGCCATCTGTAACGGTATCCGATTCATAACAAAACAGTTTTTTACCTACACGGTGTGTAGCGCCTGGGTTGGATACTGGTACTCTTCGTAGCCGTTCACTTGATTCCTTTGGTATAGCAGGTTTATTTGAAACCTAATGTCTAGCTTATATTAAGGGTCTCTAATACCTAGAGCGCCTTAGCCACGTAACGCACGCTGACGCAATGGCCGACAGATAATCTCGTAAACGAACGTAGGCTTGGAAATACCCTAAAAACAACTTTTGGAGCTTATTCATCAATCTACAGAATTGTCTCAACAACTATTCTTCCATATATCGGATTTACACGACCGTAAGAAAAAATTGAAAATCAAAAATTCTTTAAAAATTTCTCCTTTCCTATCTAAAGCAGGATCCTGAACTTCTCGTCTTGATAAAGAACAATACTTCAACAACCTAATCCCAAATTTTCATACATTACAGAATTTTTGTAAGGTCAAAAGTGTTCATTTACTGCGCTATATCATGCTCAGTTCTCTAATCACGGAAATTACAAACACTTACAAATTTTTGAATTCGACATATTTTTTACAAAAGCTTCTCATAAAAATCTTACTACTCTTCTTTTCATAAAATACTTTACTTTCGTTTGACAAACTTCTTGTTTCTATCTCAAAAGGCAAATGAGTTATGCGTGCACCTTTAGCATAGGAATACATTGGTATACAGGTACTGGGGAGCCTTAAGCTTTGATCTATGCGTTCCTAAAACAACTTGCCTATCTTTACAAGAATTACATGTCGTATGAAGGAAAGCCTTGGCTTCAAGAACATCCTGTATTGTGTTCTATTCGTGGTAGAAAGTGAAAAATAATTCTTGTGCTATTCATCTCGTGGTAGAGTGTTTGTTAGCTACAGCGATAAACTTCCCTTTTCTCTGTTCACCTGGGTGCTTAGCGGTCTGCGGTAATTACCCTCTTTATCTCTTAGAGGACGCAAAGCGGTAGCATCGCGTCAATATCCTCCCCATCCAGCACATTTGGCCTTTACCTTGCTTGCACCCCCACTGACCTTAACCACAGCCCGCTTTGATGCCTCCCTAGTGACCGTCATTTGTTTCTAGTTTGCCACTTCAGTGGCGGGGTTTGCTCAGAGGTCGAGGTGTTTGAATATCTGGAAAGCCGGGTGCGTTACGAGAGATGCACGAGGGCGAGTTCATGCCCATCATGACATACTCGTACATACGTACCAGAAATAACAAAGGTAACGGAACAGCTCTATATTTTTCCAGGTAAGGTGAGGAGTTCATTGGTGACGTTGGATTTGATCTTGAGCCTCACCTTCAAGGCTGCTTAAAGGTAAACTATTGTTTTTTCAAATGGAAAGCGCCTTGTTGATACTGCCAATCAAAAGAACGGAAAGCCTCGAACTTGTTATGTCAAGATCACCTCTGAAGGTCAGATCCATAGTAACTCTTGGATTTGACATTGACTTTCACTGTCAAGGTTATAATAGTATATGAGAATGTATTAAAACGCGAATTCAAGGTCAACATTGAGATCTTTTATATAGAAGAATATTTCTTTTCTGCAACAATCCGGCTGACCTTCTAAGAATTTTCCATAGCTTGACACATTTGACCTTCAGAGGTGACCTTGATCTTAGGTTTTAGTACGTATTCGAATACAAAGCTGTTTGTTTCATCGATTGCCGGCCTCTAAAATGGCGGCTCTCCATTTAAAAAGCAATAGTTTGCAATAAACTTGGTGCTAAGCCTTAAGGTCAAATATAAGGGCAGTTTGAATTCTTCGTTCAGAGTTAGTTCAAACCTGACCTGTACTTTTTTTAAAAATGCCTTTCCTTGTGTTACACCTGGTGAACCTAGTTTTAGGTGTGTCTTATTAGACCCTGTTACTATTAGAATTGCGGTTTCTTGCGTTGAGCGCCGTACTATTTCAGAAGGTTCTTCCTTATAGGTGTATATTAAGTGGCGAAAATCCCAGTTTAAATGAACCCAGCAACACTTTTCACTCCAAACCTCCCCACTCTAATAAAATTAAACTCTCGTCTTCATTCTTCAAGATATCTCTTCATACTGCTGCCCGTGTCGAGCGCCCCTTCATCCTTTAGTTCTGATCATCCCTGGTATAACCATAGTCGACTGGTCATTTGTAGAGGTGTCACGGCTTAATAGTCATGGCCGATTGCCGAATATGTCCCCTGCCGTTCGGAAAAAATCATGGTCGGTGAACGGCGGTGATGGATCGGAGTCACAAGGGGTCCCGGAGACAGACGGTATAGAGGGCGATTCAAAAAATATTGGCATATATATGTAGACTAGAACATACGTCTAAAAATGATACGGAAATGTCTATACCCTCTTACAATACATGCTGCCAAACTCGTAAACAAATCATCATATCTTCAGACTATACAATTTGTGCATATAGCGTGAGTAGTGTAGCTAATACATAAAAAAAACATTTTTTACCTCTCAATTGTCCCTGTCCTGACATTTTTTCAGTCTATTTCCTTTGGGTTTTTTGAACTTTTCCATGCTAGTGCGACCGCATAGCAGAATCCTATATACCGAGGTACCGCGACTGGAGGAAGAGCTGTAAGACCTTGTTAATCCGATTTTTGAACAGGGAAAAGCCTCCCCCGGCAGATTGTTTCAAAATCTCTACAGCCTAGGAATAAAACAGCAATCGTACTGGCTAGTACGAAGTTCTATAGAGTTGGCATGGGAGGCAGAAGCCTGGCAGGTTTTATCAAGGAGAGCACTGAGGAGCAAATCCCGTTGGCATAGAGGCTGAACAGAGACAGATCGCCGACCGCATATCACCATCGATGCTGAAGGATCCGAGGCTGTCAGTTAGAGAAGTGAACCAACAATCCTTAAAACATATCACGGTCGTTTATATTATCAGAATGTATGATGAGAGTTCTTTTTCAATATATTGTTCTCCAAATACCTTCTCAGCTGTGTCCTCGAATGATGATTTTTTCATCTAAAATGCTCAGTAACCTTTTCGCACAGTTTCTGCTCAATTTCACGAATAAATTTAGAAACTGTTTTGGTCATCAGTCGCCTGCGCATCATTTGAGTAAACATTATCCTTAGGGGTCTCTACAAAAGTAGTTAAACGGGGTTGATTGCATCTTCTCGTAAGTCGGCAGATATGGCCATTGCAAATAATCATGCGGCCATCAGGAAAACGCTCCTGCGACAATTTCAAAGTTTTTGTCGCCGTATGACACGTGGTCTTATCTTATTGAACGATCATTGAGGTTTATTCTAGTGGGGCTATGAAGAATTCATATTTGTAGTAACGCTTGTCGTCGAAATTTTATGACAAAATGCCGTCAGCTAGATTGACTTGCACTTCTCGCGCTACACTGTCATCAATTCATGAGAACTAAGCACAAGTTAGCGTCTCTCAGAAAAGCTATTCTCTGGATCACCCCGTGTATCGTGTACATTTGTTTGGAATCGTGCTTGTGATGGCCCGACACGCAATCCCTAACAAATCGACTCCGTTTATCATGGATATATTCATTTCGTTTGTCGCTGCTTGGTGTACTGTGAATGATGTGCCATCGGATAAGACAAAAGGTATTATTGCTCAGCCGTGCAGACGATTTGAATTAAAAGCTCATCATTTTGGAGCTGAAGGCACTGACGCGATTCGGTACCTATATATTTGGTTGCTATGAATAGGATACACAGAGTTCTGATTTATTTGAACGGAAAACCTTCTTATGGTGCCCTATCTCTTTTAGGGCATTCGCAACTACATTTGCTTCTTATTTGTAGATGCTCCGAATGGGTCTTAGGAGGTCTTCTGGTTTAACTTCTCTCTGACTTTTTTAAGCAAAGATTCGTTGAACGTGACACGGTAACGCTCTCAATTGACTAAAAGGGCATCGCCTTGATCTGTTTCGAAGAACAATAGCCCACTGATGACACCGGACCAAGAATCAGCGGACAGCAAATGCAACGATTATGTTTATTAACATAGCCTCTGAAACCCAACCTATCCTATCTAGACTGACTTGAATAAATAGAATAATAGATAGATGTATAGATAGATATACAGGGTGTAAACGTTATGAGGAGGTTAAAAGAAGCAAAAAGTTTCAATTAACATGGGGGTCAAAACAGCATTTTTTGGAGAAAAGCGACTTTAAAGTGAAATAAAATCTGACAACGCCGCAATGTCAGACGCAAATTACGACTGAACTCAGTGTAAATAAAGATGAAGTTTGTTATTTTTGGCTCTTAGGTATTATTTCATTATTTGATAATGTACTCGTAAAATGCAAACAATTAAAAAAACAGACTTACTACTAACTGTCTCAGCGCTTCACCTGGTGTGTGAAAGTTTATTGAACGTATTAAAAAACTCCACTTATAAATATGGAACACAATTTTGATACATACATTGTTTTTCTTTTTAAAACCCACACTGCACTTTTCTTGTATTTAAAGAAGGTGTTCAAAATGTGGTCCTCCACTTTCCACACAAGCTTCATTACGACTAACCCAGTTTCTTCTTATTCTAGGTCCTCGAAGTTGCCCATCTATTATTTCAGTCGCATTAAATTTTTTTTCATGCAGTTGTGCTTCAGTTGTTATTGGACCAGCCTAATAAACCATCCCTTTAAGTTCTCCCCAATACCAGATATAGATCGGATTCAGGTCAGGAGATCTTGCTGGCTATTTTCGAGGATCAGGAGCATTTCGACCGATCCAGCGATATGGATAATGTTCATTCAAATACTGAATGACGCCTCTAAAAATGTGTGGTGGTGCCCCGTCATGAAGAAACCACAAATTCTGGCATGTTGTCTAAGGTCTGTTCCAAAAGTTCTGCTAGGTTACTGGCTAGAAAGCTAAGGTATCCTTCTCCTGACAACCTTGGGGGTAACTCGAAAGGCCAATTACCTGATCGGCAAATTCACGAATGGTATGAGGATTTTCTTGGGCCCACGTGTGAGTATTATGGAAATTTAATATCCCGTCTCGCGTAAAAGTACATTCGTCCGTCGCTAGAATGTTTTTAAAAAAATCCGGATTTTCAATGTTTTTGTGCAAAAACCACTGACAGAATGTTAGTCTGCGAGGATAGTCTTCTGGTAACAAGGCCTGCACTCGTTGTACATGGTAGTGATAAAGAAAATATTCCCGTAGGATTCTGTGCGATAGTGCTGATATCTGCATTGATTTCCACGATATTTAAAATTTGTTCCTCCTGCTGAACACTTCCTTTATCTCGAAGTCTTTGGTACACTTGCACAAATGTGCTTCTGTCTGGGTGTACCCGTTGGCGAAATCTGACGCGATAATTTTGAGATGCAAGATTTGAATTCTGACGAGCTTCACCGTAAACTAACAACAGATCGGCGAACTCTTGATTCGAGAACATTGTAAATAAACACGACGACGTACGCGAACAAAAACAAAACAACACGCCCGATGCTCTGCTCGACAAAACGATAAAGTAATTTATCTATGCAAAACGATAACTAACCACTGTTACCGTTTGCGATCGATTGCTGGTTCGATAGGAGTGATGAAATACCGACGCGCTGTTGTCATGTGTGTTTTAAATATTTAATTTAATGAAACTTACTTACGATTATAAAAATTAGTAAGATCGTGGTGATTGTGATAGATATAAAGCACTTAAAGTTGTAAACTATAAAGCCATTTATATATATATATATATATATATATATATATATATATATATATATATATATCTAAATTATATATATATATAAATATATAATAAATAAATGTATTTTCATGTTAATTGAATGAGTATTCTGGTTGGTGACTACGAATCAAGATAAGGTACGATTAATACCAGTCGATTTTTAAAAAAGAATCTGCAAAAAGAAATTCGTAGTTCTCATCCTGTTATCCCGCTCTTGCAGAGTACATCGTTCCTATATAAACCAGAAAATGTATCTGTTCTTGTTTATCTCCAATAAAGTTCCTGTATGATTTGAGTAAAGAGTAGTGTTCGTTTTTGGATATTTGGATACATTATCCCTAGTACGCACTGTTTTTCAGAAATATCCAAAGTTTCAGCAAGAGCTTCATCTGAGGAGACGATTTTTCTGCAAAAATGCTCATCCTTGATTATTTTCAGACCACTGGCGAAGCGAAGAAATATCGGATGGCTAAGGAGCATCAGTTCTTGAACTAGTTGAACTTTGTGAGCCTTCATACGAACACGAATTATTTTGTCCAAAAATCTCTCGAACTCGCTTCACCAATTCGTCCACAAACTGAATTTAATGGTATGCCACGTGTACCAAATTTTTCACATAAATGTCTTACAGTTAGGGTTAAATACTCACCACTTTCAAGATTTCCCAATTTTGTGTAAACGTATAGCGTCCCATTTCGAAAATTTCTGATACGTTAAAATGACATTCTAGCATTCGATGCTAACATAACCTCTAGTTCGAATTCCAAACACCATTACCGACCCCGTATGGTACGGTATAATTAAGAATCTTAACAACCTTATATGCATAAAACGCGATATCTGAACTGAAGCACACTTTCCCTGATAGTCTTCTCATAACAACAAACAGTTGTTCAGCTACGTGTACGTTTGTTCGAAAAAACTAATAGGGTATATTGGTTGGCTATAGTGTTTCCTAAAATAAAAAATAAAACAAAGGAAACAGTGCTGTTCACTTCTGTAAATAAACGTGAACCGATTTCATTGTGATTTTAACAATGCCATTTCCATGTAAATCGACTATGGACACTATCTGGTATAGCCGCTTTGGCATTTAGAGCGATAGAGTTAGTTAATGCTATTAGGGTGTAGAGAAAATTTAGGGGACTATTCCATGGTTTTCAACTTTATTGGTGCTGGGAAACTGTTATGATCTTTTTTTAACGATTTTTACTTAAGCCAACACCTCCGTTGAGTTGGTGAAACTATGTTTTAGGGCCTAAATTGGTCCTAACTTCCTCTAATGCAGTTTTTCAGGTTACTTATGAAAGTCTTTGCACACTCATTAGACACCAGTTTTGTGCTTGTTGACAACTGCTGAGCACGCTCTAGGCTGGGTCTCTGGTTGGATCAATCGCGAGTATACCGTATCTCCCATAGCAGCATAATAGGCGGCCTCTAAAGGCCACAGTGGTGACCTGGCTGTCAAATAATAACTTCTCATCTATTTATTATTATCTAGGGTAACTCCTGTGTTTAAAAAAGTGATATGAATTATGTAGAACACCGAGCTATCACAATTATCAGTAATTTTGCTAAAACATTCGAAATAGTTATATTTCGATATAAACAAATCTATCTCCGTCAGTCAACACGGTTTCATGAAGGGCACGTCCAAAGTTACTAACTTACTCAGAATGTTTGTGGATCAACGGATAGACAGCTTCAAATGGATATAATATATATTGATTTCTCTAAAGCATTTGACAGTTTAGACCATAGCGTCATACTCAATAACTTAATTAGATTTTGTTTCTCAGATTCACTGCTGATATTTTTCAGATCTTGTTTATTTGATAGCAAACAGTATGTAATGTGCAATGGGCATGAGTCAAGCGAATGCCTGTTATGTCCGGTGTTCCTCAAGGATCTAATTTGGGACCTCTGTTGTTTATTATGTTTTTAAATGATATTTCCGAAGATATCGATGTCGATTATCTTATATATGCTGACGATATGAAACTTTTCTGCGTCGCTGACATTGTCGATTGCCTAGGACTGACATACTTAAGTTTTCTCTTATCTATATAAAGTGCCGTAATTATAATTTAGTTAATAGCGTCTTAGATATATTTTCGTCTTGTTCGACTATGGGAGACGTTAATGCTTATTTTTGTTAAGGCCTGCATAAATGGTTTAATTGTTGAGTGCTGGGTAGGTAGATCTAGAACGATTTTTTCCACAAAGTGCGTGGCCAGTGTACAGCGTCTTGGTGGACTCAGACAGTCATGTTTTGAGTTGGCTGTTGGATGTTGCATAGTAAATAAAAAATGAAGTAAGATAGAAACGCAAACTGGGATACAGTTCCAATAGGCAGGCTGCTATTTCGCTCTCGCAGTAGTCGATTATGAAATAGATGGCACTTGTGCTGGCTCGTTTTCATAGACTTTATATCCTGAATGGGTGATAACTGCTTCGCTTTCTATCGATGTCCTACCTGAGACCTAGCCTAGTAAATTGTTGGACAACTGTGGTCGAACGGACGAAAGCTATATTGCAATTTTACAATTATTGTCGCCATGACACCTGGTGAAGGGAGATTTTTTGATTTAATATTGCTTTCTGTAAACCAAGCGATAAAGTAATCAGTAAAAAAACTAAATGGCTTAAGGTTTATTTGATGGCATTCTTGAGGTATAGAGTCTGCTGTTCATTAAATATCTCAACACGTAACCTGTTAATCATTTGCAGAATCTACATCGCCTAATCCCCTGACAAAGTGAGATAACAACACGAAACAACCCCTAAATTCAAATTATATCACTGCCGCCGCGGGGTAGTCCAGTAATGCTGCTCTTTACGGTGTGCCTCCCTCTGCCCTTTATAATACACTCGACCCTTCCATTTTTCTCCATCTCAACTCTGGCGCTAGGCTAAAGCATACTAATCACCAGTCCCTTCGGGGCTGAAGTGCGAAATATATAGAGTTGTTGGGAGCATGCTTGGACTGAAGGTATCCCTTGGCGGGCATATTTTTGTGCTGGCTTATGATAATAGTGTTGACGTGGCGATGGAAAGTTTTTTTTTAAAAAGGCATTTGTATATTGTTTTAATACCCTCTCATTCTCAAGGGAAAGATGGTATGCAAATGCAAAACATCTTAACGGAAGAACTAAAACAGTGCCAAGTAGATTGACTGGTTGCTTTCCACGCATCCATATACATTTTTTTCAAATGCTTCTTATGCAAAAAGTACTGCTGTTTCGGCTGCTATCGTTACTGATATACATAACTCAAAAGCATACATTGACATTGCCAAACTTACCTAGTTAGAAAAGAACAGTATCCTCTAGGTAGGCCTTGACATTATCAGATACTCATTCTGTTTCGTATACCAAATTGCTCACAAAATCACTTTTATTTTTTCCTGTCTTTATCTCAGATGCAATTTCGAAATAAATTGCATCTGAAATTACAAATTTTTCACCTTTACACGATGGCGTGCTCAAATTTTCAATTCGAGATTTCTTCTTTCTACTTCAATCACCAACTTTGTTTTTTCATATACGTTACATTGTAATTTTGAACGTTTAAATACTAATAAGAATAATATTACTTTAAATAATTATGTGTAGTGAATCGTGATACAAATGGATGTATCATATTTATAACTAAATGCAGAATCAAAGATTGTGTTCGATTGCGCAAAGTCCATAACAAACAAAACTAAAGATGGAGGTCGAAAGCAGAAACGTCTAATTGAGAATTTGAGTACGTCCTCTTGTAGAGAAGAAAGAGTGGCAATAACATGCAATTTATTTTAAAATCCCATTTCGAATAAAACCAGGAAATAAACAACTATTTTACAATAAATCCGGTATACGAAACAAATGACTATTTGATCATTTCAAGGCCGACCTAGGATATTCTATTTTCTTTCTTTCTTTTCTCTCCATTCATCTGTGCAAAACTCCAATATGGCGGCCATTGGAAAAAATAAAGCTGATGCTGGAAAACGAGAGATAGAACGACATATTGTAGAGGAAAAAAGTGGCAATGTTAATGGGCAATTCATTCTGAAATCCCACTAAAAATAATGTCATGATTTTGGGAACATTCGCTTTTTTTCGTGTCTCTCCGGAAGTGCTTTGTATTTCAAAACCTTCTGAGCGGCACCTTATTAGTTATCTAAATACGCAACTTTTTCCCTATTCAAGCCACTTCGTATCTCTTACCGTTTCCAAGAACCCAACGGTGAGGGTCGAATTTGAAACATCCGGTTTAAGTCCCAACACATTACGTCCTGATGTGGTCAGAAACTTGGAGGATGTTCAAAATTTTGACCACCCAAAAGCTGCTTTTACTATTCCCAAAAGTCAACTGACTATTGTGAAGCATAGAAAAGCAAAGTTTGGGGAACTGTTTGTTTTGCCGATTTGAAAAATGTAGCACTTTGACCTACGAACGACCTTAAATCATGTCCCTTTCTTAACCAAATGATGGTTGGACTGTAATGGATGAGACAAAGGGTCGTAAAGGACGCCCTTACGGCCTCCTTGATTTTCATATTTTGAGGTTATGTTATGTTTATATCATCCTGAAATTTCCTATAATTCAAAAAGGAAACATGGACTCAGAATAGGAGAGCGCTGACGCTGTCACGGAACAGTAGAAATCTAGAAATAGCGCAGCCTGTCTGCAGGAGAGAAAAGACTATGAAAATCAAGGAAGCTATAAGGCGTCCTACAATAATTGTAGGAACGACTGACGATACGGGTCTTTTAGGGCCTCTTTGATTATCATAGTTTTTTCTCTTCTTCAGATTTCTACTGTTCTGTGTCAGCGTCACTGCTCTCCTATTGTGTATGTTTTCTTTTTGAATACAGTGCAACCCGCTTATAATGGACTCGGCGGGACTGTGACAAATAGTCTATTATAGGCGGATGATCATCTTAATAGAAATGTAGAAATAACGTATTAAAAGCTTAAAATGTGTTTGTTTAACATGTATTACATAAATAAAGATACATACATACAAAAAACCAATCATAACAGTTATATGCTCGTTTGATAGTTTTCCTCCATTGAAAGTTTCACCTTTTAATTTATGAGTTTTATCTGGTAGCATTCTATAAAATATCCCGGCTTCATCTGCATTGAATATGTTATCATCTGAAGAATGACTGGATATTACGGACCAAACTTGAGAAATTCGATCATTGGTTACGTTCTTGTCAACTGAAGCTGACTTACCACACACCAAAAACAATGCTATGTCTTTCCTTAAACCTGTCTAGCAAACCGGAACTACATTTGATTCTCCAATCAACTTCCCAAATTATTCAGCCTTTATTTGTAGCATAGGTCCACTTATTGGAAAATTAGTAGCACACTTTTGTTGAAAACCATTTAAACAGCATATCATCGACTTGGGGATGCAGCGATAGCCGCATCTTTTTTTTTACTATTTGATTCCCAGTCATTTTTAATTTTGTCACGGTTTTTTCCAAATATTTGACACAGTGGATTTTTTTATAGCCATACGAGCACATATGTTTGCTTGAGAATCCTGCTCAAGCTCACCAATTATTGTGAACTATCCGTGTAAAGTGAATGCACGTTTCGCACATTTGGACATGTTTATAACTCTAATAAATACAGTATAACACTGGCGGCCAAGTTCGATTGCAAACTTCTAAGCCAAACCGGCGTAAACGATTGCATCAGCTAAATCTGCTTGGGGGAACTACCAAAACAGCTCGCATATAATGGATTAAAATAGTCCGCTTGAGCGAGGGTATATTTTAAGCGAGTCTATAATATCCAAGGATTTTACATGCAATTATTTATAGGACCTTAAATTGTGTCCATTATATACGGATTTCCATTACAAGCAAGTTCATTATAAGTAGTTTCTACTGTATTCAGAAATTTCATGTATACCAAAACAGATGATATAAATCAAGTTTTATCAGCCTGAAATTTCTTCGAATTGAAAAAGAAAATATAACCTCAAAGTAGAGCGCTGACACTAAACAGTAGACATCTGGAAAAACCTCCGCATTTCTGAATGACAAAAAAAGCTATGAAAATCAAGGAGGCTATAAAGGCGTCCTACAATTGAAGACACAAGTCCATCAACGTGTCTTGTAACATTGCTTTGTGAATTGTCTTTTTTGCGTTAAACTAACCTTAAGGAGTGATTCAAACTATGATTACTTTGTTGCTAAAACAAGATATTAACAAACTAATTATACTAAATATTTAAAATGTCAATGAAGTAAAAAGTCCCAATAAAAACGTTTAAAGTCAATTTTCTCCATACAATGATCCTATTACAAGATACTTTTATCCACTTGTGTCTTAAATTCTAGGAACGACTGACGATACGGCCATAATTCTTGTGATACGTTATGAAACATCAAAAGAAGAAGGAAGTTGAACAAAAGGAATATTCTTCTGTTTCTGCGAATAGGCGGTAAAAATCGTTTTGCTTTGACTGAGGCCACGGCCGACTTTTACAAAAATTCATACTCCAAAGTCATTCATCACCCAGTTTCTGGTTCATCCATCGGTGTTCTGATATATCTCTTGCCACGATACAGATTTATGAAGATATATACGTTTTGAGGCGTGGAAAGAGCGGTCAGATGAAATTCATAGGGAGGTAGTATATTTCCCAAATAAAATATACACACGTTTGTGTTCGAGGGGTGGAAGTTAAAATTGCTGGTTTGCCACATGTGCTGAAATTTCCTTGTGTCTTTTTTCTTGCTTCTATCTTCACAGATAGCAGCTGAGAAGTATACCCAAGTGCTAAATGTATAATACGATGATTAAAACAATACAGGCTGAACCAAGTACCGGGACTACTATAGGTAAACGAATGTCGTTGACTGAGGACAGTAGTATTGGAGAATCATTTGTCTTAATAGACTCTTTTACGTTCTGGAAATCTCAGCAATGCATGAGCAGTCGAACTGGCCAGTTCTGGAAATATACATAAAGCTTGTTTGTATTAGAATAGGAAGCAAAAGTTCGATGAAGCCATGTGCAAGCGGCTTACAACACAGTGACATCATAAATGCCAAATAGCATAAGGACATAGGCATATTGATAGAAAAGTGTCATATCATCGGCCCTTAAGCGATAACACTGGAGGTTTAAGGAAGTGAGAGGGTGAGATATTTGTGTAATAACGGAGTGATTGACCGATTATGCAATAAAAACTCACCATGCACATGATATGGCGGTATTTCTATTTTTATCGCTAAACTTTTTGTGTCATCGAAATGAACCATGAAGGTAGCTTCTGGTGACATTTTTGCTCCTAAAATTACATCATAGAACCTAAAAAATCGTCTACAGCTCACCCTAATCTGCGTTTCGGTAACAATAAGTTCGTAACGCAGTTTTCAAGCAGACTTCACAAAAAATACATGTGTACTCGTAGCTCAAACATACTTCTCTTAAACTTGCTCCACCGGCTTCTTGTTTAGAATCTGAGTTCATCATATCTGTATTCAGTATTTTTCCTCTACTTTTAAACTTTGAACTTTCTTATATTAATTTATCCGATTTAAAATCAAAAAGGTTGGCAACACTGTATAGAATAAGCCAGAGAACGATACACTACGTACACACGAGCCGGGTTGTGTTTGCAGCAAATGCAAATAGTGCTCTAAAAGTGATTCCGGTATCTAGTGCGGATGTGGATAAATACCAGAGTAGATGACTATTTAATGGATTTGGAATTAATTTGGTTGCTCTTGTGATGATAGCTTATAAATCTAAAGTCATTACAAACACGTGTTTATGTAATTATGGGAGCTCTGAGAAAACTCCCATATGGAATTTGAAGTAATGCAGACTTCATGCTCGTTAAGCAGCCTGAATATAAAGAAGAAGACGTTGAAGGTTAGAGATAGTGAAGCTATACTTGAGTTACTGGAATCGATTCACTGTACATCTAAAGCAAATTTTGCACTGCACAAAAGTCATTGGTGTATACTGATACCGATTCACTGGTATCTGCCTGGAGAGGCTAAATGCGAAAAGCCAATATGAACGAATGCTTGTAGAGTAATGTAGATATCACCTACGCCGTCGTCGATATAACTATTTTCTAGCGCTATATCAACTGGGTTTGCTCCTTAGAGGTCTCCTACATAATATCGCCGGATTAGTAAAGTTTCTTCAAGCTCCTCATAGTAGCCGTGGTGCCCTGGCTTATGCCTACTTCGATATAAAAGAAGATAACCTTAAATGTCATTTGACGCATTTAATTTCTTTGTTACAGAAATCGCAATGTTGCTACCTGGTTCTCTGTCACACAGCAGGACTGCGAACCACACTTCAGACATCAGGAAGAACTTGGGTGTAAGGGACCCCAGCGAGAATCCACAGTACGATCCCAAGAAAACGTAAGTCGCAATTTACTGTACTGTCTAGTGTATATTTACGCTTTTCATTTCCATTCAAAGCAGATGGTTCAATCATGAATCATTAATTCTCGGATCCAATTTTCCACAAAATTCATCACGGGTGCAAGATATTTACGCTGATTGTTGATCGGCAACATATCAAAACACCACTATGGATACTTCCTTATGAAAAAAACAAATTAGATGATTACAACCACTGAGTAGCGTATTCGATTAGAGCATAGAAAACCATTTTTGTACTATATTGCGACGTAAAAAAAGTGTTGCAAATGGTACTAGCGTCATCTATGGACAGCAACACAACACAGAAATGAATTTAGGGATCTACTTATTGTTTGGTACTGCTACTGTTTCATAGATGGCTTTAGGATCTTCAGTCCCTTTTTGACCTCTCTAATCACTATTTTAATCAGATGTTTTCAGGTTAAATTCGCCTGAAAGTACTCAATTTTAAGATAGGGTAAGAAATATTAAAAAGAGATTGAATATTCCAGTACTGTCTGTGAGCAAAGCCATACACTCTTTTCAACGTACTTTTCTGAATTTACTTATTGCCCTGCTACTGTGCTAGAGATGACGCTAATCACTTTGACAACCCTTTTAAATGCCGGAGTGCAGTATATGATTTATTATCTTCAGGTAAAATACCTTAGTCAATGCTACAACTGGAAAAAAGTGCAGAAACTGTTACTATACGAAGCTTTGCACGCTCTACCGTTCGCCCCAGTTAGAATATTCGGAAACTTAACGTAAACAATTTCCTTAACGAGCCGTGCAGCACCTAATGCCCCTCCATCTTGAGCCTCGTACAAGCCATCGAACCACCCTCAGATTCTACCCCTATTTGGATACCGCGCGAATTCTGCTGACGACGTGAAGAAATTGACTACGCTAGTATCAGCAACGCCTACGTGATCTGAAATCGGGCGTTCCGTATGAAGGATGTTATTCTTTTGTTCGTTTGAATGGGCGCTTTTTCTAACAAGTTGTCCCTGAAAGAGCAGCACACGATTAAGAGCTAAAAAGTTGAACATGCGGTGTAGAATCTAGGGTCCACAAAAGGAACGGTATGTTATAGAATAGAGTGTTGAGAAAGTTTAGGTTGAGAGCCTCGTATCTATGGCTCTCGCATAGAATGACGTCGGCTAATCAGTTTCTCGGTCGTTATTTCTGACACGTTCCTGCATCCAATATGACATCGATTTTCTCTATCAAAAAGTCAACCTAAAAACAGTGAGCAGTTTGAGGCGAGATGTGTGATCAATTATATATCGCAGACCATTGAAACAGAGATGGGATCTGAGTCTTGGAGAAACCAGTAGATTTATACATAAAGTTGGGGGGCCATTGAATAAGAAGAATGAATTAAACATGAAAGTTCCCTAGCTCTCCCGAGAAATCTGCTTGTTTGGCCAACTAATTGCGAATTACACACAGCAGTCTGTTTTACTTGGCCAGACGAATTGCATCAGACTCCCATGAAATTAGGTACAAAACTTCATGCATGCCAAATATTTAACCAATGGAAATTCTGTGAGTTTAGAGAAATGTTATTATATGAACTACACAAACATGAAGTAAGTACATTTTTAGTGAAGTGAAATGTCTTTTAAGGTGAAGAGTGTGATTTCAACCCGTTAAGTGACATTGTGATAATAAAAGTGTAATCATAAAAGAGAGAAGAGGAAGATAAATGTTAACCTGCTAATACTTGACATTCTTCAAAACACTGTTTGCTACTTCCAAAAATCTTTAAAATCATGTTCAACGTCCACAAACATTCAAAAATACCGTCCTCCGCTCAATAGTAACAATGTAGTTTATTTTTCTTTTTCCTTGTTGCCCTAGGCCAAACCTTAAATGCTTTCAGTAATTTGACTTCATGAATCCTTTGGAAACATTCTAAATATATTCCTTCATGTTACCAAACGTATGAGTGATATGCTTGGCTAATGTTTTTGTTGTGTTGCTCTTAATACCTATTTCGGGAAACGCTAATCTGTCTCACTCTAAAACTCTTTTGAGAACGTGTCATATGTATTCCTTCAACTTTCCAAATTTCTGGAGCTTCTGTATTGGTCTGTTATTCTAATAGCTTCCAGGAAATATCTCAAAGCCAACGCTTGCTAGTGATTACTTTTCTTCATGAGTATATTAGAAACTATCCTCATTTACTCCTCCATCTTGCTTAAGCTCGCTATTTATCTCATAAGTCTGAAAAACGAACTTTAACCACCTTCATTCTCTTCATTCTACAATCTTTTGGTAATGCTTTTTATTTGTTTATCTTCAGCATTTTTTATATACTCTATTTTATACTACACATATTGGTTAGTGCTCTCTTTTTGTTAGTCGTAATAACCGTTTTATGAAATTGGAATAGTTTGTTCCAATGTTTCTTTCAGAAATGGGCTTCGTCTACTCCTCTATGTTTCTAGATCTCCCAAATTCTCTACGTAAAATTTTTCTCTGCTTTCTTTACCACCCTTATCAAATGTCTCAGAGAATTGCAAGAAGATGATTGGATTTTTTCATTTCCCCACTAAGAGTTTTGACCTGCACCTTTTTTCTTCTGACGTTTCAGAAAGCCATAGATACAGAGTTTCTGACTAGTTTTTGTTCGCTTTACGTCATGACTCATGTTTCTCCATTCCTCAATCCTTCTAGATTTCCGAGTTCTCTATTTGTACCTCACCAATATTGCTACTCTTGGTAGCAACCTCAGATAATCTCAAACTGATTTAGCAACGAGTTTTATTTATACTTCCATCTTTATAACTTCACGAGTCTCTATCTCAATATTGTACAGTGTATTTTCTTTACCTACTTAGTAGCCATCTCATAAAGTTTCAGAAAAAATGTTCCAACTGTCCGCTATGTTGGAGGTATTTATCTACTCTTCCATCCTCCTAAATCCGAGTCCTCCATCTTGCACTTTTTCCGTAACCGCTGATTGATGACACTTGAGGGAATCCCCTGTAATAACAGTTTGCCCCATCTTGTACGAGTTTGTTTCGCTTCCAGGCATTGGTTTATCTTTACTCGACGAAAGTTTGCGTAGTTAAAAGATGAAGTTATACCACCTTTGGCTGATATGCTTTTGCCGTATGCCGAAACTGAGGTAGGCGAGTCGTTGAGAGTTCATAAAACGGTTTGCTATCTCGAGTATACTTATGAGCAGTAAATAAGTTTGCTCGTCTTGGATAACTTTGTATAACAAGAGAAATGTACAAAGTTGGTAGTTATATGAGTAACTACTAGAACTGATTTTTGGAGATTTAGATACCGAGATTCTGTAATATAGTCTAAACCATTCTTAACTCCCTGTAAAGATAGATCACTCAGATTTTGTCTACTCTAGCAGCTGTTATAAGAGTACAGGTGAAAGAAGAGGTACACACAAATTATAAAATGAAAAATTAAGATGACGTTGTCATTCATTTATCTGTGCAGCTTTTTTATTTTCGCTTAGAAAATGCAACCGACAAACCGGCCAAATTTGTTCCAAAATAAAAGTGTCATTCCAACCGAGGATGACATCTAAAACCAGTGAAACTTGGTTATTTTGAGATCACCTCTCTGATTTTGTAACAGCTTTAGATTACCATAGAACTGTTCAAGATCGGTGGGACAAAAATATAATGGACGGAAAAAGTGCATCAATGGAAGTCGATGTTGAAATTAGGAAAATAGCAGTGTAGATCTGGAAATGTCCGTAAGACTCATTGATCCTTAGTTCTTTATCAGTCTTTCCGAGCGCCCATATATGAAGTGACAAAGAATACACTCGTACAACACCCAGTAAAAAGGATTTTATTTCGGTTAAATTGTGTATATTCTTACGCATATGCAAGAGGAAGTAGTGACTAAATTTTGAGCTGAAGTGCACATATTTGCTTTTCATCTCCGTACCCATGACCAACCGTAGAGAACACAGGACACATATGGATACAGATGAATGGAAAGCAAACAAGTGGGCCTAGTCTTTTGAAAAACTCGAAATATTGTGGGCAAGTGGGTGAAAGATATGACGATCTTCACCTACGAACGGTTTGCCAAGCTGATTTCCATCCTCATTCCATATGATGAAGATGACAGAAGTACCTCTTCGTCTCTGACTCGTAAGTACTGTGTGATGGTGGTGCAACATCACTTCTGTGCATAGCGCAGGGTGTCGAGCAGTTATGCGACTTTTCTGCCATCCTCATCGTATGAAATGAGGATGAAAATCAACTTAACAAACCATTGGTAGGCGCACCTGTTCTATAATTTCAAATCGAGGTTGCCAGTTGCTTAGAAGTAATATCAGCTGATTTCGATGAAAACGCACAAGTAACGCAAACGAAGTCCAAATCGGTTTAAATTAGAGTTTCCCTCGAAATACTTTTCATGGGAACAGTTCCTTTTAATGAATTTTTAGCACTTTTAGCATTTTTATATAGAGATTTACGATTCTACCCGCTTTGTTGAAATACTCCCGCCGTGTCGCAGCACCTCATAACCAAACTTCTGACAACAATCTGCTCCGCGGCGATTCGGACAAAGGGTTCAGTTAGCTAATTCAAAACAGCTATTCCTCTGTATTTGAATTGCTGGCCCGTGCACAGACGAAATCAAACTATTCGGACTTTGTCCATGGCTTACTGCGGTTCGCTACACAGAACGAGGAATATCTTGTTAGCAGCCGCCATACTGTGCCGGAGCTTTTCAGCTCAAACATCGCTTTGTAGCTCGTTAGATGATAAACCGCTACGAATTTGTATATACTTTGTTGAAATGCAAAGCTCTCTTGTCGGATATCCACACATCTTGGCAACTATATCTGTCTTGGACCTTACATCACGGATTGAGGAGCAAACAGATTCAGCTCTGTTTGCGTAAATTGTATATATCGTACTGATATTTGCCAAAAAGCATGGAATAACGTGGTATGCGCTGTTGACCTTGAGAATGAGGTGACCTCAAATTAGAACCCTCCTACTGCCGTCACTTGCCGAGTTTGCTGATCAGCATCCAAATACGTACGAGTTTTTAATATATCAGTAAGCGATGTAACCAAAACTTTGTGAACGGTCCTTGGACAAGGATCTATGTCCATAGTTAGGCAATTCGCATATAGATGGCTCGACATTCTGCATCTGGATATACGCGTTCCGCTCATGTACCGCGGCGGTGTCGCCAAACCGACATAAAATGTTTAAAAAACGCCACATTTATACTGACCTTAATGGAGTTTAGTTCTTTTCACATGTTTTTGATGGTTACGGTAAAGTCATGCAAAATAAGTGAGAATATTGTCATAGGGCCGGGCTGTCTAGATAACTAGCAAATATGGAAAATACACCGGTGATTGGTTAGAGGTTAGAATATATTTTATTTTTAGCTGACACTCCTCTTTTGTTGCTTATCTCAATGATGTAATATTCCGCGAAGGACACTTATTTTAAATAATATAGATATGAGGTAACATACAGTTTTTGAAAATAACTTCTGTTTCGATGACGTGGGAAGCACTCGCGGAAAATGTTATTTATAACTTTATTAAATGAAATACATAACTCGTAGGCAGCAAATGGATAATAAATATCCCCACGCTGAATAACTGTCCAAACAAAAGTAAATCTAGATGAAAAATTATTTCATAACAAGTGATGGACCAAGAAGTTAACCAGAAAGGTTATCTACGTTGCAACTTAGCTCAGCTATTTTATAAAAGTCATTTTTTAAGTTGCATCTCTTATCTATCTCTAACTGATAACTATCCTTTCCCTAAACTTCGACAAATGTCAATTAATTCCGAAGATTTTGTAACTAACTTTACTACTGCACGAGTAGATGTACATTCTGGAAGAAACGGAACTTAGTGAAAAAATGCGTGGAGTAGCCTGCCGCATCAAATAAACATTCCTGACGACAGAAATTATTTTCACTACAGAGGCGCTGAAAAATTCCGGTGCGTTTCGTGACAGTACGCTATAACCCTTTTTTGGCCAACCCCAGAAGATATTTTTGTTGGAATCCGGACAAAATGCACAGCCGGGAGGTTATTAAAAATGCCTTCCGTCTCACGAATGCTTAATGGTTAGATCGTTTGTTTCAAATAAACATATTTCTGTTTTGTTTTACTGGATTTAACTCCGAGTTTGGATGGACGATTTTTTTTACCGCTAATCCTTCATCGTTTTATAACTGGGAAGGAATCGCTAGAAATTTGATTCTGAGAGAAGGTGACTACTATGCCACAGACAAAAAACCTGATATTTTTTTATATTTGATCCTGTATTGTTGGAGGTACTGGAAAAACAAAAGTCGCTGCTCATTTCCAGAATTTCTTTGTATGGGCTTAAAATGAGTACTGCAGGTTGTATGTGTATAAATGTTGCACTGTTAGTATAAGTTGAAGGCGTTCTATTGAGAAAGAATGCGTTAAGTGTGTTTTTTTTTTCATATGCCAGGTAGAAAAATTTGGTTAATTCTCACGAAATCTCAAAATTCGTGTCCTTTCAGTTTTTACAAAAACCTGCTTGATGTATATTGGTAACAATTGTTTTCTGGAAAAAAGCATTACTGAAGCCAATATATAGTGACGACTGCAATCTCTTAATCATAGTATCTCAGAGAACGAACAAATATATAGTACCCTGAAAATCATTCCCTCCGTATGTCCCAAACCCCTGATTAAAGCATTTCCAAATTTCCAAATAATAAATAAAAAATGATTCGTAAGTCTGGCTAATCAACTAAAAATAAAACAAATTTACGAAAGCCTTCAAAATTTTAAGTAAAAACCAGAGAGCTATTATTTAAATATGCTTTGACGTGTGTCCCAAAAAAATATCATCCCCTCACAACTTTACCGACAGTCAATATATGTGCGTATTTTTTATTAGTTCTTGAATGCTTTGAACTGACTTTTGTAGGTTGAGAGTATTGTCGTTTGTTGCGAATAGCGAATTCATCTTATGCGTGTTTGAGGATTTATTGCAAAAAGATTAGGTTACAATTATTTAAAGATAAAATTTTCAACGATCATTACCCCCACATCGAAGAAAACAAGAAATTGCTACATCTAAATATCATCCACACATTGAAGCGGTATTTGGCGGTGATAAAAGCACACAAAAGTTAAGATGCAACAAATGGGTCTGTGGGAAGATTTTTGAAGTTATGTTCAATTTCGTCATTCCCTCATTTCAATTTTAAGTGAGGAAATGACGATTTATAAGAGGATGACTGGTGCAAGTGGACTATTTTTATTTATTTATTTGCTTATGTAAACCGTGAACGTAACGTATATATGTATTTCTTTCTTGTCTTAAGACCAAATCATGGCTAGCAGAAAGAAGACTGACGCAGAAGCTAAATGAAACAAAAAGAACACAAACAAAGTCCAATACGGAAAGCTTAGAAAAATTTAGAGAAAAAAACATAGTGAAAAGAAGAATAATTTCGAAACCAGATCTTTAAAAAAGCTCAAATTTCTGTATTTATCAAAACCGTTTCTGTACATGAGACCCACAAAAAAATAAATGCTTGACTGTCAAAAATGAAACAAGGATATACAGATTTTTTAGGGAAATACAAGAATTCCAGGTTATG
The DNA here is from genome assembly GCA_963669975.1 of Acanthoscelides obtectus. Taxonomy (NCBI): domain Eukaryota; kingdom Metazoa; phylum Arthropoda; class Insecta; order Coleoptera; family Chrysomelidae; genus Acanthoscelides; species Acanthoscelides obtectus. The sequence continues at coordinate 38,288,638 of CAVLJG010000007.1, read as the reverse complement.
CCCTGGGAAGAGGGATTTTACCAGATCAAAGGGACAAGTAAAGCAAAAAAGCCTTTGATAACTGATACTATGAAGTTATAAGCATGCATTTTCAGCCGGCAGTATCAGTGTTAATTCACAATTTTTAAGTCAATGTTTTAGTAACAATATTAAACTACTTACAAAATAAATAACATTAGTTTCTATAAAAAATAAACAATCTTTTATTGATAAAATATCATGAATTGCATTTTTTAATTTATAAAATATTCTTACGATTTGTCAGAAAAAATAACAATTAATTAAAATATATTTAATAAATAAATTGGTCGTTAGTATGACTGGGTTTTAGTGAGCGCTAATTTATCGATCTAGAACAACAAACCTGTTAATCCTATCGAAGTTTGATAAATATCACTTTGCTTCTTTTCCTCTCATTTCATAGTTTGACTGCATTGATGTCATTCGGTTCAACATTAAATTTTAAATTGAACAGTAGGCACTCCTGGATATAAGAACCAAATTACCCAACACCTTGCTCCGGCAGACGCAATGCTCACGAGAACGCCAATCCAAAAGTTTTTCTAACTGTTATTCGCCAGAGATCAGCAAAAAATGAGAGAGCGGTAAATGTTGTCGCCCTGGGAACAGAAAAAGTTGAATAGGAATTGAAATGCGAACAGTTGAATAGCAGCATGGTCTGGAATTGTATTTGGATCTATTGCATCTCGTATTTTCATTTTCACAGATGGCGAAAAGAAATACATTGCGGTTATCATTTTTATTCCAAAAAAGTTCAACAGAAATTATCCCATAGGAAATCTAATATGTATACAAAAAAAGGTAACAATAACAAAAATTGCAGACGCACAGCTCAACAGCTTTTGTCATCCTAGAAGAACCCAGCTTCTTTTGGTTACTTTTCCCATTATCCTTTTCGAACTTGAAAAGGCATTTGGAATTTAAAAAGAAATTCTCAAATGACAGTCAATAGTAGACATAGGAAACTGAATGGGTCCGGTTAGCGTGACTTACACTTGTTCATTCAATGAGAAAAATGAGCCTGGGACCTCTTCATTTGAGAAAACATAGGCTTTCTTGCAAACATCTAAGAATAATAATGAAAGCAGTTCTGTGCAAAAACTAACAAAATGCATAATGGTGGACGAGCAGGTGATATGCATTGCATGCTGCAACGACGTTGTAGATATTTTTTATTTGCACTTGGTAGGGGCAGGGGCTACTGTAAGGGAGGGTTCCTCTGGTAACTTCGCGCATAGAGAGTAAAATAACAATATGTAATTCAAAGCAAAGTTAAATTAATATTTTCAACGAAATAACAAAATGTCGAGCGGACTTTACCAAGAAATTCATTCTTGGAATTACAATACTTCGCTTACATATAGCGTGGGAAGCTGAAGGATAATATGTAACTGGAGGGCAAAGTTGAATAAAATCGTTTAACGAAATAAGTGAAGTTTGGTCAACTTTCTGTTCGTTAATTGAAATCGGTAAAAGCGGTCGGTACTATGACTGAATCGCCCAGAAGGCACGTTTCTAATTTCTACGCACCTCATTACCTGACTCCTGCCCAGAAACTTTGATGGGATAAATGAATTAATAACTCTTCGAATTTTAAATTAAACGAAGTTATGACCCAGTTTACAAGTGGGAACTTGCTTTTCGTTCTTAAGAAACGTGCTTGGAGTAATTTTGATATCTTTGTTTGAGTTTAATGTTGTTTTACAACTTGTAAAATGATTGAAAATCTTTGATGTTTCCTCGGTAGTTCTACTAAAGCAAACAGTAAAACAGAATCTAGCTAACATTATAAAAACTTCTAAATCGATATAGCCTTAAAATAAGAGGAACTGTTTGAACTGGGGTACCGAAAATCACAGATCACTATGACCTAGGTGAAACCGGTTACAAATTGGTCGCGTGATATAGTCGTGATCTGTATATACAGGGTGTTAATTAATAATATGCGAATATTTAAGGGTATGAATCTACATGAAAAAATAATGTTAGTTTGTTTTATAAACTATGGTCCAAAAATGTTTCCTTACAAAACTCGGGGTGTTGAAGTTATAGGAAAAAAATGGAAATTAAATAATATTTTCAGAACCGCTTCAGATATTTCACTGATATTTAGTGAAAGTTAATAAAGTTGCATATTCTTCAATACAAAAATAATTTTTAGCTTTAACAGTGGCGTGCGTACGGGTATTGGTTTCGTTATTTTTTACGAAAAAAAATGGTAGGCCAATGGTTTTTTGACAAATAAAAATTATTTTTGAATTCCCATATCAATTTAACACAAATGATCTCTCTTGAATTGTTTTCTTTCGATGCGCCATTTTTGAGTTCCGTTCTATTGTCTAACTTGCAAATTTATTATTAATTTAAGTCAATACCCGTACGCGCGCCATTGTTAAATTTAAACATTATTCTTGCATTGACAAATACATATGCAATTTTATTAACTTTCACTACGTACTAAATATCAGTGAAATATCTGAAGCGGTTCTGAAAATATTAATTAATTTACATTTTTTTCCTAAATATTCGCATATCATTAAGGAACACCCTAATTTTATTGGGATATCCCTAATTTTATTGAGATATCGATTATGTTTGTTAATTTGTAAGTGATTTTTAAACTTAATGTCAAGGAGATAAAAATATACTCACGGTAGGTTTGGTTTATCTTATAACTTGTAACAAATGTACATAAATTTACGTTATCACGGGGCAAGACTCTTGGTTGGAGCTGAGAATTAAATATGAACCTCCGAGTGCCGTGGGCTGTTCACACGATCACGATCCAATTTTTTCCATGGATTCGACCTGAAGGAGCTTCTGATTGTCAGTTTTGCAGTTTTGGGTTAAGTTTTTAATACGTTGTTACCGAAACGCTTGGGAGAGTCAGGTGAAGAGTTGAAAAATTGGAAGAAAAAGTATTACTCGATCAGCACTACCTAGTAATTACCATATGCCTTGCTCCGGACTGGCGTGTGCACGCCTGAAAACTAAACGTCTTTGATACCGAGTAATTGTGGACATATTGGATTCCACGTATACAAGGATCTCGTTAGCACGTCACTCCTCGTGAGAACGTAGCGTAAGGTTGTAATAAGTTCGAATTGAACCACAAAATGTTTAGTTTTTGTTTGACATTATTGCTTCCGATCCGCTATATGCTTCTCCTTTTTTATGACTTATCATTGCAATACGGATCTTTAAGACATGTCATCCATAACAAAAATAATGAGTTTTGTCCGACTATAAATGAGACCAACGAATTTGAATAGATCAGAAAGAAAATTGTGTAATTTTGGTGTATACTTGGGACTCATTTGTCTACCAATGCCTACTAAAGTACCAGCGTTGTATCAACATAATAATTACTTACCAGTGGAAACATCTTCCTTCATTATCCACGTGCTGCTCTTTGCAAATTATGTGAAAAGTAGAATGTCTTGAGGTCGTCTAATACCACAACTATCTGCAAACACTCGGACTTTTTGAATAACCGTAAACATATGGATTTGTTGAAAGAACTGTCAAAACATTGGCTTATACCACACTTCGATCCTATCTCGAGAACTAGGAGACAAACAAATCCTTGCCTGGCCCTTTCTACCTAGTCTGATTTCATTGAATGAGATCGGTCGACCACAACACACATCATACAAGAAAATATGATGTAATATGAGTTACTGTTTCCCACAAAAGAAATTTGTGGCCTGCGATATTACAGCCGCGGTGTGGGGTGGTACATGCAGGTATGTCTAGTGCATTTACGTTAAATGGTGTGTGAAGGGAATTAACTGACCCATAACAAGATAATCACGTACATAATCTGAATAATAGGTCGCTTAATCATACCAGATAACTCGGTGGATCCTTGAACATCCCTTTTCAAAAGACAAAATACATAAATGAAACTTTGTTACCACGAGCTTTTAAAGAGTGGCAGAGTAATATGAGAAACACTTTTTCTAAAAATCACATTATAGCTTTTCTTTGATGTTCTATATTGAAAAATATTTTCCAATGTGGTGCTTTCTCCCTTTGCGTGGAAAATACAGATACAGAAATACTTCTGGTTGTGAGCGATACATCTATAATGCTATAATCGCGTGTCTCCAGAACATTCGCAAAACATTATTGGATTATGGATTCATCCCGTAGATAGTTCTAGGAAGCACGCTATATTAAAACCTGCATTCGTACAATCCAATCTTCGTTCAAGGAAATGTTTATGGAAAAGGTAAAGTAATACGCACACTTTTTGGAATTATCCATGTGCCTGTTTCCTTTCATCATACTTAGATAATTAACACAATATGCTGAGACTAAAAAAAACAAACTAAGTCTGCACCCTTTGTCAAAGCCTAAAACAAATTTTAGTACTGTTTTTTCAAACAAAAACTTCTTCACTAACAGGTACAAAATATTTCGAACTAAGGCAATAGTGCTCAACCAACAAGTATGTATGGAATGTAACTATTTTCTATCTCAAGTACGCATTTGATTTGCTACCGATATGCATTTGCTTTACATAATGCAATTTTTGCATGCTCGGTCAGTATTCGTTTTGCTTTACAACCTATGAAATCGAATAAAGTGCCACTCAAAGGTAATATACGGCAAAACATATATACATACGACAAGCTTTTACGAGACAAGGAAATATAATATACGTTCGCCAGCAACGTCTGCTTCAAACAAAATAAACTCGTTGCTTTCATCAGCGGCAGTAAATTTGCCAAAAAGGAAGGGGTAAGTGCCATTTTGTCTTGTTTATATGCATTTCTGAAAAGAGACTGGATATTAGGGTTGACACAACTGCAGCAGTAAGACTTGAACATGACCAGAGGCGGATTATATGATTCTTACTTCCAAGTATGGCTATTTGTAGATTTTGAACCTGACAAAATAGTTAAGGAAGGGTTCAGAAGAGAGACGTGTCCACTAGGTGTGATTTTGAATGAATACCGAATATCCAGCCATGCTTTACCGATTTACCGAAGCATCTCTGATTTCCATTAGTAATAATTTGCGGGTGACAGATTACGACCTGTCTCATTGCAGTGCGCGTAGTTGAATTACAAAATAAAGAGTTCTTCCAGGAGAATCTAGAATAATTTGTAAAAAATCCTGTAGTATCGATAATAATTCCTTACCACTTTGTTAAGGGAAACAATGTCAATGAAGATGATGAAACTTTTGACTTATTTGAAGAATTAGCTGAAGTAGTAGTAGTGGTGAAGCGAAGCCTCGCAACTAGGCAACTTTTGACCTTTTTGCCGACCCCGTCGTACCAGCACTGTACTACTCCAAGAGCCATCTACTGGTATCTAATATAATGAACCAGCTCCAGCGATGAAATGTACCTGTTAACAATGCACACACGTGCGTGATTTAGACCACAGACAACCTTCATGGCAAGGAATTAACGAGGCGGAGATTTGAACCCGCGAGCTTGACGCACTAGCCAGCGAGCTACCGAGGCTCCCAGCAGCTAAAGGAACTTAGAGGAAGATGAGGATGCGAAAGAGACAAGTGCTACCGTGAAGGAGGTTTTTATCCAAAAGTCGAACGTCTAGATTAGACACCAGACACTTACAAGACGTTGTTAGCATACCTATAACATTATCCAAAACTGACTGAATGCGTAAAAATTGCTATATCGTTGCCCGGTGGCAGTGTATACAGTGAAAGATATGGTAGACTGACTATGCTTGCTTCCCGTCTCAGTGACCATGACCAACCACATACAACGGGCCTTTCAATGATGGTGGGCGACATCTATCTGTCAATCAATAATGAACCAGAGGCGTAGGAATATTTCTGTCATTTTCAGCGTATGGGCTGAAGATGCATCAAACTTTGGCGGTAGAGATACGTCTAACAAGCGAACAGTATAAGCAAAATCGAAACGAGCATTGCCTTTAAATGCACTTATCTATCGCTCTGGAATGACAGTAAATGTATCGCATACATGTAAACCTTGGACTTGCCATATTCACACCGAGACTATACTATAACTATCTAAAACTGTAATGACTCATCGATGTTCACGTGAACATCACTTAACTACCAGTAGTCGGCTGTTCATAGGCGGGGTATGAATGTTTAACATGGGTGAACTAGATTTGTCACATGCTTAATAAAGAGTGGTTTGAAACATATTGTAAGTCAAAAATTTGGGAATTACCTTTAATCATCGTCGCTTCCACTTACATCTGACAGTAATAAACTGTCGCTATCGCCTTCCTCGTTGAAATTGACTATAACTGGCTCTATGATAGTGTCGATGTGGTGGTCAAGCTGCCACATTTTTGTTTCTTCTGCCAAGCTTCGGGCGTTACTAGCTGTATGGAAGTCTCAAGTAAAACCTTAACGTCTGGTAATTTGAAGGTTGTGTTATGGCGCGCAATATAACCCTTCACTTGAGCCCAGATGAGCTCTATTGGGTTCAGTTCACAGTGGTAGGGCGGTAACCACAGCACAGTGACACCACATTGACGGGCCATCTCATCAGTCACGTAACTAATGTTCGCAGGTTTGTGCTGTTTAATTTTTTCATACAATTCCGCTTTCACACATGAATCATCAAACGGGATTCCTTTTTCGCGCAACCATTGCTGCATGTCACTTTTTCGAGATCCCATAGTCGGTACACGTTCGGCTCGACGACTATGGTAGGAAGCATTATCCATGACGATCACAGAGTTGGGCTCAACTCGCTGAAGCACCCCTTGAAACTAGCTCTCGAAGCCGCTGGCATTCATTTCGTCATGGTAATCACCTCCTTTCTTAGAGACGAAAATCAAGTCACACTCTTCTAAAAAGCCACTATCGCTACCAATATGAGCTACGATCAATCTTTGACCTTTCCCTGACGGTCCACGAAGACCTGTTGACAAACCTTCAATGCTTGCTCGTCGGTTACTCACTACGTTTTTGTCTATCCAGGTTTTTTCAACTGTGTGACCTGCATTTACCCATGTCTCGTCCAAATAATAGATTTTTCTGCTTTGTCGCCTATATTCAATCATTTCGCGTAGGTATTTTCGACGCCAGGCGACTAGTTCAGGTCCCTCTATCAATACTGACTTCCGATTACGCGTTTCGTAACAAAAATTAATTTCGTGCAGGGATTTCCTCATTACCTCGACGCTCATTTGGGGTATAATTTTATTTTCCTTGATCGCTGCATGTACAGCCTTGAGGGTTGGTATCTCATTCCTAAAGAAGAATGAATGTACGGTTCGCCTTAACGCCATTTTGCTATCGTCATCCAATTTAACGGCCTTTCGTCCCTTCAAATTAAACTTTGGATCATCCAGTTTTCTTCTTTTCATGCACCACCCTGCGAATGGTCCACTCTGGAACGCGTCATACTTTCACAACGCGCGAGTGCATCTCCCTGCGACATAGTTCTGTTCAGATAACTGAACACGTTGAGCACGATTTCTTTCGCGTCCCTCTTCAGTGCTTTGCGAAGCCGTCTACTTGTTCCCTGGCTTTCAGTACCACTCGTGCCATTTATACTCTCCATGGTTAAGTATAACCAAAACAGTAACCACAGAAACCACAACAATAACAATCACACAACAATTCTTATAAAAACACAGAATATGCGATCGCTCAACGAAACACGTTCCAATGCGTTGCCGACGTCTATGAGTCTGCCGGTCGAGGCGCGTCTTTGATTTCATTGGTTCCACCGGCGGAGAACAATCAGCCATTATTTCCATCTCTGTCTGTGCTGCTGACCACCGCAAAGCCACAGAAACGACATATGTCGTACGCTATACGGCTGTACTGGAAGGAAGCCGGGATCGAGCTCTGATCACGTGTTGATCACGCGTATGAGTCATTACAGTTTTAAATAGTTGTAGTATAGTTAAACAAATCTGCTGTTGCATGCGTTTGCACGGCATTGAGCCAAGAGATCCATAATGTAACACCTGAAACTTATCCTGTCATTTTCATTTTGATAGGACTGGATAATCTTCTGACCAAATGAAACCACATACACATTAAATACCACGGTGGTATAAATATTGTCATTTTATCTATCAAAAAATAGGTACCACCGCTTTTCTGTCGTCTCGAAGACTGAGTCAAGCACAACCCTTTGGGATATACTACATGTAGCTTCTGCAGCAGAATGCCCGAAATGACACACATATAGTAAACAATGTCAGAGATGGGCTTTAATATAGCCCATTTTCCATGGTACTGTACGCAGTGATAGCTGAAGTATCGCTCACGTGCATGATCCTTTTCTCTACTTAGGTTTTCTAGAAAATAAATACTGAAGCACACATTACGTACACTAGCCAACCCAATAAAAATGGCCTTTGGTATTTAAAATAAGATGTTTCTGGGAGCGTTTCTTAACGAGATTTAAAGTATCTAATAGTTTACTTCAAGAGGCGTGCCTATCGAGTCTGCAGTGATATTGAATCTTTAAAGATTTTTCTTTGAGGCATCAATTTAATTTCAGCTTTATATGACCAAACCGCTTTTATTTTATTTTTAAATCCACTCCTGGCCACGTGCATTATAAAATCCTCTATTTTAGGAGATGCAGTGTCGGGCGATATAGCTCCTGCATTATGAACAGCTTCCTTGGAAAGAGTGGCTTGTACGCTCCGCCGCTTTTATCAGGGCTACATGTTCACATGAAGATAATTTTTATGATCCGTATTCAGCTAACTTACGATCACTGTTACATACACATTTAACAGCAAGTCGTAAACGGCTTTATCGGTGTTGCTGTTTTGAAGTTGCGCAGCCAGCTACAATATTACTACGTGTTCTGTGTACCTTGATCAGGATTAGATAGAATACGAGGCGAATCTGGCCGTTAATGAGACTTGAGGGTCTTTAAAATGATGGAATTTGATAGCTACATTTAGCAATTTTACAATGTGAAAATGAGCTGCCAGCAGCGCGAAGACATTTTGTTTTGGTTATATTGGCGTCAACTTCAGAATGGCTGGCATTATTGAAATGCGTAGGAAGAAAACGCCTTATTAAAAGCTGTGACCAAAGAGAAGGATTTCAATTCCAGTAGAAGCAAATTCAAGGACATGCGAGGAAATCTAAAACCACTGAAGGAGATTCGCGACAATCCATGTACATCTGAGACAAAGGGATCTAAGGTAATCCAATGATATCCAAGGCGACTTGTATCTGCGCAGCAAAAACACTTTTGATCCTATTATAACCTAGGGTTGCTATCTCTATTGAGCTTTCAGTTGATCTTTTGTCGGGTAGGGATACAGAGGTTCGAAGTATCTCAAGGAAATCTGAGAAGATCCAAGGATTTTTAAGTAAACCCAAATACATCCAGGCAGAGGAGGTCTTTTTATACAAAAAGTTCATGAGGTTAACCTCTCGATTATGTCTTGAATAATATTTACTTTTGTGCTGCGACAGCTTCATTTCTAAGAATGACTGCATTCGTTGGAATAATGAGTCAGTATCGGAGTATATTAAAAGATACATTCAAGAGCTGCGCTTATAGGAATTTTTGTCATCATTTTAATGTTTTAATAGTATGTGCGCTATTTTTAATCATCCTGTATATAATTGAAAGATAATATGACAGTCCAATCTCCAGGCTTCGGTAAATAAGTTTGATGTCCTGGAGCTAGGTGGTATAATAGCCAGAATGCATGCACAGCAGAATATCTAGATTGGTTTCTAGAATGAGAAATGCACCCTGTAGCTCCTAAGACTTTTGATAGTGGAGGATACATACAGTTAAAGCATACCTTATAAGCAACGATACAGCTTTCCGAAAAGTACTTTGAATCTGTAAGCAAATTTTTGTGTCTTTGAAAGCACAATATAAGCTGCGAGATACTGTCACACGTGATGTCTAGTATCACGCGCGCTATGTAGTCAGTCGTTGGATAGACGTTTTAAAGAACCCGTTCTCCTTGACAGCCGAAGGTATAGTACGAGTAATATCCGGGGATACTTAGCATTATAAGACTAATGTGCGAACGCCTTATATCGTCAGAAGTTCCCTCTGCTGTTTTGTGTTACATATGCTGTAGCACAGGTATGTATTATAATTTAACTGCTGTTTGCTGTGCCTGAAGGTAATTTAACTTGATTTAGGATTGGTCGTGTAACGTTACGCTTATGATTTATTAGCTTTTGTGTTTTCAATAATTCATCGGACCTGTCTTACGTCTTTGCGAGAAGCGAGTTAATTGTGGATAATTATTGCATTGAAAGTTTCAGTTTTGCTTCCTACGTTGCTGTAGAAGAAGTACGTTAACATGAGATGTACATCACGAAAAACAATCTAATTCATTCCCGTCTGTCTGTCTGTCCGCTGATCCTTGAAGCACCGCTCAGATTTTGATGAAATTTTTACACAGCCTTACTATTATGCCAAGAATGATATTTTATCAAAATCCATCTAGTGGCGGCGAACCTACGGACATAAGATGAAAAAAATACAAATCGGCCGACCTTGTTGGTTGACGTTTCATCAATTCCCCATGTTTCAAAATCTGTCTAAGGGACGTGAGAGGGGTTGTGGTCGAGGGAGGGTGTACCCCATAATTTCAGGGAGGGAGCAGAGGAATCAATACGCATTGTATGGGCCTGTTTGCCTGGCTTGATTCATTGAATTCCCTTGTTATACGAGTTCATAGTTGATTTTTTTCTTCGAGGAGCTAATCTGTGCAAAAAAAAAACCAATCTACTCATCACCAGTTTTTAGAAAAGTGCCTCTGAACGACACCATAATTCTACCAAATTTGGACAGCATAGTAACCAGCTAGGGTTTCGCATGGTGGTGTCCATAGAAAACAGTTGATTCGATTAGCGCGTAAATACTGCTAATGTTTCATACCTGCGTAAATGGTTCGGAGAGAATACATTTGGAAAGTCAAAAATGCCCTAGTTTAAGATCCATAAAATTGGAGCTAATTTACGGATTATACCTTTTAAAAACGACAGTAATTCTAATAACATATTCGTAACCAGCAGTCCGATAAAGCACAAGACTTAAGTTTTCGGAGCGCTTAATCAAATTTTGACTTGTCGATTTTTTCGGTATCTACAGTGTGCTTCGATGGGGATTGTACTGAAACTACCGTTCTGTTCAAGCATACTTCATACTATTAAAATCAGAGAGGAATGCCTTTTTCACATTAGAGATTGAGTTTTCTAAATAGATAGAAAGTCTTAGTATCGAATTAGAGCCACTGATAAATAAAGGTAAAGGCTATTCGATTGATCAGGCTTTTGGACCATCTTTAGATAGACTGTTCCACAATGTGACACTTCATGAGCAGCCTGGCTGACTTGTTTGACAAGCCTAACGCATGTGATTGGCCTAGGGCTTGTTTATTTCTGCAAAATAAACCAGGTGTATTTTGTCCCATATCTGACTGACCCGCTGTTATAATATATGGGTAGCTGACATTCATTTCCAATAAATCACGATTGAATGCAAAATCGTTTTTACGGATAGCTTGTGTATAAAAACCGTTAACAATGTACCAGCAAATTAATATTTATTACCCCGAAGGGTAGTTTATCCCAACATGAAATACATCCATGTTCGATATTATTTTACATGTTATAATCATCTATGAAGTAGGAACAACGGGATGAGCTTTTGAGTATTGGTTGTCATGAATTCTTCTGTATTTTCACTCAAACTACTTGAAAGCTCCCTAGATTTGTTTGAATACCGAAAGTATGTTTAACGCAATTTTTGTTTTTGATGTGTATAATGGGTGTCCCAATGGTACTTCAAAATTTAAATTTAGCACTAACTTTCAATGTCGGGAATTTAATTATTGGTTGTCTTAAGACGTAGCAATACATCAGAATTGTGCTAAGGTAGTTACAACAGTACAATCGAAATCAAACTATCCAAATGCTCCCGTAGGAATTCTTCCCAAATGATTAGAATAGACTCTTGCACCTCCCTTGCTTTCCTCTCAAACCAGTTGTATGCCACTTTAATAATAACACCCGAATGTTAACAACAACGGCAATGTTTTCATTTTTGTAACACCTTTGGGCAAGTGAGTCTACTGAACGATACACTATTATCTTTGTATATTAGCTGTTATTCTATTTTGGGGATCTTGTTCTTGGTGATCTCTTTGATCTTTTATTTACTGAATTTTCAGAGCTTCAATCCAAATTAATCAATCAAAATTTCATATTGTAACAACACTAACGTTCTAGCGAAGTCATGTATATAATCTGAAGCAACAAGTCTCGCTCAAGGTTCTAATATCACTTAGTCATGGCGTTAGAGCAATAGCAACCATTATAACGGAATTTCAGAGAACAACCGAGATGCTAATAACGTCCTACTTCAACGTTAAACGTAAAGGTCTTCTCCATTATTCCCCAAATCACCTCCTTATAGTCCTTGCTCCTCTTTCATCTCTGTATCCCCTGTTGGAATTTAATTATGGCTCCACAAGGGTGGAGCTAGATTGCTTTTCTAGGAGATTAGATTTATCACTTATTACTGCGTTGTAACTGACGAGTTGCTTGTATTCCGCTATCAATTATAACTGAATCGTTTATTTCAAGAACCACTCAAGTCCATTTCTTCCAGTATATTTTTTAACTGCAATCGCTTCATCAAAGGTGGGTACGTATTCTGGGTGTACACCTCGTAAGTGAGTACATTCCTTCTCCTTCAAATAATACGGCATACGTCCATTGCATAAACAAGACTTAAGGGGAATTTTGCATGCACTACTGGACGGCGTATACTTGAATGGGCCAATTTAAAAGCAGTACCCGGATTCTTGATTTGCCTTATTTTTAGATATATACACTATTCACTAACTGCACAAAATAAGGTTAACCATTGACCTCATTCGTGTGACTGAGAAAGTCTTAAGGAAGGGAATTAGACGCAAATCACCTATCTTTCTAAATCAATTTTTTGTTGAATGAACACATTATGCTGTCTGACAGTCAAATAGGCACGTGGGATCCCTACAATCCATAACTGATTACTGAAGGTCAAAAGAATAAGTCTTTCTAATTTTTCACGTTGGCCGATTTATGGTTTGGGTGTCAAACTGTAAATACTAGACATTCGCTTGCCTGAGTTCCCCCTATGCACCTTACAAACTCAAAATTGATTTACTTGTCAATGATAGATTTATTATCTTCTGTAAAATTCAAATTGTGTGACTTAAAAGGTTTTTGCAATGACAAATTCAAATACCTATGTTGAAATTGAAGGATGTTGCCAATAATAAACAATATTTCGGCCTTTGATAAAAAAAACTATTTTTGAAATTGTTTTTTATTTATTTACATTGATGCAGATGCACTGATAGGGCAGTTCGTAGTGTTATTGACTTGGTTACCAACAAAAGCTGCACTGAAAAGAGATAAAAATGCAAGACTCCTGAATAAATTGAGTCTCATATGTAGGTCCGTTAGGTTTATATCTTCTAACACTTTCAAAAGATCTACCCCTGGTAATTTATTGTTCTGAGCTGATCCAATTTCTACATGTCGCTAGGTTGTTCTGTGGTTCACGGTTTTGTTAATTGAAGTAGCACCCTATGTGTGATAGGTTATTATTTAGGGAATCCCTAGGTATCAGGTAGTCAATGCTGATCTGCGCAATGATACGACGCTCGTTGATCAAGGGCGTACCAATGAGGATCTAAGCTAAGCCAGTCATGTTGGTGAACTCAACCAACAAAGATAAAGTACTGTATATTCTCCACGATACACATGTCTTTGTTGTGGACACGCATGTTTCCACCTAGGTGTCATCAGCACAACTAGGCAAGCCGATAGTGAAGATCGAACTTTCGTCCGTTATGCATGCAATACTACAAAGTATACAGGGTGACTTCGAAGTTGAGTCATTTATTTTAACAGTGTGTAGATCTGATCAAAAGAAATGTTTTTTTCCTTTACCATTTTTCTGGTAAAATTAAAGTAACAAAGTTATAGCCCTTTGGAAGTTTGAGTACCGCCCTGTCTCAATAATATCATGTGTTCGTGTTTGGCAACAACGGTTCATCGCATCGGAAACAAAAAAGCGAAAGAATTTGGAACGATGTTTTTACGATTACAATTCAGTTCAGTTATACATACAGTCAGTTTCAGTCGCGTGTGAATAGTGTCTGTTGCGTGGCTCAAACGAAATAAAAAATGGCACGTGTTTATGCGGATCGGTTTCCCAATCGAGTGCAACCAACCCCTCGTGCCTTTGTTAATGTAGTACAACGGGCTCGTGAATCAGGTGACTTAAGACCTCACAGGGGACCTCACGATCAAATACAGGTCCGCACTGAAATACTTGTCGGGAGGATACTTTATAAAACAAGGTAAAATTTTTTTTTAATTTTTTTTTTATTTTTACACACATATTTTGGTTTATCTTCCTTCTACAATCATTATCTGAAAATTAATGACTCAACTTCAAAGTCACCCTGTATAAAGGGTGACGCATCGAAAACGAAACAGACGTATTAACTGGCAGCTCAGTTTTTTTTTTTTTGAAAAACGCTCAGACCCTTCGATTTTGTTTTCGAGGGGGACACAAGTTTGGCAAAAAATCACGTTAGCACGTGCGGCCCTCTAAGCTGGGGTGACACCACCCCCAAAATCAATGGAAAGGGGGGTCGAGTGATACCTTAGTTTAAAGGTCTTTCAGTTCCCTTTATAATGATATAAAATTAATGTACTTCAGTTCAGTAGTTTTGAAGATTTATTGATTTAAATCATTAGTGGAGATCAATACATTTGGCAGCAAAGTAATTTAAAAATGAAGAATGATCTGACCCGTTAGGCAAGTAAATGTTGAAAATGGCCACCATGACTCTCGATGCAATAATAAGGATTTTGCTCAAAACGTTGCCGCACATTTTGCAATATTTGAGGAGTAATTTGAAGGCACTCATTCAAAATTCTTTGTCGCAGGTCTTCTAATGATGTTGGCTCAGTAGCATAGATTTTGCTTTTTAAATGACCCCACATAAAGAAATCCAAAGGTGATAAATCTGGCGATCTTGAGGGCCATTCAATGGCACCTCTTCTACCAATCCATCGATCTGGAAACATCTGATCTAAATATTGTCGAACACGTAATGCGTGATGTGGTGGGGCACCATCCAGTTGGAACATCAACCTATTCGCAATGTACCGCCGATCATTCTGATTTTCAACTATGGCTGTTAATGCAGGATCTATGGCGTCTCCCAGTAATTCCAAATACATTTCACCGGTCAAGTTTCCAGGTAAGAAAAAAGGACCAACTAAATGATCGCCAAAAATACCAGCCCAAACATTTAATTTCTGTGGCTGCTGTGTATGAACCTCATGATAAATTCTGGGATTAGAATCGGACCAATATCGGCGGTTATGACGATTTACTACGCCATTCAAGAAAACGGAACATTCGTCGGAAAAGCAAGTGTTGAATAGAAAATGTTTATCGTTTATAATTCGTTCACTCATATCTGCACAAAATTGTAATCGCCGATCAAAATCGTCTTCATTAAGTTCTTGTACCAGTTGAATTTTATACGGATGAAAACTATGGGCCTTTAGAATCCGTTGGACAGTACGTCGACTAACACCACACACAGTCTCGAATTTGCGGGTACTTAATGTAGGATCTACATAAACTTGCCCTAAAACCCCCACTTTTATTGTTTCGTTCCTTATGGGATTTTCAATGTTGCGTTTTTTATTGGCGACTGACCCAGTTTCCCGAAATTTAGCTACAAGTTCTAGAACATATTTTCGATGCACGTTACTGTTCTCATGTCGCTCATTAAATATTTCTGCTGTTCTATTAGCGCACTGATTATTTCCGAAAAATATTTCGATAATTTCAACTCTTTCTGCTGTGGAATATACCATGGTTAATTTATGTAATAAAGCGTTACAAGTTATTTTAGCAACAAAGTTCAGTCAAATCAATCGCAAACTATGTACTAAATTCCTATTTAAAATAAGTACGAGATATTCCCTTATCTTTCTTCAAGAAATAACTTTTTTGTCACAAATAACCGCTCCAATAACTATTTTCAACAACAAAATGATGAACAAACCATGGGCGTATTGAAAAAAAGCATTTACTTATTAAGTAAATTCTTTCAGTGAAATTTCTTCTGAAAGTGGTACAAACTAATCTGATCACTCGACCCCCCTTTCCATTTAAGATTTCAGGGTTGGTGTCACCCCCGTCCAGGGGGCTGCACGTGTTAACGTGATTTTTTGACAAGCTTGTGTCCCTCTCGAAAACAAAATCGACGGGTCTGAGCGTTTTTAAAAAAAAATCTGAGCTGTCAGTAAATGCGTCTGTTTCGTTTTCGATGCGCCACCCTGTATATGGCAGCAACGTCCAAAGGTGGTGCCTGCTATGAATCTGTTGTCCAAAGGCTGGAACAGGTGATTCTTAATAAGTAAAGCCACTTTCCGCGACCTTTGGATGTTGCTAACATAAAAAACGTTGTCTACTTTAGGATATACAATGCCACATCTGAAACTGCTCCTTTGGGTAGATAATCCCCTATTCTTTTCTGACCAATAAAACCACATGTATTGACAGACTTTATAAACATTTCAATCACAACGGTGATGTTCAGCACAATGCCAACGTATTGTGGCTGAAACATTTATGTCACCTTTTTTTTTACGGGAGCCGAAATAGTGTTTGATACAACTGAACTGCTAAAACTAGAATCTTCCCAAATGTGGCTCTAGCGAAGAATTTCAAAAGTTTTTTTGCGGGAAAACCCTGCTACCAGCAAGGAATTATTAATGTAAAGAAAAACGAAAATCATTCCAACAGTCAAAACAAGGAATGGATGGGCTACTACAAAGAATTTTTCAAGGCAAAATACCTGGAAAACGTGGTTCAGGTAAGAGACGTATTTTGTGACTGAAGAATCTACAGCACCGGCCTTCCGGCCAGCAGTCGACAAAATAATAATAGCAATAATGACCGCCAGCTTTCGAAACGGATATGCATTTAGAGAAGAAGAAAAAGAATGAACAGTGATTCAATCTGTTGTCGTCACATCTTTTACAAAAACATTATGTTCACGGTGTTACAAAATCTCGTTAAGAAAATTTGAGGGCAGATTCAGTGAATTATCATAAGTACATCAACTGCCTACAAACTGAATACATATATTCGTGCTGACGAGATGCAACCGTAGTGGTTTAGAGAAAATTACTGAAAGACTACCATTGGGCCATTCTTCCATCAATACAAGCCACTTCAATGCCGGGACACAGGCGACTGCTATAAGGAGCTTAAAGAAACCTTGTTGATCCCGTTTTTGAACTGCCTCAACAATATTGACACTCTAGGAACAGAGGAGCGGTCATAGTGTCCAGTACTGTATGTTTGGAGCTCAACAGAGTTAGAATGGAATAAATAATAGAGGTAGAAATGCGCAAGATCGCCGACCGCCCGTTGCTCAGTGTTAAAGAGCTTCGAGACCGTCCGTTAGAGGAGTGTCACGATAGACGAGATGTGTTCATGTCAAGGTACAATCATTAAACTGTACCAAATTGTTGCATCCCAAAGCAGTAATAGCTTCCAAATCTTCCGTCACTGAGAAAATCTCCTGTTGAGCCTTGCCAATTTTTTGGCTGAGTTGTGACTTGATACAACTTTCAAAGATGGATATATAGATTTCTTTCTCACTAGCTTATAACTGAACGTGTCTCATAATTCCCAAGTTTCCCTTTAAGCCCAACTATCGATAAGGGTCGGTCGGACAACGCAGGCAGGCCGTAAGGCAAATTAGCGTGACCTAAACTCCCTAAACTTCGGCCCGGCCACCGCATTGTCCGGCGCCGTTCCCTTAGGACGCAGGAGTTACCGGAGTCGAGGAGTTGCGGTGGGGGATCCTACGGGATATGAAGGCTACTGCGATTGCTTATTCATACGCTTAAGTGATCTGATCAAATTTAAAATTAGATCTCGTGCGAGCCAGAGGTCACTGAGTATTGACGGACTAATGGTTCGTGGTCATTTGAAAGTGGAGGTACTGAGGTTGCTATCGCGTGTGCTTAAAAGCTGGCTGTATCAACGTTTCGGATGTCTGGTCTACCTTTTGTTGATCCGATTTTTAAAAACTTTTTATCTTTAATGTAACTGGAAAAAGCCCATGTATACGGATTGCTCGACAATATCGAACTCTTGAAGACCAAGGAGCGAACGTACCGGCCAGTTAACGATGTAAGCACAGACCGACTGGCGTATAAAACAAAGTTTATTGGCATATCTGTAAACCAGGCCTGGATCTTTGTCTATTTGTTGACTATACCATAAGATGCAGTTAGCGTTGTAAATGAATAAAAGCTGAACGAGAAAAGTCTTGATTTGATTAAACGATATCCGGAAGATCTTTATAGGGATGCCGTCTTTGATATCTCCGAGCTTAGTTATAAATTACTCGTCATCGCAGAGCAGTAAACAGGTAATAAAAATAATATCTGTAATGTCTACTTCAATTGGCTAACTCCTAAAGATCTTTTTAATAGAAAGGGAAGTGCTTCATAGATACCTCAGAGGTATACACAAAGCGAACTATGTGTGATGAAGAACGAATGTTTGCTTCCTTGTTCGTTTGAAATAGTCTTTTGACGTATTCTCTACAATTCCTATGGGGTACGTTTTTCAGAAAATGCTCCCACAAATCGTTTACTCACTGGACTATAAATGTCTAAGCGGTCATATCTTCGATGAAATCAAATTCAGCAACTCGCATGGAAACCTGTAAGTTAAATTTATTTGCAGTGTTGTCAGATACACTTCATAGTAGCAATTTACTTTTATTTATTCAACAACTATTGACCCCAGTAGCTTGAACCGCTAACGTCTCACTTCTTTACAGAAGTAATGCAACTGGCAACCTAGCAAGGGAGGTGCTATAACAAAAGTGTAAGCTTACAAGTTGTTAGTGGAACTACCAGTTGTATTGCCTAGCTACTAAATACTTTATTAGCTCAATTCAAAAGATGATGCAAATACTGCCCAGATCCGAAAGTAAAATGACACATTTGCAGTTTTTTGCTGAAGTATTAAAGCTTATGTTGAAGCTAAAAATGAGCTGAAAAAATATATTTACTAGATAGGGAGATAGAAGGTAGATCTGTCAACCAACGTTAGACTGACACTTTTATATTAGCATTTTATATAACCTCTTTTAAAAATGGACATGTTTCCTTATCCCGTACGATAAAATATGGAGAGCCCTACGCTACCTGCTCATGACTGCTCGACGTTCTGCGCCATACACAGATAGATGTCGCCCACTAAATAGTTAACTCATGGTACTATACCACTGGTCTAGCGTCTTCAACTTGGAAAACCATCCGGTTCTTTCCCACCACCGCACACCATAACCTCTCTTAAATTTCCCAGATTGCCAGTTGCATTTTCCTCAGTGTCGAAGTGCGACACAATCACTTCGTGTGGTTTGATGCAGAACCAATACAGCACATCTGGCAACACCGCGTCTTCCTGTCGACCGGAGAAAATGAACTATAACGTTTTGATAAATTCTCCAATTTCACGACAACGGCTGCCGAAATATTTCACCGGAACTTTGCCGCTGAATCCGGGAGTCTCTTCTTTCATAAAACGAAATAATCCAGATAGTTCGCAGAAAACGTCTTTTTATTATTGTAGTTCTTTTTCCCCTTTCACAGCCAGTACCTCTACTGCATTCAAGATGATAAATGACGCCAAAAATTCAGTGAGATAACATAGTATTCTACTCGTATGAAACAAAGAACCGGTCGTACAAGTCAGTTCCCAGTATGTAACCAGTGCGACCGGAAATTACAAGCAGAGCTTGTCTGGTCACTTTAGCAGGCTCAGGATGCGACAACTCCATGGAGTAATATTTGTTAGAGCAATTCCAGTGATTGGGCAGATCTTCCTTTAGATTTCAGATACTTCTTTGATTCGGTACAGCAGAGTGGTTCAAAACGTAAATTGCATTCTTATACTGTTAACCTCTGGTTCACCAGAAATCCAATCCTCAAATCTTGTGACAATTTTGTAATAGAAAATTATTCCAAGTATGTTTTTCTATGAGGGTGTATGTATCCAACGCATTTTGTTGTTGTTTAATGGAATATAAAATGACGATGGAATATTTTCCTACGGATCAGGTTGAAGTGACGTCTGCACAAAAAACTTACAATTAAGGATTTAAAGATATTGCAAAGTTCGGTGCAACCATCGTCTAAACACTCTGTTAAAAGATTGAGTGTATAGCCTGAAACAGAAACCGAAGCAAGGTTACATTGCTATGGGTACCAGGATACGATGAGCACAAATGAAATGAAAAGGCGGATGAGTTAACCGGACAAGGTGGGGCCAATCCCTTTATTATTTTATTCTCCAGAGCATTTCTGGATAAAAAAATCGTGGAACAGCCTGAGAGGGCAAAGGCAGAGGAATGAGTCTGCATTCAGAGAGGACCTGTTCGAATTTTATAGGATTGCCATAAGAGCCATCAGCATTCCTGATTCAAGTTGTGAGTACGTACATACTCTGTAGACTAATACAACTTGTGTAACGTGTTGCTAATTGCTCCTGAATTCAGTGCATAAACCATGTAAAATGTTATCTTCTACTCGTATCACATAGTACATTCCCTTGTTACCGTACAAATACGTCGTGAATGTGAACTGAATTAGATCTCATCAAGATATCAACTTTGTCGTACAACTCGTTACTAGCAGATTAGTATCAGATGACGTGCACAAGTTCTTCACCAAGAGTCAACCTGCCACAGAGATGCATGCGTCTTATCCTAGATGCTTGTCAGTGCAAATTGTCGACCGACAAAGGGCACCAGTTAATTGAAGTATTTCAATGATACGAACGATACATAGTATATGTCTTATCTCGGTTTTTAGTAGATTCTTTATCATCAAAACGTAACCTGTCTTCAGAAAGGACAACATATAAATAACCCGTCGCGCACAGCTAATAGATATATTTCATTGGCAGTATATTCAGTAATGATTTTCTCACGCAGCAAATATCACAGATTTTATACACATGCAGACCAATACACAAAATCGACATAACCATCCAGATGCCATCTTGCTATTCAACCAACTTTCTTCTCAGAGATGAAAACTACAGACTACTCGGCTTCACAGAACATATGCAACCAACAATCCGTGTAGTTGAGCCATTCCTTCATAGATGAACGCTAACGACGATCCTAGTGAGCAAACATGGAATTACTGTTTGCATCCTAAAAACTACCTAGTCTGCAACATGACATTTTAAAGGTTTTTTTTTGACGTTTTATAGGTTTTTTACAAAATACCCGTGCCGATCGGCTAACTGTACCCTTGTGCGAAACTTGCTTTCGTAGCGGAAGTTGAACACTGTGCAAACCAATCCAAAAGACATTCGCTCTTGCACACACGAATTACGTGTAACTATTAACAATGACACTTGATAACCAAAAAGCAGTAGCTCTCATACTTCTTGACTTTACTAAGGCATTTGACACCATTAATCACTCACTTCTTGTATCTAAATGCAGTTACTATGGATTTTCTGAAAAACCTCTTTCGTTTATTCAAACCTACCTTGAAAATCGGTATCAAAAAGTTCGTCTAAATCAACAGTACTCTAAGGAACAAAAAATTTGTTCTGGTGTACCACAGGAATCAGTCTTAGGACCGCTATTATTTTCATTATATATCTCAGATTTAGAAACAGAGGTAAAATCATGCAGCATACAATTTTTTGCAGATGATACTCAAATTTTCTATTCATTTAGGAGTAATGACTTGCAAACGGCAAATAATAAAATTAATCACGATCTTGTCCAAATTGAAAAGTTCAGTAGTAGTCATAATCTTCGTTTGAACCCTTTGAAGACAAATATGTTAGTATACGCAAATAGAACAAAAAAGAATACCTTAAAAAAGGACATAGACATACATTTAAAAGGTAATAAATTAATTCCTGTGGATCATTCGAAAAACCTAGGTATTATAATGGATGATGACTTAAAATTTGTTGCACACGTGAACTATCTAATTACTCAGTGCTACGCTATTCTCAGAGTTTTATTTGCAAATAAGGCTATATTACATAAATCTGCGAGAAAGCAATTGTGTGAATATTTCGTATTTTCGAAGATATCGTATTGCTTAGTGGTTTACTATCCCTATTTAGATATTATAACAAGAAATCGTATTCAAAGTATTATGAATACATGTTGCAGGCTTGTAAATGATCTCAGAAAATATGATCATATATCGAATGCCATTAATGAACTCGAATGGATGAACATTGATAAAATGTATAAGTACCAGCTCCTAAATCTGACTCATAAGATTCTTTATTCAAAAACACCGTCATATTTAGTAAACAAATTCATACGTAGAGGGAATATGCATCGTATTAATATTAGATATAGAGATACTTTTTCAATTCCACGCCACAGCACTTCTCTATTTCAGAATTCATACATTTACAATGCGATCAAATCATATAATTCTTTAGACCGCAGTTTAAAAGAAACCAATCCATTATCCAAATTCAAGAAAAAAGTGAAAGAAGTTCTTCTTGATCAGCAGCGAAATCGGTTGTAACCCATAAGTGTCCTCATATTTTCCTTATGTATCTACTTGGACTATTTTATTATTGTATACAGGTGCCTATTAATTTTCAAAAAATTCTTTTTTTTTACATCTCGTATTGTTAAGGGGGTTAGATGGTAGAATAGATATATAATCTAAATCTCGCCTCCTGTAAGAATATTGCAAATAAAAGACGTTAATTATTATTATTATTATTATTATTTCATTGCTTTCATTGACTTTGTAAAAATATCAAATAAACCTAGCAAAATCTGTAGATATTATTTACTGGTTACACTTTCGGACACTGTTTTATATTGCAAATATGAGCAAAACTTAGTTAAATCGCATGCCCATGACAATTGGGATGTCACACTGACATTGACAAGCATAGGCGAGGAACACTCTTACGTTGGCGAGAAATATTTATAGGTGGTGAGAACAATCTGAAGAACTTATTTTTGTTGCGCCCAGAAGCAGATTGCATGTGTATCTGCGAGGGAAATGGAAGTATGAAGGTGATACCCGTAATTTTACCGTTATCCACCAAATAAACAGCTAAATTTTGAGCCTCCATTTCAATATCACTTTGAGTTAACTTTAAATCATCTTTGATGGAATGTGTTTCCCACATTATATGAGTTTTTTCTAAAACATTGGTCAGACGTTCAAGTGGGTTTCTTTGAAGGACTGTTCCTTGAAAATTTCAAGAAATTCTAAAATTTTATTTGGTATGTATCCTCGCAAACGGAGAGGTTCCCAAAATCATCAAAGAGTAGTTAAAAAACAGAATTTTGCCCCATGCTTTGAAACCGACTTATATACTTGTTTACTTGATGGCATGTGAGTTTTGCAGCCTCCATTTATATAGTGTCACAGAGAAGCTTTACGATTAAATTAAAAAAAGGTAATATTTTTATTGAAAATATATCTCCAGAAATTATGAATTCAATTTTTGAGTACAGCAATATCTAGGTTTCCTCCACTCATGCAATTTGTCAGTAACATTTAAACCTGATAATTTTATCCTACAGCAGCGGCACAGCTTTTACCCAAACAGCTCACAAAGTTGATCCAGTGTGACAAGAGCTGAAACTAAACTGTACGTTTTACCATGCTGGGACATATAATAATTGTAACATATACCGTTGCAGCTCTCGCAGTTTCAAAGAAATGATTATTCGCCGCAGTAATATTGCATGGGCACTACGATCTCCAGATTTGACTTCCACAGAATTTTTCCTCTGGGATGACGTAATATTTATGTAATGAAGACCGCATTCCTGGAGATTAATTTAGCCCTAAGGTGTGTGATATTTTTCAAATTTAGTTTGGAAATGCTGAATCAGGCTGTGATTAAACGTGTTTTGACCACTTTGTGACGTCACAAATACAGAAAACATTAGCATCAGCAAACAAAAAGACCTAAAGGGTCCCTCACCCTCCTACGTTGTCATGCTTATATATGAAAGTCACATATCCAAATATTAATAATTGAAGTGGTCGCTCATTTTGGAGTATTCTGAATAGTCTATTTTATTATAAATTCATAATTACCCAAGTTGCGTTACAATATTCACAATGCATATCCATATCCATTTAAATTTAAATGCAGAATATTGTATGCAATGCAGCTTTTCAGCTATGGTATATTAATGTTTCAGCTTTGCATTATATTGTTTCAAGTATCATATACCCATATATGAACGGTTATTTGAAAATTAACAAAATTCGATAGGTAGTTCGCGAATGATCGAAACATCTACAGGGCGATTCAAGAAACTGTGGCAATTTTTTTACCTAATCTGAATCGATCTGTACGACACTGAGATCGCGGAAAGCCATCATTACAATTTTAAGTAAAACCAGTGAAGTCCATCCGCATGGGGTAGGCACTGCCGGTTGCAAAAGACGCTTTCTCGTAGGACGTTGACGTTTTTGGGACGATGTGCGAGGGTGACTTTCTTGGTACATCCAAGACAACATATAACCTCATGCCCGCTTGTCACTTTGATCACATATTTATGCTCCGGTCAGAGCCTTGAAAAATCCATATGTGTGATAATGTTCGCCGTAGACATTTACCGTGCACCATCCTGACTTTAACGACAAAACGTGAGTAAATTTACGTGGTACGTTGGCTAAATAATAATGCGTCCCTCGGTCTTGCAATAATATACATGTATATAATTCAGCTCCAGGGTCTCTAAACGACACATGCGCAATACGAAATTTCGGACAAGTCGCTGACAAATGACACTACTTTGTTCAGAAGTGCTCTAGAAATATTAACTTTTTTAGTCCCTCTGTAAAATTCTATTGCTATTATATGGGTTGCATTAGCATTATGAGCTTTTCTAATTAATGTTTTGAATATTATGCAACGTTACTTTTTGGCTGAAAGCCATTGTTTGTTCAATCCGTGTTCTGTAATTAAAAGTGTCTGTGTGTGCAAATTATTTAGCTGTATAAGCGGTTTTATATTTTGAGCCGAAACCAATTAACAACTAATTAACAGTTATGTCTGAAATAACGAAATGAGTACCAAATATAATGAGGTGGATGCCAAAAATTTAGATTCTCCTGGATAGGAAAGTTGTCTAATACTACGTTTTGGCCATTGAGGTGATACCTTTCGATCTTTTAACAACGTATTTTTTAATCTCCTGTCTGCATTCTGAAGATTACTGCTATTTTGAGAAAAAAATTACTTTTTTCAGATACTGCGTGGAGTTTGAAGTACTGAAAGCTTCCAAGGCCTGCAGAAAGGAAGACAACTACAAAACGTTGAAAGAAGGTAAGTTACTCTTTTACGATAACAGGTCAAACCAAAATTGTTGAAACTCTTTCGATAAATACCGGGTGTTCCAAATTCGACTCTCACGATTGTCATATCGAAAACTGCAAGTGATACGAACTCGGTTAAACGAGGACAAAGCTACGGATTTACGCAACTAAGAAAATGATACTTCCTAGTATTTCCTGAGACTAATGGAAGAAACCGAATTTACCCATCGGCAACAAATTTTTACCTGAAAGGCTGAGAAGATGTCAATGATGCTTCGGCATTATAACAATTGCAATTACCAAGGCAATATAATGTATTGAATATAGAAAACCAAATTAAAGCTGCAGTTATTCAGGCGAGAAGTAACGAATAGGCTTTCACCAGTTTTATGCGAATACAAAGATGTTTTGTGAAATAAAGAATCTCTACTTTGGCGTACGAAATACGTCCTCGATTATTAAAGAAAAATAATCTCAAAACACTTTTTTCCAGTCATATTTATTATATCACATGACATGGTTTCCACAGACGACCAATAGTAAACCTACCAGAACGTAAGATCCAGATACTATATATAGGGTGCTCCTTAATGATATGCGAATATTTAAGGGTGTGAATCGACATGAAAAATTAATGTTAGTTTGCTTTATAAACTATGTCCCAAAAATGTTACCGTACAAAAACTCGTGGTGTTGAAGTTTTAGAAAAAAATGGAAATTAACTAATATTTTCAGAACCGCTTCAGATATTTCACTGATATTTAGTACGTAGTGGAAGTTAATAAAGTTGCATATTTTTCAATGCAAAAATAATTATTAGCTTCAACAGTGGCGTGCGTACGTGTATTGACGATATTTTTTAAGAAAAAAATGGTACGTCAATGGTTTTTTGCCAAATAAAAAATATTTTTGAATTCCCCGTTCAATTTAAAACAAATGATCTCTCGAAATGTTTTTCTTCGATGAGCCATTTTTGAGTAACAAAATAAAAATCGTTCTATTGTCTAACTTGCATAATTATTATTAATTTAATTGGAAACATTGAACATATTAGGGGTAATGAACAACCACAACTGAAAAAATAAACATAACATTAAAACCAACGAAATGATTACAAAAATGTTGAAAATGGCCCCCTTCACTTAGTATGCATGCTTCCGCCCTCCTTCTCATGGAATTGCGCACTCGTTGAAATATCCCTCGAGTCTTCTTTATTCTATCACAAGCTGCAACTATTCTTTCTCTTAATTCCTCTACAGTGTTAATGGGTCTTGTGTACACTAGTGTCTTAAGATAGCCCCACAAAAAGAAATCTAAACTGTTGAGGTCTGTGGACCTGGGTGGCCATTCTTGGGGCCCACCGCGGCCAATCCAACGATTTGGATAAACAGCTTTTAAATAATTACGAACCGCTACACAGAAATGTGCTGGTGCATCATCATGTATGTACCACATATTGTTCCTTATTTCTAACGGAACATCATTAAGCAGCAAAGGCAACTGCTGTTGAAGAAAATTGAGGTAAGTCTGTCCGTCAAGTCGTCCCGGCAAGAGGAATGGGCCAATAAAGTGGTTGCCGATAATTCCTGCCCATACGTTAACCGAAAATTGGTGTTTTAAATGGATTTCGGTTACGGCATAGGGATTTTCTTCTGCCCACAAATGATTATTGTGGGAATTCTGAATAGCATTTCGAGAAAAATTCGCTTCCTCCGTGAACAGAATCATTGATTCAAATTGCGGATTTTGTGTAATTTTTTGAAGATACCACTGACAAAAGGTCACACGCCTTGGAAAATATGGTAAGGATATAACAAAAAATCCACTAAAATTCTCCAAACAATTTGATGGCAAATATTTAAGTGTCTAGCGATCTTCCTCGTACTCGTTTCAGGATGTTCTTCGACTTTGCGCAGCACTGCTTCCTCAATTTCAGGTGTTCTCACACTTAGAGGTCTACCTTCAAATATTTCTTTTCGGACAGAACCAGTTTCAATGAAATGACGATGAATATTAGAAAAGGGTCGACTATCTGGCAAAACACGATCGGGATATCTCTGGTGATAAATCCGTCTGGCTTGCTCACCATTACCGTCGGCATATACGTAATGCATTTCCGCCATTTCTGCATTTAAATCATTATTAACAAGATTGTAAAAACTAAATAATGAAAAAGATGTCACAACGAACATATTTGAATGACAAGAGATTTGTGAGGTGTCAAAAGCCAGTGACATATTCCAGAGCAACTAGATATTTATTGCTCAATTGCATTCTTCAATTATTACATTAATTTTCTCGCACAAAAGAACGGTTTTTATTTTTTTACTCAAAAATGGCGAAGGGAAATAATTCAAAAAAGATTGTTTGTTTGAAATGGAACGGGGAATTCAAAAATAATTTTTATTTGGCAAAAAAACATTGGCGTACCATTTTTTTCTTAAAAAATATCGATGTCAATACCCTTACGCACGCCACTTTTAAAGCTAAAGATTACTTTTGCATTGAAAAATATGCGGCTTTATTAACTTTTACTACGTAACAGTGAAATATCTGAAGCGGTTCTGAAAATATTTTTTGTAAGGAAACATTTTTGGACCACAGTTTATAAAGCAAACTACATTAATTTTTCATGTAGATTCACACTCTTACATATTCGCATATCATTAAGAAACACCCTGTATACATCATGCGTATTCAAAGCCCGTCATTTTACCCTTTGCCAAAAAAACAATTATTTTTTTGATGTAACATCTGAAACTCATGGTATGGTTTACATGTCGATAATCCCCCATGCTTGTCTGGCCAATAAAACCACATGTCCTGGCATATATTCTTTACTTTGGTAAACGTTTTAATCTCAAACGCGATCTTCTTCAGTACTATGAGAGATAAATCAAATATAAGTGTACTGAAGAAGGTCTCCGTTGTCATTGAAACGTTTACAACACAACAAGAATATTTTTCAGTACCTACACGTGGTTTTATTGGCCAGACAATCATCAACACAGATTAATGGTGTTGGTCATTCTACTCTACGGTGTAGAAAATTTAATTCAGATAGTGAAGCATATACATAGTCCATTTGTACAAAATTGTATGGGACGTACAGTATCAATCGACTTGACGCAATTTTCTTACAGGTGAACACGTATGCGTCCGATGCGAATCTGAAGCTCTGCACGAGAACCTAGGCTGGCGATGCCAAGGTCACGGAGTAGAAGGTAGACCAACACGTTGGAGTGCCCTGTCAGCGCCCCATTGTCATGGAAAATGGGCACGCGTCCATCACGTCTCAGACGCTCAGTGCAGATGCCCACGTGGGTCACCCCAGTTTATATTCGTTTAGATTTAAAGCGTTGAGTTATGCTGTTTAGGCTAGGCGAAAACCTCGCATTCGTGGCAGACATTTCAGGAATCGATTTAACTTTCATAATTACGTTTTAATGATGCTCCTTAACTTGAGTCAAGGAGTTGCCAAGCATAACTTCAGCAAACAAAAAAAAACAGATTCTTGGGCTACGAACTTATTCTGATCAAAAAATTGACTTAAGTTCTAAGCTATGAAGTATGGAAAACTCCTGAAGATGGACTTTTTCGATGCTTGAAGACATGGTTAAAATGATTTATTTTGTATTCGCTTGCTGTCCTAATTAAAGTTCAAACCTTCCACCACAAGGTTCTGAAGAGTACTTTAGGCTTGGTTCGTGTAAAATGCTGATATTTAATTGCCAATAACGACTCGTCCACGCGGCTTCCGTACTCCAACCTTATAATTAGCAATTTTGTCCGAATCTGTAGGAATTGAAGAGGGCGATTTCTAGAATTTTATGACTTGAAATGGCTTGTACCTCTAAGCTGTCGATTCCAGAAAAAGTTACTGACCTTTTTTTCAAAATGATTCAATGAAAACTCGAAAAAAAATATCAGCATGTACCTACACAAATCGCTTAAAAAAATTTGCACCATGTTAAGAAGCATCTAACACTATGATTATGAAAAAAATCGAATTATAAAATGTCTCCCACAAATACGACGTTTTCGCATTGTCTAGTTACCAAAATGCCCAATAAATTCGGTATTTGAAAAGCAGATATGCTAATTGAGATAATGTACGGTGAAACATCACTGAAAAGTAATAACAGAAATTTGAAGGTACTCGTAGATTATTGGATAAAAATTTCAAGTATCGCGTTGTTTCTTGATGATGAAATACTATTCCAAGATATCGCTGTTGGTTTCAAAAACACTGTGTCCGTCTCGATGTCCCTGTAAACGGTCTGTCTCTAGCTTTTGAACGCATCATCATATCGAAAAACTCATAGTTTTCACGAGTGTATGCCGATTTTCAAATCCGTTATCTAATCAAAGAATTATGTTGGCTTCTGGGGTGCTGTGGTCTCTTAAACTACTCATGCGTTGGAGACAGCGCCGGACTAAGAATCGAGAATTTTCTTATATGTATATTATTCTTTAGTCTTTAGCGAGTATGTTACTACAAAAATTTGTTTTTTCACGATATGTATAATGGGAAGTCTCAACCTTAAGGAGACCCTATATGTGTCTTTGGAAGGATTCAATTCTCATCCGGAGGAGAAGCTAGCGTCAGGTGGAAGTGCTTGCCTCAAAAGGGGAGTTTATCTTAAAAATATGAAGAGATAAAGTATCTGAAACTAGTAAACAGCCATAGTTGTATACATACCTACATCATTAATACCACTTTTGAAAAGGTAGGTTCATATTATGTAGAATTGTCCGTAAGAATGCACAAAAGGACGTTCCTTGTTGAAACTCCTGAAATATTTGTTATTAAAGTGTTGCTCGTTAATGAGATACAGGATATTTAATTTTTTTCCCTATAGCTCGTCGCGATGTTTACTACGGCGTATTTGGCTCAGTACCATTATTTCCACGAATTTGGTCTGGGCTGTTGTACGGTACATCCAAATGGATATATTCTAATACCTAAAGCTGGATTCTTCAGGCGGGCTTGAAAGTTGTGTCCTTTCGAAAACACAGGATCGTCTTTGTTTAACTACGAATTTACATCGTCAACTTCAAATTTGTCCCGACTTCTGTTAAATAATCAACTCATCTCTAAGCATCAGGATACATTTTCTATAAATAGTCCAAAAAGTTACAAATACTAGTTAAAGAGTCATTTTTAATTTAGTATGAAGTATACTGGTATTGTACTCGTATATCCTTTCAATTCAGTTTCTATTTTATAAAATTCCAAGCCAAAAAAGGAACATGATGGTTGATCCAACCACAGCTGTTTACAATTCCCTACTTGTTTCGAATGCTGCTATTTTTTTGAGAAACAAAATATCAGCAATAGAAAGCTTTAGAATAGTTCTTAGTTCTCGCTCATATTTCAAACATCTTTTGTTCCAACAGCATTCATGAAAAATCTGAAACTTTGATTTCTATTGTATGATATTTATATCTACCAAGATCAATTTTCTCATTTAAGCTATGACTAAATTATTCTAGTGCTCTGGGAAAATATGAAAATGAACTATTTAGTTGACAATCTTACTAATACTGTGGTTCGTACTGATATCTAGACAAATGGGATATGAATCACATACTTACCGAAAATTACAAATGAATTCAACTATTCATTTTGGGAGTGATAAAAATTTCAAGTACGCTTTTGTTTTCATGTTCATTCGAGAAGTATTTCTCAACATTTCTCACCCAATAAAATATGTTCTGGTGAAATGTAACATATCGATAAAAAAAAATTTTTCAGACAAAACACTAAGTTACTTGAATATTGATCATAAGTATATTACACATTAGACTTTAAAGAAGTAACTGATTTTTATCTCTATATACTTTCCAAGAGGTCCCCCACGTATTCTGGAACAGGTCGAGTTGGCAAGATGATGAAATTGGGGGTTATAAAATTGATGAAAAAGTACTATTTCTTAGCGTAAAAATAGCAGTTTAAAATCACAAGATTCCAAGATAGCAGATTGGCAGACTATCAAATTTGAGCATCTTGTTCACTGAATCGCTCATAACCCAACAACTAGTCACCAAAATCCAATAGCACTTTAGGTAAAATTTCTCTTGGAACTATCTATCTATCTGAATGTGTAATAAAATACGAATTATTCCATTAAAAAGTACTAAAAATGGAGAATCTTGATATTACACGCCTTTTGATTATTAGTTGTTGAGCTATAGGGATTCAATGGACACCCAACTGTAATAGCCCGCCAGTCCGCCATTTTTAGTGACAGTAAATTCATATTCTACGGTTATAAAGTAACTTACTTATAAAAATCCTCAAAATGAGATATATATTTCATCTGCTACTCTTACACTGAAATACCTATTATAGTATTTAGTCATGCCATAATTTCATCTCCACAAATATCAGCTTGCAAACATGACCCTTTCACAAAATAAGTTGAGGTAGGACCATTTACTTCAAACAAGTCGCTGGTTTTTAACCTGATTTATTTTGCTACTTGGCTGTTTGAAATTCTCGTAGACTACTTCGACTGATTTGGTTTGAGTGATTTTTTATACTTTTTATATGGCTTTGTTAACCCCACAAACAACCACTTCCAAATTATAAGTTTAATAGCTAGTGTTGTGCAATGTTAACCTTTTCCTATTTTTTAAGAGGTAATGATTACAGATATGGTACAGTTAGGTAACTTAAGGAAATATAAATAAAACTATCATGTAAGCGTAGTTATTAGAAATTTACTTAACATTGTTAATTGTAGCATTTTAATATTTTTTAATAAACTAATGTATATACTTACAGAAAAGGATAATCCGTTTTGTAGTCGTATGACCCTATTTTTGTCAAAACATATCAAAAATGAAGGTACCATTTGGTGTTATAATGAACAATAAACGATTCTAATACGAGATGTTTTTTATTCCAAAAAATCCAGGAGAAAACTATGGTATCAAAATTTACTAAAAGTGAACAACACAGGCTGCCGACATAGAATCCGTAGTCCAAGACTCAAGTTTCCAAAATTTTCTAATCTAAAAGTGCAAAAGTAGCGTCTTTACTTAAATATTTTTTCTTTCGCTGAGATATGGCACTTTGAAATTTTCATTTTTCTGAGCGAAATCGGTTCAGCATTTATCAGAAGAAACTCGGTAAGAACGTTGAACTCGGCCTTGTGGCGATACAGGGTTTTCAGTTGTAAAACTTTATTTCATCAAAATACATTAACTTGTTATTCAATTTTTGGTGTATTATAATCCAAACCACAGTTTTGATGTTCACGTAATTATGACGTGTAGAGTACTAAATACAGTTAAATTAAGGAAGATTTCAAAGTGCCATATCTGAGGGAAAAAAGAAACTTACTTTGAGATGATGACAATGTTTCTTTGAGGAAAAAAATATTCATCATTCTATATAACTTCAAATATAGGCAAAAATCACTGTTTGCAGTTTCAGGTTAAGATATCTAAACTAGAGCCAACTGAGACATTTGCACATCAAAAATCTTCGGAAAAGTATACTCTGGTTTCTGATTAAAAATCCTGTCGGCCTGTGTAATTCACAAAGAAGCATAACCGGTGGTCTAGTCTATTCCGAAAAAGATGAGGTAAGGTATTTTTACTTAAGTTTTTGTTGAATCTTTAGTGTTCTGTTATTCTATTCCGTGTTTGATTGAACTGCCCACCTGTTAGAGTTAAATAGACCGTAAATTGGATATTGAAACAGAAATTGAAGTTACATGCCGTCATGCGCTGTCAAGTTGGTTGACTTATATCTCAGATATAATTGTTGTGACCGCATTTCTTAAATTTTAATTGAATTAGGGTTAAGCTTGATAATAAATATATAACACATGATCAGTCTACTTGACATAATTTTTTTATGTAGATTACATATCGGTATGTCTGTCTGTCTAGCGATTTTTATGCTCAAAAAGGTAAGAGTTATACTATTTGATTCCATAGTAAAATACATTTACTTACAGGTTCTCCATATATCCTAAGAAACCTTGGCTAAGTCATACATACTTGAAGGGCTTAGAGCAATAAGGTGCCTAAGTCATATTGACTTACCTATTCCCAGAAATCTAAAGATATGAGTAGCAAATCCTGAAACCGTGTATCCTGCTTAATTTCGATTGAAACCATACAATAGGTTTGCATTTTGAGGCACAAAGACTTGGTGACAACAGAATAAGAAAAGTATGACGGATTTTAGTAAAATAAGCTCATTTTTGAAAATAATATGACTTGATGCCATATTGAATAAAAAAGTTGTAGTCCAAGGGTGATTTAAGAATTGTTTATTTTATAAACATAATTGGGTGCTCGTTGTTAGACTTGAAACAGCACACTCCATTAAATTGGGCGGACTCCTTATCTACGTTAAAGTTCTTTTTCGTAACAGGTATGGAACCAAATGTATAATAGTAATGTTTTCCCTTAGGACTGTGTCAGAGGCGTTATCTATTTCAAAAAATTATGAATGTTCGTGAGGATTGAAGAAGATCGCAAGGCACACAGACAAATTTATTTGGGCACGAAGGGCATAAACTACTCATGACACAATTACATATACTTGTTACGTACTAAAGTTATTTGCTGATTACGATGTCTACAAAACATTTCCCAGTAAAGATAATGATGTACTGGCAAATATATGGTTTGAAGTCATTACGTAGTGGTATTGCGAAACTAATACAAAAACCAGCAGCAACTACATCTACGAGTATAACGGCTTAACGGCAGTAAAGTCATAAGCCATACATTTACTGATTCGCCATAGTTACTCGCTCAGAGTCACTATGTGAACTACTATCACTTAGAGGATAGCCTCTGTCCTTCACACTGTCATCTGAATTAAATCAGAAACCTGTATCATTGAAACATCCATTATTTGCACCATCCACTAATCGTCTGGCGCCCATCTTAGAATTTAAGTGGCTTATAATACCTTTCTTGTCGTAAAAAGGTGTGGGATATTGTTGTTGTTAGTTAGAAATTATAGCGTATTGCCCAAAAGCTCAACTTCTGACATAGGTAGTTACGCCACGGGTGCTTTTAGCTGGAAATGTATTTTATTCAGATGTGGCCTAGGTGTCTTATTGCTCCAAGCCTTTCATTTGGTCGGAACTTATCGTTTTGCAGGATATATGTTTTTAAGTAGAAAATCGGATAATGCTTTTTTCAGATGCAGTGATAGATAATAGATAAGGTTTCCACTTGTAAAATAAAACGGTTTGGAGTACAGCCTCTGATTACCATAGTCCAGTATGTCAGTAGTGATTAACATCCTGAGAAAGTGTAGTTATGTAGTTTTGTTGTTTTTTTTAGCAACTAAGGTAGAGTTTCAGATATCGGTATTGGTCATATAAATCAAAGAAGTGTTTTACTTGAAGCAGCAAAAAATTTAAGTTTGAGATATACATGGAAAATACCTCTGCCATAAGCGTTAGGCTTTGTATTGATAGGATTTAATATTTCAGTATGTCGTTAGTTTATTTAGATATGAAGTAGGTAATAGGAACTGGTACTCACAGAGAACCGGAAATTTTAGGACTTTAGTGTCAAATGTTCAGCCTATTTGACCTGTTTAAGTCAAAAAGATGGCACTGCATTCCACTTATTTACGCAGCATGCAAACCCAGTGAACATGACGTCATTATTCGGTCACTTTCGGTCGGAAACGTCATTGACTAAAAAATCACGTCTTTATTGACACCATTTTTATGACAATAACAAGACGTCCTTTTAAAGGCTATCATTTTGACATCATTTTTAGGACAGTCAATACTGAAACATCAACACGTACCTACAAAGAAAATATAGATTTTCAATGAGCAGTAAGGTAAACTAGATACATATCTAAATACTAATAACTACTTTGTTATTTATAAAAAAGTATCAGCAATTCTTCGACCATATTCAGATATTTTAAATTGTCATTTTACATCATTTGTTATTGAATCTCAATTCATTAGTAACTCCTCACACATAAGTATTCTGGCCTCCTGTGAAAAATCAAAGCGATTTTGATAAATTGCTCTCAGAGGCAGCAACACTAGGCAGCAGCGGTGGCCGCAGTAGTAGACTCTTCGGTCTCCTCATCAGTCACCGTGCGCTGTGCGGGTTCGAGTCCCGTCCCAGGAGAAATTTTTCTCTTGGCTATGGATGTTGTGATTGTCCGTAGGTGGTAGACGGTCTCTGACTGTCGAACGCGGAGGTACCACCCGGCGTATCTCGTAGGCGGGCCAGAATGTGTGCATGTTGCATGCACACGTGTTCCCTCGCCAGAGTCCGTGTGGCATTCCCCCCTTTCCCATGTCTCCCCCTATAGCCCCACGGTACCCAATGGGTGCTTAGGCCTTCGTGGTAGTTGAAGTATATAAAAAAAGAGGACTGGAACGTGTACGAGATCAAACGGTTTTTTTAGTTCTTTATTAGCCATTTTGATACACTTTGTACAAATTCTATGCTATGACGTCGTATAATGCCGTCAATTGGGTGTGATATTAGTCCGTCATAACGGCGTCACTTCATTTTTCTTGGTCGGCGTTCTTCAGTAGTGCCCTGAAAATGACGTCACTATGTTCACTGGGAAGGCTGGAAAGGATTTTGCTAAACTATATCGCACTGATGATTGCTAAAACGTATAAATTAACATTGAATATGGTTGATTACGGTCTCAGAGATAGAAAGCAAATAAAACCTTTTTAGCTACATTGTTTGTTGTCCATTAGGGTCGCAGGAAAGTAAACGTCAATTTGACATAGACGCCATCTTTGTTTTCTGTCACCGACCTGTCATTTTGTTAGTTGAATGTTTACCATTGATCGCTATGGAGTCGTATTCGATTGAAGACCGCATTAAAGTTATTCAAGAGCACTACAAAGATGGTGAAAAAATAAAAAACACGTTCCGCGCGCTTCGTGAACGTTTCGGTCGCAAGAACAGCCCAAACGAAACAACCATCGGTCGTCTGGTGCGTAACTTCGAGGCAACAGGTTCTGTGGCAAATCTGCCAGGCTCTGGCCGGCCAAGGAGCGTTCGCACACCGGAAAATATTGCTGTTGTGAAGGAGAGTGTGAGAGACGATCTGAAACAATCAACAACGCGTCGATCCCAAGAATTGGGCATTTCGAGAACCAGTTTGCTCCGCATTCTCCACAAGGATTTGAATGTACACGCCTACAAGATCCAATTGACGCAAGAGCTGCATCGGGCCGACCATTTTTCGCGCCGAACGTTCTCAGATTGGTTCCTTGAACACCGCCAAATTGATGCCAATTTTTCATCAAAAATCATG
Organism: Acanthoscelides obtectus; assembly: GCA_963669975.1. Lineage (NCBI taxonomy): Eukaryota > Metazoa > Arthropoda > Insecta > Coleoptera > Chrysomelidae > Acanthoscelides > Acanthoscelides obtectus. The sequence goes on along the minus strand of CAVLJG010000007.1, from coordinate 38,251,935 downwards.
TTCAGTGACGAAGCGCATTTCACTTTGAATGGGACGGTAAATAAGTAAAACTGCCGCATCTGGGCGAATGAAAATCCCCGTGAGTATCAAGAGCAGCCGATGCATCCTCAAAAAGTGACTGTGTGGTGTGCATTGTGGTCAAAAGGCATCATCGGACCTTAATTTTTCGAAAATGCGGCCGGGGACGCCGTTACCGTCAATTCTGAGCGATATCACGTGATGATAGAGGACTATTTTTTGCCGCAACTTGAAGGAATGGATATGGACGATGTTTATTTCCAACAAGGCGGTGCAACATGCCACACAACCAACGTCAATATCCATCGATTGCAGTCCTTCTGTGATCGCGTGATTTCGCGCAGAGGAAATGTGCCATGGCCACCAAGATCGTGCGATTTGACTCCCTTGGACTTCTTTTTATGGGGATATTTGAAAAGCAAAGTCTACGTCAACAAACCAGCCACCCTCCAAGAACTCAAAAACAACATAAGTGCCGAGATAAATGCCATAGAACCGACCATGTTGCAAAATGTCATTGAAAATTTCGACCATCGCGGACGTCTGTAAATCCAGTCGTGGTGAACATTTGAGCGATATTATTTTTTATACATAAATGGTATAAATGAACCTTCAAAATAAAGTACCCAACTTGATTTGAATATCAATCTTTCTTGTTTTAATATGCATTTACTTTCCTGCGTCCGTTTTGGACAACCCCATATATACAAGTTTGGGTTGACATCTTTATCTGTTCTGTGGATGCTCAAGATAGCACTTCAGAAGCTTATAGGAGCTTTCCCTTATTTTGAATCAGCCTGTATATTTATATAGCTCTTTGAATAGTTCTTTCAGCTTGCAGATGAGCAGGTTATTCCACGGCTACGTGTGCTGAATGGGAAACCAGTAGACTACAGAAATTACAGTTTTTACGTAAATTTGGCTATACAGCATATCAATAAAACAGCAAATGAATATTATAAGGAAGATTCCTGTAGTGGCACCATTATAGGAAAAAAATGGATATTGACAGCTGCACACTGCTTTTCTGGCAAGTAAGATTTTAAGACTTAAGTAAAAGATTTTTGAAAAGATGATGAACAGTTCCTCGTCCATTGTGCAAAACTTTATGGTTAAAGAAGACATTCTCGTCATCTTTTATTACCCAAGATGAAATTTCGCCACAAGGCAATTCGCCATGGAGGTGTAGAAGACATTAAAAAAGCTTCAAGCGTGGTACTGAGAAGGTTAACATTTGATAATTTATTGTAAAAGGCACTTCCAACAGTGAGAGTAACGATTCATTGCGTCTAATCATAATGAGATTATTCTAAAGTTCGATGTACTGGTTTCTACACTACACCCATACTCGATTTTCACCCATTTATTAAACCTTTCCAGGAATACTGACTTAGACGTAATTATATCTGGGTACAATAACTTCAAGAACTATACAAGAGATGCATACGTCAAGATACACCAAAATTATACACTCTGTGATGACAACGTAACCATTAACGATATTGCATTGATAAGGCTGGAAAATGATATTGACATAGAAAAATACAACATTTATATAAATCAGGTAACTGTCACGAGTCAATGCATGTGAGAAGAAAGAGGGTATAACTGACTGACTTGTTTCTACAATATATTTAAAATAGTCAGAATAGATCCGATTTTTTTCCTTGAATAGGGCCGTTCAAGTATTACATAAGCAGGTTTATTACAACTATTTTAACTACAGCCGCCCCCCCCTTGTCAGCAAAAGTAATCAAGTCTCATACCTCCCATGCTTACAGGAAACTTTTCGTACATTTCACAATTTGAAGTATTGGCTTTGCTTTGCAGTAAAATGATAGCCGTCAATTTCCCATACCTCTACTAATACATTTCCAGCAAATGTTTATTAATTGTATCGCCACGTTCATCATAATGGGGCCCACAATGGTCATGAGGCAGTATCATACCAGCCAGCTCCTGACTAAGAGAATCCATTGAGGGAAATAAAAAACCAAATTATCACTCCCAACTAGCAAAGTAGTGGTATAAGCTTTTGGTAAAAGAACCGTTCAGCCATAAAAGCTCTCTATTGTTGTTGCCTGAACACTAAAATGCTGGCTTAATGTTGTGTGGAATGCAGATTTGCTTTCTGCAACATATATGCTCTAAAATGAAGTGTTTAAAATATTCTTATAGCATAGTTATACAACACCTTATAGGGCAAATTTTTAACTGTTGCATAAACGTTTATACAACTATTTTATACGGCATATTTGCACGTTAGTCAAAATGGTTGTGTTGTGGCATCCATGGTAACGTTTATAAAACAAACCCGAGCCTTGTTGTTTTGCTGTGCAATTTACTACTTTAGCCAACAAATTGCTCTCAACGGCAGCACAACTGTTGTTTAGTAACTGTTTAAGGCTGTACATATGCTAAATATGTTGGTAAACAACTTCACCATAACCTAACTTTCTGCTGTCATATTTTTGTAAAATGCCATAGAGCCGTTTTACACACAAGAGAATTACTCCGAAAATTATGGACATAATTATGCCGAAAATTTGCATGGAAAAAAATTGAAGATTTTCTCTACAACCTGTATGACACAAGCAAACAAAATTTCAGAGTAATTCATATGATACGCCTGCGCATTAGAGTAATATTTTCGAATGGACATAACCTTAACGGGTATGACGTCCAATATAATCTGAAAGACAACAGACGTCGTTGATTTAAATTTATTTTTGAAATCGAGATCTTGGTTAATATTATAAAATTTCTCAATGCTTGGTCTATCGCACCCAGCGCCTGACGCCGCAAATTTCTGTTTTTGTAATTGGGTGACTTCACCTTGTACAGGTTTGGCCATTTTTGGTACTCCTCCAACAGCAGTGTAACTTCTTTCCGATTCCACGACATTATGAATAAACAATAACAATACACGCTTCTTCGTACGACTCGAACAGGACCACACCCACAAATGTTAAGTGAGGTTAAGTTGTTGACATTTGATATTGACATGCACGGAAATAACCCTCTGCGCCGATTCTCGCGCATATTCTATAGAACGGGTTTTATATTTTTACGATGAAAATTTTCACAAGAATTCTTTCACGTGTAATACGACAGCAAACATTTTTGGCATAATTATGACCATAATTTTCGGAGTAATTCTCTTGTGTGTAAAACGGCTCATAATCAATGTTTTAAGACAAACAACGCACGCATATTGGTTCAAATGGTGTTATCAACTGTTCAAACAGAAGATATAGATCTGGTACAAATTCTGGGTAAATCATTCGTCTCTGTCGGTATTTCATTTCAGACATTTGTCAAATTGTTGTATAACACCTGCAGGCAACACCAAAATATTCTAATAACCTAAAGACAACGTGGACGATGCCATGATTGTACACAACCACCCGCCATATTGGGCAAACATTTATTCCTCTATTTAATATTAAATAATTATGTTTCAGTTCGAAATTACAGATATAAAGTGATAAACATTAGTGTAATTGTGTCTAAATATAGGATTTGTGGAAGATTTAACGCAGATAAGTTCAGTTTTCCATCTTAAAAATCTAGACATACTTTTGATCATTGTCAAAATATGAATCAAATACGAAGCCCGCAGAAATTGGGTAACTAATCTGCACGATAATCACAATAAAATTTGCTGCGCGAGTAATTCAATAGCCCTATATCACCGTATAGAAGTTTATCATATACCTGTGTATGAAATTCACAATAGCCGATATATAAGTAAACAAGATGAGTGTAATGTGTTAGTTATATATTCTTCACTTCGTCTATACAATACATAAGAAATAGTTTGGTTGCAATAAAGTAGAATCACGTAACAGAATAGTTGTATAGTTGACAAAAACTGAATCTTGCACTGACGCAAATGTCCTATAGCGGCTGCAAGAGGTTACACTTTTGTTTTATAACTATTACCTGCAGCCCTTATACAACCTCTTAAATGACTGAAGTGTCCTATTAGGTGTGCCCATTCCGCTTGTATAGCTGTTCTAAGAGGGTTTTGCCAATGTCCTTACAGTATACAATGCTGTTTAAGGAATACTGTATAATCATTCTTGCAACTCTAATAGGAGTGATAATTGTTAGTTGGGTCTATCGTTGACGTAATCACTCTCCCATCCCCAGTCATCAAAGCAAGCAGAGCTGAGACCCCCTCACACAGGGGTTACTGGATACATTTATGTGTGATGGAGATGGATGTATGAAAGTAATTCCTGTAGTTTAACTGAAACCCGCCCAAAGCTATACATAGCCTGGTATCACAGCGTGTCATATTTTAGCTTCAGATCATGAAAGGAGACACAGATGTTGATGGTAAAGAAGCAGTTATTATTGGAATGAATAGTACGACATACAAATTAGAGGAAGCCCACTTACAAGTAATCGACACCACGACATGCCGACAGTTGTGCAATACTACAACCCAGGTAGGCAGATGTTAGTTGACGCCCTTCTTATTCCAGAATTGCTACTTCACATTACGTTATTGATATTTTGGTAGCACCACGTACACTGTAACTTGTCAAAGTGTGTATATGTTTGTTACTTTAGAGTCAATATATATATATATATATAGAGCCAAAACAGCTTTACTCTTGAACCCCTGAAACTAAGTTGTGGAGGGTTTCTCGCTAACCAGGGCCCGACGCAAGGTGCGTCATGTCGTCGTCCATAACTCAAAGTGGCGTATCTGATTCTTTCCAATTTTACAGGAGAGCGTTTTAAATATTTTCACGAGATTTGAGTTATTGCTGACCAAAACGTATTATTGCTACATAATTCAATTTGTGGGTATATTTGCTCATGTTTATAAGCTTTTCAAAAATGAGCAACGATTAATCCATTTTTCATTTGTCGTCCTCCACTTTCCACACAAGCTTCATTACGACGAATCTAGTTTCTTCTTACTCTAGGTCCTCGAAGCTGTCCATTTATTATTTCAACCGCATTTAAAATGTTTTCGACGTACGCGAACAAAAACAAAACAACATACTAACCACTGTTACCGTTTGCGATCGATTGCAGGTACGATAAGTGTGATGATGACTGACGCGCTGTTTTCGTGTGTGTTTTAAATATTCAATTTGATGAAACTTACTTACTGACAACAAATTTTGACTTAAAAACATTTATTTGTTAATTACCCAATTTAAAAACGTTTTAGACTATATTATAAAAATTAGTAAGAATGTGGTGATTGTGGTCGATATACAGCACTTAAAGTTGTAAACTATAACGCCATTTAGACAAAAATCTATTGACTTTTGGACCATGGGTCACATGAATTTTTGATACCCATTTCAATAATGACGTTACACCCTGTATTAAAGTGATGAAAAATAAAAACACATACAATTTAAAAAAATGATCTATTACTAAACAAAATGGTCACAAAAAGGGGAATAGTAAATATTATGGCGAAATAAGTATCCGCAGTATCTAAAACTATTTAAATCCCGATAAAAGTAAATATGGCAGCTCAAACAAATTATTCACTCAAATAATAATGATGTAATAATATCTGTTAAAGATGAAGAAAATAATATTTAGTATTTTATCTATTACACATGAGGAAGATTTAAATAGAATCTTTGGTATTCTGGTAAACGAACTACCAGTATATCACCTTCACATAGCGATTTCAAAACCATATATTCTTTCGTAGTTTTTTTTCTTGGCTGTGCATACAGAACTTCGAGGGGAATATCTTTTGGATTAAGTCTTTGTCTTTTTGCATTCAAAACTTCGAGGGGAATACCTTTTGAATTAAGTCCTTGTGTTTTTAATCTAAACAAGCTGTATCCGTGTTGCAGGTGACTAGTTTTGTAAAATCATGTTAGCGGCACTTTTTTATCCTCTATTTCCATAAAATCGGGCCATGTGATAGGCTCCCCTGTATCTGAGATTCTTATAGAGAAAATTCTCAACTCTTAGGGCATTTTTTTAAAATCCTAACGATCTTTGTGCTGAAATTCGTGCACAGTGTACGGCTGATTACGTCTTGCCAAGCGAATAACTGGAGGCAGTTGAGCGGGTATAAAAATTTCACCTACTTTGGACAATGCTGTAGAAACGGCACTGTGGGCAGAAATTCCTTCATTTTGACCATGAAATAACTTAAAATGGTATAAAGAGATATGATATATTCTATATTCGAAGTTTTGGCTACAGCATATAAAAGCATTGTCGCAATAAGGAATTTTGATTCTGTCCACTCTCCTTCAAGGACTCCACTCGAATTTAATTTTTGTAGGGAAGTTCTCATTGTTCGTTCCGCGACACATAACGTGTGCAAAAATAGAGTTTTACATACTAAATACTGCTTGCGGCTCTTGTGCCTTCGAGACCTTTCTTTTTTCTTTGTAGTTTTTTGAGCTCTGTCCGCTATCTTACTTAGACAAGCCATACGCTGTAAAATGATGTGTATATTTTATAATTTCACAAATTGGCGTAACTTGAGTTAAGCTCCCTCGTGAAATTTAATTTTCTATTAAAATGAGATAAGTCTAATATTATTTTTCTATAACTCTGAAGGTATTAGAAACTAACTTATGTCACTCCGTGATGATAAGAGCAATCTTTTTTAAGTAATAATTGAGTTAACTCAATAGTCCGTATTTATAAAAATGAAGCATTTACTTTGAAGTAAAAGGTACAAGCAAAAGGTAGAAGTAAAAGGTTTTGCTCTTATTCGTATTCATAATCTCTACCTCTTCCTTGCAAGCAAATGCTTCGGGAAAATAAAGTAAAAGGTACGGAGATTAGCGATTTCGACAAGATATGACTTGCAGCGTGCAATCAACGCGTATGTGGTCTATAACTGATGGAGTTGATCTTATTTGTCTCATAATTAAAAGCAGTTCGCACGTCAATTGATGTAAAGAAGATCCATCTAACTTATTTGTGCATCTATCTTAAAGTAAATAAAATATTTAAAATGTCTGACACCGATAGTGAACAGGAAGTTACCAAAGATGTCCCTAACCAGATGATGTTTATCGCTGAAAAAGTCTACGCATTTCCGGAGATTCTCGAGAGATATCAAGTTCCAGCGATGAAAAAGTAGAAAACTGCTGCATTAGCTGATATCGTTGAGGAATACGTTACCTTATTTGGCAACGAGATGGATATTAAAGCTTGTATGAAAAAAGTGAACAATATGAAAATGCGACTGGCAAACAAAACTGACAAAAATAAAACAGGGAACAAGCCCATTCGTCTTTTTGTCCTGGGAGAAAGTTATGTTAAAGGCTATGGGTGCGGACATAAATCCTGTACTAAGTCGGGTACCAGGTGAGAAATAGATTCAGGTCTTTACTATAACCTTGTAGGTACTTATCATGCACGTATATTTTTATTAGGAGCTCTTGCAATTGGCGTGGCAAGTCAACCTTCTTTACCTACTTCAAAGGATGACATTATGGTGGAGAACGACGCTCATCAGATGATTATGCCTCAAGTAGTAGCTAACAAAAAGCGATCCTACACATCGGTTGAAGAGGTAGCTGCAAAAAAAAATCCTCCGAAGCCTACCTTTGCTTCGGGCAAACAAGAGTCTGACGAGACGAGGCAGTTAACGACAACCCAGCTTCAACGATTAGTTTTAGTTGAACAACTGAAAGTTGCTCGTCCACAACAACAATATTACTCTGCCAAGCTAAAACGAAAAAAGCCCCGCAAGAGTATGTTGTTGTTGGAGATAATATTTACCAAAACTTGTAAATAGACGTATATGTAATATAGAATCATTTATAACACAAAAAATAATTAAACGTTTTTTTCCAGTTCAAACGTGTAAGTTTATTTTTAGTTTAAGTAAATACATCTTTGTACGTTTGAAGTAAACGACATATACATAGCATGACATGAAAGTTTTAATCCTAATTATACACCTATATTGTTATTGGTAATAAGACGAGCTAATTCCTCTCGGCGCCTTTGCCCTTGTGCGCGAATATCATCTACATTTTCATTCTCTATAAATGGCAAGTCCTGTTCTTCATCTTCGGCATTTTCTTGAAAATCTTTATCTCTTAATTGCTTAGCTATATTGTGCAACACAGCACACCCAGTTATAACTTTTAGAATACTGGTAAGTTTTACTCTGCAGCCATACTTCAGGATAGGAAATCGTCGCTTTACTTGCCGAAATGTATGCTCAATCACAACTCGCTCTGATGTAAGCAGCCTGTTAAAGACTCTCTGATATTCCTCGTGGGGGTCGGTGTAAGGAGTCATAAGACATGACATTATACCATACCCACTGGCCCCTAGAAGGATAGTGTTTCTTGTCTTTTTCATGACTTCACACACTGCCGAATTTTTCCATATACGAGCATCATCGACTGATCCAGGCCAACTTGCATCTATACTAGTTATAACAGAATTCTGGTCCCATGTAACCTGTACATTAATACTGGCAAAACCTTTTCGATTTACATATTCGTCTCCAAATTGGGCTGGTTTTCCATCAAGACGAATATGCGTGCAGTCGATAACTCCAATAGCTGTGGGAAAACGGAACCTGGTCAACCATTTCTCTTTGGCCTGCATAATTTGATTTTCTGTATTTGGGAACCTGATAAATTCTTCGGCTTGTTGTACAATTCTCTCTAGCACGTCATGAAATATTCTGGACACTGTGGGCTGCGAACATCCCAATTCTTCAACTATTCCGCTCTGAAATCCAGAGTTCGCACAATACAGCAGATATATTTTCATTTTCTGCACAGGTGACTGGGCTGCTCCACGAGTTTCGAAATCCATGCCAAGAAAGTAATTTGCCAGCCACACCACATTTTCCTCCTCAAATCTAAACAACGTCTTGAAGTCTGACTCACGAGGTGTACGTCTTGGTTTGTAGTATTTTCTTGTACGTAAATGCACCACATTAGCCATAACTAACACAATACTGCGAATAATCAACCAACTTAAACAAGCCCTTACAAATAGATTTTATTAAACGAAAATGCACAAATTTTAGGATGCAGGCTCTAAGATGCCGGGACAACTAATGATAAAATGAGAAAAGTTGCTGTAACCTAGATTCCTTTTATTAGAAGCAAATCCTTTAGTTTTTTAAGCAAATGCTTCTTTTTATAAATAATAAAACGTTAACACCTTTTACTTTACAGAAGCGAGACCTTTTCCTTCACTTCTTTTTATGCATATACTTGGAAGGAATTGCTTTATTTTTTTAAAGCAGAAGGTAACACTTTTTTTTATAAATATGGACTAATTTTCGTATTTTCTGACATACGCCACTTCGTGTTATCGGCGATCTTAAGTCCGTATCTGATCTTTTTCATTTCGTCTTCAATATATTCCAGAAACAATATGTTATATGTACAGGGCGTCCACATAGAAGCAAATGTTGACATGAAATTATGAAAATATGACTTTGTAGGATAACAGGAGCAACTCGGATAAAATATTTTCAAAATGGTGGCGCTTCTCCTTTCAAATTCAATAATTGACAGGGTATTTTATTTATGATAAGCAAGTTGGTATCTACGACCGATATAACCAGAAGCGCCACCGAAGTGAAGCAAGTGTCAGCCAAATTGCATCAGTTATACTACAAACCAAAAATTTTACATCAGTCTTACGTCAACCATTTATATTGACCACCCTGTTTTTTAGCTATCGTCAGAGTTTCACATATGCGGCTTTTCGAACACGACGAACGCAAGTACTTGCCAGGGTGATAGTGGAGGACCTCTGCTGCTATTAGACAAGAATCCAATTGGTGTGAGCGCTTTCACTTGCGCTCACAACACGGCCAAATCGAAAAGGATCAAGCCGTCTGTATTCACTAGAGTATCTCATTATTACGAATGGATATGTGACATGATTGATGAGAAAGATGAGATCAATGAGGTCTGTCCTGACAGGTCTTTTCCTTGGTACATCAACTTCATCACCTTTTTTGGTGTTATCATCAATGTAATCAGTCCAGTGAATTCCAATTCTGCCATTATCGCTGTCATTGCTATCATAGTCATTGGCATTGGACTCATTGGGCTCATTCTTGTGTGGAAATGTTGGACACAACGTGATTCAAACAGTGATAAAGATGAATATGAGTTTCGACCATTGACTACAACAGGCGAATGCCAGACAAAATAAAATTATCGCTGGGATGATGAGCAACAAAGATAAGATCATAAATAATGCCACAAATTTCTATGAAAGATGTCATACTTTTGGAGAGAGCTAGTGTGTATCGTTTTTTTTTTATCATTTCTGGACGACACTGTATAATGCAACAAAAGGACCCCACACAAAACATATGGACGGAAAATGGGTCCCAGTCTACTCAAAAAAATTAAGGAAACAACCAAAAAAATCCAAATTTTTCAGTGACCTTTGACAGGTTGCACTTCGATGAAAAATGATCGTGTTTAGGTTTTAAAAAATATGAATTTGAAGCTTGAAGATTCCAGTTCTTAGCTATATTGTGGGATAAACTTAAAGTGCAACGATCCTTATGCAATCCTAACAGATAGCGCAAGAAACATTTTTTGCAAACTTTGTTGCCTCCTTTTCAGTCCACGGGCGAAAAGATATTCCGTTCATTTAGCTCCAATATCCTGTTATTAAAATCTCGATACGATGACTTTGAATGACAAAGGATTCTTTTGTCATCGACCACTGATATCTGGGAAACCAATGATCGCACAGAAAACGTAACGGTTTTTCTCAAAGCTTAAATTTGATTGCAATCTTTGGGTTTTTTTTTTCGTTTCTTTAGTCAAAAAGCTACCTCGCGCCTTGTTTTGGTAAAGTGATTGCATTTTTAGATCTGCTAATGGGAAGATCAATGTTTTTAGGTTTTTTTATGCCCCAATATACTTCTAATAACCTCACATGACAGCAGATCGATCCATTGTACGGTTTCTCCGGACCGATTGGTCGAAGTTTGAAAGAAATCAAATGAACAAACTTTTTGTACCAAACCTTTCTGTAATCTGGATGGAAATGGGAAAATATCTTCTCCTTTTGGTGTCACAGTTTTATTCATGGAATACTCCAAAAAACAAAAATACTGACCAGGGGCGGATCTAGAAAATATTGAGTGTTCCGTCTGACCGAAATGAGTGAGATCCGACACTGAATTTACATCATTTTCAAACTTTGACCAATAGGTCAGGAGAAACCGTACAATGGATCGATCTCCCTCGTGTAGGATTATTAGAGGTACATGGAGGTATAAAAAACCTAAAAACATTAGCCTTCTCATTATCAGTACCAAAAATGCTGATCTTCGAAAACAAGGAAAACAGTAACTTTTTTGACTCTTTCAAAATCAATATCAAGTAAAAATAAATCCATAAAGATTGCAGTCACTGGGTGCCGAAATTTTAGTGGTCGATGACAAAACGTGCCTTTTTCAATCAAAGTCAGATCGAGATTGCAAAACAGGATATTGACGCTGAATAAATGGCAATATGATCCATATGATGGCCCAACAAAAAAAACCTTTGCAGTTGCAAAACTGGTGAATGTACTGATTGTAGTTAGACCAAATACAGAATTGTTATACAGAAGAAGTTATTCATTTAAAAGCATGTTAGGAAGATATTGGGAGATGTCGTGTTGTTGGTGTGTTGTTGGTATTGATCCCTAGAAGGCCAATTTATGGCAAGCTTATTTTTATACGTTGACGATGAACCGGATCTGGCCCGAGTTCATTTTCTAATTAGACTTATCATTCTAATCGCATTGGGGCCAGTCCTGACTGGACCACGACTATGAGACCTACTGTCTCGAAAACTGGATCCGCCCTTGATGTTTGTAGCTAGAAAAGCGTATGACGTCAGATGTATTTATAGATTAATAGATAAAGTTTTCACCTATAAGATAAAATGGGTTGGATTGCAATCAATGCATTATCAAAATTCAGTGTATCAGTGACAGTTGCCATGTCAAGGTGGATTTTATTTTTTATAATAGTCCAGATCGGGTGCAGAGGTACAGAGGTATGTTATATGAACCATCGAAAATATCTGGAGGATGTATACTCCACAATCAACACCTGTGCAGCTCCTCGACATGGTGTAAGTACTAGATAGCATTGGATAATTTGAAAACTCTGATAATTTTGAAATTCATGAAAATATTGAAAAGTCTGCAGATTTGGAAAATCTTCCACATTTAAAAAACTACGATGATAACTGTTACAGCTTAAGGTAAAATGCAAATTTCAAATCCTGCTTTGAACGTTCGTCAGGGAAACGTTATCCATTGTACAAATAAAGGGTATTTCAATAAGGACGCAATATTTCAAGGTTCTATTAAACATGGTATTTTGTAACAAACAACTGAAATATTTATTTAATTATCTGGAATCATGTATAAAACAACATATTAGGTAAATGGCTGCCACGGCTCCGCTGGTACATGCGCACTCTTTTAATAAAATTTGTGGTAACATTGTTGAACACGTCGTGGTATCTCGTTGATACACCGCGTGATTTCAGCTTTCAATGCTTCGGTGGTTGCAGGCTTTTTGGCATAAACTTGTGACTTGAGATAACCCCAAAGCCAAAATCCAAAGGTGTTAAATCGGAAGAGCGTGGCGGCCGATTCTGGTAACCAAACCGGGAGACGACTCGACCAGGAGCAGACTCGTGCAAAACTGCCAAATGTTTCATAAGCAGTATGGCATGTGGCACCATCCTGCTGAAACCATATGTCATTAAGAGTCATGACTTCTACTTGTAGCACAAAAAAACTGAGTAATCATTGCACGATAACGTTCGCCATTCACTGTTAGTGAATTACCCTCCTCTTCCTCAAAGACAAACGGTCTAATAATTCCTCCAGATCATAGTGCACACCAAACAGTGACGTTATGGATGCATAGCTGTCTCATGAGTTACTCTTGGATTCTCTGTGCCTTAAATGCAGCAGCTTTGTCTATTGAGATGAAAATGGGCCTCATCGCTTAAAATGATTTTGTATACAAAATCAGCATTCACATATTGTTGGCCAAGGATCCAATTGCTAAACTCTCTTCGCTGTGCATGGTCTGTTGGCATAAGCTGTTGAGTCAGTTGGACTTTGTAGGCATGCAGATGTAAATTTTTCGTCAGAATACGCTGGAGAGTGGCTGTTTTAATATCCAATTCTAGAGCGCTACATTTTCGCGAACTGCTATGACATTTTCTTCTGAACGACCGCTGCGAGCTCCTCTCGTATATTTTACTTCAGTAATTAACTTACTTGGCGCCATTTTTTTCTCCGAAACCAATCTCTTCCACACTAGTACAAAATGAATAACCTATACGTTATACAACTTCCATACGGGCGGAGTCGTGGGATTAGGCTGGTAGATTATACAGGGTGTTCAAGAAAAATAGATACTCTAACTTCGTAAGCTTATAAAGACGTGAAATAAAACATTGGAAATGCAGATCGCGGCTACAGCAACACGGTACCTTCATAAACGTGTACCGCAGGTTTCGAAGCAAACGGTGACAGTGTTGTCAGTATATGAGTTAAGGCGGTCGTGGTGGGCACGATGGATTTATCTGCAGCAGAAGCGAGTTTTATTGTGGAAAAGCGAGTGTTTAGGCAGCAGTCGCCGTGCGCTGTGCGGGTTCGAGTCCCGTCCCAGAAGAAATTTTTCTCTTGGTTATGGATGTTGTGATTGTCCGTAGGTGGTACACGGTCTCTGACTGTCGAACGTGGAGGTACCACCCGGCGGATCTCGTAGGCGGAGCCAGAATGTGTGCATGTTGCATGCACACGTGTTCCCTCGCCAGAGTCCGTGTGGCGTTCCCCCTTTCCCCTGTATCCCCCAATAGCCCCACGGTACCCAATGGGTGTTTAGGCCTTAGGCCTTCGTTATAGTTGGAGTATAAAAAAAAAGTGTTCGACCGTTTTCAGAATGAACTGTGAGATGAAAGGGAAGTGGCCGTCAGCGCAGTGTAAAAACGCCAGAAAAGGTCGAAGTGGTGCGGCGAGCAGTTACAGTCAACCCTCGCCTCTCAGTGCAAAAATTGGCACACATGCATGAAATTTCTGTTGGCCGTGTACACAGTACTCTTCATGAATTGAAGCTGTATCCCTATCGAATTGAGGTACGACAAGAATTGAAACCTCCAGACTACGCTCGTCGTTTAATTCTTTTGTGCGCCAAGGTATGGCTCAGTTGGATACGGTCTTTTTCTCTGATGAGACGGTTATGTAAATGCACAGAATTACCGTCTATGGGGAAGTGAAAATCCTCATGCGTATGTGGAAAGAGGGTTACACCCCCAGAGGATTGGGATATGGTGCGCTGTATCGCGCGCACGAGTTGTTGGACCCTTCTTATTTACTGAAACCATCAACAAATCCTCGAATTGTTTATTGCCTCTTTGAAGCCGGAGTAACGTTATTGCTGGTTTCAGCAGGATGGGGCCACAGCTCACACCGCTGGTTCGACAACGAATTTCCTAACTGAATTTTTTGGAGCCCGCATTATTTCGCCAACATTGTGGCCACCATGTAGCCCTGATTTGTCGCCTCCAGATTTTCATTTATGGGGCTACATCAAAGACGGGGTTTTCCAGAACCCATCCACCTCAATCCCAACCCTACAAGCGCGTATTACAGAGGCTATTAACGCAATAACACCAGCAGTCTTACATAAAGAGTTCCGCAATATGCAGAGAAGGGTAGGAGACTGTCTTCGAGCGGATGGTGGACACTTCGAGCATATGCTTTCTTGCTCGTATCCATATTTTTAAGTATTTTTTTGTGACTTTTTACAATAAATTATTTTTCTTGTACACCCTGCATAGTCTATCCTTATAACAATTGTTGAATTTGTTCAGGCAATGCCTTCCTATAGCCACATCTATATTCATATTCTTTAGGACGAGCCAAGAGGATCCACGCTGGCGACGAGGTCCATCGCAGTTCGTGTGGACGCCAATTCTGACGACTTCATCTGGGTCAAAGAGGAGATCGAGGAAGTCAAGGAGACGGAATATGTACAGTATTTGGGAAACAACACCGACGAGGTGATCTAATCAGTTTTTTAAAATGTTGTATCCCAAAAATGTGTGATTTTCATGTAATAACAGATTCAAATGCAAGCTAATGCGATTCACATGGCATTCGTATTTGAGGTTGGCAGACATTTAAAGTCCAAGCTGACACAAACTAAATCGTATAAAAACTAATCAACTAGGGGATACAAGTTTTTTCAACTTCTGATGTCATAAACTTTTAAATCACACTTTTCCCGAGCTGAAAGTTTATATTGGGTTGTCGGAAAAGTCATGACGTATGCAACAAAGTATGCAATTGCATGGTTGGAAGTACGTGAGTCAATGACATTTGTATGTTGATTGTGTAGTTTGACAGTTGACACTTCAAGCTTCATTTGCACCAAAAAATTAAGTGATTTATTTGAGTCTCGTCGATTTTAGAGGACGTTGAAGATGGACGACCAAACTGTGCATTTTCGTCACATTTTGCTGTATTACTTCCGCAAAGGCAAAAACGCAAGACAAGCGTGTGAAAAGTTGAGAAAGGTTTATGGAGAACATGCACTACAAGAACGGCAATGCCAGAGATGGTTTAAAAAATTCCGAGATGGGGATTTTGATATCCATGACGCACCTCGATCAGGGCGGCCTACTGAGTTGGATAGTGACGAATTAAAGGCATTGGTAGGAGCAAACCCACATTACACCACACGGGAAATTGCAGAAACCTTAAAAATTCATCATTCAACCGTTCACGACCATTTGAAGAAACTGGGGTACGTAAGCAAACTCGATCGTTGGGTACCACACGAACTGAGAGAGGTTCATTTGACGGCGCGTGTAGACATCTGCGATATGCTCCTTAAACGTGAGGAAAACGATCCTTTCTTAAAGCGCTTGATAACGGGAGATGAAAAGTGGATTGTTTACAACAATGTGGTTCGCAAACGGTCTTGGTCCCGAAGTGTAGATACGCGTAACACGATCGCGAAAGCAGAGAGTCATCAGGAAAAGGTGATGCTCTCTGTTTGGTGGGATTTTAAAGGGATCGTGTTTTTCGAACTCGTGCCAAAGAACCAAACCATCGATACAACTGTGTATTGTCGGCAATTGGACAGTTTGCAACAATCCCTCATGCAAAAACGTCCGGAGCTCATTAATCGCAAAGGAGTTGTGTTCCACCATGACAACGCGAGACCGCACACAAGTTTGCTCACTCGTCAAAAGTTATTGGAGTTAGGATGGGATGTGTTACCACATCCAGCATACTCGCCTGATCTTGCACCATCTGATTTTCATTTGTTTCGGTCGCTTCAAAATTCCTTGCGAGAAATACGATTTACTTCAGATGAGGCTGTACATCAGCACCTTGTTCAATTTTTCGCCGGTAAAGACAAATCCTTCTACGAGCGAGGAATTATGAAGCTGCCTGAAAGATGGCGAAAGGTCATCGATCAAAATGGGCAATACATTATTGATTGAAGTTTGTGCTGTATATGAATAAAATGGCCTTAAAATAAACAAAAAAAAGCGTCATGACTTTTCCGACAACCAATAGGAGCTATGATTTTTTTTTAACTATTTACACTGTTTTTCAGATCTCCTTGTATATTTATATAGTCGTTTTTTGGTAATTCTTCTAGAGTGCAAAGTACGAGCCGCAGTCAAATGGTATACCAGTGGACTACAAAGATTACAGTTTTTTAGTAGATTTGACTATTCTCGATATCGATAGAGTAGAATCCGTATCCAAACGTAATAGCAGATGTAAGGGTACAATTATAGGAAGAAGATGGATAATGACTGCCGCACATTGTTTCTTCGAGTAAGTTTCTGCAGAGTTTCACGATTTAGATAATAATCTGAAATAGTCGGTACTTAAACATATTCTTCGGTGCGTTCAATCAAAGACTGCCATCCGTGGACTGCTGCTTCGTGCTTTTTGACAAGTCATCAGCACGGTCTAGGTTTGGTCTCAGGTGGAACAACGAACGTAAATATAGCAACTATCTTCTACCTATAGGATGTATCGAATCAACACAGCACAAATTGCTATCTATTACCAGAATCGACCTTTATGAGAGTGAATAGCAGCTAACGGTCGGAAGTGTAAAGATCTCAGTTTGCGTTTGACAGCCTGGTCACCACGGTGACCGCTAGATGCTGCCGATACCAAGCCTAGGCCGTGCCGACGAGTTCCCAAAAAGCACGAAATAGCTATCAACCGTTAGTCGTCTGTGGTCGGATGGACGAAAGCAAAAGCAGTAATGACAATAGTCACTAGTTTGAGCTTTGAAGATTTTAGAAACGCCGTCCTGGTGGATCCAAAAACTTTTGGAAAACTTCAACCTCAGTCCGTTCTCATTTTTACTCATTATCTTGTGATTTTTCTACAAAAGCAGTCACCCTCCCCAATAGTGCTCAGGTGTTCCAATAAATCGGATAATCGATATTTGGTGTATCGTGAGAACTGGAAGCGCCCCTCCCTCGTTTTCCATTTGTGATAAAGGGATTTGTTTGCAGGAGCGCTGCTGAAGCTAAGCAATCCTCCTCCTTCGGCTCTTCGGTTTTCAGAGAAACGCTTCGCAACTACTCATTTGTACTTCAAAAGAAACTTATTTTATAGTGAATTTTTCCATTTTATAGATATTTGTTATTCTTATTTTCCAAGGTCTAAAATATCAGAAAAGGTATAATGCCATAATAAAGACAAATCTACAGGGTGACTTGTAATGTCACATATTCCTGTCAAGGGGTGATAGATTAGGTCAAAAGCAACCGATTTTGTCCTATCATGTCTTATCCAAAAGTTAAACATTTTTGAGTTATTTGAATTTAAGTTTTTTATTTTTTATTCCGATTTCAGACGGTTAAAATTGAAATACAAAAAAACTGCATGCTTCATTTTGAGTTTTTTGTTATCGTCGCATAGCAGACATTCCAATAGTTCATAATAAGTAATAAAATGTTGAAAAGCTATAAACGTTTTAAAATTACGCTTTTTAAATGTATCATTTTCTTTTTTTTTTAATAACTTATTCGATAAAAAATGCAATTTTCTGTAAAAAATCTCCTAATAATGAAATGTGCAAATTATGTAAATAATATCTCTATCTAACAAGCTTTCATTTGATATTAAGCGTTCAATTATCTGGAATACATGCAGAGAAACAACAATGACACCCACAGAGGCTGGTTTTTTAAGGAACTTGTAATACCTGTTTGAACAAGTCGTTATTGTCCTCAAAGGGCTCGCATGCCATGATTGTTTTATGGCATCGGCTCGAAGAGGAAGCGAGCGAGAAGAGCTGACTTAGTGGAGGAGTGAGAGAGAGAGCAAGCTGTTATTATTCATCATTGTAGTTACGCCATCGCCGCACGCCGAGTGAGAATTAGGTTTAGTTGGTATCAACTACTGCGTACGCGCACACGTTTTACGCACGATTATTATTTTCGAGTTTCCCAGTTCATTTCGAGTGGTTTCTTTATCATCATGGCAGACGCAGAAGATCCGCCAGGACCTCGCCATAGCGAGCACGGCCAAACTTTTACAAATGAAGAATACGCAGACATAATGTTCTGTTATGGACTTTGTAACGGCGATTCTGCAGCTGCCCGCCGTGAACATCGGCAACGTTTCCCAAATCGCCGAACACCTCATGTTACTGTGTTTGACTGTGTGTATAGGCGCATCCGCCAAACCAGACGTGTTCAAAGGCAACATAGTGATGCTGGTCGACCCCGAGTCTATCCTCCTGAAGATGAAGAGGAAATCCTTCGTGTGTTTCAGGAAGACCCTACTACGTCTACGCGCATTGTGGCTGCTCAGTTGGGTATATCACAATACAAAGTATGGTTTACTGTGCATACTGCAAGATTATGATTATACCCTTATCACTACACACCTGTGCATGTGATTGAATAGGGCGATCTGCAAGACGATTAGATTTCTGCAGGTACATGTTACATGCAGATACAGAAGATCCAGACTATTATAAGAAAATTCTGTGGACCGATAAATCGAAGTTTGATAAGGACGAGATCACTAGCTACCATAATGCTCATTACTCGGCTGATCAAGAAGCTTTAAACCCCCGAAAAATAAGACCGACGGGGTCTCAGAGTCGGTTTTCAGTCAACGTGTGGATGGGCATCATTGATGGATATTTAATTGGACGGCATTTTCTGCCCGCCAATTTAAATGGAGAAGTGTATGAAGAGTTCTTGAAAAATCACTTGTTTCCATTAATGGAAGACGTCCCATTGGCGACGAGACAAAATATACGGTTCCAGCACGACGGCTGTCCCGCACACTACAGTAGATTAGTACGGGCGTATTTAGACTCTAAATTTCCAAATCAATGGATTGGCAGAGGCGGGCCCATTGCCTGGCCAGCAAGAAGCCCAGATCTCACACTGATGGATTACTATGTGTGGGAACATATGAAAAGCCTGGTGTACGATGTTTCGCCCGTACCAACGCGCGATGAATTAATTACAAGGATAATCAGTGCAACTGACCAAATAAAAAGCCGCTTAACAACTAGAGTTACCAAAAGTGAATTACATAAGAGAATGCGGGCGTGTATTCGTAACAGGGGATTACAATTTGAGCAGAGTCCGTAAAATACTAAAGGAAATGTAATCAAATAAAACTGTAATTAAAATAAAAGCCTTTAATTTATCCTACGTAATTATCGTTCGTACAACTTTACTCATCTTTTTTTAATTTTATGTCTTTGTACTTGAGTTAGTTGTAACTTTTATACCTCAAATGGAAGCTTGTTAGATAGAGATATTATTTACATAATTTGCACATTTCATTACTAGGAGATTTTTTACAGAAAATTGCATTTTTTATCGAATAAGTTATTAAAAAAATGAGAAAACCATACATTTCAAAAGCGTAATTTTAAAACTTTTGTAAGTTTTCAACATTTTATTACTTATTATAAACTATTGGAATGTCGATAACAAAAACTCAAAATCAAACATGTAGTTTTTTGGTATTTCAAATTTAACCGTCTGAAATCGGAATAAAAAATAAAAAAAATAAAATTCAAATAACTCAAAAACGGTTAACTTCTGGATAGGACATTATAGGACAAAATCGGTTGCTTTTGACCTAATCTATCACCCCTTGACAGGAATACGTGACAAAGAAGTTTGATGACTTGCACAGGATGGCAGCCAGTAGAGAAAAACTTGCCTCAAATCTTTGTTAACGAATCAACAATCTGATTTATAATCTTTCGCTTTTTCCAACTACCTGTTTGCATCGGTATTCTAAATCTGATTCTTTCAAGGTATGTATAGAGATGACTGAAATAACGCTAAAGCTGCGTAATTGTACGTGAATATTCAACTGTAATGGAAGAATGAAACACGTGGTTACTTTTATTATCACTATTTCTCTTCGAAAAATCTTTGATTTCTTGAAACCTCATTTTGCAGCAAATAACAAGGTACGACTGAAGAGAAAATACATAATAGAATGTGCAAAAAATGCTTTTATGGACAAAAAGAGTAATAAAATTTCTTCTATAGATGCGAAGTTCTTACCTCGTTTAACGTGCAATTCGTGCGCAAGTTGTTTATACCGGTCAGATCAATCGAAATGAGACATCGCGGCTGGGACTGTGAAGATCTCAGACCGCAATTGGAAGCCCAGTCACCTAGTGACCACTAAATGGCGACGATTCTAGATGTGTATGATTGGACCAGCTAAACATGAAGAGTTTTTTGGCTACTCATTGGCATGGTCTAGCCTTGGTCTCTCGTCTCAGGGACAATGAATGAAAGCACACAGCAACTATACAATAAAGATCTATCTAAATAAGGAATCGCGAAGCGCCATCTACCACTAGGACCGACAACTGCGAACCGTGAGCAGCTACCGACTGGGACAATGCGGATCTCAGTCCGCATTTGGAGGCCCACTCAAAAGCAGCATGTTTAGTTTATTTATACTGGTCTCGTAGTAAATAAAATTATTTTTTTAGGGACAAAAATATACCAGTAACTACTTTAGCGTTTTGTAATTCATTTCATTTACTTTTAAAAATTTTGTAGAGATAATACCAACTTAAACGTGTTGATATACAACAAGTACTACGAGTGCTTCACAAAAGATGTTCACGTCAAGCCACACGAAGATTATAGACAACTTCCTAATGGGATACCTATCAACGATATTGCGCTGATGAGACTGAAATATGATATTGACTTAGAAAAATATCACATTCGGATAAGTCAGGTAATAACCATGAGTTCGTGTGCTTTCTGAATGGCGTACAAGGAACAAAGGTCCATACAAGTCCGATATAATAAATCAATCGTTTAAAAAGCTAACATTTTAATTAAAATATCTGATTATACTTCCTAAACTACATAAAAAGGCCTTTCATTGAAACGAGACATACTACAAACATTACTTGGACGCTATCGTAAGGACGTATTCGTGAAAATGTTTTAAAGTAATTTTTATGGGTATTGCATGGATGTCTAATAAGTTAGCAATATAATATTTAAAATTCAGTGCGACTGTGTTCCTGAGTTCGATTGGTGTTCGAGTAGAGAGAGAATAAATATGTCATCGAATGGCAATAACGACGAATTTTTAATAATTGGCCTCACGAAGAACATAGCCCGCCATGGTAATAGGTTTATCCGTTTAGAAGCTTCTGCGCCGGGGCTAAAAATCATACACAAAAATGGACGGCTTTTTGCACAAAGGAGCCAAACCAGAATAACTATTAAAGTTTTGATAATGATAAAAAATCGCTGAGACAGTTAGTGGTAAGTCCGTTTTTTTTTAATTGTTTGCATTTTACGAGTACATTATCAACTAATGAAATAATACCTAAGAGCCAAAAATAACAAACTGCATCTTTATTTACACTGCGTTCCATCGTAATTTGCGTCTGGCATTGCGGCGTTGTCACATTTTATTTTACTTTAAAGTCCCTTTTCTCTAAAAAAATGCCGTTTTGACCTCCATGTTATATAAAACGTTTTGCTTCTTTCAACCCTCTCTATCACCCATTTTAATAATGACTATCATAACGTTTACATCCTGTAGAACACAACACTAAACAATTTATAAGTTATAGATTTTTCATATTTAGTGGGTTCCTTTCAGGAAAAAGCCGTCCAAATGTAACTTTTGTTATCGTTCATATTTTTAATATGTAAAGTGGGATGATAGTGGATGAAGGGTTTTTCAACTTAGATTTTCAGTCATACATAAATTTTCTCAACTGTTTAACTACAGATTATAAAAAGAGTTGAAGACGTCGCTGGTAGGGAAGCAGTAATGATTATAAGCAATGATGTAGGAATGACGATGGAATTAAGGAAAGTCCGCTTAAACGTCATCGGAACATCAAGATGCAACGAGTTGTGCAAAAACACAAAGGTAACTATTTAACACTTTGTTTCAAAAAACGGAAAAAATCGGAATTTCGTTCAAAATTCGAGGTACTGTAAGTATTACAATTTGATAATTCTGGTTGACATGGCGTTATGCGATAATTATAGCCTAAAATTTCAGAAGTACTAAACCTTGGAATACGTGATACTTATCGACTTTTATATCCGATTTCAAAAATACCGGCCCAGTGACAATACCACCACCATTTGAATGTGCAAGAGAGTATTGAAATAAATAAATAAAACATAGTGGAACGGTAATACCAAACAAGTTAGGGCATAAAATAGCGATATTATAAACTGTAACTGGCATCATCTACGTGATATCTTGAAAATACAATATTACTTGGGTTCTTCAGCAAAAACCAGTAAATCCACATTTTCATGTTACTGTTTGAGTTATAGAGAAAATATTATCTTCTGAATTAAAATTCAACACCCTGTATCATATTACAGAGCGACACTTCACTAAGGCGAGAGTTTTTCTATTTCGACAAGATTTTCGTTATTCTGAGCTTGCGCAGTTGCGAGACAGTCCTTCGTTCTCCGTTATCGAATTACGGAATCTGCTTTAGTTATAAAGAATACGGTAAAGCTTTTTCGTAAATTTCGTTAGATTTTATGCATTTGGGGGCCACTCATCTAGCTAGTGCCCTTGGCCGCGTTGTCATCGCGCACTCTCTCTCTCTCTCTCTCTCGTACACATTACGACACTAGCCAAAGTGGAATCTCACAGTATATGCAACGTGGCAAGATACTTTTTCATTCTAGTTTTGCTGGTTTTGTGATTTATTATTCCTATGATTCTAGACCTATTCGTGTCTTGACTGGTTTAGAATAGACATATGACAGATGTTACCTAACCTTTTCATGTAAAACATTTTCAAAATTCTGGAATTCTGGCTAGCTTCACGTCGGAATTAAAAAATGAGCAACCTGTTATTACTGTCAGTAGTCAGTACTGTCAAATTACCATCTGTCACTTTTGCGGTCAAGGAGGCTTTTCTTTCTCTGGCTTGCTATCGATCTCAAAACTAACTTAACGGACGTCTTAACGATCCGTTATTCTTGTTGCACTGAATCATCCCTTTCATTATGTTTACGAGTTAAATCCGGGATTTATCCAAAATTGGTTGAGTAGCAGAGTAGCAAGGTTGCATCTGGCTGGTTGTTATATGTATTGGTCTGCATGTGCATAAAATCAGTGATATTTGTTATGTGAGAAAATGACTGCCGAATTATACCTATTAGCAGTACCAGACGGGTGATTTATGTATTGTTGTGGTGCAAAGTCGCAGGCAGATCGAAAAATTTTACCTCGAAACACAATGTTGAAAATAGAAAATGTTTCCAGTGTTTGACACGTGCTATTTCTGTTCTGTTAGAACTTACTCAATCTGGACTGTTTACGAACCTGTATATATATATATATATATATATATATATATACATTTGTTCTTACCATACCTTGTACCAAAATCACATGTGAACGAGCTATTTCTAAACTTAAAATAGTCAAAAATCGACTTCGGTCGTCTTTAGGTCCATTCTGCTTTTTATTAATGTTGATTTGGACAAAATAATAGATGAAGTAGCTTTAACAAGCTACTTTAGGGCTAGGGGAATAAAATATCGAATCATCTCAGTTAAGCCCCTTCTATTCTAGTACATTATAGTCTGTTGCATAGGATTTTTTAAAAAATGTTAGTATTATTTTTCTAATTCCTAAAATCCCTCTTTATTTTTATTACAAAAATAATTTTGTCATAATTCATTATACTTGGTGGTTTGAATAAAATGCTGCGCTTTATTTTTAACTCTGTTGTAAACGAAAAATTGGTTAAGTTGATAAACTGCTGTCTTGATTCTTGTCTAAAGACCGTCGTTGGTTGGAATTTCTTCCCAACGTTTCGCTAGCACGAGTGGCAAGCTCCTTCAGAGCTCCTTCCATTGCCAATGCTGAATGTAGACTGACGATTTCTCTTGCGCAGGTTGTATTTATACCGGAGGGTAGGTGACGTGGCTTGTTCCGCTTCGGTTGACTTCGGGATGTTGATCGGCACTGCTCGGGCATTGCTGAGGATCGGGTGCCAGATCGGGTTGAGTCTGAGGGTCTCTTCCTTCCTGTTGGAGTTCTCTGGATGTTTGTGAATCCCGATAGCTTCCCTGACCAGTCTATTGTAATAGCCGTCGACTGATGACAGCAACCTGTAGCTCCTCCTATGGTCCCCATTGCTTAGTGCATGTTCAGCTACCGCAGACTTCTCAGTTTGTCCTAGCCGGCAATTTGCTTTCTCCTTGAGTCTCGTTCCCATTGATCTTTTCGTGGTTCCAATGTATACTTTGCCGCATGAACACGGTATACGGTAGACTCCTGCAGCTGACAGTGGGTCCATCTTGCCGATCTGATGGTTTGTTGGATCTTCTTCGGCAATTTGGTTCCGGTACGTGGACGTCACCTTCGTGATTTAGAAACATGGCACGGACAGGCTAAACGAGTTTCTGCAGCACCTCAATGATCGGCATCCAAGCATACAATTTACCATGGAGATAGAGAGTGACCAACAACTGGCCGTCTTATACGTACTAGTCAGGAAGCGAGGAAACAAGCTGAGTCACACAGTGTATAGGAAACCAACGCACACAGACAGATACCTGTACGCTTTGTCATGAAGTCATCAGATTCCTGACAGAACGAGCTCGAAGGAGGCTACAGCAAGAGGGACATCGAGAGATCAGCCATGCCACGTGAAACCGAACAGCGTCCCACCACCTCTCAAGCGTGTCTTCCATTTGTGCCAAGAGTCACGGACAGGATTGGCAGAGTCCTGAAGAGACATGACATTAAAACAATCTTGAAGCCTACGAAGAAGATCCAACAAACCATCAGATCGGCAAAGGACAAGAAGGACGCACTCTCAGCTGCAGGAGTCTACCGCTTACCTTACCGTGTACATGCGGCAAGGTATACATTGGAACCACGAAAAGATCGATGGGAACGAGACTCAAGGAGCAAAAAGCAACTTACCGGCTAGGACAAACTGCGGTAGCTGAACATGCACTAAGCAATGGGGACCATACGATACGCTTTGGGAGCTGCAGGTTGCTGTGATCAGTCAAGGGCTATTACAATAGACTGGTCAGGGAAGCTTTCGAGATTCACAAACATCCAGATAACTTCAACCCGATCTGTCACCCGAAATGGAAGGACCTCTGAAGAAGCTTGCCACTCGCGCTAGCGAAACGTTAGGAAGAAATTCTAACCGACGACGGCCTTTAGACCTGAATCAAGACAGCAGTTCTGTTGTAATTACATATTGGTAGTTCTACAGCATGTGTTTGGTTGTAGTGTTCCTAAAAATATTGCAAATTTCTTATTCTAATCAATAATAAAGTCTAAAATCATAATATTGCTGAATTGCTTCTTCTTTATAAGTGCAAAAATAGCGTAAAAACGCATTTTCAAGCACCTAATATTCAAAAAATTTCCACACCCCTCAGACCCCCTGCACAGGATACGTTTACAGGTTTTAGCAGAGGGCGCCAAATGGTCCCAGTCCGGGCCTGCAAATAGTTAAAAAGCGAATATAGTTTTTACTGTTTTTCAGATCTCTTCAAAGTTTCACATATGTGTCTACAACAACAAGACGAACGCGACTACTCGTCCAGGTGATAGTGGAGGTCCGCTGCTATTAGGCAACTCCCAAATTGGTGTGAGCTCTTTCCTATGCAACAAAGCAATCCACATATCTGTATTTACAAGAGGATCAGAATATTATGAATGGATATGCGATATAATTGACAAGGAGGATGGGTTCAACGAAGTTTGTGCTGAGAGGTCTTTTCCAAGTTCTACTAGTCCTCGGGCCATCGTCACCTTTATAAGGGCGATCATTAAAGAAGCCTACCCTGAGGGATCATTTGATGAATACTCCAGCCTTTGGGTCATCGTAACGAGAATTATCAAAGAAGCCTTTCCTGTACCTAAGAGGTCTATTCTGGATTCCCTTAGTCTTTGGCGCATTATCGACATCATTTCTAATGTTGCTATGATCGTCTTTGCGTTCTTTTGGTTAAGGAGGAACCGCACGATTATAGACGCTTAGCTACCAAAATTGTAAATAAATAAACGGGACTTATTCCTATGACACTACTAAGAGCCCGCGCAGACAGAAGGCGGTCAGACGTACCGAGTTCCAAGTTCTGCGTTCCTGGTAATATATAGGTACTATGTAATAAGTAACAAAACGCACTGATCGCAGCGGTCATTTAAAGGAAGTACATATTACAAAGAATTGCGGCTCAACTGCTGGTATGAGCAGTTCATTTTGATTCAACGCCAACTCTAGCAAATACCCCACAAGCAAAAACAATAAACTAAAACATCATCCAGTAAAGTCATTGAATGGATTTTACGCCTATATCTTAATTGCGTACGTTTCGATATATACAATGTAAACAATACGTATATGAATTGCATAAGTGATGTTAGGTTAACTTGCAAATGTCAAAACATTAGTGAACCGGTAACTAAAAACAATATCGTTGGGTGTGATAAAAATTTGTCTAATTCAACTACACGTCGCACATCTAAGTTAACTTTTGTTTTATCATAATACGCGGCTATCGGTCACTATTATACAAATTTCTAAGTAGAGCTCCCATCGCCTATATTACCGACGCCGTACAAATGCTTAAAAAACTCCGGACATTTAAGTGAAATTGAGATTTTACCCCAGAATTTTTTCATAACAAAAATAAAACGTTGAAATTTTTAATCTACATACAGCTTCCTGAGGTAATCTGGCAGCAAACTTAATTGGGAATACTTTTCCTTTTGGCAATACATATCATATAAAAAGAGTATCAGGTAATTATGTGTATGAGGTCGAACAGAATTTCTGAGGAAAATCTGTAAATATATATAGAAGTTCATTCAATTTTAATACTGTAATTAATTACAATCTGCGTACCCTACTGGTCGTGTAAAAATAAACACCAAATGAACTTACCTGATAACTTGAAAGTTATAGAGGGTCAAAAATCATCAACAGCGTGAAGTGGCAGCAAGAGGACGTGTTCTCAGTACACGTGTTCTAAGTTATTGGTCCTTTTCAACAATGAATTGCCGATTATCTCGAACAATCATTTGGATGGATGATAATATTTGATAGTAGTCACACTAAGAAAAAATTTAACTAATTTGAAAATTTAATCTACTATGTGACAGCCAAAAAGCTTAGGTAGTTTTGATAAACTCTAATTTCTAAACCAGTTTACTTGAATCAATTAAACTATTTTACTTAGGCTGAAATACACCAATTTATTTACAATTGATGAACTATTAAAATCAGTTTATCTAATCCAAGTAAAACAATTTAGTTATATTTATTAAATGTGTTTAATTAGCTTTAGGTTAAAGTGTTTGTCTACTTTCTAATTAATTATATTATTTATATTTGAAAGGATATTTGAATCATATTTGGAATTTGGAAAAACAAATTGAATTTTACTATCTTATAAATTACGGCAGCATGTTAGGGCCCTCTTTCACGTTGATATGGCGATTATACTAGTTAACGAGACGTTGCGTGGAAGGACGCTATTAATATCCAATGGCGAGATTATTTTTACATATGGTTGACTTCAAATTCTGTAATACCGCATATAAGGTTTTTGAATTTCTAAAAATAAAAACTGTTAATTTTCTAAGACCACACACTTTTTTCCATTGTATTTCAGCTGCCATCTGTTCTGGACGATGGGTAATATCTAACATCACATGTTACCGCGACAAATCGGCAATTAGTATGTTAACCCTTAACTGGTAACGTGCAAATTTGAAACACAACTGGTAACGTGCAGTCTGTGAGACTGGCACCTTTTCAAATCAAAAATAAATAAATGAACCTTATAATTTTTTACAAATATATATGAAGGTATGTTAGTTGCATATTCTCAGTAATAATTTTACATAAAATATCCGGGAAAATTAACGTGAAAAAAAAATTAAATAATAATTATCAACTTGAAAAAAAAATTGGTAGTGTAATTTCCAAGGGAGCATGATAATGGAAAAAATGATAAATGAAAGCAATGTTATATATTTTACTATTAATGATAAATGAAACAATACATCAGTGAAACAAAACGTTAAGAAATTTTGCATTTCAAAGGTCCTAAATCTAAGGCTTATTCGCACAACTGTTGCATTTGGGATGTGAACACTGCAGGCATACTGGTTTCCTACACTCCAAGCACAGATATTTTGTCATTCGATGTGTGGTCTTATGACACAAATAACAGGCTTTTCGCTTTTGCAACATCAAATTTTCCTGTCTTTCGGGTAAATTTTCCGTTCTGTCGGGTAAATTTTCTTCTGGTCTGCCGAGGATACGTGATATGGTGTAGCGTAACTCGCGAGGCAAACGAGGATTCTGTAGTCGTCTTTCCATGTGTCCTTGGACAAGTTTGATAGCTAGTTCTTTCGCAAATACAGATTTGTCTTTCATCACTTTATTGTTTTTGTAACACTGATGTAAGATGTATGAATTCACTACTGAGACGTCAATAATACGGTAAAAAACAGCTAAAGGCCATCTACGTGTACGACGACTAGAACTACTTGTTGCACATTTCTCATCAAGAGAATCCACCCCTCCTTTGTTGGCATTATAGTATGCAATTATTTCAGGTTTCATTGTCTCTGGATCAGTAAAAGTCCTATCATGCATTGTGGAGATAAGTATGGTAGCCTTGTTTTTCTTTCCAACATGGGAAATTATAGTTGAGTCTTCACGAAAGCTGTACAGAGTTGATCCAAGTTCCCTTGCCTGGTTCGGTAAAAAACAAGATGGAATTTCCTTTTTATTTTTTTTCAACGTTCCAACGTATGTGAGCTTCTTTTTCAGTAATATGTCTGTCAGCTCCACCGATGAAAACCAGTTGTCTCCCGTGACGTTGCGGTTGCTCCCAAATAAAGGCTGTGCAAGACGTAAAACGGCTTGAGTTGGCTTAGAATAATTCCTGAATTCAGGGTCAAGTCCAATCCCATCGGAATCTTTTCCTGCGTATATATACGCATTGTAAAGGTAGGCATTTCTAGCATCTGTTAAAGCCATTATTTTTATCCCATATTTGGAAGGCTTGTTTGGCATATACATTTTGAATCTAGCTCTGCCATGAAAGCTCACAAGCATTTCGTCAACGGTGGTCGACTGGCCAATTCCATAGACATTTTGGCTATTCTCTATGAAACTGTTGAAAATAAAAGAAATTGCTGCTACAGGGTCCTGCTTTTTCCTTTCGTTCCTGTCCTCTGGATTGTCAAACCTCACTGCAGACAGAAGTGTAGCAAATCGTTTTTCGCTCATCACTGCCCTGAAGATGTCTCTTCCACTTCCATCTGTCGCAAAAATAGTTTTGATATTCTCATGGTTTGAATTGAAAACAGATGTGAATATCAGAAGTCCAAAAAAAGCTCTCAACTCAATCTCGTCAACGTCTTTCAATGTGGTCGAATCCACTTTATACTTTGTTCGCATTGAACTTATTTTATGATTTGTCCATTTCACAATATGTTGTAACATTTCTTCGGTAAATAACAGTTGCCACACAGAAATAGGATCTGCTTCTTCTCC
The DNA here is from genome assembly GCA_963669975.1 of Acanthoscelides obtectus. Lineage (NCBI taxonomy): Eukaryota > Metazoa > Arthropoda > Insecta > Coleoptera > Chrysomelidae > Acanthoscelides > Acanthoscelides obtectus. Next base: position 38,221,832 of record CAVLJG010000007.1, on the reverse strand, counting down.
GAGCTGTCGAGCTTTTCCTTTGATAACAGGAACTTTCGTTACAATATTATGTTTCCTGGTATGAGATATTGGTCGAACTTCCGTTGTACACCATCTATGACGGTTTCTTCCAAATAAATACTTTCTCTCATCCACACTTTGTTGTTCTGTAACTTCGTCATTCTCGTCACGACTTTGAGATAACTCACTTCTACTATCATGATCGGAAATTTCAAATTCCTCGTCTGAGGTATTGTCCAAGTCACTAGATTCACTATATACTGCGTCATCTTCTTCATACCAACGCTGAAGAGTCTCCTCAAAATCCTTATCACCGTAACGTACACGTTTTGACGGGCCTGCCATGGCTACAAGTTGCAAGAAATTCTTACACAAACCGTAACGTGCCGTCTCACAAACTGCGCTGAAGTAACAATTACAACTGTCTCAAACTCAAAGATGGTTTTCCCGAATTTACCACTGTTCATGCGGTAGACGGGGCACCAATAGGAGAACGATTAGATAAGATCATTGACCGCAGCGCAGGTACAGTTTTGTTCCAACATTGAAAAAAAATTGCTTGCAGTCTCACAGACGGCACGTTACCAGTTAAGGGTTAAATTCTGCAGTGTCCTTATGATGTTCGACAATATTTAGGTATATACACTTTTACCACTTTACCAACACTAAACCAAGCCCATTGTGCACTGAACTATAATGTTTTTAGATAATCTTGCAACATCTGTTGGACCTTAATTTAACAATCAATCTACAGCGTAGCAGTTTTCCTAATAAATGACCTACAGACCTACTAAAGCTTAGATTTTTTAACTGACAGATGGCAACCAAAAACATTTTGACTCATTGATTAGTGGGGCCGGACTTTCAGATACTCCACGTATACTCGCAGTAAACAGCATTCTGGAGCAATGTTGAGGATTGAGGTCTATTATACAGGGTGTCCCACTATTCCGTGAAAATAGAAGTACCACGAATTTTTAAACTTAAAATAAGTTGAATGGACATGATTTACCTCTACGCCAAAGTGCTTCGTTTGTCGGTAAGAGCGCGTTAAAGTTTTCCTTTTGACACACTATTTGTCAGATATTCTTGGAACCGATGTCCGATTTGAATGAAATTTGGAACACATGTGTGTTGCTAGACGTCCTAATATTTGACTTTTACAAAAAAAAACTAAGGGTTCGAGAAGGGTGAAAACTACCCTCACCCATTTGTGTCTTTTATAAAAATAGTCCATCTCGCGTAGTTTTTGAGAAAAAATACCTTTCAGAAATGGATTCTAAAAAATTTTCTGATTACATCAAGTGTTAAAATTTACAGGCATCTATATAGTTCGCGGAAGAGTGAGATGTTATGTCAGTGTCAGATTATTTTTGATAATAAGCTTCATAAATTTTATTATTAAGTAATGTTTGAGTTTATTTTTGATTGCTAATTTGTTGTTTGTTCTTCATAAATTTTAAATTAATTAACGTTAGTGATTATTTTTGGTCAATCTGTTGTTGTTGCTTGTTTTTCTCCTGAATATGAAATATTTTTTTGACGAACAGACTGATATGTTGTTAGTACTTGGTTTCTGCTAAGGTAATTGCGGATAAAGCATTTGCGTGTATCAAGAGATAAATCCGAATTGACGAATCGCTGGGAAACCGCGGCAAACCCGAACACCGCTAGTGGAAGAAGCTGTTGTTGAAGTCGTCCAAGAAGATCCAGATATCAACACAAAAAGTTCAAAAAAGCATTGTCAATCCGAATTTAAATGATCAACTCATTCGTCCTTTTCACGTTTAGCCTGTCCAGGTATTATTGCCTACTGATCGTGTCACGTTTGAGATTTGTGCATAATGTATCAGAACGAAGAGCAGCTGGTCATTTCAGAAGAAAATTTGGTTCACAGATAAGTCATGCTTTAGCCCACCTGGTATGATAAATTTGCATAATATACACGTCAACGCTGAAGAAAATCCTCAAGCAGTTTCAGAAAAACATGTACAGTGAGAATTTAAAATTTACCCTCGAGTGGAGATTATTGTTAATTTTTTAGCTGGTCCATATTATGTTGCCAGGTACATTAATCGAAGGTAGCTATCAATACCTGGATTATTAGAACTGCTTCTGAATGTAAGAAGTGGCATGTTTTTAATGCATGATGGTGCTCCACCTCTTTTTGCGCGTGCAGTAAGAAATTACTTCTACGAGAAATTTGATGATAGAGTCATTAAAAGACGCCAGGAAGTTCCCGTCCAATGGCCACCTCGTTCCCCGTATTTTTATCCTTGCGTTTTTTTGCTATTTATAAGAAGCAAGCAAAACAAAGGTATACGAGGTTCAGATAGACAACGCCATCAACTATGGGATAAGATTTAAAATGCTGCAAATACAATAACGAATAATGACTTCTTAGAGAAAGTTAACTATAAGTTTTTGAGCCGTATTGTTATGTTAAAAAAAATGGTGGTTATATTGAACACTATTTTTGAAAGATTCGTTCTATTGCCTGTATTAAATGAAATTCTAGTAAGCAATATCATACTTGTTTATTTCTGCTATCTACACTCAAGGAATTAATAAGACGCTTGGGAACCTCTTAATGCAACTCATTTTTCTTTCTCAAAAGCTATCCGAGTTCGCCTGTATTTATAAGAGACGAAAATGAAGTAAACAAAAGGATCTGTTAAATAAAAAAGTTTCCAAGAAAATCTGCTATAATACATGTAGGGGTGGGGGTAGTTTTCACCCTTCTCGAACACTTCTCAATTTATAGGCTGTTATAAGATTAGCGTATAGACCGACAGACAGACAAACCGACGGAAATGAGTGACATGGTTTTTCGTGTTGTACATGTCATATAATAATAAAAAAACTTATCCCATTTTTGAAAATGTTGACGATTACAATTTACATCGCCGCCAGTAGACGTGGGAAGTAAAAATGTGTTTAAAAAAACTTTGACGCCCTCTTACGGACAAAAGAAGCACTCTTACTTAGAGTTAAAAATGTGCAATCGACTTTTGAGTCTAAAAATACGTGGTACTTCTATTTCCACGGAATATTGTAACAGTTTACTTGGAATATTTTGTTTTCTTTATTAATGAATACGTTTTTTCCAACGCCCGTTCTAAAATCCTTTAGATTTAGAAAGGTGACAACATCATGACAAACAAATGACAAGAATCACAAAAATAAGGTTCCAGTGTCACAATGTTTCGTATGCGACACTTGTGTCGACACGAGAACTTCAATTTGCTAAAAGCTTGCGACATCTTTGTGTGACAAATCTCGCTTGTGAGACTTGAGGACAATCCACCTCCCCTCCACCTCTGGCCATACATTAATCTGTCTACCTACTCACCCTTAAATGGAATATGGAATTGGACCTCATATTGCATTGCATATTCAGTATCATCTTGGGTATGATTTTGGAATTTTTTTAGAATTTGCCTTCCCTTTCGGGATAATTTGCTACCCGCCCCCTGCTTTTCAAACAGTTTTTGGGACAGGTACACATTTTCACGAAAAGCTATATCTCTCGTCGAAAATCCTCTGAGCGCCATTGGTTGGCGTTATACGTAAAGATGGAATACGGGATGGACTACTTCTTAAGATTTGGATTTTCGAATATAATATGACATAACTAAATATTATTGAAAAATGTTATTAGCTGTTTGTCTCGTAAGATCGGGAATGAGCTATAGCACTTTTGATTTTTATGGCGCTGCATAATGCGGTTTAGTAGCAGTGCCTAACCTTTTCGCTCACGTCAAATAAACTATAAGACGATGTCGCCGTGATTTCATTTTTATCGGAATGTTCAATGCAGGAAACTAATATTAGATTCTACACACTAACTGCCGTATTCCTATTGTTGGCATTGATTTCCTTAATATCTAAAACCTAAAATTTTTCGCTAATCTGGCAACATTGTTTAAGTGTCTACGAGTATACATCGAGTACGCTTGAAGTTTCGGAATTCAGGGTAAGAAGGAGGTAACCCTTGAATTATATCAATGCTGTCATGCTGTCAAACGTCAATTCGATTTCAAATGTTTACAAAACATGTTCATGAATCAAAACACATTTTACATTTCATCCCGTGATTTTAGATATTTAAAAATTTTTAGACATTTTAGGAATCATTACAGCAATTGGCGTAGACTATTGTAGGTCGGAGTAAAGATAACATGGCCACGCAAGACAACTATTGAAATGTATTCTACTAGCCCTAGAAGACTATCCGTAGCGAAACTTTTGCCGAAATCGTTGCACAACACTTAGAAAATGCAAATGAAAATTGGAAAATTACCGCTTTGACGTTCTAAATAAAGTTGTCGGGACCCCGGGATAGACATCCGTCTTGACAGATAACCTTGTCATTCTTGCCACCTGCATTGCGGGATTGCCAGATCATCGGACGATTTTGCTACCTTTGCTATTTTGATAGAATGTTATAGAAAAAAAGAAGTTTTGAATAAAATATTGAGGAATACCAATGGAGATATATAAAACTTAAGGCGTAGGAATGTTTGCCAAAATACTAAACAAAAGCTGTTATTTATATTTTGAGTCGCATGGCGTCTATGCGGTGGAACGTTAAGGTCTCTGAGCATATTTTATAGGATGGTAGCTAAGTTGAAAAATAGAACAAGGTTCAGATTTTAGTTTGCGATACATTTTACATTCATTAATAAAATTTCTCTGATTGGATTACAAAACGGTTCTTACTTAAAAAATGACTCTCGTATAAGCCGTTTAACTTCAATGCTACTTTTTTAGGTTAGTAACTGTAGCATGCTGGCGATTTTCGATTTTACAGATGAAGCCAGAATTGTGGGACGACTTAATTTTTCTTCACCTGATACAAATAATCTTAGCAGTGGCGGTTGATGTTTTCTAGGGGTTTTCCTCGCCCAAGTGCGAATGCAGTCACTTAAAAACCATATTCCCCTAATAAAGAGTAGAGAAAATGAAAATCGTACTAATCCTATTAATGATCATGTAATTTTAGGTCAAATAGTTAATAAATATATTTATATAAGAAAAAATTGTTTTATTTTCAATTGTTTATATTCATTTCCTATAAAACATTTATAAAAGTGTTCAGAACAATTAACGTTCCGCCGCATAGACGCCAGGCAACGCAAAATGTAAATAACAGCTTTTTTAGTTTTTTGGCAAACATTGCTACGCCTCAAATTTTATGTAGGTATCTCCATTGGTATCCCTCAATATTTTATCCAAAGCTTCTTTTTTTACAACATTCTAGCAAAATTGTTTGATGAGCTGGCAACGGCGCAATCTAGGTGACAAGATCATATTAAAATGTCTATTCCGGGGTTACGACGGAGCATTTAGTATGTCAATGCGGCAGTCTTCCAATCCAATCCAACTTTCAATACATTTGCATTTTTCAAGGAGTGTGCAACGATTTCGAAAATAAATTCGCTAGGGATAGTCTTCTAGAGTCTAGTAGAGTATTATATTTCAAATTTCAATAGTTGTCTTGGGTGGACATGTTATCTTTACTCGGGCCCTCTTCTATTCTATAACCTTAGTATGGCTGCTTTGTTGAAAAAAAGAGCACTCGCTGAGTACAGTCAAACTATCCAGGTAAAAAGCTACATGCCTACTTCGAAGATAAATAATAAAAAAATATATATGTATATTTTAGGAACCATCCACATCTCATTTACCCATAAAAAAATTACGCCTAGTGAAAAAATCAACCCCAACCTTTTCAAATTCTGCAATAACACTCATTAACCATCTCGAGGAATGCAAAACCTCTCAGGAAGCATTGAAGCTACTGTTGCTTGTATCAGATCTGGATTTGGATGCAGCAGAGGTCCAAGATACTATAAAAAAACTCACTGACCATTTCAAGAACGAATCAGAGTCGGCAGTGAGGGTTAAAATCCTTTCTTTGATGTGTGAAATAGGGCACAAACATAACAGTGATGTTGGATCTATCATAGATGAGACTATCATGTTGCTGAGGAATGACAAATCCCATAAAGTTATTGCTCAAGGAATGAACACTATATTGAAGCTTGGTAATTTGGTGAATGATACAGTTGTTGTGTTTCATCAGAAGCTGGTAGAAGTGGCTAAGATATATTTGAAAGATGTTAGTCACAGTGTCAAGAGGAAATGCTTAGAGATAATTGGGGCACATACACCTTTAGGTACGTTACTATTTTATTTATTTATTCTGCATTCTTCAAATTCACCTCTCACTACTGGGACCTGGGAAACTGTAAGATACGAAAAAGTTAAAAATAAAAAAAATATTTTTGTTAAATCTGGTATACACAGGCTGTGCTGAAATTGTAGAAAAGAAAACTAAATTTCCTTCCCAAGATTTATGTCTGTATTTTATGATTTCATTCCTTCTATAGGATGTGCATATTATACTTGTAGAAATATTCTACAGAACATAAGTTATTTTAATGGGTAAGTTATTTGATGAAATCATCAAGATATACAAAAAATATGATGACAGTTTGGATTGAAAACCAGATAACTACCAGGAACTTATCCATCCTAAAAAGTAGCTCCACCATGTCTGAATCAATTTACAAAACCTATATAGCTTTTTCATCCTTAGCATAGTAGTAATTCTGTGTTGCAATAGAGTTATAGATGGGTGGAGGATTACAGTAGACAGACAGACAGGCTGATGGTAATAAGCCACAGGGTTTTGCTTGATGTACATGTTGTGTAACATTTCTCACTTTTGAAATCTAAAAATAAGTATGTGTTGGCAAAATTGAATTCCACTTCATTTTTAGGTGAAGATGTGGAGAAAGTGATCCACCTTGTAAGTTCTTTCTTCAACCATGACGATGCAAGAGTCAGAAGTCAAGCCTTTTCTACAGTAGTGACACTTCATGAAAGAGGCTTTAAAATCAATCCAAACATTTATGTAGATGTATGTGAAGCCCTTAAAGATGATTATGAGATTGTCAGACATGTTGTATTGCAACTTATATATATTTTGGGCAATAGTTATCCTGAAAAGTGAGTACTAGTACCTTATCAAAGAATCAGTACCTACTATACATATACATACAAAATTTCCTATATTTCTTGATGAATTGAATAATGCATGTCAAGTATGCTGGATCTAAGCATTGTTTGACTATTCTGTAACAAGATATCCAACCCTATGCTGTGTTTATATGTTCATATACAATTTTGTCACAGCAATGTTGCCAAGTAGAATCGCAGTGACTCCTTTGTAAGTAGTACTATAAACAGGTTCGATTCTCATCTAAAAAAAATTATTTTAAACATCACATCAACATTCCAAAAAAAGATCACCTTTTTCATAAATTCCAACAATGTAAAAGGAAAACCTATGGCAGCAGTCCAAGAGGTGGCAGTGCTACCGCAAAAAGACGGTGGTCGACTCGTCTATTGTAAGCATGAGCGGTTGATGGCATAGACAATTTAATTAAATATCTTCTGGTGGACTATGATATTCAGTAGCATGTTGCAAATAACTAGAAGTAGTGAATGACTCAAATTTTTTCTATTCAAGCGTAATATTAGTCACTGGTAGTGATCATCAAATAAGACTGGTAGATGACGCATTTGGAAAAGTCTGTAATGCTGTGACAGATCTGTCAATGAATGTGAGAATGCTAGCCGCAAAACTTCTAGGTGGTATGAAGTTAGTCAGTCCCAAGTTTCTCAGTCAAACTTTGGATAAAAAGCTTATGTCAAATATGAGAAGAAAGGTTTGTATGGATCCTCGCTTCTAAAGTGGTATTATATATATTCTTTTCGCAGAGAACAGCACATGAACTTGCCTGGGAAAACATAACCAGTGGTGAATGGGCCAGTGGAAAAAAATGGGCAGATGATGCTCCTAAAGAACTTCTTGATGCGGAAAGCATTAATCTTATGAGCAGTGGTGCTTGTGGAGCATTTGTGCATGGATTAGAAGATGAATTTTTAGGTAAGAATACATTGGCCTGAGGCCCTAGAACCTGAAAGTCAGTGGAAAAATCTGCTGTGCTTCCCCTCCAGACAAGCATGGGGGGTTATAATTTATAATTTAATAAGTTCTCATTTTTCCATTTTAATCATATTTTGTTTTTAATGTTAAGTGTGAAAACATTTTTATTGTCACATACATTTTGAAATCAGGCATTTCTTGCACTTCTTTTGTCACTAATAACCCATAGAATGTTTTTGTAGCTAGAATGTTGAATTTATTTATCTACTTGTTGGAAGTCCGGCGTCAATCTACTTGACCTCATTTTTCCTTTTTGCGGATGGAAGTCGTGAAATAGAATGTTTACTCTTTTTTCAGAGGTACGATCAGCAGCTGTAGAGTCTCTATGTCAGCTATCAATATGCAATCCCTTTTTTGCTGAAATGGCATTAGACTTTCTGGTGGACATGTTTAATGATGAAATCGAGGATGTACGACTGAAGGCTATTGATAGTTTGAGGATGATTTCAGAGCACATTATACTTCGGGACGATCAGTTGGAAACAATACTAGGTAAGTAGTACTTGAAGGGGTTTGGTTGGTGTTAAACTGTTTTTGTAAAAATTGATTGATTTTGAAATAGTTTTTTCTCCACATGACCTCGTTCTGTGCAAGGTCCAGGTAAACCCAGCCTTGAGTTCTATTCTCATATTTCACGATGACACTTCTCTAACGGACGGTCTCGGGATTGTTTTGCATCGACGCATTGAGTACGGCCTTGCTCTCATCCCGCTATGTCAGTGGGCTTTGCTCCTTAGAGCTATTTTTCATGATGACGCCGCGTATTGAACTTCGTATAACCAGAACTGGCCGTTATGAACGCTCCTTTGTTCCTAGGGTGTCAAGATTTTGAAACAATTTGAGGTGGCTTTTCTTAGTTTTGCTAACCTTACCCAGTTCAAAAATCGAACTAACATGATGTTTTTAAGCTTCCTGTAGAAGTCGAGGTGTATTCAAATCTAGCACACATTTTTCAATTACTTAGATACGTTATACCCCGGGAATTTAAATATGCATTGTTTTACGATGGAGAAACGCTTCAGAATTGTACAAGCATACTATGAATATTCACTATTATTTATTCAGAAAACCACGATGGTCGGACGGTAAATGCTCACACCGAGCGTAACACAAATATGGACTTTTCGTGGCCTGAGCATAAGTTTGTAATCTGTAATATTTCTAGCTCAAATACATCTTGCTATCGATTGTATGATTATAACATCACTTATGTATTACATACATATGTATTTGACAATCTTCGCTAATGTAGATCACGCAGGTTTGAACAGGTTACAACTTGGATGCGCCACCGCTATCGTGCTCGACGCGTAAGCATTGTTTTACTTAGTTTGAATTTGACTACTGGTGATAGCGGTACGGCCTAGCGTGCGTTCATTGTTTACTATTTATTCATTGTGTATTAAGTATAGTACCTAGTAATGTCATCACAAACTCCGAAGCGAAAGCACAAAACATTGACAATTAAAGAAAAATGTGTTATTTTAGACCGCTTAAATCGCAATGAAACTTTCATTAGTTTAGCAAGTGAATACGGCGTGGGCCGATCTACAATTTATGACATTAAAAGAAACTACTGACTGCGGGCCAGGCAAGAGACAGACACTGAAGAAAGCTGAACATCCAGAAGTGGATGAAGCTTTGTACATGTGGTTTCTTCAGGAAAGAAATAGGCATGCACCAATTTCAGGACCAATGTTGGCCATGAAAGCTAAGTTTTTTTATAAGGAAATAACAAAAAAAAGATGATTTTGTGGCCAGCAAAGGATGGCTAGAACGTTTTAAAAGTCGTCATGGCATACGTTTAATGACTATTACAGGAGAGAAACTTTCTAACGATGCCACCTGCATAGAGCCCTTTAAATTAAGATTGTTGCAAAAGGTGAACGATTTAAATCTTGACCCGTCACAGGTGTACAATGCAGGCGACTCGGGGCTTTTTTGGCGTGTGATACCTAACAAAACTTTCGTTTCTTGTAACGAAAAATCCGTACCTGGACGAAAAGTAGGTAAAGAGCGTGTAACCATACTACCATGTGCTAACGCTGCGGGCACACACGTGCTTAAGATGATGGTCATTGCGAAATCTAATAAACCACGGGCATTCAAAAACATTGATTTACCTGTACACTATTATGGACAAAAAAGTGCATGGATGACAAAATACCTATCAGAAAGTGGTTTGATGAATGCTTCGTACCTTTAGTTAGAAAATGGTTAAAAGATCATAATTTTCTTCAAAAAGCGTTGTTGCTTCTTGATAATGCTCCCGGTCATCTGTCTGAAGAAGAACTAACAACTGAGGATAAATGCATAACTGCGATGTTTCTTCCGCCAAATTGCACTGCAGAATATCATTCAGTTTGTCAAGCAAGACTATAAGAAAAACCTACTTCTGAGAGCCGTATCAAAAGACCAACCTATAGAAAAAACTTTAAAAGAATTTAATATGAATGACTTGGTTTTTGCTCTTTGTCAGTCGTGGAATGCGTTACCGTCATCAACTATTAAATCGTCTTGGAAACCTGTTATGGCCAGATATAATCACCATTCCTAGCAACGTTCCACAAATCAGTGTTACTTCGGAAATTATACAGGGTGACTTCGAAGTTGAGTCATTTATTTTAACAGTGAGAAGATCTCATCAAAAGAAATGTTTTTTTCCTTTAACATTTTTCTGGTAAAATTAAAGTAACAAAGTTATAGCCCTTTAGAAGTTTGAGTACCGCCCTGTCTCAATAATAATATTATGTGTTTGGCAACAACGGATATCGGTTCATCGCATCGGAAACAAAAAAGCGAAAGAATTTGAAACGTTTATCACGTTGTTTTTCGTCAGTCGGTAACGCGTGGGTGAATAGTGATGTTTGTTGCGTGACTCAAACGAAATGAAAAATGGCACATGTTTACGAAAATGCTGAACTTGTGGACATGATTCTTATTTACGGGGGGGCAGTCTTTACAAAATGCTGCCGGATGCATCACGGATTTATGCGAATCGGTTTCCCAATCGAGTGCAACCAATCCCTCGTGCCTTTGTTAATGTAGTACAAAGGGCTCGTGAATCAGGTGACTTAAGACCTCACAGGTGAGAGCATGCCGGTGCTCCAAGACCGCACGATCAAATACAGGTCCGCACTGAAATACTTGTCGGGAGGATACTTTATTAAACAAGGTAACATTTTTTTTTTATTTTTACACACATATTTTGGTTTATCTTCCTTCTACAATCATTATCTGAAAATTAATGACTCAACTTCAAAGTCACCCTGTAGAACAAGTCGCTACTGAAACACAGATAAGTCCGGAAGATTTGGAAATCTGGTGCCGTGCAATGGATAAAGAGGAAAATGTTTTTCATGTAATGTCTGACGAAGAGATTATAAAAGAGGTTTCTAATTATACAACAAACAATCAGGAAAATAACGATGACGTGATTGCAACTGCTCCACAAGTCACAGCGCAATACGCAATTAACGCCTTTGAGCTAGGATTACAATTGGCTGAAGAGAATGGTACATCCTACAACGAACTTTTACTTTTGAGAAGACTGAGGGACAAAGCTCTGATCTCGCGTTATAACAACATTAAACAAAAAAAAGTTGATGAATATTTCCAAGCTTCATAATTTGATAAATTCGTTAATGATTTTGATTAATAATTCTTGATTATTTTGGTACATATGTATGTGCATTTATGCTTAATTTTATAATAAAACGTAAGCTCTCTATTGTTATTTAATTTATTAAATTCGACATACATAAACTATGTATGATTTGTACTTCAAAGTAGATACATATACATAACATATATGTATACATAATCTTACCATTGGATATGTAATTTGTCGGATTACAAGGTACTCTTTTGTAAAAAATTCCGGAATATCTTAGGCAGTGCTCTATAATCCGACAAATTCGATAGTCCGACACTGATCTGCATAATGTTTGTCGGATTACCGGAGGTCCACTGTACTCTTTTCTATATACCCTAAAATAGTGAACTTGCTTTAAACGCCTCTGTTTGTAAGAACGCTTTTGCGATATATTCGAGAGGCATAATTGTAGAAATCTTGACTTCTTTAATCAATACTTTCTTCTAGCATTTTTAGGAAAAATGTTCGGAACACCCAGTACATTATTTAAGAATGGTTCACAGTGATTTAACCAACGTTATTTTTAGGCGCATTGGAAGATTTTTCACAAGAAATAAGAGAAGGCCTTCACAGAATGCTGGCATCCTGCAGGATGTCAACATCTGAAGGACTGAAAATGTGCGTGGAGAAACTATTGGACAACCTGAAAAGGTATCCTCAAGATAAAAGATCGACATTCAGATGTCTGCAAAGAGTTGGATCGCAACATCCAGAATTAGTGTGGCATTTGGTGCCGCAATTCCTGAATATACATCCGTTTTTTGATACAGCTGAGCCAGATGTTGAAAATCCTCAATGTATCCTTTTCTGTGGTGTTGCGTTATTTTTTTGAGTGCAATTACTCAAGGTTGAATTTAAAATTAATATTTTTCTTAACCAACACGACAGATATTTGTCTTCTAATTCTGATATTCAACGCTGCTCAGCATAGTCTAACGATTCTACCATTGCTAGAACCACATACGTTGCGGCATTATCTGTACCTTAGAGACACTATGACTCAGTACGTGCCGGTATTGAACCTTCCCGATTTGAACTACAATACTATTCCAAGGCCGATGTCGGTTCCAGAGAGTTTAAAGTTCTTGGATAATGTCATTAGTAACTTGGATATTGCTGAAAGTCCTCTTAGGTATGGTAATTTGGTTGTTACATCTGGAAAAATATTTTTGACATAACTAGTTAAAATTTAGAAAGCTGCATTATGCACCACCATAATTTGACATTTATTTGATTGCCACCTTGTATTGTTGGGAATAATAAATCTTCTGACAATCAATAGCGTTCCAGAACAGTTTTCACCAAATATTGACTTAAATCTATTTCATTCTTAGTTGAAATTTAATCATGGTCATTGGCAGCTGTATTGATTCATTTCTAACTGCTTTGTGCAAAAAAATTCATACGAAACGTCGTAGTTGCTAGGAAGTATGAAGCAGTGAGAGTTATGCATCTGTCACTTGATCTTGCAGGATGTTTTGAATGTCAGATGTTTCTAGTTCAACGTTTGTGGAATCGTCGTTCAAACAGCAACAGGTAATACGCATATTAACTGTAAAATCAGACCCCACCAGAATACGACAGAAACTGTTGATTAATTAGGATTCGTGCTAAATATTTCTAAAACTCATCAGATCATGTGTTCCTATTGATCAATATTTTATTTTGAGACCTGTACATTGCTGAATCTCAGTAATTGATGTCTCAAAAGAAAGTTGTAAATCGAGTAATTGGGTTGTAATTGTAAACTTGAAATGCAGAATGACACATTTCTTTCTGGCTTGGATTTTGTATATACCTTGGACACTTAAAAATTCGAGACATTTCTATGAATTTTGTGACTAAACGCAAGTAACACCTCAAATGGTCGGCTGTCATTTGTAGTTATTTAGCCTCTTGAACTATCGTGGAAAATGGTGCAGTCTTTCGTTACAGTCCATGTATTAAAAATAAAACAAATTTCTTTTCAGGGTCCATACAACACTGTTGCAAACTGCCAAAGAACACCTTCAACGTCTCAGCGAAATGGATTCCACAGTAGCGGGCACAGCTCGTTTCACCGCCCTGTACATTGCAGCACAGTTAGAAATTTCCCAAATCTTGGAGCGTGGTTTTTGGGCCAATCCTGGAGCTCTAGCCACTCAACAGGCCAATCATCTGAAAACTAGCATCGAACATCTGTTGCAATTGTGTTTGCAATTACAGTTCTTTTTTGTTGGTTTAAGCCCCGTGGAGCAGTGTGCTGTTAAACAGTTTAGGCTAAGGGCTTTGGCGGTTAATTTGGTGTACATTGTCAAAGGTAATTATGGGTACTCTGTTTTTAAGCTGGATTATGTGAAAAGGTAGCATTGTTCACTTTTTCTGTAGCTTCAGCATTAGTGGAAAAAATAAAGAATACATTTTTTTTGTCATTGTTTGAAGTTCTGTAAATAATGGTCGTATTAAGGTTCTAAAACGAGCATTTTAAAGCTTCAAATGTCTAGTTTTAGAAGCTGCTGGTTCCACGGATTCCTAGAAAATAACGTGAAGAACAACGAATGGTAATTTTTTACTTTTTCTATTAATGCACGTAGACGACCATTTCTTTCGAGATATCGAATTTTTAATGAAAAGGACCCTTTTGGCTTTGATCGTCGATATCTCAGAAACCAATTAGCGTACAGAAGCTGGAAAGGATTCTCTAAAAGCGGTATTGGTCTTTAATGGAAAATTATTTCATGCTTCATCACGTTAAAATATTTGGAAAAGATTTTTTTAAACAAATTTTAAGGTTTTTGGTAGAAAATGTGTAAAAATCTCAAAAAACCATTTCCGATTTTAAAGCTTTTACCGACAATAAACGTGACCCTTGATTTTTTCTTGTTTGACTATTCAAAACAAAAAAATTGCCTAAGTAAATCAAAGTGAAATTATACAGGGTTATTTTGGGTATATGGAGGTGCAGAAGTCACGCTCAGTATTAGCCATTTTGTCAATATTTGAAATTTAACACTTGGTTTCCAAAAAAATAATCCATTTTTTCCAATTTTTTTCCGGCACATATGAATGATGAAAAAATCCATAAATGGTCATTGACGCGGTTAGAGGACCCATTCCATCATTTTATACCACCTTAGATTTTCTGTAGAATGATATATCAATCGTTGCCAAAAGGATTTTTTTTGCATTAAACACTTGTATCCAGGTTTTAAAAAAGGGAAATGGAGCTAAATAAACAGTCTATTGAATCCATGCTATCGCTTAGCGGAAAATAATGTTCCAAGTCCGTGGATCTAAATAAAAGTATTCCAACATTTTTTCTTCATATTTTTTCCTAGGACTGTGTGGCGTCTACAGCTTTTTTGACTGAAAGATCCAAAAGCTGGACAATTGAAGCTTCAAAGCCTCTATAGGACAATTTGTTACTGAGATACAGCACTTCAAGAAAACTCTACAATTTTTATCTGAACACATAATTTTTTATGAAAACTACAGAGGCGGAGGTATGATCTCTGGGGCCCAAAGTTCGTAGGCAAAGAACACAAAATGATCCATGAAAACAGCATTTTGTACTGTTTAACAAGCATATTGAGGAACCTCTTACACACATTTTCCTGAGTAGCTGCACTAGGAATTTCCGTTATTCCAGAAACCATTGAACCACATTATTTGAAATTATTTTTTCCAAACAACTTGCTGGAGTAAAACTTGTTTTAAAATATGAACCATCCGTATTTTTTTGTAGGAAGCAATGCATCAGCTCTCGCCCCGTGTCACCATTTTCTGACAGTAGTTGAAGATATGCAGAAAGAACTTAGTTCAGCAAATTTAGAACCCGATCACTTCACGGCACTTGTTTTTTCTGAACTGGCTCAGCTGGAAGAACCAAAACCTGGAGCTGTTTCGAGGATTTTAATACCAATTCTATCCGAAGCTAAGCTTGGGAAGGTACCGCGGCCAAATATCAATGTAAGTATTTGAAAACTCCTTTTATAATGTTACGTTTATGATTTACACAGTAGATGTTGGGCGTTTTTTTGCAATAAGATATTTAGGTGTGTGCGATGGTTTTGTTCCTCCTCCATATCTTTGCATGGGGCATGCTTAAAATGTTGTACTTTATTGAATAAATAATAATAAATAAGGTTTGGCAATGTCATTATAAAAAATATTCATTTTTGGAATCACAATTAAGTATATTCGCTTTTGCAAAAATCCAATATGGCGCACTGCGCACTTAAGAAAAAATAAAGTTGATGCTGAAGAGACGACACGTTATATTGAAATTCTAATTATGTCATCTTGTAGAGGAGAAAATGTGGCAATGAGAATGAGCAATTTATTTCGAAACTCCACTACAAATAAAGCCAGAAAAAAATAATATCGACTTTGGGAAGATTCGGTTCTTTCCGTCTCTCTCGGGAAGTACTTTGAGCTTCGAAGCTTTCTAAGCGCAATTTTTGAGTTACCTAGAAACGCAACTTTGCCCCCCAATTAAGTGACTTGTGTCTCTTTCCGAGATCCCAATGGCCCTATTTGAAACCCGGTATACAAAGTCCATTTGTCTAGAGTTACTTACATAGTCAACCTACTTTACGCCATTTTTTTTTCAGATAAGGATGAGTTCTGCGACGATCTTAGAACCAAGTGGCCAAACAGACACATCTTTGAAGTTCACTGCTGGTCTCATCATGTCAGTTCCATTCGAAGCTGAGCTCAGGCATTTGATCGACCCAGCCAGAATAAGACTGAAAATTAAGTATCCTGATCAAAAAACGCAGATCATTTTGCCGAGACCAGCGCACTTGAAACCTTTGAGTTATGATGACACGGACAAAGGTGAGGGATCGTTATATATTTTTTTCGGTGCGATTAGAACTATGAAACGGAAAA
Organism: Acanthoscelides obtectus; assembly: GCA_963669975.1. Lineage (NCBI taxonomy): Eukaryota > Metazoa > Arthropoda > Insecta > Coleoptera > Chrysomelidae > Acanthoscelides > Acanthoscelides obtectus. The sequence continues at coordinate 38,205,285 of CAVLJG010000007.1, read as the reverse complement.
AATTAATATAACATTGAATATGCTATAAAGGCCGATTTTTCTTTTTCTAATGAAAATCTGTTTAGCGATAACCACTATTTAAAATTTAACAATCACAAATGCTGTTTTTATTACTTTTTATCCCATTTTTTCAAGTTATTAGAGAGTTTTGGCAATAAGAAAATTCTGCATTCGTAAACGTTCATGTTCGATTTTTTTGATGTTTTTGGACTATATATAAATGTGAATGTCTGTCCACCTGAACCACAATACGGAGAGACGTAAAAATTTTTACACTTACTAATTGAAACCTGAGGAAGGTTATAAATATACATCTGCGAACATATACAAGGTGTTCAAAAAGTATGGATGCATCAAATTATCTCGAAAAAATAGTTTTCCTTAAGAAAAAATGTAGAACAACGTTGTGATGTTTGAGAAGATTAATCTAATGGCGATTTTGAACGTATCATTGAAAATGATCTTCAAGGTCATTTGAAGGTCAAGGCGATTTTCTTAAATGAAACTCCTATTTTGACACCGGAAATGTAAAGAGCGGGACATTTTAAGTTGCAGTATATCTTTGCCCATGATCTATAAATAAATGTGAATGTCTGTCCAGTGTGTTAGCATCACGCTAGAAACACAAAACGCAAAGTCGTAAAAATTTATAGACTTACTAATTGAAACCTGAAGGCTATATAGGCATGGTTTCATGTGCAAAATATATAGTATATGTTCAAAAGTATGCATACATCAAAATGTCAAGAAAAGTACGTCTCATAAAAAGAAATGTTGTGTAATAAAGTTGTACGTGAAAGCACTGGTTTTAATACTGGAAATAAACAGAGTAAGAATCTTTATTTTCAAGTATATCCATGACCGTGACTATGATCATCAAAGTAATTGGGAAAACGTTGATTTTTAACTGGAAACATCTATTTTTGATTCCTGACATGCAAATTGCGGACAATAATAAGTTCAAGTATATCTTTGCAAGTGAACGTGGTCATGATCTTCAAGGTAATTTTCATCCTTACCGTTTGTCGAGAATATTAGAAAGCGAAAAATTGAAATTAATTTATTGTTGCATTACAATGTTGGAAAAAATATTGCATTACTTGGGATATTGTATTCCTTTCTCCGAAACCAATCTCCTTCACACTAATGCAAAACGACCTATACCTTATACTACAGGGTGTCCAGTCGGAAAGTTCACATTTCAGATTTGAATTACGCGGCAATCGTATACGCGAGGAAGTGGGGGAGGTCTTGATAGACGCGTTCGGCGGGCGGGTTAAATAGTCACAATGGAACGTTGGATGGGAGCGCAACGTGCTTTTGTTATCGAGGCTTACTTTAAGAGTGGTGATTCATACGCAGCTGTCCTCCGCAAATTTGGTACACGATACAAGATTCGAGATGCCCCAAGTAAGAACGTATTGAAAAAGTGTATTACGAAAATCTCGAGAAAATTGCAGATATTGGGCACCAACGAACCCAAAAGAGAGACAACAGCTACATAGTCCAAAGGTTGCTGTTTGGCGCGCCATATCCTCTAGTGGTATTATTGGGCCGTATTTCTTTGAAGATGAAAACGATCATGCATTGACAGTCAATTCCGAGCGATACAACCACATGATTGACACTTTTTTGCTCCTATTGTAAGAAGAGAACGTCGATGTAACAAAAACACATGGTTTCAGCAGGTTGAGACCACTGCCCATACTTCCAGAGAATTGATGGCCGCGGTGAAAGAACTTTTTCCTCAAAAAGTTATATTGAAGTTTGGAGACATTCACTGGCCTCCTAGGTCACCCGACCTCAGGCCATGCGATTATTTTTTTTTTTAAAGTCAAAAGTGTATTCCAATAATCCACGAACACTGGAGGAGCTTAAAGACAACATTCGACGAGAAATAAACAACATCACTCCGGAACTCTGCAAGAGAGTGTTTCAGGATTTGCGCGCGCGATTCGAAGAGTGTCCGAAGGGATTGCAAACATTTGGACAGAATGATATTTAAGAAATGAAACCCGCCGAATTTACGATTATGTTGATAGTAATGAATAGTTTCCTTCAATTAAGTTTGTACTTTTTTCTTCAATCAAAAAGTAAACTTTCCCACTGGACACCTTGTTTCCTCGAGAGCGAAGCTGCGGGTTTAGTCTAGTGATTTATATAGCCAAATGTCATGTATTTTTTCGTTTTTGTCGCAGAATCACAAATTGGACACAACATTCGGCTGTTAACCTCCGTACTGATTTCGCATCAAGTGTGGTCTGAGGCATGTGATGTTGACATTAACATTGCCTTGGCCATACCTGAAGCTGATATTGGCAAAAGAAAAACTGTAGCTGATTCTTCTCCAACATTGCTAGACTTGTGCAAACCTGTCAAGGTTAGTGTTGCACCAAAACCTATCAAGAAAACTTTGTAAATATGTAATCAATATTTTTCATTATGGTTTAGTTAATAAAAGTATACAGTATTTTTGTTGAAAACATGGAGTCCAATAAAATAATTCTATAGTTCCCACACCTTACTTCTGGATTTGCAGATTAAAAAAAAGGATAGGTAAGATTATTCAAAAAAATTTGGGCGAATCGAGACGTCACATGGTATATGTGTGACGGTTGTCTAACAGGTGGAAAGCATTACCGGAAACAGAGGCTTTTCCAGGTGCAGCGTTTTGAAAACACTGAAAATAACACTCCTGAAAAGCCCGCGAAGAGTGTTAAAAATAATTGTAACGTCGCATACAGGGGTTTTTTTTAGGATTTGCAGTAGGGCCGCGTGAGAATTCTTCGAGACCTGTTAGTATTAGCAAGGGCAATTTCGTTTATTTTAATTATTTATTAATCTCTGTGATATTGGAGGTACCTACTGCAATTATATAAATATGATGGCAAAAATATAGATAAATCATACTGTGATGTTCTTCCTTTGGAAAATATTGTTTCAATTTCTAAAAACCAAACTACATATCAATTAAATAAGGGTCTTTCTAAAACGAAATACCGAAATTCGGTCTTACAAACGGTGTCAAGTAGGTTAAATCTGCATAGTACGAGTACTTGGACTTGAATGTAATGTGTTGCTTGTTGATTTTCGAAATGCTGAACCTGCGCTCAAATTAAAATTTGTTTAGTGGTAAATATAGCTCTTTTGATTATTGAATAATTTCTGTTAGCCTTAAAAACAGGACTAGCGAAAAATAATATTTTCTTAACTATCTATGATGGCTTACTAAATATCAAAAATCATGTGCTAAAGAAATCTTGTAGGCGAATGCGCTAGTAACCCAGACACTTGAATCCTATACTTGCTGGTAATTGGTACCACATTTATCAACTAATTTGTGACAGCCAACAAAAATTTCATATCCACAGTTGTCATATTGACAACAACATTAGAGCGTTAGAAACAGCATGCTTTTTGATAGAGGCTGCCGAAGTTGCCGAAGCGTCACTAACTAGTATATTCAACATATATTATTCTATTTAATGACCAACGTAAGAGAGGCGAATGGAGCATTTTGTTTTTCAACAATAAGATCGCCCCAAGTATGCAACCGTTTACAGTAGATTTAAATTTAAGCGTTTACTATTGCAGTTAAAACAAATGTAGTTATTGCTGGAGCCGTACAGGCGGTTGAAGGCAGAGGTAAAATTCATGAAAACTTCCTTCCAGTGACCGTAAGCTTTTTCGAGTAACATCCGGCTCGTCAAAATAAAAATACTTCATACTCTATTTTAAAATAGTATTTTGTGTTTACTTGATCGACACGACTCTTTCGTAGTTTTTCTATGTAATCTAAATTTTTCCACGAGATTTATTAAATTAGAACTTTGAAAATGACAACCCACAGTCAGAGGCAGATTTGAAATCTGTCTAAGAGGGGGCACAGTGGTGGTCGTAGGATTTATGTTCAAGGATGTATCGACGATTGAAAATTAAGGAGCAGGTAGTGGGATACGTCGAGGGGGGGGGGTCGCACATGTTCACGATTCTGGTCTAACAAGGTAATTTTGTACCATTTTATGATAGAGAATAGCAGCTTTTGACGTTGCGGCCCCTCTAAGTCTGCCCATGCCCACAACCCTCCTTATAAAAAAATACCCACAGCTTCGGTCCCTGAAATAGAATATAGTATAGATTGTCTTCGAGCATTTTATTTGACGAGGTCAAAAGTACGAGTTGTGGTTTAACGTCAATTCATGTGTCACCCCTTTTTCTAAAACCTGATTCCAACTCGCTAGAGTGAGATAAACTCAGTATGCGGCGCCTTTCTAACACGATATCCTTCATATTGCTTGGGAATAATTCAGGTGAGCAGTACTCACAACGAGTATACAGAGTGCAAACGTTATGGTAGTCAATATTGAAATGGGTAATAGGGGCGGGAGTCAATATTGAAATGGGTAATAGGGGAGTCAAAAGGTTCATGTGACCCATGGTCCAAAAGTCAATAGATTTTTGTCTAAATGGCTTCATAGTTTACAACTTTAAGTGCTTTATATCGACCACAATCACCACAATCTTACTAATTTTTAGAATCTAATCTAAAACGTTTTTAAATTGGGTAATTAACAAATAAATGGCATTAAGTTTTTTTAAGTTAAGCCAAAATTTGTAGTCAGTAAGTAAATTTCATTAAATTAAATATTTAAAACACACATGACAACAGCGTATCGTCATCACTCTTATCGAACCGGCAATCGATCGCAAACGGTAACAGTGGTTAGTTATCGGGCGTGTTTTGTTTTTGTTCGCGTACGTCGGCATGTTTGTTTACAATGCTCTCGAATCAAGAATTCGCCGACATGTTAGTTTACGGTGAAGCTCGTCAGAATTCAAATCTTGCAGCTCAAATTTATCGCGACAGATTTCGCCAACGGGTACACCCTGACAGAACTTCGAGATACAGGAAGTGTTCAGCCCACTAATATTCGCACTCGTGAAAGACAGGTTACTGTAAAGCAGGAGGAACAAATTTTAAATATCGTGGAAATCAATGCTGATATCAGCACTCGGGAATTAGGCCGCCGCGTAGGACTATCGCATACCATAGTCCACAGAATCCTACGGGAAAATTTGCTTTATCCTTACCATGTACAACGGGTGCAGGCCTTGTTACCAGAAGACTATCCTCGCAGACTAACATTCTGTCAGTGGTTTTTGTACAAAAACATTGAAAATCCAGATTTTTTTTAAAAACATTCTAGAGACGGACGAATGTACTTTTACTCGAGACGGGATATTAAATTTCCATAATACTCATACGTGGGCCCAAGAAAATCCTCATACCATTCGTGAAGGTCATTTCCAACAACGTTTTAAAATAAATATTTTTGAGGGTATTCTTAACGATCAGGTAATTGGGCCTTTCGAGTTACCCCCAAAGTTGTCAGGAAAAGGATACCTTAGCTTTCTAGCCAATAACCTACGAGAACTTTTGGAACAGTCCTTAGACAACATGCCATTACAACGGAGATAGAATTTGTGGTTTCTTCATGACAGGGCACCACCACACATTTCTAGAGGCGTCATTCAGTATTTGATGAATGAATTATCCAAATCGCTGGATCGGTCGAAATGATCCTGATCCTCGAAAATGGCCAGCAAGATCTCCTGGCCTCAATCCGATGGATTTCTGGTATTGGGGAGATAAAGAGATGGTTTATGGGGCTGGTCCAATAACAACTGAAGCACAACTTCGCGAACAATTTTTAATGCGGCTGAAATAATAAATGGACAACTTCGAGGACCTAGAGTAAAAAGAAACTGGGTTCGTCGTAATGAAGCTTGTGTTGAAAGTAGAGGACGACATTTTGAACACCTTCTTTAAATACAAAAAAAGTGCAGTGTGGGTTTTATAAAGAAAAACAATGTATGTATCAAAATTGTGTTCAGTATTTATAAGTGGATTTTTTTAATACGTTCTATAAACTTTCACACACCAGGTGAACCGCTGAGACAGTTAGTGGTAAGTCCGTTTTTTTAATCGTTTGCATTTTGCGAGTACCATGATTTAATACCTAAGAGCCTAAAATAACAAACTCCATGTTTATTTACACTGCGTTGCGTCGTAATTTGCGTCTGGCATTGCGGCGTTGTCAGATTTTGTTTTACTTTAAAGTCGCTTTTCTCTATAAAATGCCGTTTTGACCCCCATATTATAAGAAACTTTTTGCTCCTTTTAACCCCCTCTATAACCCATTTAAATAATGAATATCATAACGTTTACACCCTGTATACAGGGTGTTAGGGAAATACTATTCATAACTTTAAGAGGTGATTCCTTGCATTATTCCGAGCAAAAACGTTCATTATAATTTATGTCCGAAAATCAATCGTTTTCGAGGAAAGTGGCTCGTAAATAATTAAAACGACGACCGCAACTGATTCATCGAATTGTTTACGTTTGTATATTTTTGTTGAAAATGTGTCTTGAATTATTGAATACTTTTACGCAATATTTTGTGGCTAATGTTTCTTATTTAATAGCGATTTCAATACAGCACATTTACAAAAATGACAGAACTTACCGGTACCCGGCGATAACTCACCACCAATTCCCACGATTATCAGTCACGTATATGAAACGCGAGGCACGAAAAAAGGAAAAAAAAACATTCGTAAATCACATAAAAATACCGTTAAATGTAATAGTAATCACAATAAATGTTCTTCGGTTTCCACTCACACTTCACGATGTCTTCCGCGATTGTTAAAATTAGGCACTACGCTCTCTGTGTCCAGAAGTCTATGGGATACTTCTACGAATGTTCTTATAGCATCTAGCTGGTAGCCTTTGATCGGGAAAACGTTCTTCGTAAATGGGCCTAGCCACTTCAGAATTGCAATGAGCCTCACCGTAAATAATAATCAAATCGTGATACTCGCGTACCGAAAACATCTCTTTCGTATCCAAATGCACGCACTGATACAGACATACTGAATAATAAAATTTCAATTCGGGTAAACATTACTTGCAAGAAACTATCAAATAATTTTTTCCCGATGTAGGTATTTATTTTTTGCCTACCGACACGATGTCGGTCGCGATGATACATGCAGTGCAGGCGGACGTTGCTAGTTGTGTGAGGGATTTTGTTTGTTTGTTTTTCTTCGGAAAATTGTATTTAATAAACAAGAAAATTATTTTATTAGAGACAGTTAATTAATAAATAGATGTATTGATACATTTTCCGCTTTTAGGCATATGAATTTCAATTATTAAGGTGCAAAATTATTTTGTTTTCACGACTAAAAAGAAATAAGCTCAGCATTTTTTTGCTCCGAAACGATTGATTTTCGGACATACGTTATAATGAACTTTTTTGCTTAAAATAATGCAACCTCTTAAAGTTACGAATATTATTTCCCTAACACCCCGTAGATACCACATTGACCTATGAATGAAACTACAAACAATTATTTGGTTGCCAGTGTTTGTGGATTCCACCTTACCCTCGCGTAGTATCGAACTTACACTATCATGTCACCGAACAAGCTTTGGTCAAATGGCATCCGATACATGTATGCCACTTGACCTCGGATGCCAGTTGATCATAATTTATGAATATACTAGTAAGTTGTAGTTAGACCGCAATTCCTAACCCTTTTTTTTATACTCCAACTACCACGAAGGCCTATGGCCTAAGCACCCATTGGGTACCGTAGGGCTATAGGGGGGTACATGGGAAAGGGGGGACGCCACACGGACTCTGGCGAGGGAACACGTGTGCATGCAACATGCACACATTCTGGCTCCGCCTACGAGAACCGCCGGGTGCTACCTCCGCGTTCGACAGTCAGAGACCATCTACCACCTACGGACAATCACAACGTCCATAGCCAAGAGAAAAATTTCTCCTGGGACGGGACTCGAACCCGCACAGCGAACGGCGACTGATCAGGAGACCGAAGAGTCTACTACTGCAGCCACCGCTGCTGCTTTTGGCTTGTCAGAGACATGCATTATCATGGATGACGATAGACACAAACACCGAGCATTGCAAAACGTACATAACACGATAGTTAAGATGCAGCATTGACATATCAATAATGACGGGTTACTTAACCAGACCTTGAAGACCGAGTTTATGGGCAACCCAACAACTTGAGAATCAACCTGATAAAGAGTTAGCGGTCAGACAGACGGATAGAAATGCGTCACATCCAAAAACATATCTCATTTTCGACTACACTAATAGATCCGATGAGAACTAAAAAATGAAAGAAGGGTCTCAGCAGCATCGGGTTCGAATCCCGTCCCAAGAGAAATTTTTCTCTTGGGTCTATAAGGAGGTACCACCCGGCGTATCTCGTAGAATGTGTGCAGGTTGCGTGCACACATGTTTCCCCGCTAGAGTGTGGCGACCCGAGGTAATCAAAGACAATAATATTTTTTAAATACATTTATTGGTTCACAAATAATTATAATGATAAAAAGTTATAAAACGTAAATATATGGATCTAGGTATAAAAATACTTTAATAAAATCAATAATACAATAAAAAAAGAGAAGATAAAATCTGGTATAAACTATACATAACTGTGTATAAAAAGATCTATGGCGGTATATAAACAAAGGTTTATATATGTAGAGATGTGTTATTACAGTATATGCCTGTTTTTATGTGCATTTAGTATGTATGTAAACTAGGTAGAGTATTATTTTAAGGAGAACACAGTACAGAAAATATTACAATATTGGCGCTGAAGTCGACCAACGAACTGATTGAGATCGAAAAAAAGAATATAAAAAATCCCTATACCATGGCAAACTGTCATAAATACGTGATTTTTTTACACAAGAACGTTCAACAAATGCAGACAACGTTACTGAAAACAGTGGAGTTCAAGAAAATTGAACAAATAGTGTCTGTTACGTATAGTTTTCTTTCAGTAAAATTGTCTAAGAATACTGATATTACAATATTAGTAAGATCTAGATAAGTACATGTCATTTCGAAGAGAATCAAATGGACGGTTTTATTTTATTATATCACAAATTATTTTAAATTTTCCGAAAAATAGTAGAAAGAACCACTTACATAAGAGATTTCTGCAATCGTTTACCACCTTTGACGTCGACGTTTTCAGTTCCCTCTGATATCACACAACTTGAGCATCGAAAAATTAGTATAAATGGATACTTTGCGAGTCAATGTTCCAGAAATCTTAAATGGAAAATTGAAAAATGTACTTCTCTTTGTTCACAAAAGTGGTACTTCAATTGCAAAAATTCTTTGATTTGAGGAATTCAAGTAAATAGGAGATTACTATATACAGTGGCTTCGTGGAGAACTGTCAGATTTCAAAGATTCGTACTATACAAAAAGTACAACCAATTTTTTACAAAAATTGTAAAACGCACAATATAAATATTTATAAAATAAACAACAACTGTAGGTGGTAAAAAAATTACAACTGAACAACAAATTCTTGGCGAAGTAATTTTGTCAAAATCACCAGCCTTTGTACTCACATTGTAATTCTAAATAACAAAAAAAATTATCCTATGATTTTATACAGATAACATTTTTTAAATTTTACTTTAATACTTTTTTACACAAAGTGAGTATTTGAAGGTAAGAGAAGGTCATGTTAATGCCTTGCTATAATGGTAAACTGTAGTTTGACTACTGCTATTAAATAAAGCGAACTAAGGAAACAACTAAAAGCTTCTAAGATGAAAGAGAACACAAGGTGTGTGCATGTCATAGTCTTAGGTCCGAATTATAAACTCGAACTTCAACGAACTCACGACCAAATCAAAGTCACACAGGCCGCCAAGATTTTTAGCCAGGAACCAACTAGCTCTAGTTTTCGAGATACTTTAACCTAGAAGTACAAAAATAGCGATATTTTACCTATACTTGGGATGATGTAGCATGGCGTCGTTTTTTATTTAAAAAAACCATAGACATCATCTCAGTACAAGTCTTGCCTTTTCCAATGCCGTTGAGTTTGCTTAAGTATCACAAGCTATAGTCCAGACGACTTGGTTATAACATTGTCATAAATTAGCGGCAAATTATGAATGAATACTTTAAAAAATGTCGGTGGTAGGTTGCTTAAAGGAAACCCGACCTATTAAAAAAACTGCAGCCTCGTTGTTTATAATATTACTATAATTATGTAAAAGGATGTAGTCCATCCTGTTTCCTAAAATACTTTTCATCTAGAAAGTCAGATCGTTGGGGGTTGAGTTTAATATGGATCCTGACTATAATATTTTCTTTAATACAAAAAATGTCATTTCACATTCACGCCTATGAGAGATGCTATAAAATCTGAAGGCTGTTGAGTAGAGAGCTCAACAAAATACCTATCACTCATTTAATTTTTAGGATATATAATTTTAAGTAAATTGGCTAAAAGTATTGTAGATCGAAGAAAACCTCATTTCTAATAAGACAAAATATGGAATAAACTCATAGTTATGAAAATAACACTATTACAAGTTCAGTAGGATAATGAATGCCTATAATTTTTAATATGAATTTCGGTTATTAGTGAGTCTGCAAGGACATGTGGCCAAGTTCTCTCATATACATATACAAAAATGTATATCATTATTTTTTATTAAAGATGAGAATCATGGATTTTTATTCATGGTTTCAAATAAACTGTACTGCCGATGAGGATGATCACGTCTTCCTTTTTGAATTTTGTTAGCTCTACTCATTTTATGCTTTCTAAGAGTCATCTCGAGATTATATTTTATAAAGCATCTTCATATGATACGTATTTTTCTTACACACCTCGTATAGGTAGAGCAGGGCAGAATAATACTTTTACGTTAGGAATTATACTTAAATATACGATGAAACTATACGCCCTGTACAAAACAACATATATTAAACAACTAAAAAAATCGGTCAATAATTAAAGTGGTGCCTTTTTAGGCAATGAAGACTCCTTCAGAATTTGAGAGCACAATATCAAATACGATTTTTTTTTTAGTTTATTATATTATATTTTAATATTCTTATACCAGTTAACCGGTCCTCTGCTAATTCAAACAAAGTTTATTTTTTATATAGAATAATGATGCAATCATGGATATGGTATGGTTATTGTCAACTATATCACCTTTAATTAACAAAATCAAATTCCAAGGCACCTCAACTTTCAATAACGTGAGAATTTCTTTGAATTTGTGGTCTTAAAATGTTGAAACAATGATATCCCAATAATAAAACATTGCTTCATCATCATTTGATTTAAAATTTTATAATTTTCCACTTTACTTAGTGACCAATTAAATGTAAAAAATGAAAAATAAATACGTACCTAAACATAACATAATACAGAAATGGCAAGAGAATTTTTTAAGGCAGAATTCTTACTTACAACATCGCTTTTATTTTTTGAATATTAATTTCATTCATCACAGCACGTAATACAAAACATAATAACAAAACAGGTTAAGCTTAGGAACAAGGCTATAAAATTTCCCTAAAAATTGTTCATGATTTATTGAGTATTCAAATTTCGTTGTCATTTGATCTGCAAATTGTTCTCGTGCGAGTTATGAGATCGGAACGTTGGGAATGGTGTGTCAGTAGCATATTTGCCCTGGATTCTTTAACATTCGTTCTCGTTTATGTTAAGGTATTAAATTTAGTGAAGGATATGCTCAAAAAAAAGAATTATGGGACAGCTCCCTTTTTCTCATTTTACATCAAGGTAACATTGTGTAATTGAAAAGTACTAAAAATCAGTTCATTCAGGTAAGTATAGCGATTTTGAATGCTGTATCGCAGTATCCGTTTAATATCCTTGCTAGATGGCAGCAGTTTTCACTTTGCTATCAGGTTTGATAGTTACTATGGAGATACAGCACGTAAACCCGCAGCAGCTCCAGACTGACTAGTTTGTGTGGGTTTCAAGAGAAAGTATATTTCCCTTTCATCTCCAATCGCAACTTTAGTACTGTCAGACTACGTCGTACTCATAGAATTGGAAAAAAATGAGAGGTATTTTCAAAATACTACCTCTAGAAGATCGCATACCAATTCGCATAATCAGAAAAGAGATGTTCTATGGTAATGATCACATCCTATGTCCTTTCTATTTCAGCTAGTGATGCAGAGATACCTGAAAAATCCAACAAATTATTTTCGTTTATTCTTTGCATTTTTTCTGTATATTTTCATTTTAAATCCTGATAAGTTCAGTAGTGTTCCACATCGCTAGAAACTACTTTTGTTCTTAACGTTGCAATGATTTTTGCAATCGAGCAAGTTAAGGTTTTCTGTTAGAGCAGTTTTCTTTAACGAAAATTTGCTCATGAGAACCCTGGTCATAGCTGATCAATTTATTAAGAGCCTCGGGACGGTTCAAAAAACTAAGACCATTAGTGTCTTGCGTTTCTTAATGGCTTAGTTTGACCTATAATCTTCTTAAATGTGCAACGCGGAATCTATATAAGATCTGCTGATACGAGGGATTTTTCATAGAAGTACATCAAACACATTTTGACTAAAATCTGCTAGATCTGATATTTTATGCATAAAACGCATATTATCCACGTTATGAACTCTCGAACTCCCCTACTCTCCACCACACATCATTCCCATTCCATTCCCCCCACAATTCACTTTTCATCACCAACACATCACACCACCGCACACTTCACAAACCTTCTCATCTTTTACCCCTCTCAAAGCTACCTTGGCTTCGCCTTGCCCGCCGCGCCACCCTGACTGCCACCCCCACCACCAGCACTGGCAGCTGATGCGTTCTTCTGTGCGATGTGCGTCTGGTAGTGCTTCGCGAGGTGCGCCTTCTGCCTGAAGCTCTTTCCGCACAGGCTGCACGCGAAGGGTTTCTCGCCCGTGTGAGTGCGGATGTGAACGTTCACCGAGTATTTGTCCTTGAAACCTTTCGAGCAGATGCTGCAGTAGTGTAGGGAGCGTTCTTTGCGGACGCCGTTGCTTGTTGAGGAAGCGTTTTGGACCTGGAGAAGAATGAGAATAATCAGTTAGTGGAGGTACAGAAACAAAGACGTTCATCAAAGTATCTCAAGAGATACGTATCCTAGAAAAAAAAGTTGTAGGAGAAAATTGTAAGGTTTGAAACGCTGGCCCTGGACATGAACTTGTCTGACTTCCAAGGTCATTTGAACATCAAGACATTTTTCTTAAATGGAAACCCCATTCTGACACCGGGTAACTTTATGTTCAAGTGTGTCCATGACTATGACCAACAAAGCCATTTTAAATTCAGGTCAATTTTTTAACGGGAAATAATAAATTGTAGACAACTTCACATTCAAGTATTCCTTGTCAATGGACATGACGATAACCTTCAAGGCCTTTTGAAGTTCAGATAAACTTTTGAGTAACCTCCTCACTTTTTGTCGGAGATCTAACGAAGCGAAACATTTTACGGTCAAGATCACTATCAAGTATTTTTTTATCGGCATACTCCTACTTTTGCTTGCACAACAGTAATTACACGTCCTTGGTCATTTTGAACATCCAAGGTCATTATCAAGGTCACGTTTAAGGTTACGACTCGACGATCTGTCTTAAACCTTGCAACTTTGTTCAGCGCCATTTTTCTCTAGGTAGCATACTTTTCGATATATTTTGTTTTCTCCATACCGTTTGACGGCTTAAAATGATCTTGAAACCTTTTGATCAAGGTTATAGACAAGGACTTACTTGAACATAAAATTTATCGCTCTACATTTCCGGCATCAAGAATAACAGTTTCAGTTTAAGAAGGCTGTCTTGACCTTCAAATGACCTTGAATGTCATAGTCAAGGTCAAGGTTACCATAAGATGACCCTTTCCATATTTTACAACTTTATCCTACAAGATTTGTTTCTAGAAATGTGTTTTTCGAGATATTCTGATGTATCCATAATGTACCCATAAATACTGGCACCAAGCTGAACAAAATCTGTTTGTTATCAGCTTATGTAACCATGACCAACCTATACAACGTTGTTTCATGCTTTTTAGCAATCATCACTGCGGCATTGGTCTAGTCATGTGGAAACAGACAAACGGAAAGCAATCAAGCTGGTGAAGTTTTTCGAAAAACACAGTATGTTTTATCGGCACATGCCTGCGAGAAATTCGTCAAATACATCTTTGGCACATATGCTGAAAATGCAGAAGGTCCTTGCGCCTCTGGTCAACACTGAAAGAGAATGACCGTTCCATAAACGGATAGATGTCGCCCACCGTATTTCTGCTGATGATGACGAGTCTTTTTTCTAATGATGGTGGAGTTTTTCAGTAGTCCATACCATATGGCTGACTAGCCGCCTGATCTCGAGATTTTTGTAACTTTGACCGGACTACAGTCTGATAAAGTATCTTAAACATCTTCCTCTTACCTGTGTCTGTCCTGTTTTGGTGGCACCCGTACTGTTCTGCCGTTTGTACTTTTTAGTCGGCTTGGCTGTACTAGTAACCACCGGCGCTGTCGCTGTCGTGATCTGTATGGGTGAGCTCAGGTTATACAGGATACCTATTTGCTCACTGCTCAGGCTTCCAATGCTGTTCACTGTCGCGTCGGAGGCACCACTGGTGTCAATGTGACAGTACTGATTCACCGATTCAGCCACCTGGTTGTAGAAAAAGAATTAATTTTTAAGATTTGTTAAAGTTTTCCAGTAGATGGTCTCGAGACATTTAGCTTCAAAATCGCTTGATGTGGCAGTATTGGTTTTCCGATTAATCGTCTTGGAGATCGCGACTAAACTCGCGTTCTTTACTGAAATACTGCAAATCTAAAGCCGAAGCCTTTTATAAGAGTTACTCGATAGGTTTTGTCTAGGCCCATAACCTCAAAAACGCACACTGTCAGTATTGGTTCACCAAGATATCAAAATGGAAAAGTCAAGAATCATTTTTGAAAATAACGAAATTTATATGCTGAAATATTACAAATCACTAGCTAAAGATATACATAAAGGTTTCTCACTAGACCTTGTCAAGGTCCCCTAACCTCAAAGATGGAAATCTATAGCCGAAACTTTATAGAAAAGCTCAGTAGCGACCTTGTCAAGGCCCATAACCTCAAAAACGCGTTTCTTTTTCAAGTCATCTTCCTTCAGGCACATTTTTACGTGGAAAAACTGAAAATAGCAGTGGTTTCTTATATTCATGAAGAATTATTTAGTCGCTATCGTGATCTCTGTAGGTTCTCCGATTCTTCTTGCTAATCATAGTCGTGACTTATCCTGTGTAGTTGTTCTTGCCAGGCTTTAAATAGTCCTCGACATCTGAAGCGATAGCAAACGGCCTGGATGCTATGCATATGAAGACGGATGCGTGAACCTCCTAGAACTTCACATCCTTTACTAACCTCGTTAGCTATCCTTTTGAGCTTCTCAAAGTCCTCCGGAAAAGGATGATCCAATTGACTAAGTAGCAGGTCGTCAACATTATGTGTACTACTAGGGTTATTGTCACCCGCAGAACTGGTGCTTGTCTCTTGAACAGCCTGGACCCTACTGCTGACGTGTTCTTCGAACACCACTTTACCATTGGCATCGATTCCTGCTACTATGGTGGGGATATTGTCCTGTTGTTCTTCTTTTATGTACATGGTTTCCGTTTTGGTGGGAGGCGTTGACAGCGCCCGCCGGAGTTCGGCGTTCGTTTCGGATTTTGACGCTTTCAAGGCACCTGGAAAATAAGCCAAAAGAGACAATTAATGTCAGACAATGGGTAATTCTATTCGACAGTTTATTATCTACTGATTACTGGACAGTATGTCACAAATAATGTCTACTGGATTTTTCAGCTTAAAACCACCATCCATCAATATGTATAAACTCGGAGTACTTAGAAATGTTCACTCAAAATGCTAGTCATTTTCGGGAAACTACCGGTTCCTAGCATTCACCTGAGGAACTACTTGCAGTCTTCAGATGCATTAAGATTTGGACAGCTGGTTTAACAAAAAAAAAAGATTTTATTATGTGCATTGGAAGTCATTTGCAATCCTCTCCAATGCGTAAGCGTCCATTCTGGAGTCATCATTGCATGTAAAGAGCGGCAACGCAAGTGTCTCCTTGCAACAATATCATCATTCATTTTCGCTCGTCAGCCTCGGTAGCGTGGCATTCATGAAACGAAACACTTGAAGGGACATGACGCTACTCAACCTAGAGGGAGACGTATGTATAAGGCATTTCTCTATCATTGATCAAGGACAAATGTACATGTGATGTGTGAAATCTGTCCAATATGTGCGTGAAATTACCAAGGTTAGAAGCATAATATGCTGACGCCACAAAACTAAGACACACAGCTAGCTGGAGATGATCAAACGTCCAGAAACGATTTTTTTTATGTTTCTACCTAGAGCTCCGCCGCCAAATCGATTATCAAAAACTACAAAGCTTTTTTTATCCTTGTCATAGTGATTGGTTAGTGATCACAAACCGGAGCGGTACTTTCCAAGTTTCAAATAATAGTTGCCAAACAGACCGATAGACTGAAGGAATAACATTGTTCTGTTTTTGTGAAATTATGGCAAAAAGAGGGCACTAGTGTGAGCAGTCTTGTCGAGAAGTTCTGGCGTCAGCTTATAGAGTCTGTAGAGATGCACGCCAACTGACACGAACCGACGAGAAAAGAACCGCAACGTAATTTGTACACGTCTACTATTAACCACCTTTTCGTATCTAAAGGAACCTATATAAAAAGCTTGGTTCTTTTGTCTTCGCTTCTCTATTCCTCAAAAGACGTGCAACTTAGGACAAGAGAATAGTACGAAGTACTAGTAGTACTACTCTGCGAGAAGTCTTAAACAAGTTAGGATGGGGCCTAATATAGGAAATTTGGGTATCCGTACTCACCATTATATCTCGCAAAGGCAGCTTTGCCCTGCAACGCGCTCCTCAACAACGAATCAGGGGACGAACTACTTTGTTGCGTTGACGTCGTAGTGTTGTTATTCGTCATTTTCCAATCGTTGTTGTTATTGTTAAAGCTGTCGTGAGCCTCCAACATGGGAGTGTCTATAATAAGGGCGCTGGTGAGGTCCTCTTTGTTATCCGCGAACCCGCTGTCCTCGTACGTGTAGGTTTCGGATTTGATCAGGCCATCTGTGTTGGGACTCATCGTGCCTATAACACAATATCAAACATTTCATTTAATGTATCAATTTAATCTCGAAAATAATGCATAGTACTCAAGCCGTCCATGTTTACATCGCAGTATAAGATGTAAGTTACAATAGGGATGTTTGAAAAAATGAACGAAAATAAAAAAAAGTAATAAAAAGTCAGTATAAAGTGAAATATATCTCAAAATAAAAAAAAGATGATTGTGCAATCTTTAAAATGAAGTGGAGAAGAGGGAAAAATAAATAAAAAGAATTGATCAAATAAAAATTTAAAAAAGAACGTGATGAAAAAACAGAGCTACAGTATATTCAGATAAGAGATAGACCGGATGTAAACAAAAGGTTCGGGTGATTTTCACGCTAACGCCGCCGTCTCGACGTAAAACAGGAGCCCTCATTGGTCAATTCGCAATTAAATGCCTATGCCGAGCGGCAGAGCAGTCGTATCAAGGCAGAGTCACATTCAGGTTCAGACGTGTTACGTATGTCGTGTGCATCATTGCAATTTGATATTTCTTTGGACGTTTTCGTTTGTTATCTTATTAAGTTGTTGAGTTTGTCGTTGTTATTGTTATACCTTGTTATTGATTGTTATTGTTATCAACTGCTTGCGCAAAATGCCCAGTAGTACAGATACTGCCGATGAAGTTGTAAACTCCTGTAGTCCACCTAGGAAACGCTCTAAAAAAAGATACCTGAGTGCAGAAATGAAAGAGGTCATTTTGAATATATATATAAGATCGAGCGCGAGGAGAACGAGGCATCAACAATCAAAGAAATTGTTGTGAAGGTTTCTCACAAAGTTGGGGTGTGTCGCGCATCAGTGTTTAATGTGTTAAGACAATACAAAAAAAATCACACCTTTTCTGAGCCAATGACCAGTAAACATCGCAAAAGTATTGTTAAATCATTGGATGAAGCTGATAAGCATGCGATTAGGAGGAAAGTGCATGAATTCTTCTTTAGGAATGAAATACCTACTATAGATAAAGTACTGCAGGAGGTAAATGGAGATACAACGTTGCCAAATTTCAAACGATCAACTTTCCATGCGTTACTGAAGCATTTAAATTTCAAATGGAAAAAACGGGGTCGTAATAGTTTACTACTGGATAGAGAAGAAATTGTGCTATGGAGGAGGGATTATTTAACAAAAATTGGGAAATATAGAAATCAAAACAGGAAGATTTATTACCTTGATGAAACGTGGGTAAACGCAGGACACACTACAAGTAAAGTATGGGTTGATGATTCTGTAACTTCATCCAGGAGGGTCTTTCTAGATGGACTGTCCACCGGATTAAAAAATCCAGCAGGTAAATACGAGTAATAGACAACAATCGGATGTTTTTCAAACCTTCGAACAAGGTTCTAAACATTAATTCCAGGGGGCAGATAAAACATATTACAAGTAACAAAACTTTTATAACTTTCGATAAAATGCGTGGATGTTTTATTGTCATTTTCATTTGTTAGAACTTTTTTAAGCCATGTTTTTATGTGTTTTCGATATTTCAATAATTTTTTAATATAATCTTAAAATATGTCTAATATTATAAACTTAAAAAAAGTTACTAAGTTTTATATTGTGTACCGTTCCTAATATTTCTAATCATTTTAATTCATACTTTAAGCTTTATAAAGTTATAATTTGTTAATATTAATATTTGCGCGTATTTCAGGTTCCTGATCATTCATTTTTTAAAGGTTTATAACTTTAAATTAAATTGTGAAGCGCTGAGTAATCATACGACGTTCAATATTATTTCTTTCAATATGACTAAATAATCCCAATTATAGCAATCTGATACTCATGTCTCAATGTTTTTTCGCTGAATGTGATGAAAACATTTGAAAAAGGTTCGCTTATTGAAATAAATCTACACCAGTTAGTACTTCGATTTCCAGGTAAAGGGAAAAGGCTCATTATCTGCCATATTGGCAGTGAGGATGGATTTGTTGTTGACGGTCTGTGGTGCTTTGAGTCTAAGAAAACTGGAGATTACCACGAGGAAATGAATGGCGAATCGTTTGAACAGTGGTTTTCAAAAATTTTACCGAACTTAGAGGAAAACGCAGTAATTGTGTTGGATAATGCGCCTTATCATTCTCGAAGAATGGAGAAGGGCCCAACAACGACTTCAAGGAAAGTTGATGTTCAAAATTGGCTCCGCTCGAAAAATATCAACTTTGAAGAAGCAATGCTGAAAGTACAGTTATTAAGAATTGTCAAGGATCACAAGGCGGAATATCAAAAATACGCCATTGACGAAATGGCAGCAAGTCAAAATAAAACTGTGCTCCGTTTACCTCCATACCATTGCGAGCTCAATCCCATTGAGCTCATATGGGCAGAGGTTAAAAATTATATAGCTAAGCACAATACAACTTTTAAATTTTGTGACCTCAAAGGACTTTTCAAAGAAGCACTAGAATTAATAACAGCGCAAAAATGGGAAAACTGTATTAAGCACGTGAAAGACAAAGTTGAAAAGAGAATGTGGGAACTGGACAATATTTTAGAGGAACAAGTCGAGCCATTCATTACTGACGTTGGTGCTTCAGGCAGTAGCGATGATGAAAGCTCATCAAGCTCATCTTTCCAATAAAACATGTCGTTCATCAAATTCGGTAAGTTATAAGTAATTATAAAGCTACTGTATTTTTTAATTAATTATTGACATTTTTGAACCCATTTTGGCAAAACCTATTCAAGAATCTACTTTCTGACAATGTTCAACCATGCACATTTTTTACGTTTTGAACGTTTTAATTTGGTTACATATTTACCTAGAAATCAAAAAATATACTAATCAATATTCTAAAAGCAGTTTTAAGAGATATACGATTATTTTTAATTTAGGCTAATTTAAACGCCATTTTGAGATTATATTCGACTGTATTTCACCAAACATCAGGCGGCATCCGAAGCTGGAAATCGAAGCGAAAATTTTGAAACCCTTATGTATATTTACATCATTATATATTTCTTACCCCACCCCCACATCGAATTGTGCTAATTTACTACAAAGTTACGCAAAGTAGCATCTACTATCTAAAATATGTACTGTGTGACTCTTAATACGTCCCTGCCGAATGTTACAGCGTTCGATGATCACGTGGTCTTGTTTATGTCCGGTCTATCTCTTATCTGAATATACTGTATATAATTGAACTCACATATCCTATGTTATAGGAATATTATAGTGGCAATATTAAGTAACGATTCTATTTTATATTTGAGCATGATATTGAAAATAAGGCTCTGGCCAGTTGGTCATCGATCAGTGCTAACAACAGAACAATAAAAACATCACTGTACTATAGGGGTGGGCAACACCAGTCAGTTTATACCGCTAGTAATCACGGTATAAAAACGGTTGTTGATGTTGTGTTGAAGCTTGAGCTTAGCGCTAAGTTTAAATGGGCTGGTGCTGGGTCAACTCTTGGACCGATGCGGTGTCAATGCACGGAACAGCACAATCCTTTGGTTATAAAGTAGTTATAAGTATTGTAATTTGACATCTGTCACAAGTGTTCTATCACTGCTGTTCGATAACAGAAGTGACGTCAACATAGCTGTAGACTGACTTTGCGAGATAATCTAATTTGTTATTTAAAACAGCCAATACATTGACTTGTTTTAATTATTGCATATAAGTGGTGTCCCAGTAGGTACTTTGATGATAAATTGAAGTTGCCTGAGACAGCAGCTCGGCAGTGTGACAATGCTTTCATCGTCTGAAAGTCGCGCGACGTTTCGATTTCTCATGTGTGTAATTTTGTTTTTTTTTAAGTAACACCAGCAATTTTGTAAAAATATCATCCGAAAGCTTCCTGAAGTGTTTCTACTCCTTTGGCAAACATTTTTATAGGACCCCACTCTCTGGACGAATTAGAACCATAGACTTCTGCTTATCGTGCGACGTTCCTACCACCATTGTGGCGTTTTCAAGTAAAGTGGCATGCATTTCTTCTGTCTTCTCGTCGACATTTCGTTTCTTTTTTCTAATATTCTAATCAGTGTGCTAATACAATAGTCTAAACGATTCTGTAACATGCTGAGATTGTGCCCCGGGATAGGTTGAAAATAAAACCACAGGACACGTTTCAGAAGGTACGTCAAACATGTTTTTAATTTATTTATTTAACAAATTAGGGACATCACTTATCTCATAATTGCGGCTCAATTTCACCAGTAATTTGAAAAATTTCTTGTATCAGGTCATTAATTGTATGCGTTCTTTTCCCGTAAAAAGTGTGATTTATAAGGTTGCGAAAGAGGAAATTATCCAGAAAACGATGATCAGCTCTTCAGGTCCTACGCGTAAAATTTCACGATTTACCTCACTGCCAAAAGAGAACTATTGTCAGTTTGTTATTTAAATTTTTCCTAACATGAATACCCCCTTCCAGCCCTATCTTAAAATTTCGGGTTTCTAGATGCGGGGGCCCTGGGCCCACAGGAACTTGGGGCCCCCAAAAAAATCGAACTACTTTAATGAATAACAAGATTAGTAGTCTATGTGATGGCTAGATGGCGCAACACATTGCATATAAGCATTTGGCTTTTAGGGCCCCCCATCATGACGGGGCTCTGGGCCTGGGCCCCGCGAGCCCCCGTGTTAAGACGGCCCTGTGCGTGTTATAAAATGTGTCAAGTAAAAAATGTCGTCAAAGTTAGATCCTGGAGCACCTATTGAAACACCCTCTATTATAAACTATTCTTTTATCAGTCGTTTAAAGTGGAGGAAAAAACAAAAATATTGCATTATTTCCTGTTTCGGTATCTAGATATAGATGTCGATGTAGTACTTGCCTTCGTTGTAGCTAGTAAAGTTGTTTAATTGACCGGGAATGATATTGAGGAAGGTGTCGATGTCCAAACCAGCTTGGAGATGTTCCATAGAGCTAGGACTGGATATGGACTCGTCCTCTTTGGGAGGTCGGTACCACGTGGCGCTTTGGTCAATACCTGTAGAAAAATCAAAGAGCAAAATACAGTTTAGAGAAGCAATTAAAGGCAAGAATGGTATCATTCATCTAGCTATATAAAATGTTCAAAGGCTTAGGAGCAGCAATCAAATATTGGCAAGCAATGGACTTCTTGACCTCATTACGTAAAAGCAAAATAGAAGCGATGGCCATTGTGAGACACAATCTGGCACTGGTGATCGGAGTAATTTTTACTGCGTACTACCTATCATTCACTTGTAGTAGATGTGTTTGAGTTAATGTAAAATCCGCTTCAGAGATCGCACTAGTGGAGGCTATTTAAGATTATAGCCTGAACTGTTCAGTACTATAGCCGGGCTGAAACACCGCATACAAATGTTTCATCGCATTTTAATACCTTTGGTTGTACTAGGTTGTTGATTACCATTTAATACTGTAAGGGTATATATTTGTCCATCTGTGTTCTGTGTGCTGCTCTTTCCAGGACTAAGTTGCTGCTCTACACCGCCGGCTTCCTCCGTACTCCAACAGTACTTGTTCAGATCCTCTAAAATGGCAGTCTCTATCCGCACCGTCTCCTTGTCGCTCCAAAAGTTCGCGTCAAAATTCGACACACCTGGAACAAGAGAACATAGTAAAAATACAGAACCTCGTTTGATAAGAATATCTAGCTATGCAAGGGTGCCTTCAAATTTCTCAAATTCCTAAATACACAACCTGACACAAACTCCTGAATTCGTCAATCATCATAAGAAAAACAATCAACAATAGCACATTTTCAGATCTGAAACGATGTGCCAAAATCCGCAAATTCCCTTTCATTTGCACATCAGTTTAAAAATCCTGGATGCCAACATCTCCAAATCACAGCAACCTTCGATGCTCCGTAATCAAGAATAACTAATACAATCCAAAATGATCTCAAAATCGTCTGATTTTTAAAGTTTTGCCTCCCGTATCAGCAAATGCCAAAATAGCGATGCCAACATTTCCAAAAAACAATTTACTAGAACAAGAACTGTTGCTACTTTAGCAGCACTGAAAATATTCAGATTCTAAAATATCCAAAATCTCAAGAGGGCCAATTCTCGTAATTCATGAATTCCAAAATGCGACAACCTCAAGATGCTAGGATTCCAAAATATCAAAGTAACAAAATCCCTAAATGCTCAAATAACCGCAAATTGGAAAAGATAAATATATCATAAAATTCACAAAGTTCAGTGTCATTGGAACTGAAGAATAAGACTCCAAGACTGCAAAATCTAACGATCTATAAAGTTTCAATTCCAATCTATAAAGAAAACACTCAGCTTTGACAACTCGCTCCACCAACCTAATTTTTCGTAGAAACATATTATAACTCCATTTTTCCCATTTTTCATTTTATTGTATATCTTATACACAGTATCAACTATTTCTCAAAATTTTGTATGGAGCACCCTGTATATTTTTGCATTCTTTTGTTCCTCTTTCCACAAGCTTTCTCTTGATATAAAATTTATGTGGGTTTGCATGCATGGTTTTTGAGCTAAGGCTAACCTTTTTGATACTAAGTGACATATAAATCCGAACACCCATTTTAAATGGTTTTATTTTAATAAAAGTTGGTGAATGTATTTATCTTACTGTAAATAACAAGTGAAAAAATTTTCAGCCTTATCAGTTGGACATTCCGGTTTTTATACTGCTTTTTTTTAATTCACTAACGCTCTAAAAATGAATATTTCAGCCGCAGTAAAGAATCAACGTTGGCGGATTTTGGTTCTTGACATCCTTTACGATCGGTTACGATGCCTAGAGTACGGAGACCTGTACGATTTCGTCAACTTAGTGAGTTTGATAGGGGCCGTATAGTGGGACTTCGGGACGCTGGACTTTCTTTTCGGGCAATTGCAGTTAGAGTGCAAAGAAGTGTAGACACTGTGGTTAGGTGTTGTCAGGCATGGCTTCGAGAACGCCGTACGCAAAGAGCAAGGGGCACTGGACGCCGCCGTAGAACAACAGACCGTGAAGATCGTCGCCTAAGATTATTGGCCTTAAGGGACCGTTTCTCCACTACCAGGTCCATTGCAAATGAATGGTTTGCAGAACACGGAAGACCTATTGGCATGCGAAGTGTTTACCGACGAATGAGAAGTTTTGGCTTGTTTTCATACCGGCTACACTGGGTCCTCCCTTTAACTCGAGAACACCGACGTAATCGCCTTGAGTGGTGCAGACAACGGTCACTCTGGGATCAGGAATGGAACAGTATTGTCTTTAGTGACGAGTCTCGATTTTGTTTAGGCATGCACGATGGTCGTGCCAGGGTTAGAAGGCGACGTGGTGAAAGGAGGACTCCACAGTTTTTTGTTGAAAGACATGTTCATCACACTGTTGGAGTTATGGTTTGGGGTGCTATAGCTTATGGTTCCAGGTCACCTTTAATCTTCATCAGAGGTAACATGAACGCGCAGCATTATATCCACGAAGTTCTAGAACCCCATCTTTTACCCTATCTTGACACCCTGGCACATCCAACTTTCCAACAAGATAATGCCCGACCATATGTTGCAAGAGTCACAATAGACTTCTTTCAACATAATGATGTCACATTGTTACCATGGCCACCAAGATCTCCCGACTTATCCCCAATTGAGCACGTGTGGGATATGATGGGTAGGAGATTGCTCAATTTGCAACGTCCTCCTCAGACTCTAGAAGCATTTCGAGAGGAGTTGGTGGTTGCCTGGAATGAGATACCACAGGAGGACATTGACCACCTGATCAGAAGCATGCCTAGGCGCGTTGGAGAATGCGTAGCACATCAGGGTGCATCCACGCATTATTAAAGGTCAAAGGGCTTTAACACAGTGCAATCATTTTGAAATTTTTATCATTTACTTATTATGCTTCATTAAGTACTTTTAGTACTTTTAAGTAAATTTTATTAAAATAAAACCATTTAAACTGGGTGTTAGGATTTATATGTCACTTGGTATATTAAAGCGGGCCTCAAGATGAATAGAAAATAACACCATGCCAAAAAAATATTGCAATTCAGCATACTGTGTAATGTTTATCCTCTTTCCTATGATATTCGGTATCTTGCGTTCACGATATCGGTGTCGATATATCTGGGATGCATCAAGAAGGCAGTTTTGTGATCTTCCCTTTAGACTCAAATGTTGTTGTTGTGATGACTTGCCTGTTTTCCATGTTAATAAAAATTACCCGAATATGCAATTCACAAAAGGGTTAGTAATGTAGGGGAAATATATTTTCCAAGTCAAATCATATTGTTGGAAGACTTAACTTTTTCACGTGACATGTGTTATATTGGAGCTATGGACCTATCGTGTACTAAAAACACAAAGACTCCTCCTTAGCTGTTCGAATTTATTGCATAAGCTTGAGTAGGTCTAATTACTAATGAAAGTTTACCAATTGCAATGATCTGCTGTGGCCAATTGAATACCATTCCTTATTTTAAAAGGTAATATTTTTCATTTACCTACCTTGATATCGGATTTACAAAAAGGTTAGCTTCAGCTCAACAACCAGTCGTACAAACCCTCATAAACCTATATCTATACAGTGGATCCATTTGAAAATTTTGAGAGATCATTCATTTTGCGTTCTTGGCCGCCCTGTATGAACTATCCACAAAACTAAAGAAGTAAGTGGATACGGAGAAAATATGAAACCATATTTTTTTGCAATAAGCTCTATCTATACGAACGAAATAGCCTTGCTCCCGAGGCGGTGTTGCCAAGCTGCCATGAAATATTTTTAAAATGCTGCATAAGCTAAGCAAAATGGACTTGTTTTTGGTTACGTCAAGAAGTCAGACCAAAAAACACATCATTAAATAACTCGCAACCATGTAAAATAGACAGACGATTGGTGAAATAAACAATTTGAGGTTAGAAAACCTTTGAATCTCAAGCTGACTTACTTCTGTTATTACTAAACTGAGTCGTGTGGTATTCCTCGCAGGGTCCCAAATGTTAAATAGCTATGTGATAACTTACAGGATTTGAGAATAGCGTCTCTCGCTAAAAGTGTGTTTTATAAGTTTGTTGAATGAAAAATATATTTTGTAGGTTGCAAGTTGATTACACATATTCCCCCCATAAGTTAATGTTCAAACAAAAGTAAATTTGAACAAAAAATGCGTTCAGTACAAGTGGTGATCAATAAATTCATCCAAAAAGGTGTATCTATCTGACAATCGGATTAAATGATAACAGCCGTGCTTAGACGCCTTTAGCTGGTGTGTGGACTCCAGGTTTTTGGAGTAATATCTCTTCTTTCTCTATGATTTTATTCGGTTTGTCTAAATGGCTTGTCTTAATACAACTCGTCTTTGGTATAGTGTTACGCTTTGTACGCTGCTGAGTGTGTCCTTGGGTATAGCAAGATGCGCTAACAGATACACAAAGACGCATTAGCTGTAAGTGCCCTCTCTCGCTATAGTAGATTATAGTACTCACCTTCCGAGGTAGTAGTTGGTATTTCCGAAATAACCATATTGTTATTGTTCGTCTCCTTCGCTTCCTCCAGGAACGCATTCACGCTCCTCATCTGCTGCTTGTTGAACTGCTGGATGGTCGCCTGACCGTCGTTCGATTCCGGCTGCTGCACGACGAAGTCGAAAAAATCTGCAGAGGTCGATTTGGCAAGGTCCTCGCTGCTTGTGCTACGGAAGGTTTCCGTAATGTCCATTATCACAGGTTCTCCCAGCTCCATTCAATCATCGGGTGATTGGTGATTGGGTGATCACCAGATGCGCATTTTCTATGTTCAGACTTGTGGGCCGCGCTGACGGGGAAGCTGTAAAGGAAGATCACAGTTGTATTTTTGAAACGTCTTACATAGGAACGCGACAATCTGTCTATATCCAAGAAACGGCAGGGTTATTGTGAAAAAGTCTATAAAATGTCAAAAAAAAAACGACAAAATGTTAACCGTCGGACTAGATAGCTGCTAGTGTATAAATAGTGCATTCCTCTGCTGCTAGCTGTGAGCGCTGTGAGCGCCACCCTAGCGCCATCTATGGAGGAATGACTCAACGACATGCTAGCGTGCTTTGTTGGTTGTAGAATGCCGAGATAGTCTGTAGAGTATGTATCTCTGAGAGATGTAAGAGAAAGAAAATTAGTTAGATAGCAAGATCGGTCGGCCATGCATGATCGCATTTGGATGATTGTGTGGTGATTGTGTATATTCGTCTGTAGGTGTATAAACTCAGTGATATTTGCTATGTGGGAAATGGGAAAAATACTAATGAAAATCCTGCCCGCGAAGTATATTAGCTATTAGCTGTACTATATAGACGGGGTATTTGTGTTGTCCTTTCTGAAAAGAGGCTATGTTCAAAACTATAAACGCATCGCACAAGAAACATTTTCGCAGTGCCTTACATCTAGGCACTGATTTGTACAGGGTGGCCAATATATAACTGACTGATTTAAATTGAGCGCCATTCTTTGATTTGATTTTGATTATCGTTAAAACGTATTAGTTAATGAAAGTTATAGCACATTTATACCATCACTTTAGTATCATGGTCCGCAGTGCCGGATGCTCCGCTGTTCGATGTTCGTCCGCCGGCGTGCATGACGTCACACTGAGAGTGATTCTCATTTGGGTTGATATGGATAACGTGCATATTTTCATATACGGGCCAAACGGCTGGACGGATTTTTACATATGAAGTGTCGTTGGATTCGTCTTAGCGGTGCGAGTGATACAAGCTACATTAAAATTTTATACAGAACAAAATGGCAGATTTAAATAAAAGATTTCAACCTTGTAACTATTATTTCATAGGCTATAGCTTAAACGGCTTGATAGCTCGACAATAGAGCGTATCGTTACTTTCCTGTAAAAACAATATTCCATTTCCTTTTACGAGTTTTCTGGTCTTTCAAAATTCCAGTTCTTTGATCCGAAATAACATCCTTGACCTGAAAAATAATAGTTTCTTGGCTTTTTTAGGGCAGTCAATGTTGCTGCTCTTTAACAGAAGTTCGCCTATAAAATTTAGATTTTCTGTCACTATTCCGTCCCACTGAATCTAGTAAACACCTTGTCCAGCTTCTCAATTTGATTCATGAAAGTTGTGGAAGGTTTTGAGAATCCACCCTCACTAAGATGGTCTATCCAGGAATAAGTTTCATTTGAGGACCTTTTCAACCTCTCATCCTGCAATTTATGGCAAACAAAGCCGACCAAATTTTACTGCTCGTCATACTCGAGCTCATCTACTTCTTCCACTAAAACTTCCTCGTTATAGTCAGGTGATACTTCAGGTGCATTCAGTTTATTCTCGTTAATGATGCGGTTAGTGGTTAGTGGAATGTCAGGAGTATACTCTGACTCCACGCTCCAATAGGTACTCTGAGTATGTGCCTCCGTTTCGTCCAAAATATATGACCTTATTCTATACGTAAACTCTAGGGGACTTGTATGGTCATGAAGACCATCTTTTGCCCTAATTACTCCGAAAAAGTTTTCTATCACAGGTATTGGACGTTGAAGCGTCGTTTCAGATCCTCTAGGAACATTTTCTAGCAAACCCTTTCACTTTTTACATTGACTTTGTCTTATCTTTTTGTAAGATGTAGCTATTGTTTGCTAAGGTTTGGGTGTTAAGAAAAACTGTGGAACTTCATGTCTTTGCAAAGATTCCGTTTAGATTGATTGTCGGAATTACATCCCACAACAGCATACCGCATTTTTATCAATTTATCAACCACACAGGCTATATAAGGTATGTATAACTGATACAACGCGTCACAAAACCACCAAAAATCACCAACAAATCGCACTATATAGTATTAACCATAATACAAGTGCACCGCAGTAACGTGACGACAATCCTACCGCTGTTAACCACGAGCCGACAACTCTCACGGTGACGTCACAAGGCTCCTCCCACATGCGCAATATCCTATCTTCAATGTATGTGTATCGTACATGGTCCGTATTCATTTTTTGTGCTTCAGTACGGAAAGATTTGTCAGCCGGAGCGGTTCGCGCGGCGGTGAGCTTAAACAGCAGTAGTACGCGGGTCGAAAACATTCGCCAGTAGGCGCGGGAAGCAAAAACTACCAAAACCCGTGTTTTTTTTTTAATTTAAGTTTACTACTAAATTCAGAACTTCACCAGACTGGCACATATTAATATTGTTGTTACCCACAATGTCATGAAATGCTTCAAACAAAAATCTCTTCGGAAAACCAACGAGTGGTAGATGTAACTAATTTGCATCAACAATCTCAACCGCTGCTTTTTCTAAATTGTTCTCACACAACTCTAAATTGAAAACTAGTGGGCGATAGCCTGATCGGCCTTACAATAAAACCAAAACCGCCGAGGAATTCATTTCGTGGTTTTCAAAGCTGATGCTCGTTTCGTACCGCTGAATCAAGCTAGGAAAGAAGCGTAGAAAATTACCCAACAAAAACTGTATTGTAATTAATATGTTTTAGCATGATGTGAGGTGAAACTTGTGGACGGCACAAAAGTTTTTCACCGTTACCAGCTCAGAATGGCTACTGAATATATTCCGATGATTAATTATATGTGTATACAAAAAGCGATGATGCACATACGAAAATAACAATCTGGTTCATCGAGAAGGTTAATAACAGAGTAGAGGTTTTCAAAATTGATTTCACGATCAGCGCTTGTCAGTGTACACAGATGAATACACCTGGTGCATGATACGAAAGCTGTGCTGAGGTTGATACAATAATAAGTAGGATAGTTAATTGATGTTTAGATAGCTCCAACTTTGGAACCCAACCTTTATACTCTCATAACTAGTTAACGTTCTAGCCATTCTATAGGCGGCAATCTTGCGATATATTACACAAGCAGACAAAAGTGAGCCGACCCTCCTCCTAGATACCAGAGTATACTTTTCCTAAGGTCTCACAATTGGTTCTAGGTTCCAAGATACATCAACCTAAATGTGCAAGAATAGCGATTTTTGGCTATATTTGAGGTTTTTTTTTATACAAAACACTGTAGACATCATCTCACAGTATAAGCCGTGCCCTTTCGCCTTTCACTTTGCTTGAATATCTTTTTTTTCTGGGATATGGCACCTTGAAATTGTTATTTTTCTGATCTGTTCAGCTTCTGTCAAAAAAAAGTAATTTTTTATTTGGAATTTTAATATGACATATAAATTAAGAACGTTAATCTCGGCCTTGATAGGGTAGGTCGGCTTGTGGTGTGGGTAAGTTTTAGATATTTTATGTATGTATGAGTTTTTTAGCTGGCACGTCTTGTTTCATAAAAATACGTTAACTTGATGTAAAACTTTTGATGTATTATAATCAAAATCAAATAAGTTTATGGACTGAGATTAACGTTTTTACTTTGGAAGTGAAAGAAATATGTATTTCAGTAGCATATGAAGCAAGTCCGGTGCCGTGAAATGATGACTGTGGTTTTTTTTGTAGAAAAAATAACTCGCGTTCCTACATGACCTCAAATATACTCAAAAATCGCTATTTTTGCACTTTTATGTATCTCGAAAACTAGAGCACCAAACATTTCTGGATAAAAACCTTGTCGGCCTATGTTATCCAGTAAAAGAATGCAAGAAGCAAGAAGGTGAGAGATTTCGTCGGAAATGGTTAAAATATGGATGCTAGAATGCTTTTGGTACCCTCAGCCTGACGTATGCATGCAACTGCAGCATCAAATAATTCCCATTTAAGTCAAAATCAAATTTTCATGTGTATCAATAAAACGCTTATAAAAGGTACTAAATCTTGAGATTAAAAAATTGGTGTCAACAACTTCCGGAAACGATAAATACTAATCTATAACGGCGAACCAAAATATTTAACGGATGCTATCGTGATTTAGAAATAATGATTTACGGTTGGTATCCATCACCGATCTGATCAGCTATATTTTCCAGTCTGGGAAATGTCCACAATAAAAAAAGCACTTATTCTAATTCATGTTTAGGATGCTACTTGCCGCCGCGTTAACGAGCTACATTTTGAATATAAAAAATAGGCTTAATGCATTCTTCCTATATAGAATGTAGGTTTATGAATAAATTTACTAAATTTAGATACATGGACCAACGGTAATTTCTAAAAATAATACCAGGAAA
This sequence comes from Acanthoscelides obtectus, assembly GCA_963669975.1. Taxonomy (NCBI): domain Eukaryota; kingdom Metazoa; phylum Arthropoda; class Insecta; order Coleoptera; family Chrysomelidae; genus Acanthoscelides; species Acanthoscelides obtectus. Next base: position 38,174,104 of record CAVLJG010000007.1, on the reverse strand, counting down.
AGGTTTACTTTACGCCTAGTGCCATTTGTGCAATGTTAATATACCTAAATGAGTTCTAATGTTTTCTAATGTCCGTTAATACGGAAGCCCATAAAGAATATGTAAATATTTCGGTTGATCATCAATCTTACAGTCAAAATGCAAATAGAAAATCTGCATACGCATTGTAAAAAAATATCTTTATTGTTGGGCTAAAATGTACAGACGACGAATATTAGGGTCACGTCTTGGTGAAGGGGTTGATAATTTTTTAGCACCCTATCTGCTGGAGCAATGGTCTTATCGAGGCTGTCTGACCTGTTTGAACGTTTGGAAATTTCGAACATACGATTCTGTATCGAGAGAAAAATACCGCTTTTTCGCCTATATTCAAATAATCATGAATCATTGATGTAAGTGGACCAAAGACGGTTAGTGGATAAAAATACCTTCAAAATGAGACCTTACTCAGACTATTAAATAGTCTAAGTAAGGTAAGCAACTTTTGCTGTAAAGATCAACTTTAACATTTGCTTTTTTCCGGAAAATGCATAACCGTAAACCTAAACATAAAATAATAACCAGAAGTTAAATGCTTTATGGAACTTAAAATAAAAAAAAATGTTCCAAAATGCTCAACGGTTTCTGTAAATTATCTAAATTGTTACCATTTTTTTCATAGAAATGGCATTTTAAGAGTTCTCCATCGATTTTGGATCAATCAAATAGGGATAGATACTAGATCTTCCATACTAGCCATGTAAAAAGGTGTCGCCAAGCGTACATCTATTTTTGCTATACAAGGGATGTCTCTTTAAGTTTTGCATATAGAAAGGTCAGTACTGGATCTTAACCTCACTCTTTAGTAAACTTAAATTCAAAGTTTCACAACCATACGTGCAGTGTTCTCACTACAGTGAACTTTTAAGTGTCACCAAGTCATTAGAAAAATGGAACTCAACCGAGAACATTTTCGCGCCATAATTTATTACAACTTTCAGAGACAATTATCCCAACAAGAATGCCTTGCTGAGTTACTGTACGTTTTCGGCAACGAAGCGCCACATCAGTCGACAATTTCCCGTTGGTATGGAGAATTCAAACGTGGACGGGTGAGTCTTAGCGACGATCCCAGGGTGGGTGCACCAAAAACGGCAGTCACCCAGGTAAACGTCGATGCTGTGCGCAAACTCATCATAGAAGATAGACATGTGATATATCGCGAGATTGAGGCGTCCTTGAAGATCTCAAAGACCTCATTTCAAAAAATTTTACAACAAGAATTAGGACTAAGAAAATTAGTTTCTCGTTTGTTGACTGAAGAGCAGAAAGCAGCCAGGGTAAACAAACGCTTGACCGTTTCAATTCCGGAAACTCAAAAAATGTGGATTTTCTGTTACGAACCAGAAAATAAACGACAGTCGGCTGTTTGGGTCTTCCAAGGTGAAGAAAAGCCAACAAAAGTCATCCGTTCTCGAAGTGTTTCGAAAGAGATAGTCGCGACATTTGTGTCAAAAGCGGGTCATATGGCAACAATTCCTCTTAATCAGCAAAGAACTGTTACTGCGGATTGGTACACCACCATTTTTTTGCCAAAAGTCATCACCGAGCTTCGAAAAATCAACCCCGAAAGAAGAATCATCCTCCACCAAGTCAATGCCAGCTCGCACACAGCCCAAAAAACAAGGCAGTATTTAACGGAATTATTGGACCATCCTCCATATAGTCCCGATCTAAGTCCTATCGATTTCTTTACTTTCCCGAGAATTAAAAACAGACTGCGTCGCCAAAGGTTCCAGTCACCAGAAGAAGCAGTTGACGCATTCAAAAATGCCGTTTTGGATCTGCCAGCAAACGAGTGGAATAAGTGCTTCGAAAATTGGTTTTAGCGCATGCAGAAGACGTGTATTAATCTTCGTGAAGAATACTTCGAAAAACAATAAAGTTATTTAAAACTACCTACCGTGTTGTTTTATTTCCATATGCAAAACTTAAAAGACATTCCTCGTATAAATATCAGCACACGTCCGTTGGTTTTTGATAGCTTTAATTAAGATGCCCACCAGTGCTCATGAAAAAACATGATAAGTCACTTTTGGACCGTAGGACCAAAATAACATTTCTTTTTCAAAAGAAACCACCGTAACACTGGCCGTCAACATTAAGCATCGCAATTCAGCCCGCGTGTAAAAGATTTGAATTTTATTAAACTGCCTATTCGGAAGTATTTCATCCCATATTGCGACTAAGTGCACTTTACAAAGGTGAGACATTGCACAGCTTATTCGGAAGAGTAAGTTATGTTTGATGATCTTACGCGAAATTTCTTTTGAGTTTTTTTATTTAAGATTCAAGTGTCATATAACTCGAAACTAGGAAAAGTTTTCACAAGAGTGATTTTACTTCTGTATTATCTATACTTTGGTTAGACAAACCGCCCACTTCCGAATTGCAAGGCGACTGGCGACAGATTGTCTGATGCCATTTACTACAATAGTGTTGAAAAATGTCTCCCACAGCATGCTCTTATTGCGATAAGATTGAAAATCTGTGACATTTAACAGAGTAACCTTAACGGATATGGACCCAACGAAATGCAGACACCTACTAGTGTCAATAAGGAAATAGGTATAATCTCACCAGCAAATACGCATAGTTCCATTATATTATTAAAAACAGGTAAGAGAAATAATCCATAGGTCGATATAACAACAACTATTTAAAATCATGACATTTTACCGTATAGTAGATTTGGGATTATCTGATAGAGAAAGTGGATCAAAAGATTGTATCCTGAAGAAACTTACAACTTGTGCCCGCTCTTTAAAGGAGCTTGAATGACGGTAAAATACCTGACAAAAGGTAACTTAATTGTCCATAAGCTTAGTTTTGCCTTCCCGTCATGTCAGAATCAACAGTCTTCAAGATATGGAGCAGTTGACTGTTTTTAGCTCACATTTTTCTTATAGCTCCTCACTGTATGCAAACACGTTATCTTTGATACGTATATTTTACCCATACCTTCTTTCCACTGAAGTGAGTGAAGTACCTGTCGGTCCAGCTTTCTCATGCTGTTGCTAATATCCTTTATGAAGCAATTTATTTTGCATGTCCAGCTCCACCAAACGAAAATAAAAATAACTCCAACCTGTCGACTGGCGCATACGCAACATTGCCCCATTAAACTTGATTCACTTCATGCAAATCGAGTGTAAACATACTTGCCTTCATTTATCGCCCAAAGTTGCGTGAATTAGCGCTCCTGTCCAGCCGATTAGCGAGCTGATTTCTTTCAGAAAATGTTATAGACCAGGACATGTCTATAATACAGCTTGAGAAAATAGCGAGGTACGATTAGCAACACTAATTGGAGAGATTTTCCAGTCAATTTTATTGACCCTACACGATATGGATGAAAAGAAATTAAATGAAATCTGAGTATTTAAGGGTTTCTAAAGAGAGCAAGTGCTATAAGACGGGTTTTCGGCTTGAAAGTTACTCAAAGGATCCTGTACAAAAAATATTATGGAAATTGGGTCCTAATCGATTTGTCTAAAAATTCAGTATGATGTATTTCCCGCCTTAATGAAAAAAGTTAGTTTTCATAAGACCAAAACAATTCTATGAGAAATAGGCGGATAGAGTGTGCCAATTTGCAAAAATTGTGAATGTGCATATACCTACAATCGATCCTTAAATTCCTCGAGAAAACAATTCAAATGCAGCATGTCCGAATATAGGAGGCATTTCTAAAATATCTGCATTAACGCTTCAGCTATTAGCTACAACTCAAGAGTTAAGCATTAGACGGTATCTATACAAGGAATTTATTCACAGAAACTCAATAAATATCAACTAATGATATCTTATGGACAAGTTTATAAAAATAACGAAAATGTACTGGGAATTATAACAAATATAAATCTCCCGCCCAAACCCTAGACACACGTGTTTTTTCTTAATTGCTTTCCACGAGATTGGAGTTCGTTGTTTTTCGAAAAACTGTCCAAAATCGATACACATACGAGAAGCAGACCAAAACAAAAACTCAATAGTCAATAAATTATAATGCCTTAAACCTGTGTTCACACTAGTGTGCTTTTATTTCATCTTTCGCCTTTAATACATGACCTTGAAATGACCTTGTGAAGGTCATAATCAGAAACAACTGAATTACTACGACTTTTACATGCCCTTGTGCAGCGAATTGTCCTCTTGAGTGCGAATACTAAACTAAAACGGAAACCACTGTTGAAGGTTTAAAATACATATTTTATAAAATATTTAGGTGCGAGTGTTTTATAGATGCGATCAACTTGAAATTTAGTTTATTTTTAGGGCCGAAAACTCCGCTTACAGACGATGGTCATTTATCTGTCAAGAAGAGCTAACAATATTAATTATATCTTCTGTATATCATTCCTGCCCTCCAAAAATAATATTATTCTATGCATTGTATACAATTATTTTCAAATTCTCTTGACAAGTGCTACTTCAAGCTATCGTTAGACCCAATTCATCTTTGGTTAACAGTTAAAATCACAAGACAATACTGAAGTTTCGGCTGATGACCCTTTCGGAAAGATGAAACAATGGACATTTCGGGGAAAACCCAACTGGTAACAATTTTCAGATACGTATTTAACAGCGAACCAGTAGAACGTTTTTGGAATTATATGAACCCCGAAAAATGTGACGCTGATACTTTCACAAGACATATTTTGAGCGTCGTAGATCCATTAATAGGAAATTTCCTTTACAAACTGATTTCACAAAGCTATGATGGAGCCGCGGTAATGAGCGGACATAATGCTGGAGTACAGGCAAAAATTAAACAAAGATATCCATTTGCTCACTGTGTGCATTGCTATGCGCATCAGTTAAACTTGATTACGTCCCAAGCTGCTTCCGCAATTGGTCAAGTTCGGGTGTTCTTTGGGGATTTGAAAGGTATTTTTTAATAATTCTCCTCAACGCGTAGAGGTACTCAACAGAATTGTGGGGAAAAAATTCCCCAAGGAGCAACCAACTCGTTGGAATTTTAATATTCGAATAATAAATGTACTGTTTGAGAACAGAAAATCACTCATTGAATGCATGGAAGAAATAGAAGAAAATTTCAATAATGAGCTTGCGGTATTCGCCGTATGTTAAACGATTCTGTTTTCGTGTTTTGGTTGACATTTTTTCATCATGTCATGCCTCACGTCGACATCTTGTTCAACCAGTTGCAGAAGAGAAAAACCGAGCCAGCGCAAGTTAAAACGGCTATCGATAATTTTGAAAAATGTATTGTCGATGTGAGAAATAAAGTTGATGACATAATAAATGAAGCCAAAAGTATTTGCACTGAACCCCAAGGTAACAAAAGGAGACGGTGTAATAATAGTAGTCACGATCACCGAGTTGCCGCACTGGAAATATGCGACAATATAGTGAATTCTGCAAATGACAGATTTCAATTCAAAGATCATTTGGTAGCCGCATCCCTTTTTTCCCCCGAACACTTTGGAGAATACTGTGGTAAGTTTCCTGATGACAAGTTGGAAACTATCTGCTTGGCTTATCCCGAATTAGAAAAAAGTCGTTTAAAGGCAGAGTTGTCTGCTATTTATGCACGGAATTATTGCCGAGACTTACATGGAACTCTGTCTATTTTGAAATTTTTGATACAAAATAGTTTTGAGGAAACGCCAAAAGAAACAAAAAAGCTATTAGAAATTATTGTTACAACTCCTATGTCAACATCAGATTCTGAGCGAAATTTCTCAACATTGAAAAGAATCAAGACCTTTCTTCGAAATACTATGATCCAGGATCGCCTTACAGCGTTGTCGATGCCGTCCATTGAAAAGGAATTTATTTCAACCATGGAAAATTTCAACGGGAAGGTGATCGACAAATTTGCTGCCAAGGAGGAGCACAGGATCGAACTGACATATAAAAAATAGGTAAGTTCGGATTTGCAGAACACCTGTTTTATTTTGCCACGAGCCGCCACTGCCCTTTCCACAGTTCCTCATTCATTAAATGTCTTTAACAGGATTCCATTTTCTGGCCGAATCGGAACGACACTTATGTTAGATTTCTGTTCATTGTACGACGTTTTGTCTACCGCTGTGTTTTTTCAAGTACAGATTGTCGTACAATAAACAGAAACATATATGTGGTTTTGATTCGGCCAGACCATGGAGTGCACAGCATAAAATGTCTTTAACTTTCGATCACGGTCTTAAAAGTTCTTACATTAGACTTCGAATCGATAAAAGTCCTGGTCTATAGTAGTTCAACTGATCATTTTTTCAGTAGTCATTATTAGCATACCTTCGAGCGCTGTTTTTGTAAGCACTCGAGGGAATTTCGCAATCTGACGGAGAAAATAATTATCGTTTTCGAGTTGAGGGTTTCGTTTCAAAATTCCTCAAGTGCGTGGCTGGTACGTACGGTTGATTTTATTTATGCAACGCCACCTTGTAATGATCATAATCAGCGGATATTTTTATGTAAGAGGAATACTTATCGTGCCGACTGAGTGACAGATCTCGATGTTGCATACGCAATCAGGTACGATTCGGTTTCGTGAACTGTCTTGTTTATGTATGTCCTATCATCGATCTGTGTTCCAAGCACGATAGCGAAACAGTCTTGTCATTACGCATTGTTAGTCCAAGGTAAGTGGGCTATTCGGGAGGAATTAAATATTTTACCCTGAATATAGATAAGGAGGTAGGGAATCAGGTCATAGTCGATCAGATAATTTGTTGTATTACCAATTTACAGAGAACCCCATTTAGGTCAAGAATTATGTATCCAGATGATTTTTTTTGGCACTAGGACATTGCGTCCCATTAGCCAGATCCAATCTTGTATGTACGTATATCTCTAATTTTGGACAGATGATTGTAATAATAATAATGCCCTTTCACCTAGCCTTACTTATAGACAGTACGCTGGAAGATTTCAAAATAATAGACTAATGAAATAAACAAACCTATTCTTATGCTTCAAACTTACTTATCGTGCTTGTTAGCCAGTTATGATACCTTAATGTTTTACATGTGTCGATTGTACAAATATTGTAAGCTCTGTCTTAAATGTTCATGTTGATCATTGTTCAAGACCTAAAGGATGTGAGTTGAAATTAGTGATTGATTGATGCGTAGAACTATTGTGAACAAAACTTCTGTAGTGAGAACGCATGTCTAGAGATAAATGACCACTTATGTTTAAGTTATGAATATTTGATATAAAACACATTTTATCTTTAACGTATATAGAGAATCCACATTCAACGAGAGAGAGAGAGAGAGAGAGAAGTTTCACTTAGTCATTCTTTCAATGTATTACCTAAAATGAAAATATTAATGTATTGTGCACGAATTCGTATATATGGTTTTTGAACATCGGGCGCGCGCAGAAATTTTTCTCAGGGAGACAGATCATCGGCGAGAGATAACATTACCAACCCCAAAAAGTTCGAAGAGCGGGATGGCAAATTTTCTCAGAGGGGTGAAATCCTAATGCTAAACATGCAAATTTTAAGTCCGAACCGGATTCTCAGAGGTCGCGGCATCCCTTGACGCCCCCTTGCTGGCGCCGATACTTTATAAGAAATTAAAAAACGTAGTATCCAACACCACAAGAGCGAGACTTCGTGTCGGCCACAGTTTCTGCCAGACGCCTTAAACTAGGTGCTTCGTTATAAATTCATCCTAGCCAGCCTATAAGCTTGATATTAGCTCCACAGTACCCAACTAGCAAAGTAGTGGTATAACCTTTTGGCAAAAGAACCGTTCAGCCATAAAAGTTCTCTATTGTTGTTGCCTGACCACCAAAATGCTGGCTTAATGTTGTGCGGAATGCAAATTTGCTTTCTGCAACATATTTGCTCTAAAATGAGGTGTTTAAAATATTCTTATAGCATAGTTATACAACATCTTATAGGGCAAAATTTTTAACTGTTGCATAAACGTTTATACGTACAACTATTTTATACGGCATATTTGCGCGTTAGTCAAAATGGTTGTGTTGTGGCATCCATGGTAACGTTTATAAAACAAACCCGAGCCTTGTTGTTTTGCTGTGCAATTTACTACTTTAGCCAAAAAATTGCTCCCAACGGAAGCACTTATACAACTGTTTTTTATAACTATTAAAGGCTGTACATATGCTAAATATGTCGGTAAACAACTTCACCATAACCTAACTTTCTGCTGTCATATTTTTGTAAAATGCCATAACCATTGTTTTAAGACAAATAACGCATGCATATTGGTTCAAAAGGTTTTATCAACTGTTCAAACAGAAGATATAGATCTGGTACAAATTCTGGGTAAATCATTCGACTCTGTCGGTATTTCATTTCAGACATTTGTCAAATTGTATAACACCTGCAGGCAACACCAAAATATTCTAATAACCTAAAGACAACATGGACGATGCCATGATTGTACACAACCACCCGCCATATTGGGCAAACATTTATTCCTCTATTTAATATTAAATAATTATGTTTCAGTTCGAAATTACAGATATAAAGAGATAAACATTAGTGTAATTGTGTCTAAATATAGGATTTGTGGAAGATTGAACGCAGATAAGTTCAGTTTTCCATCTTCAAAATCTAGACATACTTTTGATCATTGTCAAAATATGAATCAAATACGAAGCCTGTAGAAATTGGGTAACTAATTTGCACGATAATCACAATAAAATTTGCTGCGCAAGTAATTCAGTAGCCCTATGTCACAGTGTAGAAGTTATCATATACCTGTGTATGAAATTCACAATGGCCGATATGTAAGTAAACAAGATGACTGTAATGTGTTAGTTATATATTCTTCACTTCGTCTATACAATACATAAGAAATAGTTTGGTTGCAATAAAGTAGAATCACGTAACAGAATAGTTGTATAGTTGACAAAAACTGAATCTTACACTGACGCAAATGTCCTATAGCGGCTGCAAGAGGCTTACACCTTTGTTTTACCTGCAGCCCTTATACAACCTCTTAAATGACTGAAGTGTCCTATTAGGTGTGCCCATTCCGCTTGTATAGCTGTTCTAACAGGGTTTTGCCAATGTTCTTACAGTATACAATGCTGTTTAAGGAATACTGTATAATCATTCTTGCAACTCTAATAGGAGTGATAATTGTTAGTTGGGTAGTCCACCTCTATAAGATGGGCAAGTTTCGCAACAGATAACTGATAAAACCATTGATAATCTCTCAAAAAGGAATGGAACGCATTTACAACATATATATTATAAAACGAATTTCATGCACGGTATAATTAATTGGCATATAATAACTATAGTTAAAACTTAATAGAATGTAACTGCCATTTCCAATCTGGATTTATTTGAGAAAAAGAAGACGATCCGCTAATCAAGGATGTAAATCAAATATTACGGATGCGATGCTTTCAGACCACCTAAACATATAACTGGACCGAAGAACTAACTGTTCACTCCATATTTATCTATTTGCAATGATTTTTTACCGCGTCACCTAATGGTACTCATTTCGGAATAGCAAAAAACTGAAACCATCTCGGATTAAAATGTAATCTAAATTAAAATGAAAGTTAATTCCATTGCTTGCGATGAGTAATGAAAAGCGATGTAAAAAATTGACACAGATTCCATCCGATCTCCGGTGACTGCGTCCGAACGGGTTAGTACAGGAAACATAGGGTGATATGCATAAAGGAGAGTGGGTTCTCAGAAGTAGCTACTCCATATTGTAGCGAGTAACTACTCCTGTTAGGGAGAGCATACTCGGTTTTGATATGCATAAAATATTTGTCGAGAAACGGAGAGGCTACTCAAGTGCTAATGAAATACTTGAGTACGCACTCTGGTTTTCGAGTTCCGACTTGTATTTTGTTGTCTCGTCGAATTGGCAATTTCCCTATTGCGAGCAGTTACTACTGTATACCAGTGAACGTTTGTGTCGGTGGTGTTTAGGTCGATTATACCTATTCTGAAGACCATTCATCTGAAAATCAAACAGTATTTGTTAATATAATTGAACAGTATCCTGTTTTGTTGGAAAAATCTAACATCCCGGAAATCAAAAATAAACGACGTAAGGCGGCTGAAGAAATAAAAGAAAAGGTAGAAGCCGAATTAGGAGTTAATTATAACGAAGGGCAGATTTGTAAGAAGATTCAAAACATAAAAACCAGATTAAAAGCGAAGACAGACAGATATCAAACCGGAAACAAACCAATAAAATTGAAAGGATGGGAACAAAAACTGTTCAATTTTCTACAAGGAGAACCAAATCCTAGTATTGCTCGATTGCAATGTTAGTTGTATTTTTTTGTTTTTCCATACAGCAGGTATAAGATGTGATTGAGTATAATATATATACATCTCAATAAATATAAATAGCATATATTTTAAATTTTGGGTGCTGTTGTGGCAGGTTGCCCACAAAAAAGCATTGATTACACTCCAACAGCCTGTGCTGAAGAAGAAACAATCACCGAAGAATCATCTGGAAGTTCAGGACCAGTACTGAAAGCTACCACAATGAAAGCCGGACCCAGTAAGGAGCCTTCTAAAAAAAAGGAAAACGGATTAGTGGAAACTGATGAAGCACGAGATTTATCAATAACAGAGCTCCAACGTCTCGTTTTACTTGAACAAATACAAGTGTTTCGGCTAGCTAAGGAACTGCTACTTCACAAGAAAAATATTAATGAATCTGATCCAAATTTATCAACTTTAAATGAAAGTGCAGAAACTGGCAATCCAATTTTCATGAGCCTATTTCCAGGACAGAACTGACAAAAGTACTTCATGTTTCATAAATGTTATTTTTTATTAATTTTAAGAACTTTCTCTTAAGTTGCCATTTTGAAAGTGTTATTAATTTTGTTATGAGTAATTAAACATCGTTCTTCAACGTATATCTACATAATTTGTAAATTTGGATCATGCTAGATACTTACTTAGACCCGATAGCCATGAATAATTCTTGATATTGCATCTCTTCTAAATTGACCTCTCTGACGTATCACTCCATCTGCATAGTCAGCACCATGTTGATTATGGATTTCTTCTTGTTCGCCATCTCCCGGTATATCAACAGCAAAATCTTCATCATTAAGGTGCTTAGCCACATTATGCAAGATAAAACAACTCATGACAAGGGAGGGCACTTTTTCTGTATCGACGCGTATTTTGTTATGTGGAATGGGAAATCGCTGTTTTAGTTGCCCGAAACATATCTCTATTATAACTCGCTCTCTCGTAAACAGCCGATTGTATGATCTTTGTTCTGCTGTTTCTGCAATCCTAAAAGGAGTCATGAGCCAAAGAGCTATAACATACCCAGAGTCTCCCAACAAAACAGCACTAGCCCTATTCCATTTCATATATCAGAATTCTTCCATATCCGAGAGTCGTGTACAGATCCAGGCCAAGAAACATCCACACTTGTGAACTCTTCGTTTGAATTGCACGTTGCTTGTACATTTATACTAGCAAAGTTCTTTCTGTTCACATATTCGTTTGCATGAATAAACGGGTTCAGAATAGGTATATGGGTGCAGTCTATAGCACCAATAGCTGAAGGAAAATTGAACTTTTCTTGCCACTCATTTTTAGCATTGTGTAGAACTTCACATGTGGTTGGGAATCTAATCCAAATGCTCGACTTCCGCACAATGCGTGTTATAACGTTGGAAACGGTACGGATGCCGTAGATTGATGGACACCAATAGCTTCTCCTATGCCAATTTGAAATCCTGGATCACCCACATATCGTAAAAAAACCCTCATTCTTTCTATATTGCTCAAAGCACCGCCCCTATATTCTTCTGTCTCTCCAAGAAAATGGTTACTTATCCACTCAACATTAACTTTACTAAACCGATATAAGGCCCGATAGCCTACTTCCTTTAATTCCCTACGATCTTTAAACACCTTCGTAGGCTGATAAGTAGGCATAAATTCGGCCATTTCGTTCACTTCTTATAAAGCTGAGTCTACTACTAAGGTATCTCGCATTTCTTTAAGTATGCACTCAGCGGTCAGAGTGGACGCTCACTTTTATGCATATAAAAATTGAAGTCGGCACTCAAGGAGCGAGTACAGCCTCACGGAAAGAGTAGAAACTTATGAGTGTGAGCTTCTACTTACATTTTTATGCATATCAAATGGAGTGGCTACTTTAAAAATGCGAGTCAAAAGTAGCCACTCGCCTTTATGCATATCACCCATAGATCATTCTATATGAGATTTGCCGAAATTGATGGTTTCATTTTGGAAAATGCACTTATTAGGGGAGATCCAGAAGAGACTCGATGTGGAATAGTGTTGAAATGTCAATGATCAACTAGCTGTATGAATGTGTAATTACAAAAGTACTGTGATCTGACGGAGTATTTCATCTTATAGACTAAGAATAGATCTTGAGATATAATAAAACAACAAAAAAGTCGTAGAATAAATAGGGAGGTCGTTAAACGTTAGAAATCACCATATCTTCAATATAGTTTTGAGCAACAGTAATAACCTCATCGGTTACAAACGTTTGTGAGTATGCGGAAATGATTAGCTAGGAGATCATTCAAAAGCGTGTGCTAATATCTGTACTGTAGTTTCACCATTGTGAAAAAAGTGTTGAATAATTTATTTGCCAGACGTTCAAGAAACAGCTCCGGTTTATTCAATGATGTTTAGGAATAATTCAAGCAAAAAATCTATAAATCCATTTTAGAATGTATTCTAGACAAACTGCATGTTTTTGTAGAGAGGAATAGATATTACGATTAATCCGATTAAATTTTATATGTATGAAAACGTGAGCATTTCTCGACGAAATAGCATCAGTGCCATAAACCACAAAGCCCTAGAGTAACCAAGGGACAGAAATTCTTTGTCAAGTTGCACCTATAGCTGATGATAAAGTTATTGTGTCTGTTTATATTTTCATCCTTTACTGAGTGACAAAAAACGGTTAACACCTACACATGTTTATTATAATTCTAGAATTTTTTACATATCGATGTATTTTGCCATGATCAACAAGCGATAAAATGGTCAGGTTTTTCTGTTGGCTGCGTGTATTGTTGGGTGATGAAGAAGCTTTCAGTTTTCGTACATTCACGGTGCCAATTAAATGTTAAATTTCGTGTAGCTTATTGAGAAGCTTTTTTGTGATTTCTCAAGATGCCCAGAGTGCGTAGAATTCACCGGGTGACCCAGCTAAGTGACTTTGTGAGATTCAGTACTCGAGCCATCGCTAATTAGTGGTTTGATGGATGGAATGGAGTTATTTTTATGACATTTGCTTCCTAAACATATAGCGGCTTAACGAAAACCTGCAGAGTGTCAATCGCTAATAAAATTGTTCAGGAACAAATTGAATATTGGCAATATATAGCTATCTAGCCATTTATAATAGTTCTAAGGCTCACATCTATAGTCGTCTGTTGAGGATTGAGTGCCAATTGAGGGATGACCGAGATTTGGACTTTAAACGAACAATAACGCATACTTGAATGACCCTCAAGAGTCAATTTATACTCGCATTTCTCTCTGGGATGAAACAGTTGTCACACATTTTCAAAATTCTGGAGATTTTAAAAACATCGGATATCCTGGACATATCAAAGATTTTTCCAAAATCACGTAACCTTTTTTTACTATTTATCACTTATCCGTAATTTGAATTTCTCTTCCTTAATAATAGAGTGCCCATTCCTAGGCCAAACCCTTTTCAATGATTTTATTTTGGCAAATTTAATAGTTTATTGATTGTATAATTTCACTCGTATTATATCTTTCTTTCTCAGCGATTCAGTATGGTGTTGACGATCAGCAAAAGACTCTGTAGTTTTTCTCCGTTAGTTGGTTTCCTATAAAACGTATGTTTTTCAAGGCCACTCAAGATACCTTCTTCTAGAACGTTACGTGTTCTGCACGATTCGCTTTTCTGTTTCCGCTGTGGTCCTGGTGCAAGGGTCGTATCGTCATTTTCCGGACTCTGGGATATTAGGCCCCAAGCGTCAATTCATGGACTAGCACCCCTTTTTTTGTGTAACTTAAGTTTAGTCATTTTGGTTTGGGTGCTACGGCCTCCATTTTTTTATGGGTTTTTGACCCTCAGCGATAAGCTGTGTGTCCTGATGACGTTCGTTCAATATCTGCTTTCTTTTAGTCAACAGAAGAAGAAGAGAATCATCATCCTTTCGCCTCCAGTTGGTTGCATCTTGTTGCAGTTTTGCAAATTGCTGGAGGCCATCATCCCCTTTTGCGAGTTTGATAGAGATGATGAAAATTTTGAAAATTACGAATACGTTTGAAATTTTGAATAACTGTGACTACAATCATTACAGCCTACTCTAAAAGGCAAATGTTAAATCTCGACTTGATAGTCACTCAAGTGTACGTTACGGTTGCTTAAAATCCAATAGTCGATAAACCCTCAGTTGAGATTCAGCCCTCAAGGATCGAATATAAATGCCTCAATCTTTGATGAATTTTCTGTGAACTTGCTCCAATAATCCCTAGTCTAAAAGCACCAGCGGCCTATAGCAACTATTCTTGTTCAAGTACAAATGTATACGCATAACGCGAAAAGTGAAATTTAGCATAAATCCCGATCTATCGGCAAACTGGAAAGTATCAGTTGCGCAACAACTTGATCGCAATCTCTGATAAGATTGTTATTACTAGAGACATTTTTATTTTAGAGGCAATCATGAAGCATTAAGAGCAAATCAGCGGAAACCAAAGCAATAATTAAAAAGCGGTTTTGATTAAGTATAGGTGTTTAGATGTTTAATAATATATAATGGTGATGAATATGTTGAGATAACGAATAGAGACAAGGCATTAAGCTTTGATAAATCGAGTTGGACGTGGGTTGGTTTTTAGATAACTGGAATATTTGCATATAGCGATTGAATGTGAAACGATCTTAGAAGCATCTGTAAAGTGAGTTACTCCAGTAGGCACAGTAGGTATTAAATACACTATTATGCTGAATCGTTTAAAGCTCTTCTTAGCTGTTTTCAAAAACCCACAAAAACAAAACGTCCACAATTGTTTTCAATGTTATTGGGGTGCTGATTGATTTGGAGTGTAGTTAAATGAAAAATGGAAGAGACAGAATTTTACGTCCCATTTAGCGTAAACGCAGTTTTTATAGATGACTTTAGACTTTAGCAAAATTTTTTGAGAATTAACTCATTTTAGCAGACCTCTTACTATAGATCAAAGAAGGTTTAAATTAGGTTCATCTAGTTCTATTCTTCGCCTTTAGGTCTGCCAAGATTTTCGTACATACATAAAAATTTCGTGTTTGAGAGAAACAGAAATGCATTGACGTTATTTTGATGGATCGTTCATAATACAAAGTGATTTATAGAAATGTTTCAAAAATTTAGGGGGTAGTTATTGTCTCGACTACTCTAAGATTGTTTGATAATTATCGAAACCTGCTTGACTTTGGAGATACAGGATACTTAAAATTTTCAAAAAGAACATTTTTTAAGCTAAATCTCAGAAAAGCCGGCTTCAGAATGCAAGATTTCAATCTCCTCGTCATAGAGCGCATTTCAGATTTTCAAAACGATTAATTTGAAGAATAAAAATAAAGGCTAAAGTATTGACATACATAAATATGAAGAGACCCACGTTATATAGCTACTAATCACCGAATTGTTAAGACATAGCAGTCTGAATGCACATGTGGTTCAATTTAGCGGCAACACAATAGACCTCTATAGCAATCTGAGTTCTCATTGAGTGAAGCTTTAGTAATTTACTCAAACAATTACATAATTATATCTTTATCTTTAGTAATTGCATGCCCATAGAAAACTACAATTTAACCACGTACATACGTAGACGCAAGTGTTTGCACAAAATGAATGAAATATGACTATTTGCAATACAGAGTCGTAACATTTATAGATAAGGTACGTATTTTCAGGATATTTTATCTTTACCTTGCAACGTAAAGATGTTTAAGAAAATAAAATACCCATGGATATGGTAGGTTTCCAGAGCAATGTACAGATATCTGACCTTCTTACGAAGCCTGTTTGAACAGATGACATGATTGTAATAGCCTTGATTTTAAATTTCTTTATTTTTCAAATTCTTATATTTCGCATACTTGGGTAAACACGAAGGAGTATCATGGCTGACATATTTACACTTAAAAATAGAAACAAACAGAAATTATGTCTCTAGATCAAATCATTGACGCCGATTGTCCCTAATACTAGCGACACTAGACCTGACATCACTGCTGACAGACTCGAGAGGGGAAGTGGCATGCGGTCGACGGATCTTTTTAGCGCAAGTGGGCCGTTATCAACTTGAGTACTTCGTAAGAAGAAGGCATAAAATGCTTGTTGACTTTACAACACTTTTTAAGTTATGTTTGAGGATACAGTAACGAAGTAAAAAGCAGATAGCGGGTAATAATAATAACAGTAGAGGAAATTATGTGCTCTAGTGAAACATTTTTACAAGGGAATTTATCAGGATACTGGTGAACACAGTTTAGTATCAAGATGTTGCGGTTCCTGTTGCTAACCAGCCACAGACTTACATCACAGGCAATATCAATGTCACAACTTTCTATTTCAAGATACGTGTCTAGATATAGTTTTCCCCTGAGAAAGACCTCCGACACTGTAGCTAAAGTGTAAGTTAACAAAACCGGCTAGAAGAACGTCGAGTAGCGGTCAGATACATATCGGGCTACCTGAACTCATTTCGTTCAACCGCGTGCGATCATTATCAACTTGCAACCAGATTGCTATCTAGACTAATTAAAAGCCGAACATATGAGCTAGTCAAAGCAACTATAGTACAGTCAATGTAACACTCAGAAATTCTCACGCCCCCAAAATTCCACCTTTAAAATGTACCTCTATCTAGGGATGACAATCCTTCTTATTCAAAACAACCGGGACAGCGAAGCTCAGACACCAAATTACTGCCACTATTATGAATAGGTCATAATTGTCTAGCCAATGATCCTAGTGAATGTGATAAAATATTGCTTATGGATAAATACGGGAAAGAATAAAAAACTTTCAATTTAACAATGAGTTCAATCGATGGACGCGTTTAACTAACATTAAGTTTTTATGCTAAATGACAGAAGCTATAGGGTTGCATTGTCACATTGACAGCAGTCTTGACTAGGCAGTTAAACCTAAATAAAATTCAGGCATCTAAATTTTTCCTTTGAAAAAAAATCGCAAAAGCACAATGCAAAGTAATATTTTTTTTAGAGGAAAACATTTGTGGAGGTGCCAAGATCCTCGTTCTTCTTAGCAGCGTGTTTTTTTTTATTTTTTTCGGAAAAATTAGATGGCCTTATGATATTACTTATGAATATACTCGTCCGCCATGTTGTTTTCAAGCACTGGAGGGGGAGCCGGACATCGACTGTCAAACCAGTCAAGCTGAGCCAAGCAAAGTCAAAAGTAAATAATTTGTCGTGCTGTTATTTTCATAATGTTAGTGACTTTTGGGTTCGTCGGCGATAATGCAAGCACAAGCTGCCATACTGACAATGTTTTTTTTTCCACTGCGGTTGGAAACAACATGGCGGCCGAGTCTTCCCCATTTATAGTAACTTTCAAATACTATGATGACTGTAGCAATAATGAAAACGATCTCGATCAATAAAAATTTAAAGTACAGGTGTTCGTACGATCGAAAGCGGCATAGATGAGTACACAGGGCGGCTAGTTTTATTGAAGCGACTCGTCTCACAAATGGAATACTTCGCAACAACCAGTAAACACGACCGATAAAGTTGTTATAGATCGATTTGGCTTGCAATTATGCATTAGCAGTAACGACGTGAGAAGGTTACTCATTATGTAAAGAGAAAATGAATTTCTTAGGTCGTCTACACTTTATATCGTTTCGAATAATGTACAAACATGGAAAATGGCGTCAAGTAGATTGACTGTGTGCTAGCCAGGAAAATCTGTCATCAATTAGCCTTTGTTTATTTTATTTCCATATCAGATGCCACGTGAACTATGATGAAAGATAATTCGATCAGAGCAATGGCATCTGAGATGAAGATGTTTTGAATTTAGTTCAATCATTGACAGCGTTGTTACTGATTATTCGAATTTGCTCCTTGGAGTAAGTTTTGGTCCTGGGAACAAATGGAAAAATAGATATTTGATGCTAAACCTGGTGACTTATAGAAAATATCTTGAATCAATATAGGGATTCGGAGGATCGTCTTAGATAAATACCTTTTATAAGTAAATTTTCATCGTTACAGGTCATAGTAAAATCGGGCCTTACTGACTTATTTATTTAGAAAAAATGGTATTTCGGTTCCCGGAGGTTTAAAAATTCCTTTTTCAAAGTGTGTATTTTCCATCAGCTTCTCAGTGGTGAACACCCTAATTACGACTGTCAAAAACGAGCGGGCTTATACTAATTGTTTATAAAATAGATGCATCCTTGGCGTCGCTTTTTTACATGGTTAATATAAGGAATGATAATAGTATCTGTTGTAATAGCATGCTAATCTAAGTCTCTAGCAAGAAAATGACTTAATATGAGGCAATTTTATTGATCCAAAGTCGCTGTAACCTTTAGGAATTTCCAGAACCCTTCGAGCATTCTGAATGATTTCTTTTGGATGCCAAGCACCACAGAGACTTTAAATTATACTATTACTTCAAAATTGTTATTAGGCGTTGTTCGGTGAATAATAAATGTAGAAATCGACGATTTTTAACGTCTTCTTCGTGATTACAAATCAACCGGTCAGCACATTGGCTGTGTAAAGTTTCATGGTGAATGTTGAAGACACTTTCATTTATTAAATTTTCATTGGACCACTTACAACAATAAATTATAACTATATACCCTCAAGAACATAATTCTGTTTTAAAACGGTTTACCACATTTTTTTCTGAAACTCTGTAGATTTTTGCCTACTTAGCTTGGTCTAACGATAGTAGCTGTTAAAACGTAAGAGGCAGAAATTATTCAGTCTCACAAATAAAGTCAAATATACAGCTATATAACTAAAATAAACAGCTATATAACTAAGAAAAGAATGCATCAACAGGCTCAGATGGAATCGAAACTTCTTTATGTTCACTTGTGGCAAGATTCTTTCCGGATGAATTTTTTGCTTGAAGTTATACCATATTTGTAAACATGCAAACCATATTCCTGTTTGAATGGCAAATGCACGGAAAATACAAATAGGGCGTCATGAAAGTTAGGACTTTTTTGTTCAGAAACAACTGCGGTTGGACTAACAAAGGTAATGTGTGGTGAAACAGCAGCGAAAAGTAAAAAACATAAATGAAGGAGTAATCACTGTTCATTTGCAGAGAGATTTCAAGTGCGACAGAAACAGACGACAAACAAACCAACAGACAGCCGGAAATGAGTGCCAGGTTTTTTTGTGATGAAAGATCCAAAAAACATAATACTTATGCATTTTTCAAATGTTTTCGCGATTACCATACTTCCTCGTCGATTGACGTCCTAGGAAGTAGCAGACAAATAACGATATAAGTTTTTTTAATACAGTATACAAATATTTAGAACATTTTTTTGCTTCATAACCTAGATCAAAAAAATCTTAGAACATCTAATGTACCATGGCATTTATAAAAAAAGATATGAATTTCCGAATACGGATGATGCGAAAACAACAACCATGAAATCTACTTGCAAAACTGATCCAATCAATTCCACCCAGACCCGGTTATTTAGATCAAGGAGTAATTTGGTGCAGAAATGTAGATACATAATATCCAACAATACGCCTGCGATTACCTGGAAGATTGGAAATTGCGTCATTCCTAGTACGAACATTCGGACATGCTGAAATTACTTTTGACCGCAATTTTTTCCGACGCCTTTGAACTTGCTACTACTAATTTGGTGGAGAACAGCATTGCCAAAACTGTAGCAACTGCGACATCAGGATCTAACAGAGATGTGACCTCGATATACCAGTTAAGGTCGGCTGATAATTAGTAGTGACTTGCATATTTTCTTTCACGCAATCGGTTCTAATCAACGAATGGCTTTGGTAAATAGTCCAGCTGACCATAGTCGTAGCTAACAATTATTCTTCAAACCCATTTATATGGGTATATCTAGACCTAATATCACTGGTGACAGCCTCTGGGGGGACAATACATTAGACAGCCGACATCGACTTCAGCGTTTTGTTAAAAGAAGACGTAACATGATTTTCGCCTTTACAAGATCTTCAAGTTACCTTTGAAGACTCTACATCAGTGGATACTCTAGTCTATAGGATCGTTTTTTTCTTTTTCCAATGTCACACTTGACTCCTTCACCATCGAAGCTGAATGTACTTTTTGGGATTCAAAACATTTTTTTACAAATAAAAAAGACGTAGAATGAATCTCCTCAATAAACACTACAGTGTCATATGGCCACAGTTTTTTTGTGTTTGAAAAAACAAACCAGTTATGGGAGCACTTCAGGTACATGTTTTATATAGGAGTATATAGGCGGTAGCTTTCTTTGACAGCAAAGCTTTTATAGCCACTCTCGTACAGTAAAGCTCGATAGTAATGGGTGATTCAAATTGAGTTTCCACATTACAAATAAATTTTTTTTTGAAACACCACTGAATTTGTCAACGATAATGTGCCATTTCTAACGTCGAAATATAAACAAAACAGTCATGAAGCAATATACGACCGAACAACGTGTTAAAATTATCCAAACCGATCAAGGAAGCATACATTTCGTGCTTTACGTGAATTTTTTGTCACACAAAATCGGCCTTGTGAGAGGACAGTCTGGAATTTGGTGCAAAAATTCGAGCAAACGGATCCGTCGCTAACAAAAAAACCTCTAGGCGTGCTCGTAGTGGTTGGTCGGAACACAATATTGCTATTGTTGCCGAAAGTGTGGCCGAAAATCCAAGAACCTCGATTCGTCATCGATCGCAGCAACTGGACCTTACTTATTCCACTACACAGCGGATTTTAACAAAATATTTGAAGTTACACCCAAACAGAATCCAGATAACATAGGAATTGAAGCCTACCTCACACATCAGGGGAAACGATACAATTACTGCGCGGCAAATTTCCAGATCCTGTTATTTCACGTATCGGCGATATCAATTGGCCGCCGCGATCCTGTGATTTAACTCTCTTAGATTATTTTCTTTGGGGGTATTTCAAGAGCAAAGTCTACAAGAATAACCCGAACACAATTGCAGAGCTGAAACAGGAGTTCAGTCGCGAAATTACCAACATAGGACCTGATTTGTGCCACAGAGTAGTCGAAAATTTCTCGAAACGGATTACGTCATGCCACATGAGCCGCGGCGGTCATTTACTTGATATCATCTTTCATGCATAATTATAATGAACTGCTCTGAAAGGACAAATACATACTTTTTTATAATTTTCAATTTCTTCTTTTTTTTAAATACTTTGTGGAATCCCAATTTGAATCACCCTATATTAGCCTGTCGGCGTCTCCTGGCCGAAGTGTGAGAAAAGAGAGTCACTAAGGTGTAGCATTTATTATAAGAATATTGAAGATGCCTTTTTGACCTGACTGTTTTCCTAAGAACAAAACCTTTTCATTATTATGACACTCTAGGATAAAGAGTGGAGTTGAACTGGTTATTTCTCCATGTACAGAGTTTCACAGAGCTAGAATGAAAAGCAGTCATCTGCAGAGTTTCTCAGGTAAGGCCTAGAGTACCTTTAGCTGAGAGGAGCAAGTCCGTCGGGATATCGGTAAGATAGAGCCAGACCATAAATCGCCCATTGATGTAAAAGAGGCTTAATATCGTCTATCAAGGATGTTTTGACAGTATAGTTCAGAAAGCGCTCGTAGACAAATCTAGTCAACCTCTATTTTTTTCTATTCTGATTTTGACCGACATCTAGCAGATCAATCGCAATCGTTCCACATGAGGTTTTGGCCAATTAGTAGTCATTGTGAAATCCCAATAATGAACTTATCAGCGATCGCTATTACGTAAGCCATTATGATTCGATTTTGTTTCTCTTTTTTTTAGCCTACGGGATGTCGATGCCACGGAGATATGGCCATTGTTCCACCAGTGATAATTTGTAGGGCTTTGTCGAGTAATTACGGTATATTTACAAGGCATTTGTAATTCGGCCTTTCTTTTTTTTTTTATAATTGCAGGTCACCACATAGACGTCTATAGTTGTAGTCACCATTCTTGGCGGGTCAAAGTAAGACTACCAGTATCCCTTTATATATGTTCATCCCCTCATACATACACATGCTACCTACCCCTGTGTGTAAACGTTTGTTCGCTAAGCTCAAAGACATACGTTGTCTAGTTATGGGTCTCCGTCTCTAAAACTTTGTCGCTACGTATGAGTGCCCTCCAATCATATTTGTCAGAGTGACAACTCGACATCGGCTTGCAATTAGAGTTGTCTTGTGATCAATCTTCAATATAAAATTGTACAATGCCCGGAAATACGATCAATGGAGAAGGCCGACAGCTCGTGCTAAATTTATTAGAGTATTTTCAGGAAGAGAATGAAAACAGCGGTGCACTGTTACAAAATTCATGCGTATTGGAGAGAGTAGCAGATGCACTGAACACTAGTCTGCGCACTGTTCCGCCCATGGTACGGAGACTCGATCCGTTTACCTATTTCATATGGCGTTGATGACGTATCCTTCGTCTCAGAAAACTTCACATCCACTTATTTTTTGAACGGCAGTTGACAAACTGAAATTCGGTTACTATGAAATTGACGGGTAATTAATATATTTTTTCGTAAAAATATCAGTTAAAAATTTCTAGGTGGCGGCTGAGCGATATCTTGTAACATTTGTTGAACGGAATTTCGGGTTGTGTGATATCTTATTTTGAAGACCTTTACTTTATAGCCCCATACAAAATCACTATCTATTAAAACGGTGCAGTGGGAATCTATTAAAGTTGAGCACTTTTGTATACCGAATTGGTTATAACTCAACAACTAATCATCAAAACATTTAGCATGTTACATCGAATTTCTTCTTTTGTGCAATTGAATATGAGACATTCAGTTTAACAAAAATGTACAGATTTTGAATTTCTTTATAAGGAATGTTCCGTGTTCTATTCCATATTCGACATTAGATACTGTAGCGCTTTGATAATTGTTTGTTGAGTTATGAGCGACTCAATGTACAAAAACGCTCAACTTTGGAAGCCTGCCACTTCGCCATTTTCAGAAATGTCGATTTTATAATATAGGGTTATGAAGTAATAGTAAAGAACTTTTAAATAAGGCGACACATGATCTACCATTTTATTTTTACACCCCAGCCGCTATCTTGAAAATCTTCAACTACCGTTTCTGGAATGCATTGTATAATTTCTGTCGCATACATTTAGAAAAACGTTCCAAATTTCATACAAAAACTCTGTATCACAGTAAGGGGGCATTTTAGGATCCATATCCAGGAAATTTTTCGTCTTTGGGTCTACCTTCTAAGATTGCCACGATATACTCTGTTCTATTGTCGAAATTTAAATATACCCTGCTCTGTTTTGTTCGCCGTTGGTATATCAGTAGAACATAATCAGACTACTGAACCTCTGGAGCAGTGTCGTCGAAGAGTCGGATAGCCCTGCGCAATATGGATAATGGGCCTTGTGCTTAGTGAGATTACACGGGTCAGTCTAAAAATTAAATGAATATATAGTTTCCAAAAAAGGATTTCTAGCCCAGGGTACTCTAGTCATTACATTGGTAATGCCTTTTGAAATTTCGCAATGCGGATCGTTACATCGAATATATGTGAACGCATTAGCGGGTCCTGCTTTCAAACATTTTTACGCACGAAGTGTTTCGACTATTGATGAATAGAGTTCCTGGCGGCATTCAGATGTAAGAAACCGGATTGAATGAGTTTTTTAATAGTATTTAATCATACAGCAGCACTCTAGGTCAAAGTCGTACCGTGAGAATGTTTACGTCGGTCCTTACAGAAAATTTTACGCTTTTGTGCTGCAGCTCTTTCGTATCTACCTGATTATCTTCTTTTTATCACTTTATATTTACATTAAATAGAATTACTGACGATTGTCAAAGTTTTCACCTGAGTGACTGCTAGGCAAAGACTAAGAACTTGAGACCCATGTCTATACTCCCAGTATTAAAAATACTTGAAAATGTAGTACATGAACGAACAAAGACATACTTTGTAAATAATAACCTGTTTCATAAAAATCAGTTTAGATTTAGACCTCGAAAAGCAACCCCTGATGCATTAACTTATAAAGTAAATAAAATCATTGATGGGGTGGAGGAAGGTCAGGTAGTTGGTACTATTTTCTGTGATTTGCAAAAGGCTTTTAATAGCATACGTTATGACACAATGATGCATAAACTGGAATCTCACAATTTACATAAATATAGCATTGACCCAATTAATTCATACATTCATGGCACGCAACAATTTGTTGTAGCAACATATGGAAACTCCAGCATCAGTAATGTCAAATGTCGTGTCTCTGGATCCACCTTTTTCTTAATTATAGTAAGTGACATATAAATCCGAACACCCAGTTTAAATGGTTTTATTTTAATAAAATTTTGCATAAGTACTTAATGAAGCATAATAAGTAAATGATAAAAATTTCAAAATGATTGCACTGCTTTAAAGCCCTTTGACCTTTAATAATGTGTGGATGCACCCTGATGTGCTACGCATTCTCCAACGCGCCTAGGCATGCATCTGATCAGGTGGTCAATGTCCTCCTGTGGTATCTTATTCCAGGCAACCACCAACTCCTCTCGAAGTGCTTCTAGAGTCTGAGGAGGACGTTGCAAATTGAGCAATCTCCTACCCATCATATCCCACACGTGCTCAATTGGGGATAAGTCGGGAGATCTTGGTGGCCATGGTAACAATGTGACATCATTATGTTGAAAGAAGTCTATTGTGACTCTTGCAACATGTGGTCGGGCATTATCTTGTTGGAAAGTTGGATGTGCCAGGGTGTCAAGATGGGGTAAAAGATGGGGTTCTAGAACTTCGTGGATATAACGCTGCGCGTTCATGTTACCTCTGATGAAGATTAAAGGTGACCTGGTACCATAAGCTATAGCACCCCAAACCATAACTCCAACAGTGTGATGAACATGTCTTTCAACAAAAAACTGTGGATTCCTCCTTTCACAACGTCGCTTTCTAACCCTGGCACGACCATCGTGCATGCCTAAACAAAATCGAGACTCGTCACTAAAGACAATACTGTTCCATTCCTGATCCCAGAGTGACCGTTGTCTGCACCACTCAAGGCGATTACGTCGGTGTTCTCGAGTTAAAGGGAGGACCCAGTGTGGCCGGTATGAAAACAAGCCAAAACTTCTCATTCGTCGGTAAACACTTCGCATGCCAATAGGTCTTCCGTATTCTGCAACCCATTCATTTGCAATGGACCTGGTAGTGGAGAAACGGTCCCTTAAGGCCAATAATCTTAGGTGGCGATCTTCACGGTCTGTTGTTCTACGGCGGCGTCCAGTGCCCCTTGCTCTTTACGTACGGCCTTCTCGAATCCATGCCTGACAACACCTAACCACAGTGTCTATACTTCTTTGCACTCTAACTGCAATTGCCCGAAAAGAAAGTCCAGCTTCCCGAAGTCCCAAAAAATGGCCCCTATCAAACTCACTAAGTTGACGAAATCGTACAGGTCTCCGTACTCTAGGCATCGTAACCGATCGTAAAGGATGTCAAGAACCAAAATCCGCCAACGTTGATTCTTTACTGCGGCTGAAATATTCATTTTTAGAGCGTTAGTGAATTAAAAAAAAAGCAGTATAAAAACCGGAATGTCCAACTGATAAGGCTGAAAATTTTTTCACTTGTTATTTACAGTAAGATAAATACATTTACCAACTTTTATTAAAATAAAACCATTTAAACTAGGTGTTCGGATTTATATGTCACTTAGTATACATGGATGTCGCAGAGTAGATGCAGACACTAATACACTCAAAAAACTTGAAACAATTTTTTAAAAACACGGCATTCTACACTGTTGAAGAATTCATAAAATTAGACAAAAACTCCCTAAAATCATGACGGAACTAGCCAGACAAATTTTTCATGTATAGGTATATATTTTGACGAATGTAAGACATCCAGAGCATCATTAACATGAACATACATTTGAATTTGCACGTAGTAGTAGAATAGTAAACTACGGCACTTAGGGCATTTAAAATTGAAATTGACATTTCTAGACAACTAGGGATGGTTCAAAGCAGAAATATATACGCATCCATAAAATTTCCAAATTAACGAAGTATTAACATGAATCCCCATGGGCGAAGAGGTGTACTATGTGCAGTTAACCAAGCGGTAGTATCAGGTTTGGCGACCTACTCTTATGAGGAAATGCCACCTTTTCGTCTACTACAATGCTCAGTTTTGCAGTAGACCAGTATTGGCTTGCTTACTTTCCCTTGGCTGTCTCCAGTGAGCAGATCTATACCATACTGATCACAGCGAAAAATAATGAAACAACGGTACGGTTGATTATGGACAAAGAGGCGGCGAACAGAGTACGACTTTTCATGCTGCATTGGCCGTCAACATTACGTATCCATAATAAAATTTGTTTGCCGCTCAATCAGAGAGGTTTTATAAATGATATTTCATTGTGGATTATACAAATTCCCTAAAATGTACAAAATAATTTCTATAAGCTACACCATCTGGTTAGTGTGTAACCAAGAATTCTCGCTCTGATCTTAACCTTTAACTTAATCCTTAATGCCAAGAAAGCAGAGGTATATACCAACTTCTACAAACGACGCTCCCCAAAGCATTCAACAGGTGTGTGATGTGCTTACGTAACGTCATCGACACCACTGAGACGAAGCGGCAGTACATTCAATACAAAACATCAGCGCAACTCCTCGAAAATTACGCTGGATTTTGTAATGAATTTCTATGATTCTTAGAGCTCGGCACACTCACCAAAACGCTGCCATTAGACTTTGTGTCGAGGGCTGACACTGTGAGGTACACGTTTCATATTGAGGAGACTTACGCTCGGTACCAAACACGTTTATTCACTCGAAAGTGAAGCACATCGTAAAGCTGTGTTCTCAAGGAGCGTGGCATGCTAGTGTGATCCTCGTATGCGTGGAATTGCCTCCGACTGAACGGGCTGACGTTTGTCTCTGTCATGGGGAGGGAGGCAAGTCCTTCTCACGCTCGATACCAAACAACTATCAACTATCAATCAGAAGGTACTACATCTATGGTCAGCTGCATGAAAGAAACTAAACCGTGAGCTGCACGAAAGAGAGAAATGCGGGTCACGTCGATTTTCTTTACGCCGTGGGATCCTGGCGTAATGTTGGTGTCTGTCTTTGAAATGTGTGATGACAAGCATTCCAAGATTATCAGATATTTGTGGAATACATTTAAAGTATTTAAGGTGTCCATTATTTTTACGTCTACCGAATTGTGTTCTCCCGAAGTTCTTCTTGCAATTTTACTCTTCCTGACCCAACAAAGTAACTCTCTCAACAATTGCGGTAACATACCACTATAATCGGAACTCCTAATTGCACATCTTTCAACCAGAAGCTCTGCCAAGGTGAACTTCAAGGAATTAACTGAATCGTGATTTTATGAAGCGTCCTCCACTCCCATCTGCTTAGCTTTCTTACTTTAAAGCCAACCATGGGGAGCTTCTGTTTAGAAGTCGTGCAGGTAGATAATTCAGGGGAACACAATTTAGCAGTTGCTGAAATAAAAATGAAGAGTTCAAAAACATACTACGAATGGCTGAAGAACAGTTTGAGGGAATGGATTTCGTCACGAAGATAACGATATGCGTCGCTCTAGAATGGAGTGTCAACGACTGAAAATCACATGTGTTGGATAAAGAAAGTGGGCGGTCAATCAACATCGCCTCTGGGTGTTAGCATTGCTACCTCCTTACGTTCAATTCGGCATGGCCGCTGAGTCGCCTATTACCGATATTTGTACTTTCACGCTTCCCCTTCTTTGCTTTCTGAAGGGACCAGAAGAAAGGGAACTGGAGATAGCCCTTTGACTGACAATGCACATGTAGCTACAATGCTCAACGTCACGCTGGGTACTGGGAAGTCCACATGCCGTGCGAAGTTGCCTTGCCATTTTATATTCGATATGCTGTGCTGAGATCGGCCGAAATTATGGGTGTGCTACGTCAGCGATCGTTGCTGATTGGCGGTATCCATCTTAAAGGCACGTCAAAAATATTTGTGGGCATATTCAGGATACGTGAGGAATGCATTTCTTATGATTGACATTGAAACAACGTGGAATGTGCCAATGTTATGAAGGTGAGGTCGCTGTGTTTACATGAATGATCAATGTATAGCGACAGTAATCGGATACGACAAATATGGCCAATGTAGAAATGTAAATTATTATGATGTCAGCAGGTTGTCTGCACATGTCTTAGACATATACTCTAATTTTTGGAGACAAAAATGCTTATTATCCTGTAATGTAAAGTCTACTTGAATCGTCGTCTGCTAAACTATGGTGTATGCGCCTGTAGGTTATATGTAAACTCCAAAAAAAATTTGGGACCAGGTCTCGCCGCCGTAAGATACCCACGTTGCTGTAATGATCACGATCTTCTCCAAATTAGTGTTGAAATGTTGATAATAGAAAGAGAGAATCTGATATCTGGAGCTAAACAATGTATGTCAGTCAACACAGTGCTGTGCTATGCAGTTGAAAAATGTATCCTCTAAGTTACTAGTCCTTTTTGAATAGATTCCACCTGTATAATAACACACTTTGTAAAAAATGCTCAACTATAATTTTGTAAGTTAATGGCCATCACTTCCTGCGTTATAATCGGGGCAAGCATTAGCAATAACATCTTGAAATATGCTTGGTAACTGAACTCCAAATGAACTTTTCTTTGATTAACGTTACCTTTTACCTTTTGCAATAGTTACTGTTAATTTTCTCCGCTCACCCCAGAAGATAAATTCACTGTCTGAAATATCATTCCTACTCTTATATCTGTAGTATTACCATTCTCTCCTACAGTGGAACAGAAAAACGAAGGCTGTTTTAAGTGTTCGTCTTAGTTAAATGGTTTAGATTAGTTTGTATGTCGTACCATAACCGTAAGGTGATTAGCAATAATGAATCGCAGATAGCCAGCTGGATGCCCGTGGTTTAGCAGATCAAATTGTGGTTGAATATCTATTACTTCCTACGCCAGTGGCGGGAACTACTCTAATCGAAAAAAAATCGAAAAAGATATTTTTTGGGTGTTATATGAGATCATGATCACGAAAAAATATGTCACTCATTTCCGCCTGTCCGCTACTGGTTGACTCCTCAGTAACTTAGAAAGTACCGGTCAAGCTAAAAGTGTTATTTATAGCTTTTGAAAATCGTTCCAGTAGCGGCGCAACTAAGGGCAAAGGGTAAAAATATAAAAATCCCTCAATCTTGGCTTTCTGTCGTTTTAGAGGATCCTGATCATTTTTGAAAAAATTTAAGTGGTTAGTGGGGGTTGGGAGGTTGTAGGGGGCTGGTGGGCTATACGTATGTCTGGATCCATCAGGGGGAGGGCCATCCATTGATAATAGATAACTTTTGTGTGAATGCTTAACTGCTTCCAGAACTTTTCGAAGAGCGAGGGGAGCGTATTTTCCCAGGAAGCAAAAGCCTAAAGGGCCCCAAAGTTGTACAAGAAAAAAAAGGTAAATATGTAAATTTTAATTGTATGAGTCTGCTCGACTAACTTGACCCATTTACATTTCTTGTTCTGCATGTTCGTCGCGTTTTTCTCTCAAAGGGGCCAGCGTTGACTTGACACCATTTTTCCAAGTTAGACTTGGCCAATCTCCTTGACCATCATCAATGTGCTTAGTTTGGAAAACGTAGTAGCGATTCCGAATAAAATGTTATTGCTCAAAATACTGACCACAGGAATCTTGAATTATGTTAAAAAGTAAAATTACTTCGACTCACTCTTTCGAAATATACGGCTCAAAAGTTGAACAAAATGTGGTTTCAAGCTAATGTCTCAAAATAATATTCTATTAAGACTAGTAAGATAGAAAGACTATTTCGAGGAACTGCTGAATGAAAATTTCCAGGAAGACCGATTTTGAGGAACAGGAAAGGGAGTTGGATGATAAACCAGACCTAGATGATATAAAAGAGATTCTGGGAAGCTTAAAACCAAATAAAAGTGCTGGTATAGATGAAGTCACAGGCCAAATGCTGAAATTCCGAGGTGACAAAGTTATTGAGGTAATGCACAGTTTGACAGCGGAAATTTGGGAAACAGAAGGAGTGACGCGTGAATGGAGTGAGGCGTTTAAAAAAGGGGATAAAAAAATCTATGAAAAGTATAGTGGGATAGCCCTATTGAATGTTGGATATAAAGTGCTAGCTATCTGCATTAACAGTAGACCTTCATCGAAAATGTTAGGAAGAATAGGAGAATACCAATGTGGGTTTAGAGTAGGAAGGGGAGTGGTGGACAAAATTTTTACGCTTAGAGAGATCCAGACTGAGAGTTGTCAACATCAGCAAGATACATATGTAGTATTTATAGATTTCAAAAAAGCATATGATACATTCCGAAAATCGGCAGTATACCAAGCATGAAGAGGACTAGGAAATAGTGAAAACATTAACTGATACAATTTACACTTCAGGAAACGGAAAATGGAATAAAAGAACATGTTCTGAAAAGTTCAAGGTAAAAGTGGGGCTGCGGCAAGGGAATCCGTTTTCAACAGTTTTATTCAACTGTGTAAGATATAATCAGAACAACAAATTTAAATAGGAATGGTTTATTATACAGTAGAAGGCACCAATGTTTAGCGTTAGCAGATGACATTGCAATTGTTGCTAGAAGTAAAACAGAATTGATACAAGCACTAAAACAGCAAAGAAGGGTCTAATAATAAATCAGGAAAAAACTAAATATATGAGATGGACAGATGATGATTTTATAACAGGAGAAAGCCTAAAGGTAAAAACAGGCAGTGGCAAAATATATAAGTTTGAAGAGATTGATCAATTTGTCTATTTGTGATCAACATTCACAAGAAAACCGGGCACAAGGGAAAAAATCAAAGCAAGACTGGGGAAGGGAAATAGATGTTTATATAGTCCGAACCATCTCCAGAAAAGCAAGTTGATAAGTAATAGACCAAAAATTAGATTATGACTTAGAAGTTGAGTCATTTATTTTAACAGTGAGTAGATCTGATCAAAAGAAATGTTTTTTTCCTTTAACATTTTTCTGGTAAAATTAAAGTAACAAAGTTATAGCCCTTTAGAAGTTTGAGTACCGCCCTGTCTCAATAATAATATTATGTGCTCGTGTTTGGCAACAACGGATATAATCCGCCTTATCGGTTCATCGCATCGGAAACAACAAAGCGAAAGAATTTGAAACGACGTTTTTACTACAATGTACAATTTTATTCAGTTGTATTCAGTCGATGTGTCAGTCGGTAACGCGTGAGTGAATAGTGGTGTTTGTTGCGTGGCTCAAACGAAATAAAAAATGGCACATGTTTACGAAAATGCTGAATGTAGTACAAAGGGCTCGTGAATCAGGTGACTTAAGACCTCACAGGGGAGGGCATGCCGCTTCAAGACCGCACGATCAAATACAGGTCCGCACTGAAATACTTGTCAGGAGGATACTTTATAAAACAAGGTAACATTTTTTTTTTATTTTTAAACACATATTTTGGTTTATCTTCCTTCTACAATCATTATCTGAAAATTAATGACTCAACTTCAAAGTCACCCTGTATAAAACAGTAATAAGACCATCAGTTACATTTGCTTGTGAAACATGGATCTTGAGGAAGGCAGAGATAAATACCCTAGAAGTGTGAGAAAGAAAGGTATTAAGGAAAATTTTTGGAGGGAAACAGAACAATGGGGTATGGGAAAGAAGAACAAACCAAGACCTTGCAGATATGTATAAAGAATCAAGTATCACAGGATACAACGGTTGAAACGGTTAGGGGATGTAAAGAAAGGATGGCAGAAAATTGAATTCCAAAAATGATTGTTAGCAGAAGCACAGGAGGCTAGAAGAGGAGAGGGAGACCGAAGGACAGATGGAAGAGTGAAGTAGAAGCTGATCTAAGACGCTTAGGTGTACAAGACTAGAAATTCATGTGTCAAAATAAGAAGAAATAAATTACAAATAAAGCCTTGAGCCTTTCAGGCTTATAGAGCTATATATAAGAATAGTTATGTAAGTGTCGCCTGGCCGTATAAGGTTCCCAGAACTTCAAAACATTTTTGCCATTGTCTTCTGTTTTATTTGTTTTTTCAATTATTGAATTGGGGATCTGAAACCCAAATCCACGATTTCTCTGGAGTTCGACTGCTCAGTACCGAAAGCGTACTGTCCAACTTTGTTGCTGTTAAGAGTGCGGTCTATAAGTTTTTGAGAGCAACTTAATATCCAAATGCACTATGAAAAAAATAACTAAGATAGATAACATTTGAGGATACCAGAAAAATAGCCATCGTCAGTATTTGCAGTGATGTAGGCAAAATAACAAGCTTGAGTGAGTACGCCAATCAACTCAAGAAAGTGCTGTCGCGAGTCATCAAGACTTCATGATTTCCAGCAATAAAAATATCTTTCCCATCGCCTTATATCAATATCGTTGTCGCTAACAGACCACTTTCGATTGGAAAATAAATAATTGTTGTTCTTTATACCATTCTATAGCGTTTTTTATATCCAGGTAATTCGCCATCTGTCGATAATAGGTGAAAACCATTACAAAACTCCGTTACAACTGAACAAAACCGGGCGATAAAATTTTTCATAAAAATTCTCAGACGGAATCATTGTAATGCCGATATAATGTTAGTACGTATATAATAAATCTGATACGATTTTATAATTCAGAATTCGCTTGAAACACATAAACACTAATTATTTCTGTTATATATTTTATTGCTCGTAGTGTATGTTGCCGGACAAAACTAGTTTAACAATGCCATAAACAATAACTGAAAAACTGGCAACATATTCTGTACACCGATTCAGTACTAGAGATATATGGACTTTGCAGGTTGTTTTCTATTCAATAACTTTTAGTACGAGTGATTAGTCCAAATTAATGATTTATTTTCAAGTGCCTTATTTTTTTATACTCCAACTACCACGAAGGCCTAAGGCCTAAGCACCCATTGGGTACCGTGGGGCTATAGGGGGATACATGGGAAAGGGGGAACGCCACACGGACTCTGGCGAGGGAACACGTGTGCATGCAACATGCACACATTCTGGCTCCGCCTACGAGATCCGCCGGGTGGTACCTCCGCGTTCGACAGTCAGAGACCGTCTACCACCTACGGAAAATCACAACATCCATAGAAAAGAGAAACATTTCTCCTGGGACGGGACTCGAACCGGCACAGCGCATGGCGACTGATCAGGAGACCGAAGAGTTTTAAAGGGAATTGAAATACCTTTAAAATAAGGTATCACTCGACCCCCCCCCCTTTCCATTTAAGATTTTAGGGTTGGTGTCATCCCCGCCCAAGGGGCTGCACGTGTTAACGTGATTTTTTGCCAAACTTGTGTCCCCTCGAAAACAAAATCGACGGGTCTGAGCGTTTTTTCAAAAAAAAACTGAGCTGTAAGTAAATGCGTCTGTTTCGTTTTCGATGCGCCACCCTGTATATGCTATTAATAGGTATACATAAAACTTCATACTTTATTTGAATTATAAAACTATGATACAGATGAACCATACAACTATAAATCAATATTTTGCGGCGATACCATATAGAACTTAGGATGTTCCTCCTATTAAACCCTTTCGTTTGATACTCATAACATAGCGATGACTATGGAAATTATAAATCGCCATTCAGCGACGACCGCCATATTGGATTTATATACGTACATCATAGGGGTATATGCTAATTTTAAACGCTTGGGGCGGTCGCCATATTTGATTTAGAATGACGCCACTATGCTTATTGCGTTTCTCTCATAAGTCCTCTTATTGGATACCCATATCATAGAGGTGACTACGAAAAATGTAGATCGCCATTTGGCGACGGCCTCCAATTAATTCATTCCCTACTGTCACGAAAACCAAACGTGTGTACAAAATTTCAGCTCAATTGGTTAACGTTAACTGGTTCAAAATTCAGTTCCAAGGTTTGTCCCATACAGACTAAGATACACACTCAGACACTAACAAAAAGATCAAGTTAAATAATTCTTATAAAAATATGCGAACCGTATTACTAAAACTATGGTAAATAAACAAAGGATAAACGAAAACTGCTAGAGCTTCTAACATTAAGTACAAGTTGAGTCTTAAAAAATCAGCTCTAGTTTCACGTTTCAGATGATGATTTGGAATTGGAGGATTTTCTTTTAAATTTTAAGTATGTCAGCGGGTGATAAAGCATAAGGGCGAAACAGTTTTGAAATTTACTGTTTTTGAACTTGATAGAGTTATTTGGATAAGAGCTGTGTGCCGATTGTGGCTACGATGCCCAGAATTTTCTTTATGCGGATGTTCAAATATAACTGGTTTCTTCTAACTCGCTTTTGAGGTTAGTTCCATGATAGAGTTTCTCCGGTGTGCATCGTGTTAAGATTTACATAAACATATTGCGTGTTCATTCTCGATTCCCCGATAGCCGATAGCGCCGATACATCAGTTTCTGATACATCGGCTTCCACCGATAATTGGTACCGGCAAAATTTTTGTATTCTAAAACTCTAATTTGAAAAAGTTCCATTTCATTCCAGGAAAAACAATCGTAGACATGTTCTAAAATCTGACAGTTTGAAAATTAAGTAGCTCCAAAGGATTACCGTAAAATTGGAAGATAAATTATCTATTTATATTGGAGGGCCGATATGGAGTGCTATCCACTTATTTTTTAATTATACCTTCGGGTAATATAAGTTCGCCTTGCCAAAATCCTATGCTCAGTTAATTTTTCGCCATAGTAGAGTTTGCCAATAAAATACCTCCAATGTGCAAAAAGTACCATTTTAATGGTCCATGCGAACCGCGACTCTGAATAACGAGATGTTTTCTTTTTTATTTACTTTACACTTACTGTAAATTTGTAGTGACCACGTAATTCAGTGCCATTTTTTCAATGTACAAAAATCGTTTTCTGACGTTCAGATAGTAATGAAGATCGTCCTTATATTTTCTGCGTTCTGAAAGTCGCCGCCACCTTTATTTAAATTAATTCTGATTGTCAGATGCTACCCAACCTTCACGCTGAAACAACATGCTTGTATCCAATTATCCTACATAAAAACGTTGTAAATCCGACTTTAACGGTATGCATGAAATTTGTCGATTCGATAAAAATTCGTCGGAGGAAAGCATGACGAAATTTACTACCCATTATTTCCTACCCTGGCCAAATTCCATTTCAAATACCAGACGCACGAATTTTAAGTACCTTCCATAAATTCAACGTCGTTAATTCAGTACATATACGAGAATTGCAACAAAGTGTGGTACGTTGTTGCGTTCAGAATCTGAGACTTTTTTGGAATCTTCTATGTCATCCGATTTCGCCAGGAAAATGCGGCTTTTATTACTTTGATCGTATTCTCCTCGCAGTAACAGCACTTCATTTCTCAATGCTTAATCCGAGTTATTCTGGATGAAACCGCCTTGTTTTTCGGCTAAGGCACCAACCTTTATGAAGATGTTCCATGCTTTTTAGCAATCATCAGTACGGTACATGTCTTGTATTGGTAACAGGCAACGGGAAGCAAACGAAGCTCATGTGGTCTGCTGACAAACCTAGTAAGTAATGCGCTAGTAGGTTCAGCAGATGAAACTGAGAATATTTCTCCCAATGCTTCAGCCATGCTTCCTCTTCAGTGATGTCTCCTCCCCGAAAACTTTACAAATAGACACCTGTAATAATTAATATCAACCAGTCGGAAGATGATTCAAGTACTTCCAGCAAATAAAGAATTGTGAAAAGTACGTCACTTCTTTCTTTAAAAATAATCATTTATTTTGTTAGATTATTCCAGGACCGTTGAAGAAAATACGGACCTGTACAATCTCGCTTTTGGCCATGTTGTGTTTTATCTGGAGGTAAATGGACTACGAATGGGGTATAGTGTATCCACGTAGCTACATCTGACCCAACGTCGAAGATGCAGAGAGCGTGAACCCCTGCTGTCAACACCGAAGAATGAGAATCAAAGATACTTGTTGAGTGCGGACAACCAGATTGAAAAGCTCTCTGTGCATGAATTCGGGACAGTAGAACCGACAGGGGCATCCTGCTTCACCTAAGATCGGAAAATCATCACTGGGAGGAGGTCAACTCTTGGAGATATGGAGGTATAACAGTTAACTGGAAGTGATTGCGGCTCTATCACATTTCTTTAACGCTTCTTTGACGGAAAAATTACTCCCTGTTAAAAAAATATTACAAGTATGGAAGTCGTACATCAATCTCATTGTTAAAGAAAAAGTTAATTTCTTTATGAATGCGCCATCCATTCACTGATCATTTTGTTTTTTTTTAAGTATACTTCCTGGGAGTGTAGGAATATTATTGATTCAGCACAAAGTTTCTAAATACCGGAATATGTCAAATAACGGACTCAAGCATGCATTTCTAATAGAGGAAAATGTGAAAAGAAGACACTAACAAGCTTTACATTGATAAAATCTGGTAGAAATGCCTATTCAGAACGACAGATTACCACAAGTATATGGGTTAAGCATATTCAATACCACCAAGTTCCAAACATTGTTGATAATTAAGAAACTAATAGTTTAGCTTGTTGGTAGTAGTAGAACACGGACTTTAATGTCCAATGGGCTTGTTCTAATGATCACCAAATAAATTAGGGCCATTTTCCATAACGCTACAGTAAATTCAGCTTCCGCTTATCGTGGGAATCGATCAGTCTGCCCAGACACGTATTTAATCCAACACGTTGGGAATGCATTGGGTATGCAATAACCATATACATGTTGTTAGTGTAAGCATGTGTTCAGCAACATAAATATTTGGTTACCACGAAATGTTTTTTACTCAAAGTGAATGGACAATAAAACTGTGCCAATTATATTACTTGATATTTTGAGTTGTTCTAAACCGAATGTTGCCATCCAGTAGGTTAAGTTTGCACTTCCCACGCGACGTCGTCATAAACCATCATGATCAGCATAATTTAGACCCTCTGAGAAAAAAATTACCTACAAACATGTATAGCAGAGAAATTAAATGGGTCAAGTCAGTCAAACAGGCCCACACAATTAGCCCATAGACATCTTTCCTCTGCTTTACCGTCGTCTCTCCCTGATACCTCACCGCGAAATGCGGCACTAGTGGCAGCGTTACAGTAATGCCAAAACATTAATCATAACTGGCATTACCGCCGCTGATCCTAGATAGCAGAAGCAGGCACGTGTATAGGAGGCAGTTCTCTATCATTATAAGTTTCAAGGGCAAATATTACGGGTAACAAAAAGTTGAGATATACCCAGAAAAGATATCAGGATTCTCTGAAACGCCGTCATTGAATCATATCCAAAACCTATAAAGCTTCTTCATCCTTGGCATAGTAGTAACCTTGGGGAAAAATTTCATCAAAATCCGACCGCTAATTTTCACGCCATAGGATTAGCGGACAGACACACAGATACACGGAAATGAGTGACATGATTTTTAGTGTAGCATCTAAAAACCATAAAAATTTTCTTCCTTCGCCAGTAGGTGTAAGGCAAATCTGTCTTGATTTTTTTCGTCATGTTCATTGGAAAATATTCTATAAAAACACAGACTCGATAGCATCTACTTGCTCTGCCACCATAATCAAACATATAGAACAATGAATCACGCTTTTCAGCAAACACTAAACTGATTAGTCATTTGGATACAGACGACGGAAAATATACTAAGTGACATATAAATCCGAACACCCAGTTTAAATGGTTTTATTTTAATAAAAGTTGGTGAATATATTTATCTTACTGTAAATAACAAGTGAAAAAATTTTCAGCCTTATCAGTTGGACATTCCGGTTTTTATACTGCTTTTTTTTAATTCACTAACGCTCTAAAATGAATATTTCAGCCGCAGTAAAGAATCAACGTTGGCGGATTTTGGTTCTTGACATCCTTTACGATCGGTTACGATGCCTAGAGTACGGAGACCTGTACGATTTCGTCAACTCAGTGACCCGGCCACACTGGGTCCTCCCTTTAACTCGAGAACACCGACGTAATCGCCTTGAGTGGTGCTGACAACGGTCACTCTGGGATCAGGAATGGAACAGTATTGTCTTTAGTGACGAGTCTCGATTTTGTTTAGGCATGCACAATGGTCGTGCCGGGGTTAGAAGGCGACGTGGTGAAAGGAGGAATCCACAGTTTTTTGTTGAAAGACATGTTCATCACACTGTTGGAGTTATGGTTTGGGGTGCTATAGCTTATGGTTCCAGGTCATCTTTAATCTTCATCAGAAGTAACATGAACGCGCAGCGTTATATCCACGAAGTTCTAGAACCCCATCTTTTACCCTATCTTGACACCCTGGCAGATCCAACTTTCCAACAAGATAATGCCCGACCACATGTTGCAAGAGTCACAATAGACTTCTTTCAACATAATGATATCACATTGTTACCATGGCCACCAATATCTCCCGACTTATCCCCAATTGAGCACGTGTGGGATATGATGGGTAGGAGATTGCTCAATTTGCAACGTCCTCCTCAGACTCTAGAAGCACTTCGAGAGGAGTTGGTGGTTGCCTGGAATGAGATACCACAGGAGGACATTGACCACCTGATCAGAAGCATTCCTAGTCGCGTTGGAGAATGCGTAGCACATCAGGGTGCATCCACACATTATTAAAGGTCAAAGGGCTTTAAAGCAGTGCAATCATTTTGAAATTTTTATCATTTACTTATTATGCTTCATTAAGTACTTATACAAAATTTTATTAAAATCAAACCATTTAAACTGGGTGTTCGGATTTATATGTCACTTACTATAAACAAGCGAGTGAGTGTACCGAACAACCGAGCGTTCGATTTTTGGCAAAAAGCTTTTTTGAAAGAAATTCGAGGCTTTTCTCACCATTGTGTTTCATATATACCCAAATTTTTTTTTTGACATCAAGAAGTCAATTATTTTAGGGTCTCTTAGCTTTACGTCACTACAACCATAACCAACAGTAAACAATATTCAGTAAATCGGTCAAATAAACTATCTATCAAGATTGTTTCATCATTTCAAGCATACATCAGTATGGTATAGGTCTAGTCACTCAGAGAGACGATGGAAAGCAAACAAAAAAATATAAGTTTGTTGAAAAAGTTAGTATTGTGGCCTTTGAAAAATAAAGGTGGCAGTTTTGAATAATTTATGTTCTAACTAATTATATGTGTTTAGATGGGAATCCTACAAAGCATATAGTTAAAGCGACACTCTATTGACAATTTATTTTATCATCGATTGGAACCATTCGAAAATCTTTGCCCAGAACACGACAAAAGTTATCACCTGTACTAATAGATAATACGGCTGTTCGAGTGTCATTCAATTATACTTAAAAAGAAGTGAAATAGATCACACAGCTCAGCATTGCGGAGCAGCGTGTGTTAGCGCTGCTATGGTATCGCAAACGTGGGCGTACGTTGTCAATTAAGTTTCACTCCATATTTAGGAGAATTCCGAAACGGCGAACATACGGTGCATGTCCCAGGAATGCGTCTAACGATGCCTGGTGCACGAGCGGTACTATCAAAGGGGCACTCTCGGAATCTACAAAATCGTGAAAATGATGAAGGACCACATTTTCCTTTGAGGCGAACGATAACGCACACTTGGGCGACTCTCAAGTGAAGATTCAATATTTTCATTGTATTGTAGGGCTGTAGCAGTTGACATCACATGTCTTCAAAATTTTTTGATTACAATAATCTCGAACTCTCAAAAATTACGGAAAATCTTTGAAATTTTGAAAATCCTGGATGCTTTGAAAATGTGAGAGTCTAGTAAGTTTGGAAAATCGGATAAATTTAGGAGATTCTGAAGACTTCGCTGATTGAAAATTTGGCGGAGATCCTGAAATTTATGAAAAAATTTATGATGCTGGCCCGCAAAAAAAATGTGGTGTATGCTGCGAGGTCTTCCTATATTTCTCCCGCTGAATACGAATCTGAAATCAACATGGGGGGTCGCAAGAGAAATGCTAGAAAGCACGCATAAAAGCGATAAATATTTCAATACAGGTCCATTAATAAATAAAATCGGTGTGTGCTGATGATTTTTCTGTATTCTTTCTATGCTTTTTTGTCCGCTGAACCAGAATCTGAAGCCAGATGTGAAGGTCTCCGGGCAAGTAAGAAAATTATACATTTATGTCACAGATTTAGGTACTCTTGGTGGTTGTGCATCTCTTCAGAATCATTAATAGACGCACATTTAGAAAGAATGTTAAAATCTGTGATGCTTATGCTAAATTACATCCTTATTTCACCAGCGATATCCAATTCTGGCT
The DNA here is from genome assembly GCA_963669975.1 of Acanthoscelides obtectus. Lineage (NCBI taxonomy): Eukaryota > Metazoa > Arthropoda > Insecta > Coleoptera > Chrysomelidae > Acanthoscelides > Acanthoscelides obtectus. The sequence goes on along the minus strand of CAVLJG010000007.1, from coordinate 38,133,537 downwards.
CGTGTTCAGCGAAGAAAAAAAGATACTTGAAAAATTGTAGCCACCATTTCATATTTTGTGTGCCTGTGCAACCTTGAAAATTTTGAGAATCTTAAACATTTAGGGAAGCTTGAATATTTTGAATATTTTTAAAATTTTCATGACTATTGATTTTAAGAATGTCTAAAGCTTTAAAGAATATGAAAACTATGAAGACACCAAACTGTGAGCAACTCGAAATATTGAAAAATCTTTAAGTTTGAATATAAGTTTCTTTTTTATTTAAACAAATTTGACCCGATCATCGCCCGGCAATCTCTTAATTTATATCAAAGAGCCATCCAGCATACGTCATTATGAAAAAAAACTTCCCACGAATTCAAGGATTTCGCCTTCCTCAGATTTGGGTCATGAGGGATAAGCTGCATCTTTGAAAAATAGAAATGGATAATCTACTAAAAATGCAATTTTGCTTAGACTAAAAATACCTCATTGCACCCTATCTATAAGATATCTGTCTCCGCCTATGCACAAATCTCAACAGACACCTATACAATATTTATCCGCACCATATAGTATTAAGCCGCTTTAATATATTTGTAATACTAATTTTGAGCAGACACCTATCTCCTCATTACCATGATTATGGTGGAGTGAAGTGAATATCGGAATTGAGACAGTTCTAGGTTTCGTATGACCAGAATGGATTGCTCTATGGACAGGTGTGCGGACAATACAGATAGGCAGTATCGACTTATATAGAGTCCA